>LR991009.1:4210545-4886130 GCA_905163435.1 Mamestra brassicae
ACCAGTGAATCTTAAAACCATGCGTTCACAAACACAACGGTACTATACACTTCAATTTCAATCCTACCAAATAAACCTCCATCTGTTGCTATGGTAAGATTCTTCACCGTAGCAAAAAAAAAACTTAATCCAATTGATTCGTAGACGGGGTTTTTCCGCTTTAACATTTTTTTTGTCAATGATTGATTCATCAACACTTATTTGAAACTGTTTAGTGAACTGTGCTTTGTAATGGATAAAAAGTTTAGTGTCTTTCTTAGAATTAGGATCATTGTTCTAGTGGCTGATGTTGTAATTAATAATATTTAAGGTAGACGCTTTTTGTGGGCTTGAAATATTTTTTTTTCTTTTCGAATTAATTTGTTGTTAAGTACATCATGTAATCCCAAAGATATTCCAACATTTTAGCATAGGCTTTCATTCTTAAAAGATGCAATATCTTTTTTTTACTTAGATAAACGTTTTTCAATCAAACCCCTGAAATATCCCAGTAAAAAGACAAGATTTGCTAAATAATGTGACATTAATCCACTGCCTTCAAATTCAATATCCCTCACTCGCTCAGAAGCAGCTTGATACATTCCTGTCCTCCTTTAGGCAATAACCATAGACGCCATCTATTCCTAAACCCATTCATATTGCACTTCAAATATTCGCGTGTAGGTCCCTTGACTATACACTGTCGGCCGACATTAATCGACCGTTTCATCTTATATATGGGACTATATTAATACGCTCTTTTGCTAGTATGTTAACAACGGTTAATACAGTTAACCGTTTTTAAATTGAATGACAATCAAACCAATTATTTGCATGACTATTTCTAAAAATGTCTTGCTTTTGTTTATTTTTTGTATTATTGATAGACTCGCGTTTGACAGCTATTTCATCTGATGTTAAGAGCGATTATGTGGTCGACGATGGCCAAGGTTCAAGTGAAGACGACCAGTTAGCTAAGGCACTAATAAAAGTCAACTGCATTAACGACACAAGATCCAAAGTGCTCAACAAAGTTATAGTCCACATTTTCCTTATCTAGTTACAACCAATTTGTATCTAAACTACCCATATTTGCTCTTCAAGACGTTGATTCTAATGATTCTTGTAAACTGTCGAGCAAGATAAATCACCTACTTTATAACTATAGCGGGTGTCTCTTGCTAATACGTCATTTTGACTTGCTAGTAGTACTAATACGTCCATTTGACTTGCTAGTACTGCCGTCGGAAGCCATAAAGTGGTAACTCAAATTTTTCGAAAATTCATTTACTTTTTGCATCGGAATGCTTGAAATTTTCCGCATCAGTTAAGCTAGTTGAAACACTTGTAACTTAATTGGAACATTGAAAAACAACTCCATACATACTTCCTCGTAGTATTTATAAATGCAAAAGGAACTCAGTTTGTTTGTAACGTTTGTACGCCGAAGCCGCTAAATCGATCTTAAAGAAATTTATCATAGACTAGGACTGGAGAAGGACTTAGAATACTTTTTATCAAACGAAGCCGTGGGCAGAAACTCGTTTTAAGTAAATGCCATTAAGGTGACGAAAACCATATCTTCCAAAATCCGTTTTGTCTCGAAACTCACTTTCATTGAGTTATCGCTTTTTGTTTCTGAGGGCAGAATACGTCCGTTTGACTAGCTAGCAGAGCTAAAGGTAGGTAACCGGCACTTGTTACCTATTTGTCTTATTAACAAGCTATGGTTAGCGCCAGCCTATGTAGGCTAATGGGGAGATAACTGATCGTTTAGACGGATTTGCATGATCTGCAGGTGGGCTGGTATTTTTTGCAATGAAGTGGATGCTCTTAGTTCGGTTGATGCGAATATTTCCATGGACTGTTAAAGCCAAAATGAAATGTGAGGGCCAGCAATAAAATTGACGGGCCCACTAGGACTAGTGCCTCAGGGTTGCGAGATTGTTCGAAAGAGTTACCGCGGATCTGGAACACAAAGGGTAATTTGAAGAACACGAAAAGAAAAGGGCCAGCAAGAATTCTACTACTACTAATTATACCGATCTTAGACATATAGACAACAATATCCTCCTATACGCAAAATATCATAAATTTGCCTACAGTTTCCCCACCCTAACACAAATCCTCTACAGTGTAAAATAACAATTGAATAAACGAAAAATGACAAATGATGAGGCATTTGTCATTTTTCGTTTAGTTCAATTGTTATTTTACATTTCACAAGTAACTGTTGTTTATTGTTACTAGTAACAACACTATGTGAGTTGTTACTAGTTATAAGGAATTTATTACTTATTGTAAAACCACGATAAACCTAACAGCCTCATTCCACGTGAAATTCTCAAAGAAATTCACCACTTCTACTTTCATCTTCGATATTTATGGCATGTAAAATGTAAGGTGCGCGGGCGCCGATAATCTGCCATTACCGCGGCATCTTCGCCTGTAATCGCGATGAGAATTTATCGTATATCGACGAGTTTGTACCGAGGGATATGATAAAGATGCTGTTCGGGTAATATCTAGATAAGTAAGCTATCCAGAGGTGTTGTTATTACCTTAATAGATCGGCGGTAGAAGAAAGTTTTATCCTGGTCGAGCTGGGAAGGATTTTGTTGGAGATACGATGGTTTTAATGGCTTGTCTATGCTTGAAGGTAATAAGGCCAAAATGGATGAAAATAATAAAAGATCGAGGGTTGAGAAAGGTTGCAGGAAGGGATGTGAAAACTGCAAATATAAGATTAGATAGGGCTGGGAGAGTAAGGGCTAAAATAGGAAAAACTTATCGTGAGCACAACATTAAAAACACAATTGCACCTACGAAAGTAAAATCGTTTCTATCCGAAGACATTTCTGATGAAACAACAATAAGTACCAAAGGACAGTTAGGACTTAGGACCGTTTCTCTATGTCAGGTATATTTACAAAGTTCCAGCTACTGGGACACGTCAATCCAAACAAAAGTGTGTAGCTCCGACCTTTAGCCCACTTTACTAAGAACCAAACAAAGCGCTGTCTTCAAACATTCTCTCGTAAACAAATGTCCAAATGTCCGACACAAATGTGCAGAGCCTGTCGCCTGAGAATGTAGAACGCGTTGCATTCAACTTGATGTCACAACCTTGAATGCGGAAATATGTCGAATAAAACCATGTACGCGAAGGGCGCCGGCACGGAGTTGAGAATACAGGGGGATATTCCACCAGTCTCAAAAAGCATCAGTAAGACCAAAAATTTTAATGGTTGAAATGGACCTCTCTCAACGAATACATCATATTATAAAAACACTTGGTATTTATCTGTCGAAGATCTGGTTTGAAGGCCTGAAGATAGCAGACAAACTAGTTTACTTGGGTTTGGCAGTTGTGGATTTTAGGTTGCCTGGGTTATCGCTAATGCTGCCACTAGTAGCTATCTATGTTACCACTTATATCCTCCATAAAGTTAAGGAGTGGTGTAGTAATAGATGATTAACAATATTTAGAGCGATCTAAGTTTTTTGTGTCTAGACATTTGGACATGATTGAAACTTCGTTTTACTTCGGAAGTTGCCTTTAACTTTAGAGAAGCCTTATCCACCTTAGTTCTTACATCTTTATTATGAGAGTCCTCAAACTATTTTAAGGGAATATCCCCCACTGGTTGCCTGATAGGATCATAAATTGTGGCCAGTTTCACTGTAACTGTGCTGACGAAAATATAACGTCTAAGTAGTCAGGTCTAACTGTTTAACTTTGTGTTTAGTTACATTTATAGGTTATAAAGTACCGGTGGGTATTGTTATCAATAGTTACCGATATTATTTGTATTGTATCAGTTCAGATTGTGAAGTAACAGTACTTAAAATAATGATCTCATGCAAATCTGTTGTTTACAAGCTTTGCTGTAGGTCTGTTTGTGCTACGATAGCGATTTTGTTTGACGTTTTGCGAATGTTACCCATTTTACATAGATATGTTCTGACTAATGCATCTAGAATTGTACATACTTTTATTTCCACGGCCTCATGGCTTTTATTGGCCTGTAAACGGCAAAGAGTAGGATGTTTAGGTTCGAAATATGGTGTTTCTCAAATGTATCAAAAGCTTCCATGATCTACTTCAGTTCGCATTCCTACCTCGTGTTTCAGTCTTATCTCTCACTGAAACTCAAAAATTTGATGGCACTCATTTATGTTAAGTAGATGTTATGTACAAGAACCCAGCACATGTCATGAACTATGTTATGTGTTATCCTGTGTCTATATTTGGCCTATATTTAATCTTCTCCTAATACAACGTACGTGGCGCCAACTATCCTATTTTCCAATCATGTGTGAGTTAGAGACGATTCGATATAGCCGAAGTTACTCACACATAAATAACACCTATACTAATCTCTAAGTAATATGTATCGCTATCTCCGTCTATTTAGCAAGTATTCAGATAATCTGACGCCTCGCTGTGAAGTCGCAAACAAACAGAAACGCTTCAAGAAGCATCCGGATACATTCGGACTCTGACTGAATAAGACTAACAGACACACACAAGATGAACTGTTTAATGGATGAGGTTATGATACATATTTGTTTGAAGTAAGAAGTTAAGTAGATAGGAAATTAGGAGAACGAAAAAAGTATGGACCCGGGATTTAGGGAAAAATAACATGTTTATTGATAGTAACGTAAACGGTCTTGGTACCAGAATTTTTGTGAGAAACTCTAATAAGCAGTAAAATCTCCGATACGAAACTTCTCTCGGGTTAACTTTTTTTTGGTAGCAAAACAAATTTCAAACGATAAAGAAGTTACGCAAGAGATTAAAGCCCCTGAAGACACTATAAACTTTATGCAAAGTTACATATAAAAATATAATAAATACTTAAGTAGAGTAATAAAGTCATACCGATAGCATTCCGAACGCAACTAGTCTAAATAAAATATTGGAATACCAACTCGAACAAACATTGTGAAATAAAATTATAGAATAAAATTAAATACGAGCATGCACTGTATCGAATTTGTATGAAAACGTAGCTAAGATAACCACTTTATGCTGACACTTTAGCGTGGCGCTACTTGTCAAGACGAAGAATTCGATAAAATTCACAAAAAATATAAGTTCGGTTTTCATCGCAGACCAAGTTAAGTTGGTTCTCATGTATTGTGACTTTGTGAGTCGTTATCTGTAATCGATTAGGTTTTATAGCTCAGTTTATTGCCTGGTGGAAAGTTTGATTGATGTGAACATGTATCCAAGTGTTTGGAAATAGTTTATGTGGTACAATTTTGAGTTAATTGCAGTAAATGGCGGTGGCAGCTCTACATTTGTGCTTATAATCGTTCACGAGTTGAGTATCGATATCAGAATGCATCGATACAAATTCATGCAATATGAGGAAGGACTTTAACCAGAAATTTGCTGGTGTATTTCCTTTTTCGGGCTCTCAATACCAAGAAATTGACACATTTTTACCAAACACTTAAAAATCTGAGATTTTACCTCTGATAGGACACATAAAATGTTCAATAATGCCAACATTACAAATTCTTGCTTGGAACATTTAACGATTACCATGTAAACATTGGAATTAAAGTTGTTTAATCGAAAGTTTTCCTGGTCGCACAAATTCTTAACAAACTTCAGTTTTAAGTACAATCGTAAAGTCTGGTGATAAAATTATCACAAGTGAAAGACTAGGAATATTATTCTTGTTGTTGTTGAGTATGTGATAGCATTCCTAAGCATTATTATCGTTCAATACTGTAGTATAAATAAACCTAAAGTTATTTACATAATTGACTGGCATATTAATCTCATCGCAGTTTTTACTCTTGTCAATATCATCTTTCACGCCATCCTTTTTGTATCTACCTCAGACTCATAAAAGACGTAAAAGTGACCACACACCTCGCGTTTTCACCAACACGTATGAGAAAGTTAATTTACAATTTCCAATAAAAAATCATATCAATAACATTAGCCTAACAAAACCCAATTCAACGATTGCACAACATACACACGGACGCTTAACCCTTCGCACAATGCATGTCAGAGGTGGGTGACACACGGGCGGTAAATCACGCGAGCCGAGCCATTAAGTTCGGACATGTTCGGCTAATACGATACAAATGTTTGTACAATAGAGTGTTTAAAACTGTCGCTTCACGATTTATGGGGGACGTCCAGGAACGGGGCACAGGGGTGGACTTAGAAATTAATGATAAAGAAAGGTCTGTTGTAGAATTAAAAGATATTGGCATGGTCTAGCACATTCCTGAAGGTGTCAAAGATGCATTTACTGTATAAACTGAAACAGAAACATTATGATCATTAAATAGAAACATCCGAACGGTGATTGCGATAACGACTCATATAGAAATATGGAAAAAGAAGACATGAGCATGACTCCAAAAAAAATAGAAAAGTGCATGAGAATGATGATGAATTATTAACCTTTTCATCACTTTATATTCTGGAGTTAGCATTATTTGTTTAAACGAACCTTAATCTTTTTGAAACAAGGATAAATCATTCTTCAAGACCGGAATTACTTAGATCCCAATATAAAGGTTTATTACATACAGTTATATAGCAGTGTACAGTAGTTTCAAAACAGCATTATTAAGAAAGAATATTATGCATATAGAACCAGTTATTTACAATAAAATACCTAATGACATTAAATATGATATACAACTCATTTTATCAAAAAGAAATTAACGAAACTATTAGTTGATAAATGCTATTACGCTGTCAGTGATTTTTTAAATGATAGCACCCTATGACATTGCTCAATAATATTTTATTTTATTTAATTAGTTATATTCTAATTGTATGTACCTAAATGTATGGCTATTGTTTTTCCGGTGAATTTGACTTTTAAGAATTGACATTAATACAACTGATTAACTGACAATTATTGTTTAATACAGATTTGCAATACTTATGATTATTATAGTGCTTAATTTTGGCATTGCATGCCATACGGTAGAATGTACTGGATCCAATTGTTTTTCCTTTTACACCATCAAAACTATGTTTTGTTACCTACTTTCTTTGCAAATAAATGATTTCTGATTCTGATTCTGAAGCCGAATAAACTGTCTACTAGCGACTACCACCATTTAACCTAAAGGAATCCACAGATATCAGAATAAACATGTAAATCAGTCCCTGTAGCCGGTCGGTTCTCACAAATCCATCTCGTTGTAGCGCGTCAGAGCCGGCGCCTGTGCACCTACGACGCGACGGGCTGTTTATGTTAATGCATACAATTTCATATTATTTCTTCGGCTGGTTTACGTCGGCTACAACTTTAGTACGAGTAGATGTAAAGTAAGAATTCATTTTCTTATAGTACTATATTAAAATTTAATATAGAAATTACCATTTAAGTTTAGAGGGCTGATTTATCTAAATTACCATAACTATGGACTTATGTTAATCAAATAAAAAACTGGCCATTTTTTTATGCCATATTTTCTTCATTCCAATGCACCTTTTTGGGGGTTTGAGCAAATGTTGTCCAGTAGCTATAAAACATTTTACGTATTGTGAGTTCTGTTTTGAAGTTTAATGTCACTACATTATCAGCATTTAGCTATTTTTGCATTAGACCATTTCTTCTTTTTATATTTATCTTGTCGCCAATCTGGATGAGTCAACCCGGAAAAGTTGAATCCCTCACGATGAATGTTCGTTGAGGAAGATTAACTCCCATTCAATTATCGCCAGAGAGATTTATTTGTGTTTTACTGTCTGTCTGTCTGTCTTTACGGTTTACCTCGTGGTTTGCATTTGACGCTGAGTTTAATAGCGTTAAGATGGCTTAAGGTGTTTTCTTTTGTTTGTTTTAGTATTCGTTTTAAATTTGGTTAACAGGATCTTCTTTGAAATTAATCAAAGGCAAATCGCTTTTGTTTTCAGTCTTGACACTAACCACCATAACACATGGCTCGACATCCTTTTGGGTGTTGACAATTTGAATCTTTATTACAGTGATTTAGTGATACTAGTCTGATACCTTATATCATAACGCAATATGAAAGCCCGCCGTTTATTACATGCACAAAAGAGTACTGCTACCTTATCTATCCCCACGTAGGCACAGGTATCTAGTCTTCCTTCCTTATAGCGCTGAACTATCTCAATAACGGACGGAAACATCATTGAATGTCACCTAAACATAGATTTAAGATTGCTCAACTATCAAATAGACAACTATAACTTTACGAATCCCCGCAGCAATATCTACAATTCCCATCATAAGATGACACACGGCAGAATATAGAAGTAAGACTAGATGCTCGGAATCTGATAGATGTGTATCACTGGTCTTTAAAATCAGCGCTGTTCTTAAGTTTCAAGTTATACTGGCCTCTTAGTTAATACGACCAATTTTATATTGCACTAGTTGCTCTGACATTTACTAGAATAAATGGGTGGTACCGAAGTTTTATGTTGTTGTTTTTTTGTAGAATATGTCCGGTTTTAGAATGTGATCTACTTTTGCCGGTTCCGTGTTGTAATTCGTTAAAGTCAATAATGTTTGATATATTGAATTAGTGGAAGGTAAGCTTGGAGAGATAATTGTATGATTGCGGTTAAGAAATGTGATCTAAGCGGAAATGTAATAATTTTAGATCAATACCTGCTTTATGAGTCATGTCCATATAGGGTTGAAAATACGGTGGTAGGAATTTTCCAATACTTCCAACATTACTAACACGTGTGTCTTTGACAAGTCGAGTGAATTTTTCAAGGATAAAAGGCGTCCTATCCTATTGAAATCGATACACGCATAATGCTGTAGTTTTAACTTGTGAATAATATTCGGATGGCACCATTCTCAAGGTTCAATTGTGGTACTCTGCATAGTGTTAACTTCTCATACATACGGTGTCGTCTGCAGGCACACTTCGGGCTTGGCTGGGAAATTAACTGACATAAGTAAGGCAACAGAATATCCTAAATTATAGATGCGAGGTGCAAGCGAAATGACACTCGTTTTTATTTTGTTTATATTGACTAATAAGCAATTACACATTATAAATAACAAAGCCGCGATCCGCCCTGGATTCATACAGGTGCAATTTAGTTTTCCGTGAATATAAAAAAAATATTCAAACCTTGTACTCACAATTACGAACATATGAAAAAAATCAGCGGGATCAGGTGAGAATCTTTCATACATGCGACAATTGTTTTTTTTTACATATTAAATAAATCAATATATACATAAAAGTCTTCCGTTACTGAGTGACTGACAGAAAACGCACAGCCGAAACTACTAGTCGTAGAAAGCTTAAATTGGCATGTAGGTTCGTTGGGGAGTGTAGGGGAGCACTAATAGAGGATTCCGAGAAATTCCTACGGGAACGGGAAAAAACGGGATATGCGCGTACGAAGTCGCGAGCAAAAGCTAGTATGACATAAAAGATTATACAAATGTACTACCAGAAACGTTTTCCACAGATGAGGTTGCAGGAAATTTTGCCACCATGCTAGACATGGTGGCAAAATTTCCTGCAACCTCAATCTTCAATTTGCATCACAAAATATTTCCCCATTCCTCTTAGTTAAACGTTAACACTTTAAGGCCTATTACAAAACAACAACTACCCACATTTTAAGCAGAAATGTCCCAACAGTACCGCACTCCATAGCCGATCGTTCATACTTCCATTCACAGTTTCACACAGATGAAGTGATAGAAACAATATTTACCGAGCCGGGTAAAATTGAAAGCTGGGCCGGTAGGCCTATAGACAGACAAGTAGGGCTGTTAAGTCAAAAACAAGGAAAGATAGATCACAAAAGTAACGAAGAAAGAAGTGACAAAAGATAGAGAGGAAACGAGGTACTTGGTGGACCAAACAATGGTGGCGTTGAAGTTATTAAATCTAAGGGGGTCTGAAATTGGCGGTAAGCCGACCACTTTCAGGAACCATACGTTCAGCTGTAAACAACATTAGAACATTTTCAAATGCTAGAAATATTTAAGACACTTCATCATCTTTATCATTTCAGCCGAAATACGTCCACTGCTGGACGTAGACCACCCCCAAGGGTCGCCACATAGACCGATCCTACTTCCAGGTTCGAAAGATTTAAATTCTTAACCCTGTAAACTTGGTGTTGATATAATCTCCATAATCAAGTAATTTTGATACCAACCTACTTAAACGGACCAATGGAATTATCTTAATCTAGTCGCAAACTCGATCTGTTTGCCGATATCCTTGGAATGCTTATAGTATTACAAGAAGAAATAACTAATATAGCATCTGACGAATGTCGTTCTGATTTGAATAATAAATAAATCAATAACCTAGCTAGTCAAACACCGGACGACCAGCCCTACTGCCGACAAGTAAATGAAATGCTACAGACCACAGATATCAGGCCGTTGGCGTAGGTACAGGCTTACAAAGCAAGTATTGATAGATAACGATGTCACTTTTAATTGGAGCGTGGCTGGAACATTCACGCTTTTTCTCCATTGAGGAGTTGATGGCATGAACCTGTGATACCACTTTTATGAATGAACTGGAGTTTGAATAGTAATTTCGTAATCATTGGACATTCTGCAAGAAATAGATTATTGGTGTTGTAAATATGGCTTGTTTATTTGCCACATTTCTACCAATACCCCAGCTGTCATTAATAAAATGCAGTAGAAGACTGCCAAAATCAACCAACGTGGATAACGTTGGTTGGCTGGCTTTTGATATTTTCGAGATGCAAAATTTAAATGGATCATATCATAGAGTTAGGTTGTAGACTCCAATTTATTAGAAAATACAAAAAGCTGATCAAGTACCGACTACCGACACTTTTGCTGTTTACTATTAATCTCATACCTTTTTATTGTTTGTTGTTGCTTCGTCATTAGACGACGATAAATTTATGTTAAATTTAAACCTCATATAAGTATATTATGTTCTTATGAGAAATAAAGATTCTTAAAACATAGTTCAAACGACAAAAAACCATATTGCAGCTAATGCCGTTCAGATATGAGCACGTAAAGTGTAGACAGACTTTCACGGCCACCCTCACTTGAACAAACATTCCATCCACCGACCACCATTCATTAAAACGCCCTTAATAACTATCTGTGTAAGCAAAACTCAAAATTATGCTAGCTAACGGTGAAACCAGCGCCAACCCGTCCTTAGTAAAATATGTACAGCGTAATGACGATTTCTATCGACGAAGCGAGCCGATTAATCAGTGCTGTTGCTTGTAACATTAGTACATGGAATACTAGACCTCATAGCTGGTGCTAAAGCCAAGCCAATGAGCGTGAGAATTGCTTGCATATATTAGTCTCGATTCAGCTAATTGATTATAGGAAGGTAATTGGAGAAGGATAGAAAGATAGAGAGTGTTTGAGGATCCAAAATTTTGCGGTGGGGACAATCATGTGTCTCAGAGAAGTGTGCGATGAAAGGCTTTCATTAAAAAATGTTCAGAGTAGGGAAAACATACACATCCTTTTTCCCAACTATTTTGGGGTCAGCTTCCTGTCTGACTGTATGCATCTGAATACCAAACGACACTTCAAAAGGTTATAAAGATATCTTCAATTTATAATTACTGCATTAATTGCAGCATTCCAATGAAATACCACGCATACGCTTGAGCAATTTGCAAAATCCGACATTGTAAGCGATAAAATCTTCAACAAGTTAACAAATTGTCCAGAATCTTAATAATGCTGCAGTAAAATGTTGAATATGTTCATTGTTTTTCAGATTGATTACGTTTGTACACCATAACTTGCTACTCAAAATATCTTCTGAATTGGTCCTTGGAGACAGTTTGTCGCTGTTGTAACAAATTATATTTGTTAATTTTAGTTACTATTGTTAGTTTCTTAATAAGTTTCTAAATATACGCACCCCGTTATTTGTTACATGAGCGTCTTTTAAGCGTTCGCGACAAATTAGTTTCTCTGCTTTCTGCATCTAAATCTTCAACCACCGACAAATCGCATACGCTTCCCAGCCTTACATGAGAGGGGTTGGAGCTATCATCAACAAAGCCTTGTCAGATTACAAGATAGGCTATAACAGGTCTCTAGGTCAGGAGCACACACATAGTTGCTAGACCTAGGGAGAAATCTGTAGAAAGATCCCCTTAATCACACCCACCGGATACCTTTACACCATGATCCGTATCATTGAGAAATTCACATCATGAATCAATGATGTTTTCTACCAACACATGTTCCTACTAGAACAATTAGAGGTTGTGGGGCTATCGCGATGGCTTCCCCTCATAAACATCTCATTAGCTTGGGTTACCACAATTATCGTCTTTCAACCTGTTGCTACAAGCTCCTATGTATGTATATGACCTTATGTCAAATTAACTACATATTCAATAGCATGCAAATTGGTGTTTTCAGTTTGTATGTCATTTTGTGTTTATGGGTAGAAATTTGTTGGCAGAAATTATGGTGATGGAAATTCTATGACAAGTGTGGTACTGCATCTTTTATTAGAAACAAATAATTATAAATAGGATTATGTATTCGGAAACACGGCTGGAACAGGTGTTATTTTCATTACAAATTGTCAAATTCTTTGCGTTTTCAAAACCTAGTACTACCACGTCATTACAGCCAAATTATTTGAAGGCTGGCAGACCCAAATACAAGATATAAAATCAAAAGCGCCACATGTCATTGTGTGCAGCGAAAGATGCCATGGTAAACCTAGACTTATTAAGTCTTCAACCAACATTTCCATTGCAAATACACCTTCAAACGGTACCAGTACTTACAACTAAACCATCTTTCTACCCACCAGATTACCAGATACTAACTATATTAAGTCGACCATCGACATTAAATTCATAACACTTCATATTACATCACATGGCGAACTAACAACACGACAGGAGCCGGGGCGCGCAGCTAGTTCAAAACAAACAGTATTTATTAATGTCCGCAACGGATAATATGCCTTTAAATTGTTCCTAATGGCTACCAGTTTAAATAGAATTAATATTGTGTACTATCTGATACATGGTGCCTGTGATTTAATATCACCAGCAGAGGAAACATTAATATGGAAAGTTGTTTGCCGGGACTTAGTATTGTGTTTGTCTCGCCTTTTTGTGTTAAGGGGAAATGTTTCGGGGAAAGTAGTCCAAAGTTAGAAATGTGTGAGACACTTATTTATAAGCATAACAATAACAACTTCATACTTTACTTTCTTATTGGTCTTCTAAGTGGTGCTAAGTACACTTGGTCCTTATATGATTTGTAACAGAACGTAGTCTCGTGGTGTGTTATGAAAAGCATGTAATATGCATATATGTATGTGCATATATCTATGTATCATGTTACACATGTTTATACAAATAAATGCATCTTTATCCAAAAATCTTTATGCCAAAAAGCTCTTGTCCATACCTTTTCCTGCATGTTGCATTTTGCTGCATGTGCAAGAGCTCTGTACAGAAGTACAGAGCTCTTTCATCTTCAAATCCAGGACCAACCATTCAAAGAGTTACAAAACTTGTCCTATATTTCTTGAATACTCAACTATGAGTAGGCTAATAACTCATACGTCTCCCGTATTTCGTCTAAGCCACATCTTTCATTAGGTCACTTGTTCGCGGACTCAAAGACCAAAGCGGCTTGGTCCTTTGACAGTCCTCATCATAGATTATTCTGGCGCTTACTTCTATAAAGCCCGTTGTCCTTAATACCGACAAACGTAAAAAAAATACCCCTTTGAACATAAATTGTTTAAACACACATTTGCCTCGTTCGTAAGGATTTATAACTCCTTACAGGGGTGGTTTTGGAAAATTTATTGCTATATTTGTGACAAACCGACTATTAAAAAGGTTTATAAGAACCCTGATTTATTGAGACGATAAGAGAACTATTTGTTTAAAGATTTAGTGTGCTGGTTTTGGGGGTGGACATTTGGATCAGCATTAAGGCATTGGGCAGGGACAAATGCGCTCTATGCTAAAAATTATGGGTACACACAACGTGCAAAAAAGTAGATAGCAGTAGTAAAGATCGATCGACTTAAATGTGAATTTCGCTTAACGCTGCGCGGTACCGCACCGTCGTTTTCACATGAATTTGCTACTGGACAGTGACTCGCGGAGTTTTCTAACTAGGTTAATTTTGTACCATTTCCTTTATTTTTTTAAATCCTTCTGAATCCCTATTTTGATACATGAGAAAACTGTTTTGATTCTAGTGTCTACTGTTTTAATATTAGCTGTCTCAAGCAGTAGCCTTAACTTGCCAATTCTTATCTTACCAATTCGAAGTAAACAACACAATCAAACCTGGAAATCACATATACTCCTCTATTTTAGTGATCTCTCTTATCGAAGCTGTTCCTTCCGATGTATGTAAATGAAACCCGGAATAAGATACACACAAAGTTTATAACTAGCTACTTATCTTTGGAGGTGACTTTTCGAAACTCCTCTAAAGTGCGAAATCTGTGTATCAGTTGTGTCGTGTAAGCTTCTAAATAACATGCTACCTAGAATTGTCTAAACTTCGCTATCTGCGCTAAGGCTGCCGTTCTACTCTTAAAATTAACGATTTTAGGAGCTGTGTAACAATTTTCGTAGTAAATTAAGTATGTACATAATATTCTCTCTATCTTAATCTTATGAATCTACTTATCGAAAATAGATCGATATAAATAGCTTCTAAGGGCAAATTCGACCAATATTTGATCTCGCGGATATTGGAATTATTTTTGACAGTTTTTCACGGATAAAAGCTATCTGCACTTTGTATATAAAATGAGTAATTTCCCATCACTTCCCATGGGTGTCGTAGGGATTCACCAGAGACTGGGCAGCAGCATTCTCTGTCCATTGCAACAGTTATACTGCGATCGCCAACCCGCCTGCCAAGCGTGGCGATTATGGCAAACGCCCCCTTTGGGAGAGGCCTATATCCAGCTGTGGACGTCTTTCGGCTGGTATGATGATGATGATGATAAAAGGTGGCCATAGGATTTGACATCAAAGAAATAAGACCTTATTTTGATTTTCTTTAAACTTCACTCAATAGAGCTTACTCCAGCGACAAAGCTTCATCCATCTTAGCCACAACAAGAATGATAGAAGACGTTCCAATTCCCATTGACATTATCAAAACAAACACCATTTTAGTGATAAAATGTCGCCAGCAGTCAATCTAAATTCATTGTTTTTCCTGGACTGGGTGTCCAGGAAAAACAATGAATTTAGATACGATGTCACGTAGTCCAAAGCCATTGCCACTTTTGTAAGCCAAAAATAAACCGACCAGTTTATTTTGACACCCGACCTAAGAAAGAACTTTCGAATATGGACTTACACCACCTCAGACAAGAGTTTTAAGCTGACTTATCTATCTGATAATTTGTTTTTTTTATTTCTAGCTTTTGCCCGGGACTTCGTACGCGCATATCCTATGAATGTGGCTATCATATACAAAAGAATTTTCCAAATCCGATAGGTACTTCCAGAGATTAGCGCGTTCAAACAAACAAACAAACTCTTCACTTTATTATTAGTATAGATTTGAGTACCAAGATTTTCCTGTTCTGAGTTTAGAGAAATTTTTATATGAAGTCGGTCCATGGAAAATACTGGTACTTATTACGCTGCTTAATAATGTACATTAGTCAAGTGTACTGGCAAGCGAGTTTCATTGTCGACCACATCATCGCTACAGAGAGCGATACAGAGAACACGAGCCTAACAATTAAAGAAAAATGTTACACTGGAAGAAAACCCCAACATACAAACAGCTAGAAAACTTGAAATTGGGAAAGGCTAGGCTGATTTTTTTAAGATGATTGTAGGTGTCTATCCAAACCTTGAAAAGGGCCATGAATTGTATGTCCCCCTAATTTTCTTTGCAAGCTGTATCGCCATTATTATTATTAACTGTCCCACTGCTGGCCAAAGCCACCCTCCCTTCGGTTGTTCTCAGTTCTGCACCACTTCTTGCCAATTCCTAATGCCGCGGCCACACTGTCGCTATAACGCAAAGATTTGCGCTGTCGCGAAGTATGGCCAAGCGATTCGACAAATCTCGATGTATTTGGGCGAACAAGAATGCTTATCTGGTACTGTCTGAACTATCGCGACAACGCGACACGAATATTCGCGCGATAATGTAGCCCCAGCATAAGGAAGACATCGAAGTCCTGCTGCCATCTCCTTCGTGGCCCCGACAGACAGTTCAAAATACATCGGCCACATCATCGGTAGACCAAACAAAAATAGTGACGCCGAATTTAGCGAAAGTTTTCTTTGCATTCGTTTTCGCCTTAGAACCGAAAATATTATTTTAAGCCCAACGGGACGAGGGAAAATACTTTTGTTCCGCGTATCTTGTTACTAGTTCCACTTCATTTATTTTTGGAAATCCGCACTTTGGTTTTGATTGTGTTGTTAGTTGCATTGTGTAGACGTGCGACTTTTTTGTCGGTTAAAGACAAATTCAATAAATTCTCATCTGGAAATATGACCAAAGCCTCAGCATGGCACATGAATTGGTAGTCTGTTACGAGTTTACCTATACATACAAATACGAGTAAGGCTACTAATGTGTGTGGAGTAGGAGAGAGGTTAACCATATTGCAATCTAGTAGGAGGGAACGGCATGCCATTTTTGTCTTTTAATAGACCATAATAGACTTTCAATAGCCCACAATGGACTTTCAATATACCATAATAGACTGTCAATATACCATAATATAAAGGAAGACCATAGGTAAAGTTCCATTCATGCAGTTTTTATTTAATTTAGGACTGATTTTTCATCAGTCAGGTTACGTTTATCTAAGGAACAAAAATGGCGATTTGACAGCTTCTGTAGGTACAGGAACTATGTGAAACTGCCATTTATTTTATAAAGCTGAATTGTACAACAACTTACACCGGATTTAGGAAATTCTGTTTCACTGTTTGTAGTGACACTATAGAGATAAATCCTGCCAGTATTTATTGATAGGAATCCGTTTTATGTAAGATTTCTGGATGATAAAACCAGCTTTGATTGGTGGTGCGGTTGCGTAATTTACAGACTAGCCAATCATGGGGTTCGAAATGTTAGGATACAGATCTGAGCTGATTAACTGCCCCGTTTTATGACTTATAAACTGGACGTAATAATGCTTAATTACCAGTATTGTGCAAGAGATACTTCCTAGGTGAAAATGGAACTTTCTATTTGATTTGTTTTAATTCTATTCCTGCAATAAACATTTTCAAGACCCTTAATAGCAGCATATCGACGGCGAAGTGCCAATAACTCCTAACTGCTGAAATCAATGATTTAAACAAACTGAAAGAAAAATAAAATCTTAAGAAGTTGAAAATTAATTAGTATATGTAATTAGTTAATAACCATTTAATGCAGTTGCAACTAAAAATACACTTCGGAGATTTCACATAATACATGGCAAAAGCGCCAGTAAATTAAAAGCTGTAAAAAATTAATCTCTTGAAAAATGTCAGTTAGGAGGTATTGGCTTTTCACCGTCGATATGTAGGTAATCTTTACATACCATAATCAGTATCTGCTATATCCTGTAAAATTAATCTCTTGAAAAATGTCAGTTAGGATACGTAGTACTATTATATATTGTGTGGTTAGGAGGTATTGGCTTTTCACCGTCGATATGTACATAGGTAATCTTTACATACCATAATCAGTATCTGCTTTATCCTGTAAACAATCTATGAGGCCGCGTTTCTATCTGCAAGTGAGTCGCATGCCATTTTAATTATTTACATTGCGGGGCATGATTCATTGATTGTTCACATTGTACCTCGGAAGCCCGAAATGAAATGCAACTTGCATGCAGGCTGATTGCAGATGGAGTCGTGGTCTAACGACAATCTATCTTTCACGTCTGTTGTTGATGTAACATCAACTGACACAGACACAGCCGATTTCCAAAAACCTTATCGTAACTTGGTTCTACTTTGCTCAATGGTTATATTATTAAAAAATCACACAGAAACCACTCAAATATCTATTCAAAAAGCTGGCAACATGTTTTTGGAGTTTGACATTTGCACTTGTCAAATCTAATATCTGAGCAACCAACAAGCTTAAGGCCGGCTTGCACAAACCAGAGTTATCCTTACTTACTCTTAACACGAGATTAAATAACAAATATTCCATACCTATGTATGTACATAATGACACCGCGTTAAAAATAAGTCGCAGTTACTTAACTCTTGGTTTGTACAAGTGAGCGTTAGAGATTGGCAGCTCACTTCACCATCAAGTTTTCACTGTGAGGTTTTTAAAGGACAGCACAAGAAAGAAAGAAAGAAAAAGAGTTTATTTGCGACAAGCATGACGCCTACCAAAAATTAAATAAACAAAATTAAAAAAGTTATGCAAGTAAATAAAGTTCCTTTTTGCAACGCTTAGCTCACCAAAAATCGTGATCAAACAGCGACTTTTAATCGCATGTCTACACCTCAAGTTCATTGATGAAAATAATTGAACTATCGATTGATATCAACAGCGGGTGCATCGACCCGCGCATGATCTAAACCGACCACGTAACTCACTCATCGGCCGTGCCAAAACACGGAACAGATGAATTCCACTGTGTTTTCGTAGAGACCTACCGGTATTAGTACACGGCTTGGTTAAGGTTTTGTAGTACAGGAGTATTACTGCCCAATATTAAGGAACTGTTTGGGTAACGCATTGGGTGGTCTCCCACTTGCAGGAATGACTTATTTGGCAATATTTACGACACTAATCAGTTCAACTACATACATACACATAAGGTATAATTGTATACTAGTTTTGTCTTTTATATCTCTGTCTAGACACAGTGCCTTGCTAACTTATCATAGCAACACAGGAACACGCTGCAAGTGACTCTTGTTTTGTGACAGGATTTGTTACTACAATCAACAACTTTGGATTTTCGGATAGGTATGTGTGTGTGTAAAAGCGCCGTTCTATGTAACTACAAGCACATGAATCATTTCAGCCCTGACCTATCTAAGATGGCAATTCAGCAGAGACTACTTGCCATCAAGTATAAAATCGTACGATTCAACACCCTCAGCGTTTTAAACCATCAATACCTAACATAAACAAATTCTTTCTTGCTCACACTAGGAATTAGTGTGGGGCAACGTTTTAAATTAGTACACACTCTGTTCTTAAGTTTCCCCGTCTAACCAAAACCATTCTTCCTTCCAGCCGGACGAGCTTGCCAAATCGGTGAAGCTGACATCCCGAGAGCGGCGCTTCATAAAGTTCGCGAGCGTCGAGTATGGCGGCCAGCTGTATATGACGCCGCAGGACTTCCTCGAGTCTGTGGTCGAGCAGGAGCCTAGACGTGAGTCACCCTTCATATCTTTTGAAGTAGTTCACTGCTAGTCAATATCAATCATACATTAAGTCACCATTGAAGAACTTTTTCTTCATTATCCGCCAATCATAGCAGGAATCAAACTGAGGAATAGGGTATTTGACTCTATCCCCATAGGTAAATAATAACAGCCGCACGGGACGATCTTTGAGGTTAAGCAACGCTTGCCGAGGTCGGTCCGTAGATGAGTGACTATCCATTATATACCTCGTACCCCAGAAAGCACGTTAAGCCGTTGGTCCAGGCAGTTATTTGAACTTTTTTCATTCTTAAATTTCAAAGCTCGTATTTCCTGACAGCTCGTCTAAAGCGGCGCCTGCTGACTACGAAAGAGATCGAGTACCTGCGCGACCACACGCCGGCGCTCAAGAAGGGCTCCTCCCAGATGTTCCGCAACATGAGAGATAAAGGTACACACTAGTTAAACATCTCTCAGTCCTAGTATTCTAAAAGTATATTCACTGTCTATGTACAAGGGTCAACAATTACAGTCACACAACAACCAAAAAAACTGGCCAAGTGCAAGTTGGACTTGCACACGAAGGGTTCCGTACCATAAGCCGAAAAAAACATGTTTCTTGTATGGGGGCCCCCTTTTATTTTTTATTTTATTATTTGTTGTTATAGCGGCAATAGAAAAACAAAATCTGTGAAAATTTCAACTGTCTAACCATCACGGTTCATGAGATACAGCCTGGTGACAAACGGACAGGCAGACAGACGGACGGACAGCGGAGTCTTAGTAATAGGGTCCCATTTTCTTTTTTTAGTTCCCATTTCAAAAACTATTCCTTACCATCTCGGGATTCTTTTATTATTTTTTTTATTAAACATTACATTGCTTATCGGAGGATTTGCAGTTGCAGTAGGAGAGTTTTTGTCTATCTTTTATTTGTTTTTTTTTTCACAAATAATTTACTCCAATTAAATTGTTTTTCAGGCATAATCTCTTACACGGAGTACCTGTTCCTGCTTTCGATTTTAACGAGTAAGTATTATCATCAATTAAATAAAATAGGTTTAACCCTAAAAACGTTGAGTTTTTTTTTATTGTTTATACTTTATTAATCGCCTGACCTAATTCTTCACAAATGGTAAACTCTCGCACATTTCCCAAAAGAAATCCCAAGTTGCCATTGAAAAAAACACTCGTAATTTGTTTACAAAACCGCCATTTATTCCTAACACTGCAAGCACATCTGCCAGGTATCTGTAGCACATAATTTCGTATTTCAGAGCCGGCTTCAGGCTTCCGGATCGCGTTCAACATGTTCGATACGGACGGCAACCAGCGAGTCGATAAGAACGAATTTCTAGTCGTGAGTATAGTGCATATGAGCTGCGGTGTGAATTGGGAGCGGGGGTCGATTTGAAAAAGTTATTTAGTGAAGTTTTAATTGGTTTGTTGGAAAACAGAATTGCAATATTTGATGTTGTTATAGTAGAGAAAATATAGAAAATCCAACGGTGTAGGCAGTCGAAAGGTCAGCCTTACAATAATCTGAAAATGCTAACGCAATTACGAAGTTGCTCTTGCTGAGACCCTCAGACCGGGTGGTTGATTGGTTGATCAGTGTCAAACACATGTTTATTTCGGACAAACAATGCAATTTTGATTGACACAATCATGGAAGCAGTTGAAACTGAAAAAAGTCTTCATGAGCTAGCTAGCTCATGAAGACTTTTTCTTGTCGTCATTTTTTTGACATTAAATATTTTTCATAAAATATTCTGACAATCGCTCTCCCTTTCCACTTGCACCATACGGTAGGCGTTCTGTATAAAAATTAGCACAAGCTGTATTAGCCGCTAAAGCACATAGAGTTAGATTATAACAGCGTAGAGGAAGAAGGTTTGCGGACGCGGAATTATTGTTAGATATTGTTAGAACTATGTTTGTAACTAACCAGGGCCCGGTGATGGGTTAAAACCTAACATTAAATAACAGAAATGGGAAAGGAATAATTTGTTTCGTAATCATTATAAAAATCCGATGAAGTTAAATCTTGAGACAAAAAATGGTTCTAAAACCGTTCAATGATCACTTGATTTTATATAAAACATTCGTTTGATGAATAAAATGAAAATATAACAGTTTGTTTTTGAAGCAGTAAAGTTTCGCCAAAGCAAATCTTTGAGACAATTTCACATTATTGTGTCGAAAAATGTTTTTCTTCTTAAAACAGTGTTCGATACAATAACGTGAATCACACAAACACATAATCTGTGTTTTTCTGTACACTAATCCACCATTATATGGTGAACACAGATTTTTGTAGAAGCTATAAAGCACAGCATGCTAAGAAAGTCTTATGGGACAAGGAACCAAGAACTATTAAATTTATTTATTTTTATTTCGTTTTTTTTTCTTTTCTGAATGTTTTTTTCTGCGATGTATTATTTAGATCCAACGCCTGCTGGGTGGTACGTTTAAGGAGCGTAAAGATTTGGACGCCAAGAGCCAGGAGGCAGTGAGTTATAAAATTGACAGCTTGCGGAAGGGATTCTGCCCCGCT
Source organism: Mamestra brassicae (assembly GCA_905163435.1). NCBI lineage: Eukaryota > Metazoa > Arthropoda > Insecta > Lepidoptera > Noctuidae > Mamestra > Mamestra brassicae. Next base: position 4,232,430 of record LR991009.1, read on the forward strand.
ATTCACGGCTTCGAATTTTGATTCGATTTGAGAGTGACAGTTTTTTTTTTTTTTCTTTTGTTTATATTATTACTTAATTTTTATGCTCTTTTTTTCTGCAGAAGATGCGTTTTATTTTTGAAAATCGAATCAAAATTTTCACCGTCAACAAACAGAGGTGTTAATGCCGCTCTAATGTGTGAATATCCGTTAAATATCTTGTTTTTTTTACTTCTGGGATAAATAGTTAACTTATGACAAGTCCCAATTAACTTGATTTTCGATTTACTGATTAAATCCCCTCTTATGATGAGTAAATCCCAATTAAATATTATAATTACTTTTTAAGTTTTCACTGATAATAAAATCCCCTTAATAAAACATAAAATGTCACTAAACTGTGTTTTATAAGAAAAAAGCTTTTTGTAATTTTTATTTACAGTACAATAATCCTTACCAGAGCGGCATAAGGTGTTCTTTCGCTTGTATTTTCATTTTTATTTTTTGTATATGTTAAAATATACATTTATACAAGTATATGTAAATAATAATATAATATTTATGTGTGTATTATGTGCTCAACGGCTTAGCTGCTTACGTTAGTGTCGACAAGTGCCATGAGGAACAGGAGCTTTGTTGAAGTCCAGGGTCCGTCCAGAGTAAGTCCTAAGTGGGCATCGCTTTACGTCCGTCCGTTTTTCGTGTCGTCCGTCATCTCTTTTTTTTGTTATATCTATCTTTCTACATATGTTTTAGATGTTTTTTTTTTGTACTTTATCTTCTACTCGTATCTTTCTAAATATAGGTTTTACGGATTTCTTCTTGTGGTTCTATTTACCTAGTTTATTTATGTATTTATATTTTATAAGATAGTGGGCAAAGGTCCCAATAGGGGACTACAATTTTTTGAGTATTGAAAACTGTAAGATAATCCGTAAAAATCGCTTTTGCTCTATATTTTGTTTAAAATAATTATTATTCGAATTGTTCGCTCTTGCATAACTTTATTAAGCTTCGTTTTATAAAAGTTTTCAAAGAATATTATTTTTGCAAAATTAAAAGTATTTGTCATAATCTTAAAATGTTACTAAACTAATTTGCTTTATAATAATAAAATTGTTGATTACTTGATTTGCACGGAATTATTGTAAGTTTTATCCATAACATTAAATATTTTATTCATAAGTGTTATCATTAATTTGAGTGTCGATTTTAAATTTTGTATGTATGTAACATAACATATTAATGCAATTTACACAAAGAAACTTTTTTTTCAAAATAGAGAAATACGCTTATAGAATCAAAATCAGTCTGACTGCGTATGAGACGCTTTTTCTACTTCACAATATATTGACACATTCACTTTGGACCTATCTACTATAAATGTCACTTCTCTTCACAGTTTTTTTTACTCTAAAGCCCTAAATACACACGTTACACATGCCTGGTACTCGTATAAAAGTGTGCTAGTATTTTGTTACTTATAGATAGGAAATCATCATATAACTGCTGCTCTGGCTGGAACGCGAGGGAGTGTCAGACTCTTACTGACTAAAACACATCCGTATTCCTTCAATTGCCCTTTACGTTCCAGGGCCGTGGTAACGCTCTCGAAAAATCCCGCAAACCACGAAGTGTGCAGGTGTCTTGAATGCCATTGTGCCATAACAAATTTTAATTGGTGGATCAAGATGAAGTCACTACAGCATTCAAGCTATGAGCATACTTTAGTGCAAGTTTTTGTCCAATGTGGGCTCCTGGCAGGGTTGCGGAATTGTTCGAAAGCATTGACGCGGCCCTGGAACGCAAAGAGCATTTGAAGGAACACGACTGGATTTTAGTTAGAAAGAGTCTGACACTCTCTCCCGCCCCGCCCAGAACAGAAGTCATTTGATGATTTCCCTTTCACAAAAAAGGGTAGAATGTGAGTTCACATATACCTACAGTACAACTACTACAGAAAAAGAATATGGAATACTGTATAGTAGGTACAACTATTTTCTTAATATCCCTCGGCATTTTCTGTATTCTATTTCTGATAGAAATCAGTCGACTGACAAAACACGAAGTTTTCCGAGGGACATTAAGAAAATAGTTGTACTGTATTTGCACAGACTTTACGTACAACAAATTTAGACATTTCTGTAAATGCACACATTTTACTCATTCACACGACATTACTTTTCAACATTGGCAAGTTCACATTTCAAGCGCAGTCAGCCAAAAGGATTGTTCTATATTTTAACTTGTTCCTTAAAATTTCAGATGGAGAAAATCTTCAGCTTCGCATGGAGAGGCAAGCGGGGGATGACGGAGCAAGAAAATAAGGATGATGGTAAAGGGGACGAGAAAGCGGATGGCAAGGCCCATGAGAACTACGTTAATGATGATCAGGGGCTGCAGAGGAGGCACAACGTCGATACTTTCTTACAGGTGAATACAAACAGGCAATTTAACTGCTTATGTTTTTGCAATAGAAGCTCGCCAGCTCGTCTAGTAATACCTATCAAGGCTTGCTTCTTGGTTTATATAAATTTTAAAATCCAGATGTCGACTGATCTCCCGAAATCAAAACTGAAAATGCAGTTCAATCTGTACCAATCTCTCCTGGATAAATCCAGTTTTATTTTTATCAGAATACCATAATAATCGTATAACTCGTGAGAGTTAACTTGACACCTGGCTCGACACATTTCGATTGACGTTTCGAGGTTTAAATTTAAATTGAACAATTCGATTTCGATGAAAATAATATAAACGCAACGGTAACAGTGATGCTAACTCGTATATATAGTTTTCATCGAAATCGAATTGTTCAATTTAAATTAAAACATCAAAACGTCATTCGAGCCAGGTGCCAAGTTAACTCGCACGAGTAGTATTATAAGAAAATTCTTCCGTTACTGACTGAGTTACTGACAGACGACGCACAGCCGAAAGTACCTACTGGTCGTAGAAAGCTGAAATTTGGCATGTAGCTTCCCTACACTCCGTAGGGGAGTACTAAGAGTGTTTCCCAAAATTCCTACGGGAACGGAAAAAACGGGATATGCGCGTACGAAGTCGCACAGAGCTAGTATGAGCATATTTCACTGCAAAAGGAATAACCGCTTCTGTAAAGAAATAACAATGCAATCAAACTTAATGTTTATACCATGCCACAATCACATATTTCAGACTTCTTATTTGTAAACACAGCTGCAAATTGTTCCTTCCAGGTGCACTTCTTCGGCAAGAAAGGCACGAACGACCTGAAGTTCGAAGGCTTCAGACAGTTCATGGAGAACTTGCAGACGGAGGTGCTTGAGCTCGAATTCCATGAGTTTGCCAAAGGTAGGCTTCTTCATCATTATCTGTTCCCTTTGCTTAGCTATGGTGACGTTGGCTTCCAGTTTCACCGAATGCAGCAGAAGAGCTGAATACTAGTATTTTACATGAAGCGCTTGCCTGTCTGAACTCCAGAACTCAGTAACTGAATAACACTATATACAACTAGCTTTTGCCCGCGACTTCGTACGCGCACATCCTACTTTTCCCGTAAGAATTTCGGCACGAATTATATACCTAAATCTTCCTTATGAATAACCCCATCCATTGGTGAAAACCGCATGTAAATCTGTTTTGTAGTTTTTAGTTTAGGAAATTAGGGACGAATTATACACCTTAACCTTCCTCATTAATAAACCCATTCATTGGTGAAAACCGCATGAAAATCCGTTTAGTAGTTTTTGAGTTTATCGCGAACAGACAGACAGACAGACGCGGCGGGGGAATTTGTTTTATAATATGTAGTGATTCAGTAGTTTTTGAGTTTATCCCGAAGAGACAGACAGACGCGGCGGGGCCCTTTATTTTATAATATGTAGTCACCACGCAAGATCATGCAAGGAAATTCCGAGCATAGTCTTCCATTACCCTTTGGGTGACTTTCCTTAGCGACTGTCAAATATCTTAACGTGATTTCTGAGGCACAGAGAACAGGGCTCAACAGATGATTGATGTTCATCCGTCCACAGAGCAATCTCGGTAAGAGCAGCTCAACATTCGATCGACCCGAGTGGCTATAATAATATATTACTTAACCTTTTGAACGCCATTGTCACGTATACATGACAAGCAAGCGCGTGCCCTGTTTGCCAAACGTCACAAATATGTGACAAAAAGTACGGCGAATTTGTGGCTTAGCGCCGGGGGCAAGCCGATGCGTTTATGCTCTGGCGCTCAAAGGGTTAAACATAAGTCCATCTGCTTGAACCTTTACTTATCAACGGCTAAACCACTCCCTTACCATTCCAGGCCACGAGACAATATCTGAGGTAGACTTCGCTAAGATCCTCCTCCGCTACACGTACCTGGACACGGACGAGTACGACATGTACCTAGACCGGCTGCTGGACCGCGTCAAGTACGAGCACGGCATCACCTTCGACGAGTTCAAGACCTTCTGCCAGTTCCTCAACAACCTGGAGGACTTCACCATCGCCATGCGGATGTACACGCTCGCTGATCATCCCATCTCCAAAGGTGGGTCGTTGATAGCTTAATGGACCTTTTGTTCTTCGGTGACTTTACAGCGAACTAGAGATAAGGCCTAGGTACGCTATGCCAACAGGTAGACATTTCAAGTAAGTCTTCGGTGCTCTTTTTAGCTGTTTTAAAAACTACCCCTAGTTAGCAATTTTTTCTCACAATGACACTCACTTCTTTGTCCTGGTGTGGACTGTTTCCAGGCCACCTTATATTAAATGCATAGGTGATTTATATTTTGTAGACTGAATATTATAGACTAAAATTTCTTCTGGTGCAATGTGTTTTTTTGTATCTCTGATGCCTTTCCTACCTCTCCAAAATTCGTTATAAGGTTCAGTGAATAACAAAAGCTAAAAAAATATATATCCATAAAAGGTAAATATTAATAGTTTGATTGGATTGATTGAAACCGTCTTTAAATCTTCGTATATTTCCACAGTTACTTATTCTTTGTTTTCTTCCTCTGCAGACGAGTTCCACCGCGCAGTGAAGATCTGCACGGGTATCTCGCAGTCTGAACACTTGGTTTCCACGGTGTTCGCCATCTTCGACGCAGACGGCGACGGGCTGCTCAGCTACAAGGAGTTCATCGCCATCATGAAGGATCGACTGCACAGGGGCTTCAAAGTAAGATAGAGTTTCCATCATTCCATGAAGGTTGCTGCCTGTTCTTATCCAGAGAGAAGCCATCTTCGACGTGGACGGCGACGGGCTGCTCATCTACAAGGAGTTTATCGCCATCATGAAGGATCGACTGCACAGGGGCTTCAAGGTATGAAAAAAGCTACTTGATTTCAAGGAGTTTCCGTCTGTTTTCTGATATCTAAAAACTGGGGATCTTTAAGTCAAAAGTGAATACGTTACTACTAGGCAAGCGTGCTCCATCGTCGGCCAGAACATTGCTTTCCATCAGGTAAGATTGTGGACAAATGCGTGCCTATTTTTTTTTTATTTGCTGCCATTTCTCCTCCATAGCGATCTATGTTCTGGCTAACTGACGGACTTCTTGACTGTTACGCATCGTTCTAATATGAAGCGATCATAGCGCGAATACGAATACGCGATCATATCGTTCACTTGTTCGGCAAACTCGATCGCGTCTTCCGGTTTTGATCTCATGGTATCAGGACGACGCCTTAGAAGGGTCTGTAAGGGGTTAAATTGAAATAAATGCTCTGTATTTGTATATCATGTTGACAAATCCTAACAGCTACTTGAAGTTTTTGCCTGATCTTTTCAATAGAGATAGATAGATAGATTCATTTATTTGCCTGAAATATGGTACTTTACAGGTACGCTATCTAAATTGTATGACAATAATGATCCTAGTTTAATCAATTTTAAACAAAATAATTAAATTCCCAAGTCAAAAAAAAAATACTAAATCAAGAATTGTCTACATTTATTGTCAAAATACAAATGTCATAGAAAAATAATTAAATTACAATTTGTGTAAATCTTAATTTCAAATGACATCCAAAGAAATTAAATTACAAATGTCAATTGCTTACAATACAAATGATAAATTTAATTTTCATGTCATGCAAATTTCCCGTTTGTCCTAGTGTTCATAAATTAGAATAAAAACTATTTTCGATAGGCCATGCTCTGAGACGCTCTTAAAATAAGCTGATTCGCAGCTCTCTAATAACCTTCGGTATCTTATTAAATGTATTTATTGCCATTCGACTAGTGTTTTTATGGCAGTACGCTGTTCTTCATCTCGGCATTGCCAATTTTGTTGGATCCCTTGAGATTTTGCCCACCTTATAAACACGGTCGCTATCGGCTTTCCTGAATAGGTGCGGATGTTTTTTTTACAAATATTTCAATTTCCAGTATGTATAAGCATGCGAATGGTAATAATTTATGCTTATTAAAAATAGGTCTGCACGATTCTAATGGGTCCGCACCAAACACAGCTCGTAAACATTTTTTTGCACAGTGAAAGCCTTACTGGTATCAGTGGAATTATAATATTATTAATTAAGCCATATCTTAGCACAGATTTTACATATTTATGATAAGCCAATAGAGCAGCATAACGTCCAACAGTTTTCTGAGATTTCTTAGTACAAATGCAAAGCTGTTTAGCCTATTACAAACATTTTCAATATGTTTTTTCTAATTACAATTTTTATCAATTACTATGCCTAAAAATTTCGTATGGTCTACAATTTCATTTTCACATCCAATCATTTTCATTACTTCATTTGTCATTTTGTATTTAGAGAAGTATGTATATTTTGTTTTGGTAACATTCACGGATAAATTATTTTGTTCAAGCCATTCTATTATACGCTTTTACGGTACCATTTATTTTATTCTCAAGTTGTTCTTTTTCATTCTCTTTATTTATTATCAATGAGATGTCGTCTGCAAACAACACGCACTTATTCGTCGTCACTGTTAGCAAATCGTTTATGTATAGAAGAAAAAGCAGCGGCCCCGAAATACTACCTTGAGGCACGCCATATGTATTGGTCCTGTATTGAGATTTATACCTTGTCACTTCTTTGTCTTTATTAATGCCTAAGATTGCACCCCTTGTTAATCTAATCTTTTAGCCAATTTAACGCTTTTCCTCTTATCCCGTAACTCTCAAATTTTTCGAACAGTATCTCATGTTTTACAAAGTCAAATGCTTTGCTATTTCGGTCACTGCAATATTTTTCGAAATTATTGCAGTGACCGGTATCTTCTTATCAATATTCTCAGTAACTGATTTAATTAGTTGATAACAAGCTTGACTTTCCTCTTTGAAAACCATTTTGCTCCGTACTTATTACATTGTATTTGGATAGATCCGATAGATAGATTTAAACTTTGTGACTAACTGGCCGATAGGGACCATGATGGTATTCTGAAATGACGAACACCAGGTGGCAGCACTGAGACGTCAAGTCTAGGCACCTGTCCAAACAATTATGTTCTTCGGAAATTGTAAATTGATGTCAATGTCATAAGTTACAGTTTCAAACAGATACAGTTGGTGCTAGCAGGTATTATAATTTTCCTGAAACCCTCATTCGAAAGTGCACATATAACTGTTCTAAAAGGCTCTGATTTGTTAGGCTATTAATAAATCCTTGTATACCTACGTTATGATTCAAAACAGACAATAGTTGACCATCCCATCTCTTCCCGTGGGTGCCGTAAGAGGCGACTAAAGGACTCAACATGAGAATGGGCAGAAAAGCACGTGGCATTAAAAAAAACCTAGCGATTATGACAAAACCCCCTTTAGGGGAAGTCTATGTCCAGCTGTGGACGTCTTTCGGCTGATATGATGATGATGAAAGGTGGCCATAGGATTTGACATCAAATAAATTTGAGTGCGAGAAATTTGAGCAGGGCTTGGAACTGGGACAGACGATGCGTGCGGGGTGAGATTTAATGCGACCTGACGAAAAACTAAGAAAACTTTTAGTAGTGGTTTTTGAATCTAGCCATCAGACAAATTCAGCTAAATTATTATAATAGGTTCGTCTTATTATTGATATTTCCTATTTTTGTCTCTGTAAATGAAAATATATTCCAGCAGCTTTATAAGAAAATAGTGAATAAATTCAAATCTAAAAAGGTAATTTGCACAACAATTAAATATAAAATTGGTAAAGAAACAAAAAGGATATTTTGCGACCCTGCCAGGATTCGAACCTGGAATCTTCTGATCCGTAGTCAGACGCGTTATCCATTGCGCCACAGGGCCGGTTGACGGGAGCGGCGAAATAGATAGTTAAATAATACAGATAAATATGCCATAATGTAAAAAGGTAGTATCGATTCCCACGTGTAGCAAAACTTTTTGTTTTCTTAGGCTTCTTAAACAGATCTTGTAAGTCATTCTCACAAAAGAAAGGGATGCCTTGTTGCATTAAGTCCGAGAGTTTAAATAAATAAAGGCCTTTTTCACAATCGCCTGCTGTATTTCCGTTGCTGTCAGATATGTGTAGGTACTTTTTCAAATTGTCAAAAAAATATTTTTTTGTAAAATTATCTGCCAGATAAATTATCCGGATTTTTAGTCTTTATTCTTATGGTCTTTCAATAGTCAGATAACTTTTATTCGAGGAATAAAAATGGCGGTTTGACAGTTTTTGTATGTGAAGTATGTCAAACAGCCATTTTTATTCTTTAGTTAACATTTATCTGGCTATTGAAAAATGAGCCATGAGTCAAATATGGTTAGATTCCCACATGAACACACGCCTTTTCCTTACTGTCGAATAATTATAATAAAATTATCTGCCACATTAGTTGTTGTGGTTGCGGAGATAATGAAACATCAAAAAGCTAAGAGCTTCAACTTACGTCACAATTAACTAAATGTTTCTTTTCTTTTCAGTCATATGCAAAGAACGAAGGATGGGAGGCGTTCAAATCCTGCGTCAAGCAAGAAATGAAGAGCTCAGTTTAATACCAACGTCACAACACATTTTATTGTTGCCATTATACTAACGATTTCCAGATCTCCACGTTATACAGACTCGTTACCTTACAACTAGGAATGTTAGGAAAATATTACCTTATAGTACTGCATTTGTCTTTGTTTATAGAATTTGGCAAAAACGATCGAAAGACGGTTTACCGAGAACCGAATTTTACGATTACGTTCGAATACAGTGTGCCAAGTATATCTTTTTAGTTCAATTTGCTTACTCCGTTGTAATGACAATACACTGTGTAACTGAAAGAATAGCGTTTTCCAGAAATCGCAGTTTTGTTTTTACCAACACGTTTTGGAGATACAGTATAATGTTCCAATGGTGATTCTCAATGTATTAAAGATTAATGTATCTATGTAATGCCATCTAGTATGTAACCATGCCTAAGGAACTTATTTGAATGCGTTACCACAAAGCACTTCCACCGCTATTTATAAAAAAAAACCGGCAAAAAGCGTGGCGGGTCATACACAGTGAAGGGTTCCGTAGTTATCCGTGTCGTGAACCATGACAAAAAGAATAGGATGGACACTTGACCCTAACAAAAATTAGCAGATTAATGCAAATTCAAAAAAACCATAGAAAATTTCATTTACAGTTTGTTTCCTATTTTCCTGCCAGCGGAAGATATACTGGGCGCATTTTATGTGTCAATCACAACAGTTACATCATTCGACTTTTACCTTAATGCCAATGGATTTAGGTTCATATTTAAATAACTCATCCGCGATCATAAAATGCATGAATGAGTTTGTATAAACAAAGATAACTGCAGAAACATTAATGTTCAAAATCAAAATCTACAAGTGAGACATATTCATAATTATTTGTAATTAATTGCCTATTTTAATTGGCCTAATATTCTTGCCTACTATTTTGGCTTAAAGTCTCTAAAATATTTATGAAAATAAATAAAGGATCAAACTGCGCAAGCTTAACGGGTAAATCTCGAATGAAAGAAGCCAAGAAACAATATTTTAATTTTGAAGTGATTATAGGGCCGGTGATATGGTAGACACCAGATAAGCTTGCAATAAAGAACGTTGACCTTTCCCTACTTTCGCTTCGTAGAAACCCGTACAATAAATTATAAACCGTTTTTCATTACTAGAGAACGTAAAGGATCACGATAGAAGTCGATTCAGGATAGCTTTATGTATTTATTTCTGTTATTAATATTAAGAAAGTCAATAAATGTATGTGGTTCAATGACCGTTATTGCATATTTATCTGGTGGTTACCATAGTGTCTAACTACCCCGTTGGTCTCACCACTGCCGACGTGGGGTACTGGGGTCGGTTCCCAGGTCTGACAAAAAAGTGTTATTGGTTTTTTTCATCAATAATTTGCCAGTAACAGCCCGGAATTTGGAAGTTATGGTGTGACTCTCCCATGCCTCGGTGCGCACGTGTCGCTGTCGGTCCGGCTCCTGATCTCTCCCCTCAAGTTTCGGATACTCGGATTACTATCCATCGGCTTATGAGAGTAAAGGAACTAGGTGCACACTTATGCACTATATATGTCACCGGCAAATTGCAAACGCCGTAAGATTATAAAATATCGCGTGAAATAGCAAACTTATTTTTCTCAATAAGACACGGATATATTGGAAACTGTTGAATTTGGATAGGATTTATTGTATTCAAAATTATTTGTTCACAATATATCAAGAAATTATATCTAATCTAATAAAGATTATAATAGTTATTACAATCTTACGGAGTTTGCAATTTTCCGGTGACATATACATATGTCCTGCATACTTATCTAATTTCCGCTTAAATATGCTACCGTGATCGAAGTTCGGTGGATTAATTACTTAAAATTAGAAGTCGATTTTGATCGTGGTACCCCATACCTGCTAAGTTTCGCTGGCTAATTTAATTGTTAGGTACCTGTATAATATATTGAATATTTTAAACAGGAACATTGTTCCACCAAAGCTTTTAAACGGGTAGTTTTAAACTCAATAAAAAATCCGCAATACTAATATTAATAATTTAATTTATTTTGCACGGCACAAGTAACATTATTATTGCAAATTTTTCTTATTATATATCTTATATTTAGGTACTAACTTTAAGGGTTTTCAGTGGTTTTCAACAGTGAGATTTTTTTGTATAAGTTAATAAACTATAGCTCAAAGATTATGCCTGATACAAATACTAAGTAAATAGGTATTAGGGACTTGAGCTTGTCTCGACCATACTTTGGTCTCGACTTTTAAGGTTCTTACAGACAAGACGCGATGCGACAATCCGACCACGCGTTGGTACAATTCCTGTGAAAATGCATTTTAGCAATGCATCGCGCCTAAAGTACCATTTACATGAAACGCGTTGCGTACGCGTTGTCGCACTGTTGCATTGCTCATGTTGTCTCACGCTGAATAAACGCATAAGTCATTAAAGATGTATTTATCCAGCGACATTTTATGGTTTGAACCGAATTTAAATGGTTACATACCATTTAAATTCGGTTCAAACCAGACGCCTTAACCTGACAGGCCCCGCGCGGATCATATTTAACAAAATATTTTTCGTAACGTTAATATTATTAACTGCTTTCAAATAATGTATGTATCATTTAACTAAATGGTGTGATATTATGTTTATCATAATTGTATTTTCATTTAAAAATATGTATTTCGTATGAAAACATTTTTGTTTTTTTTTTATTTTTTTATTTAATATGGGTTTGCTCTTGACTCTAGTCTAGGTCATAGAAGACAGAGACAAAGTCGACGATGGAGCGAGCTTACCCAGAAGAAGCCTGTTCACTCTAATTTTGAAGAGATTAGGGTTGTATGCGTTCGGAAACACAGACGCAGGCAGAGAGTTCCACTCCTGTTTTGGTTAGTGAGAACTGTATCAAGTTCAAATATGTAACAAACAGTATATCGTTACTTAACAAGTAAAGCTAGTCATTGCACTAAGTTACAAACATAGTTTGTTACAACTATAAGTTAAAGTTACCATAACTTTTTAACAAATAATATTGTATAATTAATTAATATTGTATCATGGTGTTATTTTAGCTTAAATTTATGTATTCGGCATGTCCGTGACTACCTTTTAATTATTTACCAAAATAATATGGAAGCGATTGGCGTTGGTGGTCCGGCGGTAGTCACGGACATCCTATTTTAGCTTGAATTTATATATTCGGCCATTTGATCTGAAAATAAAATGTTAAACACATTACCGCTTTTTACTTATTTTGTACCGACATATCAATCTTCCGAGCCTCGTTTGAATTGGCTTCCAGACTAGCCGGACGCAACGGACCAGTATTTCATGGATAACAAATAAAATACAAAACTGAATTAAATATATCTTTATTTCATTTTAAACATCAATAGCATCTGTACAATCTATACAAATTGAGACATGTGAAGCCCTATCACACGGCCAGTTTAGATCGCTAAACTATTTCCTGGATGAAAGCGTTCAAATAGATCCCGATCAAATGGACCGTGTGACAGGCACTTATAGCTAAACAATAAAATAAATATTTCGAGCAACGACACAAAATGAGTACGAAGGCACTAAAGGTGGCAGATGTTGAGTAGTTGAATAATGTCGTTTTTAATACTATTTGATTACGTATGCAGTTACACTAGCACTTTACGTAAATTTCGACTACTACGTTACCTTTAGTACAAACATAAGCTAATTATTCAGATTTTGAGATCGATGTTACGAAGTGAAAACAATGAAATGAATAAAGGAACTTTTTTTAACTTTTAGACCGTTACGTGATATTTTATCGCTACCAGACAGGACTCATTGGCTTTTTTTTTCATATCGGAAGTTAAACATAAAAACTAAATTAAATACTGTCTCAAAAATCAACTCGACAGAACCCTTTTACCACAAAATAGTGGAGTTTCGATACGTCAAGTAGGAAGTCTTGCCAAGAAGGCACACTACACTTTTTTATAGGATCACGATTGTCTACCAAAATGTTTGAAATTTCTAACGGTGCCATTTCAGTAGCGTCATCAGACCATACATTATTTGGACTTTTTGATAATCGTTATAGCTGATACATTCTCACTTTATCTATGGCAGTCGCCAGATAAACTTACAATAAAGTAGACACCCAAACAATCAGTTATAAACCGTTTTTCATTATTAGAGAACATAAAGGATTACGATAGAAGTCGCTTCAGGACAGCTTTATGTCTTTATCTCTGTTTTTGATATTGAGCAAGTCAATAAATGTATGTGGGTCAATGACCGTTATTGCACATTTATCGTGCTCCTACCATAGACTCATAATCAGCCGTCTACAATCTTACAGACCAGTGATTATTGAGCTTCCCTAAACACATTTACCAACAAATATAACACGCATAAGTCGTAATAACTTTTACGCAACGTTTCATTATTTTAAATAACTTATTTAAATGTTTTCCTTAGTCTTATCACATCGATCGTGGGGAACATTTGAGCCAATATGCTTACGGCCGTAGCGATATAAAAGTTAATAAGATGAAAAAAAAATAGGAGCATTTTTCTTAGAAATACATAATTCCACAATTTCAAAATAGAAAGTTTAAAAACTAAATTAAAATAAAGACTCACTATGAGCAAAGCTTAAGATTAAAAGAATTATATTTATATTTTTTTAATTTGTTTCGAAAAATATTTTCGTTCATTGATAAATAGGTACATTTTTGATGATGTTTTTACATTGGTTGGGCAAAATCGGGCGGTAAGGGAGACATCGAATACAAGTAATTTATCTATTAACTAAGCAAGAGGCCTAATTTCACCAAAATACTTTACGGGACATGATAACTATGGTGAAACTGGCTCTCACAATTTGTTTACATAAGCCAGTAATTTTTAATTTCAGTATTTTACACCGCTATTGTACCACCCCTACTTATTTACTCAACGAATATAAACACATAATTTTGTTGCCTCCACATTGACCAGCCATAACTGTTATACAAGCCTCTTCTCTCCATCTTTTGTACTATTAAATAATACTGTGTCTTTAATAAGTATAAAATATTTAGTGAAGTAAATAAGTTTACAGCCGGATTGGGTGAATACTATCGCAAAATCAATGTGATAAATTATCAAACGAGGATAGTTCATTTGGTTGCATTTATCTTCAACAGCAAATCGCGTCACTCGATGTTTTGTGACATATCGATAACTTCTTCCCAGAAACCGGGGCTTAGTAAATAAATACAGCCGTGGCCAGTCAATGTGAGTAAAAGAATAATATTGATAATGTTAGCATCATTCTTGGACACTTACACGAAACAAAACGGTAAGTACTTCGAAGTGTTCAGACTTATTCAAAAATTTTTGTCTCCTTTATTAATCGTTTGAAAGAGAATTCTATTGAAATCACTACAACCATCAACTTAACACCGCTCCTATAATTAAGAAAAGGTGCATAGTGAACACCCATATTTCGCCCATACTTAGCTATGGAACGAGCATATTGCCATGATAGTACAACCAGTAAAATATTAATTACCTATTAGCTGCTTTATACCAACTGAAATGCAGTATATAGTTGGTCCCGTTCCTTTTGAACTAAAAGTCGGTATATTTATCTTTTCCTTAAGAAATGGTTCCCTCATTTACCTTTTCTCTAACTTATAAAATGTATGGCGTACATGATAAAGACTATTTTTTTATCTTTTGGACACCGTGGGGTGCTAGGGTGGGACAGCTAGCCTCGATATCTACCTTGCTGACATATGAATCTTTAGAGTAACAATTCTCATCATTCCTACTAGTGCCTCTGCTATCAAAGCCTTCTGTGCCTTTAACCACTATAAATTAATTACCTAGAAGTAGACTACAATTTAATATGTTAAAGGCCAAAGACAAAGTTGCCACTGCATGTATAAAAACTAAAGAGGCAACCGAGGTTCAAATAACATTAAATACACAACCTTTTTTTGCTAAAAGCACTATTTTAAACAACCTTCGTACACCGATTAAACTTATCACTTCAAAATATACACAACCCAAAACCGTGATTTCAATAGAACTCTCAATAAAACAATAATTAATTATGTTTGGTCAGTTGTCATTTTCAAGTGAGCCTATTACTGCCTATTATAACTTGACTTACAACGAAAATTTTACTACATTACTTCCAGACTTCTAAAAGGCTAAAAATCTCTGATAAGTAAAACTGTTTAAATCAAATGTTCGAATTTTTGAACATTAATTACTAGAAAGCTAAAATATTCCCGAGTGACATAAGACTTTGTATACCAAAAAATTTAGGGTTCTACATGGCTTAAAGAGATAAAAGAAACAAGACCAGAGACTTGTCATCAGTTTAGATTTGAATAACAATCGTATGGAATAGAATCGAATAGAAATATTTTTTTATTTGCTATGGTTAGCAAATTTCAAAAGGAGCAATAAAAATAGTAGAACTTTTAGATGGATTTGACAGGGAAGAAAAAAGATACGTAGGCATTATTTCTGTTTGCATGTAGCACCTCAATTAGTAGAATTGTAGACAAAAGAAAAGATTTTTTACAATAACCATAGAGTTGTCCGAGTGTCTTCCGATGCAAGGTCAAGTCACAAAAGGCATGATGTATGTCTAGCATGTAAGTGCAGTTCAGCAGCCCGGCATGCTGCCGTGCACGAGCTGCATGAGCTCTCCGCTCTCGGTGGCGGCAGTGAGCCGGTGTCGCAGCGCGAACGACGCCACCACGCGCGCCACCTGGAATACACAAGTTAATATAAAATTCCTTCAGCAATTTAGAAGAGTTGTATTCTTGAAAGAACAGCAGCTAGGACACCACATAAAACTTGATCGGTTCGAAACTTTCATATTGTATATCATATTATTATGCAGAACATCAAGCACTTCTAAATACACCCTGTATACAAGAGATATGAAATAAGATTTTATGATAAAATTGAAAATTGAAAACTCACCTCGCCTGGTGTATCTTCGTGCACTGCATGTCCACACCGCGTTAGAACTTGCATTTGGAATTTACCTGTAAACACACAATTAATCCAATTACACTTGAGAATAGGTGTATAGTCAAAAGTCCTCAAGCATTGAACATGGAGCTGTGAAAGTCCTTAGCTGTTACGAAATTTAATGTTAATGGATTTTAAATGCAATATAAAAAATAAAATGATTTTTTTACGCTGGATTACTACTTACTAGTTATTAGTTTAGCGTCTTACGTGCGACAGGAGAGCTCTAACGAGTCATTCTTTTAGGAATTTCTCCATAGTAGCCTACAGACCAGAGTGCCAATTCTTATCAATTTTAAACAATGTTTGCATTTACATCTCAGTCGCAATCTATGAAAATGTAGGGAAATTTGAGGTGTTTGTGACAGATTGTAACTTGAGATGCCAATGCGAACGCTGTTTAAAAATTACGCCCAGGAAGGCGGCCGACAGTCCGCGGAACCAGCCCGACCAGTGTCTCTAATACAGATGTTACTGACCCTGCATCTGCCCCACAGTGAGCTCCCGGTCCAGTCCGTCGATGGAGGCCAGCAGCAACAACCTGGGCGCCCGCACGCTCAGGAAGGCGGCCGACAGTCCGCGGAACCAGCCCGACCAGTGTCTCTAATACAGATGTTACTGACCCTGCATCTGCCCCACAGTGAGCTCCCGGTCCAGTCCGTCGATGGAGGCCAGCAGCAACAACCTGGGCGCCCGCACGCCCAGGAAGGCGGCCGACAGTCCGCGGAACCAGCCCGACCAGTGTCTCTAATACAGATGTTACTGACCCTGCATCTGCCCCACAGTGAGCTCCCGGTCCAGTCCGTCGATGGAGGCCAGCAGCAACAACCTGGGCGCCCGCACGCTCAGGAAGGCGGCCGACAGTCCGCGGAACCAGCCCGACCAGTGTCTCTAATACAGATGTTACTGACCCTGCATCTGCCCCACAGTGAGCTCCCGGTCCAGTCCGTCGATGGAGGCCAGCAGCAACAACCTGGGCGCCCGCACGCTCAGGAAGGCGGCCGACAGTCCGCGGAACCAGCCCGACCAGTGTCTCTAATACAGATGTTACTGACCCTGCATCTGCCCCACAGTGAGCTCCCGGTCCAGTCCGTCGATGGAGGCCAGCAGCAACAACCTGGGCGCCCGCACGCTCAGGAAGGCGGCCGACAGTCCGCGGAACCAGCCCGACCAGTGTCTCTAATACAGATGTTACTGACCCTGCATCTGCCCCACAGTGAGCTCCCGGTCCAGTCCGTCGATGGAGGCCAGCAGCAACAACCTGGGCGCCCGCACGCTCAGGAAGGCGGCCGACAGTCCGCGGAACCAGCCCGACCAGTGTCTCTAATACAGATGTTACTGACCCTGCATCTGCCCCACAGTGAGCTCCCGGTCCAGTCCGTCGCTGGAGGCCAGCAGCAACAACCTGGGCGCCCGCACGCTCAGGAAGGCGGCCGACAGTCCGCGGAACCAGCCCGACCAGTGTCTCTAATACAGATGTTACTGACCCTGCATCTGCCCCACAGTGAGCTCCCGGTCCAGTCCGTCGATGGAGGCCAGCAGCAACAACCTGGGCGCCCGCACGCTCAGGAAGGCGGCCGACAGTCCGCGGAACCAGCCCGACCAGTGTCTCTAATACAGATGTTACTGACCCTGCATCTGCCCCACAGTGAGCTCCCGGTCCAGTCCGTCGATGGAGGCCAGCAGCAACAACCTGGGCGCCCGCACGCTCAGGAAGGCGGCCGACAGTCCGCGGAACCAGCCCGACCAGTGTCTCTAATACAGATGTTACTGACCCTGCATCTGCCCCACAGTGAGCTCCCGGTCCAGTCCGTCGATGGAGGCCAGCAGCAACAACCTGGGCGCCCGCACGCTCAGGAAGGCGGCCGACAGTCCGCGGAACCAGCCCGACCAGTGACGCTCCGTCTTTGACAGATCGATGCGCCACTTGTATCTGGAAATGATATACAAAATAATCAGTATCTTGTTAATACTAATATAGGCAGTCGCTCCTCGTAAATAGCAGTATTCAGCTGAATCCGATTTGACTGGTAGCCACTAATATAGTTGGGAAAAGACTAGGTGGCAGATGAAGTAACAATACACTGTGACAGAAGGATTTCGACGCAGTGACGGTGTAACACTTAGACCAGCGGCCAGCCATCACTGCGCATTGCGACAGCAAAATTTGCACGAGGCGTCTACCCCGGCATTTTAGGAACAAACTTTTTGAAGCGGCAAGCGAAGCGCGATTGCTTCTTTTTTTTATTTGTAATGACTTCTGTAATGTAGACAGCACATTAAGCCTTTGAAACTGGTGTTCTTGGTATTCATTACACACAGTAAGAAGCTTCAGGCATTAAGCTTAACCTGCATCCCGTTAAAGGTTGCTATACAACAGTACCTGGGACATGTCAGTTCATCATGGTTGGTTCATGACCTGGGAACGGCCTTAATATAGGTGTGGATCAACCTGAGTGCAGCTTAAGACCTGCCAGACTTTCGAGCTTCTAACTGTAATGGCTACCAAAGACAACAGAAGCCGACCCTGATATAATTATTAAAGCAAATAGTGACTTACTTCATTCCAGCACTCCCGTCCCCTACCGCCTGTGGCTTGGAGAACAGTTCGGGGTCGGGCTCAGCGCCCCCGTGTCCCTCCTCGGCGTCATCGTCCTCCTCGGCGATGCGGTCGACGAGCGGCGTGTGGCGCGTGGGGCTCGGAGCGGGCTCGTCCGACACGGAACTGTACGACTCCAACTCGTTTGTGGCTAGGAGGCCGGATTCACAGCTGGGAGTAAAAAAAAAGATTTCTCAATTCTTCTGTTGTATCAGAAGCAGCTAAAAGAGAAGCTCGTCATCAGTGTGGGGAACGTGCACGGCGTAGACAACGCCATCCTGTGTTACAAATTCGAAACTTGCATTGACACTGTTCTGTGCTGCTACTATAGTTCTTTGCAAACTCCTTACAGCAGTCAATTACAACTAATAGGGTTCTCCACGCCACACCATTTAACTCCACCCACAATTGCTCTCATACAACTCTGCTTCTAAATAGGCTGGCTTGGTGAGTGGCTACGATTTTAACATGCAATGAGTTCCATGTTAAAAATGCTAGTCAAGTAGTAAAAGGTGCTGACTCAAGATGTCAGCACCTTTTACTACTCGACTAGCCTTGATAGGCCAAAAATAAATTGAAGCATGGTCACAGAACCAAGAACACACCAGACAAAAGTAAAAAAATTATACAAATTAAACTCACTTGACAATTTGACTGGGCATCGACACCTTAGCAGAATCCACGTTTCGGACTTGACCACTTCTAACACTGAAAATAGAACAGAACTTTTGAAACAATCATCATTTTACCTGTTATTTATATAATTTATTCTTGAAATTAAGTGTAAATGAAAGTATGTATATGTGGAGTTTTTTTTTTAAGGATGGAAAATCATCAAATGACTTCCTCAGATCTGGGTTGAGCGGAAGGGCGTGTCAGACTCTTACTGACTAAAACCCATCCGTGTCCCTTTGCGTTCCAGGACCGCAGTGACTCTTTCAAACCGCAACCCTGGATATGTGGAGATCAATTAGATATAGACACAAAAATATGTATGTCTTGACAACATCTAAAGCAAAGTATCGCTAGACAATACTACCTAATTATATAAAAACGAAAATAACTCTAAGTCTCTTTTTTTACGTTTTCAAGTCTAAACTACCGAACCAATTTAAATGAAATTTTGTATACAGATAGATTACACCTTGGCATACAACTATTATTATACTTTTAGTACCGATATTCACGCGGGCGAAGCTGCGGCAGGAGTTAGCTTTCAATAAAAATAATACAATGTTAACTTACCACCACTCTATGGCATGCTCAATGCTCTTGAAGTGTGTGGGTCTACTCCTCAGGAAGCTCTGCATGCTGGCCAGTGCATCCATGGCTGTGCCTGTAATTATGAAAACATTAATTAAGTTTAGGAGCACTTGCTGTTACATGAAATTCGTTTCGAAGGAAGATAAACGAAGTTGGTATAGTCTATTTTAAGTTTCCTTCTCTGTCTCTTTCCAGACTGTCTACACTTCTTATCCCACTCTTCTGTCCCAGGTCTGCAGGAAGAAATTTCTATTGAAATAAGCAGCCCCTTTCTGTATAAAATTTTCTTTTTTTGAGTATATTGTATGTATACAATAAGTAAATAAACATGACCACATTCGAAACAAGATACATAAAGGTTTTTACTGGCAACTTAATGTTGTTGACATTAATTGACTATTGTTTTCACTCAACTTAAGACACCATAATTATAAACAATACACACATACAAAAAGTACCCATTGACTAACCATTCAGAAAGCAAACCCATCAAGTACCCTACCAGGATCAGTAGCGGAATTACCATCGCGAACAACTCGTTCTACACAATATAACGTACCCTCCACCACGTCAATGACAGCGATGCCATGTATGGCGTGTTCTAACGAGGGCTGCAGAGCCACTCGCACTGCCACCGCGCCGCCCATTGAGTGCCCCACCAGGATCAGTGGTGGGATGCCCTCCGTGAACAACTTGTGCAGGACTTGTTCTACGTCACTGGAATATGAAAGTTATATCATTTCACTATGGCCTGGTTTCTAATGTAAGCTCTCAATAATAAATCAAATTTTAATTAATGTGTTTAATAAATGTTATAGTGTTATCGGAAGATGTATTTTGCCAAAATTTTCCGAGATTTGTAAAAGTAGCACAAAATCTAATTGAAAAAGGTCTGGCCATATAAAATAATGATTGAGGTATCTGATCTATTGTAGTATAATTGTTTTATATGTACCAAAGTTATAACATAGCCTTGAATGTATCTGTGAAGGTGTTTTAATAATTAATGAATAAATAATAGTCATTTAGTCTGCCTTTATTCCTAATCTATGATTGATGTGTTCACTTCCTTGTAATTTAATTTTGGAATTAATTTATGCTACCTTCTTCTCAAACAGCTTTTGCTACCATGTAGGTTTGTAGCTGGCATGAAGCTATTCATGCTAGCTACAAACCTACCTATCAATATGTAAATAATGAAACAGTGAATTATCTTACTGTGCCGAGACGGCAGAGATTTGAGTTTTAATTACATAATGATTATGAGAAAGCATAAAACATTTCCAACACACAATTAATTTAACATCTAACCAGAATTCCCAATAGGCAGGGATATATATAAAACTGATATTGGGCAGGTATTTTGATGAAGCAGACATATTCTTCTACCTACAATATTTTACATTTTTATAATCTAATCAAAAATAAATAATGCAATTATAGTTCATAGCAACTGTGCAAAAATCATTAGTCATTGGTATGTTATCAACCTTGTTGGATATATATGTATTTATCAAAACCTTTGCACAGAAATTAAAATATTTGACTCATTATATTGATATCCTGGATCAATATAATGTGTTTGAAATCAAATATTTTAATTATAAAGTAGTCTGTGGCACTTAACTATAGTGGAGTTTTCTTTCCTGTTTAGTAAAGTGATTGTCTTGTATGACAAAAATATATAGTTGTAGCTCTTTCTAATATTAGTTTACTTGATACTTACTGTACAAGCGTTTCTATGCTGAGGTCATCTGGATTGTCGGCCTTGGTCTCCCCGTGACCTCGGATGTCAATTGATACCACCTGACAATGAATCATGTTTGTTATCTCCTCCTGAAAATACAAAAAAGAAAAAAAGTTGACAGATATTATTTGGTGCTGTTGAAAAGACACTCATCAATATTTTTTACAAAAAATCTTGCACAGCATGGCTATTGAGCTTCTAGTACCTGTAACACAGGCTATTTCCTATAGCTAGGCTGGGTCTAACTCAGCACTCTGCTGATATATACCTTAGTCATTTATCTGCCTTTATGCAAGTTTCTTATATTAAATTGAAGGGTATTATTTATATCAACCACTACCAATGTTAAGAAATTCTGAAGCAAAAATGTCAAGATGTAACACACATGTCGTGTTACTTTGTTCCTATCAACAAGTCTTAATACTGCCATCATAATATTTTTAAGGTCACAAGATCATGCCAATAACAGGGTGACTTAAAAACCATCAAAGATTTTTCAGTTAACCACTTACAGCAAACAAAGCCCAACTGAGTCCAGAATAACCACCTCCATGTAGGGTCACTATCCTGGGCCTGTCTGGATGATCAGGCTCTGGTGACAGGTACACTCTGAAGCTTCCTCCATCCGTCTCCACATCCACTGTCCTGTGGAAATACTCCTTCCATGACACTGGACTGTAGTCCTTACGACGACCTGCCCCAAATGGTGCCATTCTGAAAGAAAGTCAATATAATTTTATTGGTTTTGCAATTTAGCTAGGAAATAACCCACCACCTGACATTTTTAAAATTTAAAACGGAATTTTAAGACAAAAGTGTTCGAAATTGATCAACATTTTTTTCTCATGAGCTACTGATCAGGTTCAGAACAAATATTAAGAAAAGGCAATGAAAGAGGTCATTGCCCCGAAGCGATTCTAATATCTAAAACGGAACAAGTAGGAAAGGTTAACAGTAGGTACATCAGTAGTTTAGACACTTGAAAATCGGGACACCTGGTACCCCTAGTAGTTAGTTACACGAATTACTCTGTGTCACAGTCAAATTATTTGCATGGAAGTGCCGTTGACCATACTAGTCTTTTCCCGCGACTGCGCTTGGAAAGTTGATGTAATTAAATATTCGTGTGAAATATTTAGCAGAAACGATATTCATGTTTACTTTCACAATATTCATGTTTTGTTGGAAAGGAAACTTGAATGGATATCCGCAAACCGTGAAAGTAAAACAATTTCGATTAAACATGCATGATGTTAATAAAAACAATGCACTTAAGATTAATTGCGATTTATAACAATCACACAGCTATTATGACTAATGCTTAGCAATATTATGATAATGCAATATATTGAAGTTGTGTTTTAGATAACGCTGTTGTTATAATACAGTTATTTTTCTCAAAAATCTAGGTCCCTTTCTTACTTTGATACTCCAGAAGTTCTGGGACATATTGGCGGCAACTTGTTTTTCATTATAGTCTTCTGAAGCGCAGACATTTTAAACTTTACTTATCAAAAAACTTTTAAGTCACACACTTGATGTTATTCCGTGAAAAATACCACTATATTTTGTTTTTAAACTGTTTTCATTCACATTTCACAAACTGACCCGGTTCTCCGACATTTTAACAAGTTTTTCCACAGGTAATAAACAAATAATCACCTTGAAGTTTGTGTGGGCCTAAACTAATCGACTAAAAAGCAAAAACATGTCTTTTTGTTACGACACATAGCACTGAAAAAAAAATAGAGGAAGTTCCATAGAATTGGAGTCTATGGAACTTGGAATAATATTGAAACAGGCGCGATCTCGGTCAAGTGGAGCTGAGAATTTTATTGTAGTAGTATTGACTTACTTGATTTTCAAGTGAGTGCACTTGAAACTTGCCGAGAAAGCCGAATCAATATATTTGTTACCAGATACTCCAAAAACCATTAGAATGTGTTACATCCGCATTCTAATGCAAAAAAAAGGACGCAAAACTAGGCAATATGGTCAAAAGACTATAGCCTTCCTAAATAAAAAAAAAAACAAAATCTCTAATGTCAAATCAACAAATCGATAAAAATAAATACACTTGTGATGTGAATTTACAAAGTCGACGGAATTGGCAGCAGTAGTAGCAGCGCCTATCTACGATATCGCGAATCCGAGTATTCTCACCACAAAAAATTTCGATATAGATATGAATATCAATATTGATGAAGAACGGTGGTCCGAAGCGAAAAAAATGTGCCGGGCTTGCCTCTGCATAGATCCCCGAGCCCTCGACATTTTCACCAATTTTTACGAAGAAAGGAATACCTTTTATTGTGATATGCTGGCATATTGCACAAACTTTAAGGTAGATACATTTCATAACTCCCCAACTATCATATAGGGGTAGTACTTTAATACGTGCTATGGAAGTACCGGTAGTACTCTTCCCACTACCTAGACTTGTTGACTTGGGCAAGAGGCAAAATTGTTTTTTTTTGTAAAGAGCGCAGAGCACTTAGCAATTAGTATGGCATACTACCTGCCATATGAAGCAAATATTTAAGATACGATTTTTTTTCCATAATCTGTAACTCACAACTGCAACTGCTTGTAACTGTAACGTTAGTCATGCCTTTTTTTTTACAGCTACACCCCAAAGATGGTCTGCCGCCATACATGTGCCCGAAATGCATTAAACATCTTGAAGATATGTATGAATTCCATTTGGTATGTGAAGAGAGTGAGAATAACTTTTTGTTGTTACTATCAGTAAGATGAGCTGTGGACAATGAGAGAACTAATGAAAGTTCCATAACATGAACTGTTAAAAGTCTCAATCTATCAAGAAAACTCTTTCTGAGGTAGTATTGAACCTGAATGTTGTATGTTGACAATATAGTAAACAGAATACCAGGTTTTATGCCTAAAGAAATTACATATTTAATCATTGCTTAAAAATAGTTGATGTTCTTATTAATCTGTTTCACTTGTATATTCTAGTAACATTTCAGTAGAAACTAGGTGCAATAAGCATATCAGGAACTCACTCAAAATTTTTTTCTGCAATGTATTATGCCAATACTTTATCGCCAAATTAGATAGGAAGCAAAAATATGTATGGTCTTGCTGAATGCTATGTGTAATGGAAAGACATTTTATTCTATTGAATAAAGTCCACTGGGATAATTATGTTGATGCAGCAAATTGATTTGCTATTATAAATGTAATATATACATAATAAAAAAAAGTTGGTCGAAATTTAAGTTAGAAAATGGGTACGCACCATCATATGGTATGCAACTTTGTTGTTTTTTTTTTTTATATTACTGGAAAGTAACAAATATTTATTTAATATTTTGCCGTGTACTTAAACATGGAAAAGATAGAGTTGGACAAAGATAAGGAAAGACTGATATGACTAGAAGTCATACAGGTAGGCCTTTGTAGCTTTTCCAAAGGCCTAGAGAGGATGAAGCAGTCTGACTGTATTATTATATTATATTATTTGTAAAAAAAACAGTATTATACCAGAAGCTCTTAAAAATTATGTAGAGTTCTATTCTAGCCACAAACACACTGTATGTATAGCAAATTTCACCTCAACATACCACAGAGAAATAATGGCCAGTTTATGGCAATTATTTTTTGGTCTATCTAATCTATCATAAATTCACATGTATTATTATCATGTAGAGATATTACAAATTATACTTATATATTACAATTAATTATACAGGCATTAGTGTAGATATACTTAGTGCTTACAGCGGGTTACATCAAAATAAAAGGTTTTATGAATATGCAAAATGTCATCAGTGGTTATTTTATACTAACATTATCTATGTGAAAGTGTAAATTACATGTTTGTCAATCAATCACACTAAAGGTCAGGGATTGTCACCATACCACCCCAAGGCGAGGCGATTACGTAACGATTCCGATTAGTGTGTGTTGCAGTAGGATTTCAGATTTCATACAAAGATTACTGCACGCCTTGAGTTGATACAGTGACAATCCCTTTCCGAGTTGATATGTGTGATATGACTTTTATACGGCAAAGATTGAGATAACAGTGAACACAAAGGTATACCATGGTCTGAATTAAGGCATAGGTTACTTTTATCTCGGTTGTATGATCCCTTGGGCAAAGCCTTGCTAGTAGGTAAAATGTAGTACTGTCAATCAATACATTTTGTATCAAGGTTTTCTACCTTTTATCAAGAAAAATAAAAATGTGTAAAATGCTGTCAAAATATAGGTACTTGATGTAACCTGCTGAAGTACTGATATTTATTGAATGTTTTTATTTAAACTTACATCCTAGTCATTATTATTATTATATTGTATGTGACATTTCAATAAAATTAAATGTGCTTAAAAAGCTAGGTTTTCATTTGAAGAAGTCTCCCTTTCACATTCCACTGTTTCTGTATGTTCTTTTAAACTTATAAAGCTCATCACAACCCTACGGTTAAATGCTCTAAGACTAAGGGGCCAGTATACTATGACTTTTTAAAACTATATTCTTTTACATGATTGACTGGTGCAGACGCATGCAGACGTTACTGATGATTTTATCAGTAAGGCTGTAAGGTCAAGGAAAATAAACATTCATCAGTTAAATCGAATTCATAGGCCCGACATGCTAGTCATTCAAATACATTCAGTAGGTAAGTGATTTCTGGAGGACACGGTGGAGGTCTGCCCTGCTTGGGCTGAGCAACGCCGTGTCCTCGTCGAGGCGATCGGCGGCGGTGACCTCTCGCGTCCGGCCCTGGTTGAATCCATGGTCCGGAGCGAGGAGGCTTGGGGAGCGGTCACCTCCTTCTGCGAAGCAGTAATGCTAGCAAAGGAGGAGGCGGGCCGCGCGAGGGAAAGGCAATGCCTTCGCCCCAACCGCCGCTACAGGAGAAGACGCCCCGGGCGTCGGGAGTCGCAGGGCGATCCCCGGCCACCGTAGGCGCGGGCCTGCGGACGGCGAGCGTTGGGTGGCTCGCTGTCCGATCACCACCAGGCCCGGGTCGATGGTGCGTTGTGTTTCACGCGCGCCTCAAAGAGATGTCAACATAGAAGACGGGGCCCGCTAGGGCCAGAGCCTGCCAGGGTTGCGGAATTTGTTCGAAAGAGTCACCGCGGCCCTGGAACGCAAAGGGCTTTAGAAGGAACACGGTTTTAGTCAGTAAGAGTCTCATACTCAACTACTGACTTCTACTACCCTCTCTGGTGTTAAAAAATATGAATGGGTTCTTTTACTTACTTATTTTTCTTGCCTTACTTATTTTTTTCCTCTGTTCCAACAATCATTAATTTTATGAATACAACAGTCACTACACAATAGACGTTTTAGCAGACTTTTTAGTTATTGAATGTCAAGCGTTGCCGCGCAGCGGTTAAATTTTGTATTTTTTTTATCCTGCTCTTCTTGTGTCCCACCCACTGCTGGGCAAAGGCCTCCCTTTTCTCCATCCAAAAACCTCTTTTTTGGACGATCTTTGGCCAAGTTCCATCAATATCAAGTTATATAGATAAAATATTAATTATAAAAAAAAAACTTTCATTTGAAAGCAAAGCATGATCGGGTTATCCAATTATTTGAAAAATTCGAATTTTACCGTGTTTTTTAGTTCATTGTCTTCCAATGAAACAAGCGATCACGGAACATGTACTAACTAAACGTGCCATCTTGTCATCTTTCTGTTTTGATGTCATTTTGACAGTGACATTACATTTGTTTGTATCTGAAATCAACGAAGGACGATTGTTTATTCTTTTTCAAATAAAATGCAATTTGATTCCTACTACCTTCATTAAAATTTAATGTTTTTAGTCCATTACATCCTCAATCACATTACACACAGTAAAAACAGGCAATGGCGTTAAATTTTACAAAAATATGTCGAATATGTCTCGAAGCAAATAAAGTAACATACGATATTTACACTAGTTATAATGTGAAAAAGAATACTTTATATAGTGATATGTTGATAAATTGCACTAGGTTAAAGGTAGCTACATTATTTCTTTCTTATAAGCCGGTACAAATCTTACTTGCTCTACAGTTAAAATAATCTGTTTGTTATGAATTCTATTTCTAGCCAGAAGTAGGAGATGGTCTACCTCGTTTAATTTGTAAGGAATGCAGCCGGCAGCTTAAACGTACATATGCCTTTAATCTACAATGCGACGAAAGTGAGAAAAAGCTAAAATTCTTGTTAGAAATCCCACCAACGGATCCCAGCAAAAAGAATGGTTATTCTGAAGGATTTGTCAAAGATGAAGTGGATTTTGAAGATTTAAAATTCGAGAACAGTCATAAAGCGAACGAAGATCTACTATTGACGACTATAGATGATGATAATCAACAAGTTATCAAGGAAATTAAACTTGGTATGTGGTGATTTTTTTGTTTTTAAACTTGAGATTATTTTCTTTTTTAATCAACATAACAGGCTTTATATGCAGCTATTAAGTATTTGATTTAAACTATTCTGATTAAACACAATTTTCCCTTATAACATTGCATTTGTGATAAACACCTGTTGAGGATACACTGGGAATGGTCAACAAAAGAGTGTAATGTACATGATGTTTTTGTGTTTGTCTTCACAAAAAAGAAGAACACATTAAATACTACAACATCATGCCTGTACATCCAAAAGGATAGGCGGAGGAGTAGGTGTACCTACCTGTTGTACTTCACACTTTGTGTAAAAAATAATATTTTAATATACTTTTTTCTTTGGCTGTGAAACAATTTCGAATAAATAAAAAAAACGAGCCATCACGGAACGCCTGGCAGATGTGAAACATCGAAATTATTTTGTATAAGTCATATGCATAAAAGAACAGATTACGACAGGAACTACATATGGCATAGTGAAAAAAATACATATAGACTGTATATATATATACACCACCATATAGCGTGGCGACACGTCGCCACGGCATGCGTCGCCACATCAAAAACTTTTTTGAGTAGTTCAAAGTCAAAACGTTTATTTCAATTAATGGCACTTTTGAACGTCGTCATTTACCATTCAGTAAAATAATAATTAAACATGACTCTACTGTCCATTCGGAAAGGTAGATTCTTATGGAGAAGAACGGACAAGAAAGTTACTCTTTTCAAATAATGGTTTTACAAAATTTGGTATACAAAAATTAATTTAATATTATGTGAGGATGATGCACCCAGAGTATGCTACTTATAGGAACAAAGTAGTACCAGCAGAGGTAAACTTATTCATTTTCTAAATAAATTTAGGTAAATGGTACTCACATATTTACAAATATTGGAACCATTAATTAAACAGTGTGTGAGTTAACAGAAAAATAAAAACACAAAAAAGAAACAGTATATCTATAAAGTTAATACATAAATCAACCAGTTTGATTTTGTCTACACCCTTGATTGTCCTATGGAGCAGGACCAGCATGTTTCCAAGCATTCTTGCCCTGAATGTAATCTTCTAATTTGTAATATGCTTGTTTACAAAGTGTGCTTTTAACATAAGTTTTAAATTTTCCTTCCTTTAAAGTTGCCTGTATACTTCTATTTGTTGGTATATTGTACATCATCATCTTCCTGCCCTTATCCCATGTTACTTGGGGTTGGTGCAGCACATTTTACTTTTCCATTCTGTCCTGTCAGCCGTCACACTATCACTAACTCCCTTTTCTTTAAAATCACTCCTTTCTTTATCCATCCAATATTACTTGGCCTCCCTCTCCATCTCCATCCACATTAATATTCATAACTCTTTTAATTACATGTGTTTCATCCCTTCTCTTCATATGACCATAGAAAAGTTGAAAGGGAACCGCTTATCTTGGATAAGCGGTTCCCTTTCAACTTTTCTGTCACTGGCGCCACTTTTAAACTACCTCTAATGGACTCATTCCTCACTTTATCCATTCTAGTTACTCTACACATCCATCTCAACAATCTCATCTCGGCTACATGCAATCTTTTCTCATCCGTCTTTTTCACAGCCTAACATTCTGCTTCATTCATTTTTACTTATAGATTATCAAAGAACAATAAAATTAAACAATTTCTGTTAATTTCAGAGCCATTACTAAATGATGATGGGAATGACAGCTGCTGGGATGCTGATGATAACATGATGCTGGAAGATATCAAAGTAAAGAAAACAGGTGCATAAAAGCTTTTTGATTCCTTTGATTATTAATTTATTTTATTTTATTATGTTTGGAAAATTAACAGTTGATTAAGTAATCAACTGTTAATTTTAAAAACCTGGATATGCACATACAAAGTTGCGGGCAAAAGCTAGTATTAGAAAAAGTATTCTAATACTAGCTTTTCAGTTTCAGTTTCAGTTTTTTCCCCTTCCCGTGTAGCCTCCCTCATGAATGTGGCTATCATATACAAAAATAATTTTCCTAATCCTTAGGTAGTTCCAGAGATTAGTGCTAACGAACAAACAAACTCTTCAGCTTTATTATATTAGTATAGATTATAGTTTAGATAATAAAATAACTGTAGTAGTATTTGTATGTAAATTGAATCTAGCATGATATTTGAATTTAATATTTTTATTTAGTTTCAGAAAATGAAAATACAGAGGAAAAGCCAAAAAAGAAAAGAGGTAGAAAGAAAAAAGGTATGCAACAATATATTTTTCAACACACTCGAAAATCGAGTCGAACCCCCACTGGTTTTAGGCAGGCTGCTTGCCAGGTAGCGATTTTCTAGGGAAAATCGAGCGCAGTGAACGAAAAATATATCTTCGAGCATTTGTGAGAAATTACTTGCGGATATTTGTAACTCAAATTGGCGCAATCACGCCTTATGTAATGCCAGCTTGCCTTGTGTAAAATATCACAATAATTTGTTAAGTACTAAATATTATGTTAATTTATGAAATTTTATCTAAGTATTTATGAATTGCCTGTTTTTTTAGACTATAAAAGAGAGATGAAAGTTGTAACGGACATAAAAAATACTTAACCTTTGGAACGCCATTGTTACGTATACATGACAAGCAAGCGCGTGCCCTGTACGCCAGACGTCACAAATATGTGACAAAAAGTACGGTCAATTTGTGGATTGGGGGACGCCGATGCGTTTATGCTCTGGCGTTCAAAAATTAAATAAACGTTTTAATTTCCCACATTCTTATTTTTCATTTGTCTGGTATTACACAAGACGTTATTGCGCAAATATTCGTGTTATTGCTGTAGAAAAATTCAACTTTAACTGCAATGAAAATAGGGTATATTTTGTAACACAATGCCAAGTACCAGAATATTTTGACTTATACAAAGTGAAGTGTTCCT
Source organism: Mamestra brassicae (assembly GCA_905163435.1). Classification (NCBI taxonomy): domain Eukaryota; kingdom Metazoa; phylum Arthropoda; class Insecta; order Lepidoptera; family Noctuidae; genus Mamestra; species Mamestra brassicae. Next base: position 4,263,264 of record LR991009.1, read on the forward strand.
TCCTGGAATGTTAATAATGCTATTAACATTCCAGTGTACCTAGAGGGCGAAACCCGGCGCTTACCAGAGAGCAAGCTGCCGCATCAGTGCGACATCTGCGGCAAGTTCCTCAGCACTAAGAGTAACCTGAAGGCTCATAAGCTATGCCATACCGATCTCAGGCCCTTTCTATGTCCTGAGTGCCCTGCTACTTTTAGGTAAGAATGTTTTTATATCTTTAACTATCTATCAACTATCCTTTTTTTTCTTTGGCAATTGAGCCTATGACAACTATTCTGCCAATGAGGTGAGACGTCCAAGTTTGCACCTTATGGTAAATCGTTAATATTATTAACTGTAGGTAAGGCCAAAGCAATGTTTTTTGGTAAACATGTAAGTATTAGTTTTCCGGTGATAAACAAGAATATCTACAGTTGAAATTAAGTTTTCTTTTTAAATTGTTTTTAAAGCAAGCGTACTACCGGGGTAAAAAGTATCCTTCTAAGAAATTCCAATCTATCTCAATCTCAACATTGGTCATATATATGGTTGGTTGTTGCGTTCCTCATAAGGAACCCATAAGTTTACAAAATAGTCGGGTAATAATCGTAAATTTAGAACGAACATAAAGATTAAAAAATACTGGCTTAACTTCGCGGACGGAATGGTAGACTCGTAATATTAGGTAAATGCGGGTGCGGGGTTATCGACCTCGGTTTGTTTTGTAGTCTAGTTACTGGAAAAATTGTGAGAGTAGAAAAATGTTTTCTGTTTTATCATCATATGTCAGGAGAATATTTACATAAACTTCCACAAAAGTAAGTTAAATAGAGTGGATAATATGCCCTTCTGAATTCCTGCAATAACGTCACCATCCTGGAATTTGGCAATCACATTTTTTATTGGACTTTAAATATGGCTCAATATGGTAATATACTCTAAAAATCAAAATCAAAAGTCATTTATTTAAATTAGACTGAGTGCCAGCACTTTTTGAACGTCAAAGTTCTACATAAAGACAGTCCCCCAAAAATCCCGCCCGTCACCACTTCCTAGTGTTATAGCTGGGACGAAGAAGTGGCGCAACAAACTCCCCAGCAACACATCTGTCTGTTAAGTTTTAAAAACTTGAATGTATACAGTAGTATGCAAAGTATTTTACAATACATGACACAAAAGAATCAAATTTTCAAACTATAAATCGTGTGATTCCTGCTGCATGGAGGTTGCTTAAGCTAATTTTATTGGACCTTGTGTAATTCATTTTGTACTCTTAACGTTTTTACAGAGGTCACAGTGCATTATTTCAACATAAGAAAGTACACACGGGCGAAACCCCGTACCACTGCACGTACTGTCCCAAAAAGTTCAGCAGAAGAACAGGACTCGTCAACCATATACGTATGCATAAAGGTGAGACTTCAGTATTTAGATACAAATCTTACCTAAAAGGTGTATTTTTTAATAGGCAAGAAATCTGTACGCCGTACAAGGTCATTTTTAAAATAGGCTCACAACTCTGCACAATCAGAGGCGGCGCTAGGCGTGGGTGACGTGGGCCACCACCTACGGCCTCGCGGTACTAAGGGCCTCGCAGCTTTGGCTTTCTTCTTCAACTCCAGAAAATTTTAGCTAAGGCTTGATGCATAAAAAGACAACTTATCCGAGTCTATTTGCAATTTTTTTTGAGCTCGCTTTGTCCGCTCTCGCTATATATGTGTCGTCTGAATTATTTTTATTGTTAAGCTTTTCTATGAAATTCGACTAACGTACCGACCTCCTACTTCAGCAAGTATTGTCAAAAAATAAGCCGCAGCGGTATAGGCACTGTAATTTTCAAGCACTCTACGTCCATACATTCCGTGCCATCTTTAAAATTAGTTGGTTCACGAATTTTTCCAAATTCGCCCAAATATTTACTATTTTTGCAAAACAAGTCAAAATAAAATCAAACCATTCGTGGCGGGGTGCAGGGTCGGGTTGGCCATACATTCGAGGTGGCTTTTGCCCGCTGGGCCCTAGCCTACGCCGGCCTCCACGATCCTGGGGCTTACCACAAGCCAGGTGGTTGGTAGGGTAGGGAACCGCGCAGCCTAGGGCCCGGTTCTTACCGAAGACTTAGTCCATGGCCCAAAAAATTTCGGGCTCGCTTCGCTTGCTCTTAAATTCTACACTCTCTAACTTCTTCAGTGTTCCTGCATTACCCAAAAAAGTTTCTTGTATTTAAGGAAAAGGAAAATCAAACCTACGCGAGGTTTGGTGTAAATTTTCGAGCTCGCTGCGCTCGCTTTTGAATTCTACATTCCCAAAATTCTTGCCCATTTCTGTGTGAGTCAAAAAGTCACTTCTATTAATCTATGAATAGCTAAAAGAAAAACAGACCTATCCGAGATGAAATGAGAGATGGGTTGCAAAGGTTTGCGATCTTGCTTCGCTCATTCTTGCATTCTACATTAAGTTCTTCTGCTTTTCTACTCTACATGAATGGTTAATAGACAAAAATACAATAATAATAAAGTGGCACCTAAAAAAAAGAGAAAGCATTTTTTTTCAATAATATCTTGATATCGTGCCACCCGGACCCTTCCGGCCCAGTCCGACACAATCAATTGTAGAATCCAACCTCTGAAAAAACCACTGCATACTTAGGTAGACCTAGAGGGCCTCACAAAATGCCATCTTGCCCACATCAAAATTTAGCCTTGCGCCGCCACTGTGCACAATACAACGTCAATTTTAAAATAGGCAGCTCTTCATTTAGAGTGGTTTTTAAAATAGGCAAAGGAGCTGCGTACCATACAGGTGGTTTTTAAAAAGAGGTTTTATAATTTCTGTAGAAGCTTCACTTCTTTTAGAATAGGCATAGAAGCTGCACATTACAGGGTGATTATTAAAATAGGCATAGAAACTGCACACTTCACTGAGTGGTTATTAACCTTTGAACGCCATTGTCACGTATACAACATGACAAGCAAGCACGTGCCCTGTACCCCAAACGTCACATATATGTGGCAAAAAGTACGGCGATTTTGTGGCTTGGCGTTGGGGGCACGCCGATCCGTTTATGCTCTGGCGTTCAAGGTTCAAGGTTAAAAGAGGCAAAGGAGCCGGATACCATACAGTTTTAAAATAGGCTAAGAAGCCGCTTATTTGGGAAGGTATATTTTTAATATAGACATAGGTCGAATACTATACAAGGCATTTTAAGAGAAGCTGCAATCTGCCTTTTCCGTTAAAGTCGTTTGAGCCACCGGCCACACTGTTTTCAAGACCCTGTTAATTAATAAAGTTATTACTAGATCCAAAATTATGTTCGTACAATAAATTCCAGGTTGATGTGATGAATTTAATTAATAAACTGTTACAAATATAATTATAATTTTCAGGGGAGAAACTGTACAGCTGTGAGATTTGTTTCAAGACGTTTGTGCAGAGCGCGCAGCTGTCTATACACATGAAGCGACATAAAGGAGACAAGCCTTATTTGTGCCAAGTTTGCGGGAAAGGTAAAAAAACAACAAAAAAAAAATGTCAAATCAAATAATCTATTTGCAACCACGATATTAGAATCACTTTTACACTTAATTTTTAGGGTGCTGAAAGTCCGTATGAAAAAACGGAACATTATTGGTGTGTTGTCTGTCCGGTTTGAAGCTAGATTTTTTTAAGAATTTTCTGTCTAATTTGTTTTTATTGACTTGTACTCGTGTGTAAACAGTATTAATAAAGTAATTATAAGTATCTTCAGGAGGGAAATAAAACACGAATTAGAAAAGCTTTTTCAATGGGACCAATTCGAAAATATTGAAAAATAGCATCAATTTGTTCAGGTTTTGTTTTATATCATAGTTTTTGTTCATTACCAAATTACTGGGCTGAGGTACAGTTGCTCATGTAAAATACTAGTACTCAGCTTGGACTGGAAGCCGACCCCAACTGTAGTTACATTCACGAGACGCCTGCAAGGTTTGGAACCGGTTTAACCTTTTGAACGCCAGTGTCACGTATACATGACAAGCAAGCGCGTGCCCTGTACGCCAAACGTCACAAATATGTGACAAAAAGTACGGCGAATTTGTGGCTTGGCGTCGGGGGCACGCCGATGCGTTTATGCTCAGGCGTTGAAAAGGTTAAAAATAACCGGTTATCAAATGTTATAAATCGGTTTTTATCGTTTGTTTCGTTCAGAGTCGAAACATTAAAAGAGCGTTATGAAAAACCCTTATTAACCGGTTTATTCCGCGAGAGCCGAGCAACACGCGGCGTCCGCTTTCGGCGGAGCAGTAGTACAGCCGGTTCTTATACTTCAGCATGGCTGCACATTGGAGGTAGGCGACAAAAACCGTTCAAAACCGGTTAATTAACCGAACCTATTTAAGAACTTTTGTAGCTTAAAACCGTTTAATTGGGGTTAAAGGTAGAACAAAACCGAAATCATTAGTTCCCTATGTACTAAGGCGTTTACCGGTTTGATTTTTTTTCCGATTTCCAAGCCCTGCTCGCCTGCGGGGGGCAGGGCTTGGAAACCATGCCAATCATTGCAATTATTCTGTTTATATATGTTCTCCTCGTCTATAGGTTTCCCAATCAAAGCCGAGTTGAAAATTCATCAAAGAACCCACAACGGCGAGAAGCCATACTCCTGTCACCTCTGCACCAAGACTTTTGCGACGTCAGGCAACTTGTCCATACATGTCAGGATACATAATAAGGAAGTGAGGTGAGTCCTCTTGCTTTATTTTTCTTCACCGTTTTGTAGTCTTTCTAGAGATGACGGTGCTTCAAAAGCTCCGCTGCTGAATAATCAGCAGTGAACGTCTTTCGGCTGATATGATGACGATAATGTGTAAATTTGATATAGAATCAAGATCTAAAATGCGCCTTATGATCTTTGACACTATTCAACACATTTTATCTCATTTACAGATACAACTGCAAAGAATGCCAGCGCGGTTTCGTAACCTGCAGCGCCTACAACGTGCACGTAAAGAGGCACAAAGGGCAGCGCGACTACCACTGTGAATGTGGGAAGACATTCTACACATCCTCAGCCCTCAAACAGCATAGGGTAGTCCACACAGGGGAAAAGAAATACCAATGCAAAATATGTGACAGAAAATTCACGCAAACTAGTCATTTAAGTCGCCATTTTAAAAGAGACCACGCTAAACCGAACGCGCCCGTACCATCTTCAGACCATTATAAAGTAGTGTTGCCAGATAATAAAAATGTTTTTAATCTGTTAGATAATACGATACAGAAAATTGGACAGAATGTTAATGGTGATGTTAAATGTGAAGGGTCGTAGCGAAAGGAGATGATTTATGTCAGAATATTTGTTTACGTGCAACGTGAAACTACCTCAATTTTGTCTATTGGTTTTACGTCTTATTTTTTAATTATTCAGAACAACAGCAAGTTAGCGTTTTGTATGAACGAAAATCAAGTCCCCAATTACTTTTTTTATTTTTTTATTTAAATAATACAGGCTGTTGATTCAACATATCCTATAGATTTCGGTAAGTGAAACTGACAGCTTGTCAGGATCGCGAAAAAGGAAAATATGGCGGGCGCCTTAAATGGCTCTTTCGAGAATAGGGAATATGCAGGCATTTTTTTATTTGCAAATAAAATACATATTAGACCTAGTAAACAATTATAAAATATATTTTCGAAAATACCTTCATCAGCGATGAAGTTATAAAGCTTCAAAGTTGACAATTAGAAAGAGAAGACCGATATCAACTCTGACGTCTAATACTATGACGCCTATACACTGCCATAGAAAACGGCGTTTTCACGAGAGGGACGGATAATAGTTATATTTCGTTTTCGGTCAATTTTGATTCTATTTTCACTGTTAGTATTACATTTTTGTATATTTCTGGATAAATAAACTGTTTAGATAATAAATATTTTTTTCATGCATATTCTCTATTGGAAATAAAATAAAAAAAAAGAATTTAAGAAATTAGAAATTAAAGGAATGGGGAGATGAAAAATAACATGTTTAAAAAAATATTTTTAAGACAAATTTGTTTGCTGAGTCGGGTAGACCCTCGACTAACGACCGGTTTCAATAACGTATCTACATTTAATCATGTGTGGAAGGCAAACATGACGTTTCAGCTACTGTTGGTTGCTAATTTGACAGTTGGTTAAAGGTAGATACGTTATTGAGACCGGCCATTAATCAACAGCCTTTATGTCGGATTGTTAATCTCTGATAGATTGATACTAACTATAAAACTAGATGAAAATAAAAAACGAATGAAAGAAATGAATCTAATCAAAATAAAATCTCATTAGTTAACTGATTAATTTAATTTCATAAATTAAAATAATGACGCTAGAATTCTTATTTTAAAATGATTGTCTGTTGAAAATCCTTGTATTTGTAAAATTCGTCATCTCTGAAATGCCAAAGCTTTTTAAAAATACAGAGGGTATTTTTAAACAGCTCTTGCTTTTCAAAACGTTGACGATTTTTTTGAATATGTTCAGACTTTGCTAAATCCTAATGCTAGTGACTGCACTGTAAAATTATGCCAAATGCTTACGCATACTGGGTATACTGTATAAAGTCAGGATTGTCCAAGTTAAATTAAACTGCAAGCGCAGAGAAGTACAACTATTATAAAAAAATATTGCCACCCTGAACTGCCTACTGATGCCTACATAGGCACCGGAGTACCTACACAAAGCAAGTATTAGATGTACATGAGAGTGGGTACACGAACTAGCCCCCACTTCACTGTCATTCACAATCGAATGTAATTTCAGATCCATTGCTTCATTTGTTTAAAAAATCGTCTGCTCGACAAAAACGCTCGTAAAGTTGGCAATGGAAACGGTTGGAAAGTCAGCATATTCGGCTGATTACATTCATTTTTGTATTACGCGACTAGACTGCAGGGGGCAATACACTCCAGAAGTACGTGACATCAAGTACATTACGTATGAATGGAGAATCTTAATGTTTGATATTTTGTCACAAATTATTTATTCGCCTTTGTGAAATGTGTGTGTTTATTTATATACATTTTTAGTGTCTATTTATTTAGAGCTTATTATTTATTGTATACCCTTGGTTGTCGTACGGTGATTCTATTTATATTGGAGAAGATGATTGTAACAATACCTACGTGCCACACTGGAGGTTTAACCTTTTGAACGCCAGAGCATAGAAGCATCGGCGGGACCCCGACGCCAAACCACAAATTCGCCTTACTTTTTGTCACATATTTGTGACGTTTGGCGTACAAGGCACGCGCTTGTTTGTCATGTATACGTGACAATGGCGTTCAAAAGGTTAAGGGAAGAAGTAATGATGAAACGACTTTGGCCAAATAAGCCTTCATTTTGTATTGGGGCAGAGCATTCCGTCTTAGCACCTATATGAAAATCTCAACTTGATATGACAATTAAACAATAATTTAATTTAAACATTTTAATAAGGGTAGACCAACGGAAGAAGGCTCTTGTTCTGGTTTTTATGTTTGTTTTGTCTGTTTTGTCTCAATACACTTAACAGTTCTGTGGTCCCAGTTGGGCGCCAAAACCTCTGGTTTGATTTGCCTTTAACGTTGGTTCATTGATAGCACTACACCACAGACTACCCCTTTTTTAATAAACATTATTTCAGCTCATCCGAAGTTTTTCTGGTAGATATCGCTGTCAGCGATAACACCGCCATTGTATCCATAAAATTATGTTCGTGTAAGAGTTGTGTAACTATTTTTGTGTAGACATCAAGGTACAACAATCTGTCAAATTTCTTTAATAGATTTTCTACTTTATCGATGAGGCATTAGGTTCAAGGTTGATTGGGAAAATTTGACAGTTTCGGGTAGCTTGATGTGCTGGCGTCTGTATATTCTATCTATCATTTTTTCACGCTTTCACGCTAGGTAAATTGTGCCTGCCTACTAATGTCAAAAACAAAGCAGATATTTTTACACACCGTGTGTCAATCAAACTAGTATTTACCATTGTAATTGATATTGTGTTGTAAATCGATTGTAAATTGATGAGAAAAATAAAATAATGTTTTGTGATAAAGAAGTGTGTACAATAATATAAATTTGATTACAAAATTGTATTGTTTTTTAATACTTTTGATTAATAAAATGCCTAAGTTGTAATCTGATTAAGCTAAACTCTCGTAATCGCAGTAGTTGTCTTTTTTAATCTCGAAACTGCTAATTCTCTTTTATCTTATTTAGGTTCGGTTGTAGTTCGGTTTAAAAAAAAAACTCAAAAGAACATACAGTTCACTTAAATATCTAAAAAAAACTCACTCTCTCTCTCTCTCTTAAAAAAATATCTTAATCAATAAACATTGTCGTTCAAACAATCGAGTAGGGTTCGCTCATAAAATCATCGTATTCCTACAAGAGCATAAATAATTATATAAATAAATAGTAGCCCGCCCCGGCATCGCCCAGACGTAATTTAATTTTTCAAAATTTTCTTTTTAAGAACCTCCTGACAGTAACAAACACAACAAAAAAAAGAATTTGCGTAATTGGTCCAGCCGTTCTCGAGTTTTGCGCTTAGCAACACAGTTAGCGATTATTACTTTTTATTTATACAGGGTGTCCCAAAACTCAACGTCAAGCCGAAACGGGGTGACAGGATTGATCATAACCATCACGAGAAAAATCTGAAAAAAAATCTATCCCATGCAGTTTAAAAATTATGGGCATTTTAAGAAAAACCTAGAAATTTGATCAAACTGTACCATTTTTCGGTTATTGTGGTTATTCTTTTTTATTTTTGTTCGTTTAAACGAGTGCGAATGAAACAGATAGATGCTATGGCATCTATCTGTTTCATTCGCAATAGTTTCAGCCAAGCAAATGGCTACGCTACCAGTCCGACACCAACCAGTTAGTACGTTTCGCTCATTCGTCTACTGCGCACGTTCGTATTCGTATTAATTATTTTACTAATTTTACTAACTTTTTTTCACTTTGGTAAAAGTGGCGTCACTATCTGTCCCGCTCACTCATGGCAAACATACCCATTATCCATCTCTCTCATCATTTTGCCTTAAAATTAAGAACCTACCTAGAGCTTGTGCGAATTAAAAACATTTTAACTGAGTAAAATCTGATAGCAAAAATCGGGTTACTTGAGGTTTTAATTTTTTTACTCTTTTCTATTGTATGGAACTAACAAGTATTGTACCATTTTAGAATTCTGATTAAATGCGCCAACTTTTAATGCTACTTGCCAAGGCACTCTAGTACATTTTTTTTATAGGAGGGCCTGTCAAAGTCGACGAATCTTGAAAATTTTAAATTCGTAGTTTAACAAATAGTCTCAATTCTCGGGAACTTGAGGCAATTGTGTCATTATTTTTTATTGGGATTCTAGAAATGTTATTTAGGATTACGTTTCTAAAGTTCAAATGAACAAAAATAAAAAATAATAACCACAATAACCGAAAAATGGTACAGTTTGATCAAATTTCTAGGTTTTTCTTAAAATGCCCATAATTTTCAAACTGCATGGGATAGATTTTTTTTCAGATTTTTCTCGTGATGGTTATGATCAATCCTGTCACCCCGTTTCGGCTTGACGTTGAGTTTTGGGACACCCTGTATAGATAAGATGTGCATTACAGTCATAGCTAATTTAACTGACAAACTGGGATAGGGTATTTTACTATAGTAGGCGCCAGATAATCGTGGAATAACGGTCATTGAACCACCTACAATTATTGACATTTTTAATTTGAAAAACGGAATTAATGACACAAAGCTGTCCCGAATCATCATCTCTCGTGATCCTTAACATTGTCTAATAATGAAAAACGATTCATATTTAATTGTTCAGGTACCTATGAACAGTTATTAGGGAAAGGTCAATGTACTTTATTCCACATTTATCTGGCGCCTACTATAGATAGAACTTTTACAATTATATCTAGTATAAACATTCTATTTAGCCCTTCCATAAATTTGCAAAAAATATTGTACACGTATTTTTTGCCAATTCAAATCGATAAAAAATTATAAAGATATAGCGCATCAAAGTTCAAGAGCAATTTCTTCTGAAGAAATTGTACCATCGATCGTAGTGACGTCACGCGAGTTTTCAACACACTGTATGTAGGTACCTACTGTATCGTCTTCATTTTTGTTTACGTGAAAAAAGAAAAATACGTGTTCAAATTATTTTTTGGAAATCTATCAGACGGACTAATTAGATTTTTTCAGTAAAATACCCTATTGCCACAAATTGATCATCCCTCGAATCCTACCTTGCTTTGACTCTGGGCTACTGATGCCAGGCGTCCGGAAGCCGGATTATATTAAGCGTTTTGGAGGCATATCCGGTCAAACAAGACGGAGTCCCGCCCGGTCGGCTTTTGTTAGGCTTTCACATTTTATCAGTCAGCAAGAAGACTGCTGTGTCATCCACAGTTCGAGCCCACTGCTGAGCACAAGCCTCCCATTTGTTTTCCTCAGTTTTCCTCCACGTTTCCCCCACGCTCCTCTGATAGTCTCATCCATATATGAGGTCTCATCTATGTTTTACCAGCGATAGCAACCATATTGCAATATACACCGATGTCTCGATGCAATACCTATGTATTGCATCGAGACATCGGTCAGTGGGTCGTCTTAGTCATCTGCTCCTAAGCTGCCCAGTCGGAAAACCCAGGTGATAATCAGTAACACCAGCACGTTTCAGGTCTTCCTTCAGGACCGGGGTGTTTCAAAGGACCTACTTGTCCCATGAAAAATACGCGCTTGGAATTGGAGTGGTGAACTAGCTCGACTTAAACGCGTATATGTCTTTTGAATCACTGATTTTTAAAACTGGTGGTCATAAATCTGTTGTCGTGTGGCCTATTCCATGTCTATTCGGCTTTTCGGTTTTAGCACCTGGCAACCCTACTCAGAGCTTTGCTCGACAACATGTTTGTCATTTTAAACTGTATGCCTCAGACAGAAGAGATAGATTCTAATGACAAAAACTAAAGGTTGGAAAGAAGCCGCCATTGTGAAGGTCGCATTTATACGTTTCGATATTGCTCTTCTTTGAAAGTGTTGGGAAGAAATGAATTTATGAATTGCAAAAGGTTTCGTTTTTATAGTCTCATATTTTTCATCTATTAATTAAGTATGATTAGATAATTTTATTAAGAGAAGCGTGAATTTATCCTACTCGATATTTGTTAATTTTGGATAGAAATGCACATGTTGCGTTATCTGTCAATCTGTTTGAGGAAGATAGAATTAACTAAACGCATTTGAAGTGTTGAGTTGTTGATCGTAGACTTTGCATTTATGTTCTAATTTTTTTATTTTCAACCTGTTTTTAGTTAGTTTCACTAATGTTTTTGACTCCACCGTAGTTTTAGGATGACAATGGAAAGGAGGATAAAGTTAAAAGCATTAAACAGTCACATTACTTGCAAAATATGTCGGGGCTATTTCATCGACGCGACCACGGTCACTGAGTGTCTTCATACGTGTAAGTATTATTATATTTTCTTGTCTAATAATCGATAAAATGTTCATTCTATTGTTAATCTTTTACATCAATTGCAATGATAAACTTTTCATACTTAGCTAAAATGTTTTTGTACCAAGTGTCATGGCAATCGAAGTCATTACCAATCAATATTTCCCGCGATATTTTTAATCTAATCTTGACAAAAACAATCACAATAGAACTCTAATATATCCCATCAGCCTCTTAACTGAGAAAAAAATTATAAAAAATATCTTATACAACCTCTTTTTATCTCCTTTTCAGTTTGTAAAAGTTGCCTGGTGAAACACTTGGAGGAGAACAACACATGTCCAACATGCGACATAGTGATACACCAGTCCCACCCATTACAGTATATCAGCTTCGACCGGACCATGCAGGACATAGTGTATAAGTTAGTGCCAGACTTGCAGGACAGTAAGTATTTTACTTGCATAGTATCGTTACAAGGAAAATGACTGTTTGGTCTTGTGGAAGGTGTAAGTGGAAGGGTTAGCGGTGTGATTGTTCAGTGGGTTGTCTTAGGAGCAGGAAAACACTGGAAGAATATTTGATTTATGAGCACAAAGAAAAACATGTCCAATATTTTTTAATAATCAAACTGATTGTCTGAATATAATAGAATTGAAAACTAGTAGGTTTCAATTAACGGTGGTTTTCGACGGCTCTGGTAAAGCACTGCAATGCCCTGGGGAGTCATGACGCACATTTTGGGAACCCCTGGGGTAGCCTATTCTGAAAGGTTTATTCAGTGGGGAAATAGATAGTGCAAAAGTGCAATTAGTTGTTAGAGCACAAGAGAGGATGTGCACCACTTTTGATTCCAACTACAATAGATCATACTAACTGAGCTAAATAAATAAAAAAATCATATTGACTGTGATTGGTATTGCTCTCAATCTAGCCAAAGTTTTTCATTAATCTTTGTTGCATACCTCTATCAAATGTATTGATAGAGGTTTATAGGCTAACTTGATTAGTTTAATGTATTCTCATAAAAATTGTATATTAGAGCAGACTCCCATTAGGTCTGTGGGGTTCAATTGCTAACATAGTCAGCCTAGCTCTGCCCAAATGCACAGAAGCTTCCTGGGGGCTTCACAGACATTGAAGAGCAACCACACCATTCCGTCTGATCAAATACTTAGCAACACAATAGATTAGCTTCATCAAGAACGAAAGGGAACTTATTTATGTAACCTTACTCAAATCATTCACTGCTGTTTCCAGATGAAATAAAACGCGAACGCGACTTCTACCGGGCACGCAACCTGCCATGCCCCAAGGATGCGGCCCTGGCTGCCGACAAGCCAGGAGCTGATGAGCCAGAGCAGCCTGACAACACTGACTGTCATAGGAAAGATGAACAGGTATGCATTGTTGGACATTTAAAACAGAACACGGACAACACCGTTGTGAACAAAAACAACTATCTTCTCAGTATGCATGAAGACTACCCTTGACCTCAAAGACCAACTTTACTTATGAAAGTAAAGTATATATAGAAAATTTTATGGTGAATCTTTTTCCTGAGGCTTTGTCCTATATATAAAGCGAAAATCGCGCCTAAACGCTTTTCGCATTCATTTGTAGGCTGTTGCCGGTGTCTGCTGTATACATGAACGTGACGGCCTTCCGGTTTTACCGAACCAATGATCACGTCGATCGCGTATTCGCCGTTCTCAAATAATGTTCCATAAATGTGTCAATTAACGTTAATTTAAATAGATTTTGTAAACTAGAAGATGGCTAATTGCTAAAATAATGGAACTACTACCTATCTACACAAGTGCTCATAATTATATATATAAATCCTATGTTGATTTTTTTTTATTTTCCTTGAATTTCAGGTGAATGTATGCCTGGAGTGCATATCAACGTCCCTGCGAACTTTAAAGCGCAGCTTCATCCGGTGCTCGGCACAGGCCACCATCACGCACCTCAAGAAGTTTATAGCTAAGAAGGTTTTAAGTGGCATGGAGAAGTATAGAGAAGTAAGTCAACACTCTGTTATGCAGTGTTTATAAGGACTAAGAATCAAAGAAAAATTTATAATTTAAAAATAAGTGAATTGTCGGACTCATCACGTTATTGAAGCAAAGATAGACTGGTGATGATGGTGCTATTGGTGAACAAAAAACCAAAGATAGCATAGTGATTTTGTTATTGCCATTAAAAGTTACCAAATGAGTTCTCAAACGGGAACATAAATCCCCTACTACCAACATGATCATCACAGTGGGCCCACTAGTATCATAGATAGCGTAGTATTTTGTTATTGCCATTAAAAGTTACCAAATGAGTTCTCAAACGGGAACATAAATCCCCTACTACCAATATGATCATCACAGTGGGCCCACTGGTGTCATAGATAGCGTAGTATTTTGTTATTGCCATTATAAGTTACCAAATGAGTTCTCAAACGGGAACATAAATCCCCTACTACCTACATGATCATCACAGTGGGCCCACTAGTGTCATAGATAGGGTAGTATTTTGTTATTGCCATTATAAGTTACCAAATGAGTTCTCAAATGGGAACATAAATCCCCTACTACCAACATGATCATCACAGTGGGCCCACTGGTGTCATAGATAGGGTAGTATTTTGTTATTGCCATTATAAGTTACCAAATGAGTTCTCAAACGGGAAAATAAATTCCCTACTACCAACAAGATCATCACAGCAGTGGGCCCACTAGTGTCAGGTCTTACAAGACTCTTCTGCCTTGAAATTTAACCGATAACAGTGTGATATAAACACTGGATATCTGTTGTGTGTAAGTGATGTAGCTTGATAAACCTAATAACGTGAATATTAATTAATCAATTACTAAACCTACTATATTTTCTTTCCCAGATTGACATACTATGCAACGACGAATTACTAGGCAAGGACCATACGTTAAAGTTCGTGTATGTAACACGCTGGCGGTTCCGTGACCCGCCGCTCCGACTGCAGTATAGACCTAAGATTGACTTGTAAACAACATAGATATTTTTTTTATATGTGTTGTAACTAAATACGACTCAACACTTCCCAAAAATATTAGTCGATATAAGCTAGACTTCCTTATATTTTTTTTATACGTTTCAAAGAAACAACAGTGATAGCTTGATAAGTGTTTTTTTCCAAAGGGCGCCACTATAGATTGTGCTGTTTGGGCCTTGTGTATAAGCTTTGATGTAAATAAATATTCCTCTTTATAAGTTAACTTAGCCGTGCAATGGTTGTCTAGCTTATCGACTCAAAGATTTATTGTAAAGGAAGTGTGTATCTGTATTCAATATTCCTAGAAGTTAAAATCTAAATTAGTTTAAATTTACCTTCCTCAAGTCAAGATATTTTTAGTTGAATTGTTTATTAGTTCAATTAATTTCACGTATTTTTATGTTTCCTCAAATGTATATTTCGTTTTTGTTACTTTTGTTTTAGTTAGTTTGCTTTGGTTTTTATATGGTAAAACTAAAATTAGGCTAGTTAAATGAAATCTCCATGGAAGGGTAAAAGTTATTACGAATTAACGTTTCCTTAGTTCTTATTAGTAAATGGAGTAACTGTAATTTAGGTTTAATGAAACAAATATTAAAGTGAAATATATGCATTTTCTTTTTCTTTTTATGTAATCTTAAAATATCAAGAATCGTCAACATCTGAAACGCTTCTAAAGTTGATTAAAATCTATCTAGCCTATTTTGTTCGACTATTGGGCAAAGCCTCCCTCTGTATTATTTTATTGCTGCCTGTCCATTGGCGCGTAGCAAGGGAGTAATGTGGAACGGAGTTGCGGACTGCGTCTGTCTATTGATGCGGAGCGGAGTTGCGAACTGCGCGGCGCTAGTCCGAGTTCACGCGACGAGTAATTTGAGTAGGCGGCCGGTTTTTTTCCGCTTCCGCTGTTTCGCTCCTATTCCCGGTTTTGTATGAATTTTTAAATTAGTGAACAAGTCCCTCCCCACTGAAACGGAGCGGAAATTTTTTGCAATTCCATTGATTACCTAGCATTGGCACAGTCCCGCACCGGTCCTCCCTTCTCCGCTCCAGTGGACAGTCAGCAATAAAATAAGAAGAAAAGCCATCGTTTTGAAAAGACCTTTTTTGGTGTCAGCTAGGCTGTGGAGGTTTCATCATGACGGTTTCATTAATTCACAATGCCGGATCCACAACATCATGTGCTACTATTTCACGTGGGAAACACTATTCAATAATACCGGTTTTTATAAATCGACTAAACCATTTTATTCGAAGGAGAACATCACTAGCTTTGACATTTGAAGTTTCAATGTGTGTGTAAGCGCCATTGTATTTATTTATAGGCTCCGTGTGTGAGTAAAATGAAAATGGATGGCCGATAGATTCCCGTTTGGCACGTGAATAGATATTTTTATTTAATTATTTGTAATTATCATTTGTCCGTCAAACTGGGTGCCAAAACGGTAGAGCGGTTCCTCAACCTAGCAGACGACAACTTTGTCGAGGATGTCAACGAAGACCTAAGATGTTTTTTGTCCGAAGGAAGAGTTGACAGGTAAACAATTTTATCTTTATTGTTATTCAAAAGCATTTTCGCGATATCCTAGGGTTTTGGTGCTTCGCTGTTGAGAATTCTAGGTCGTAGAAGCTGCTGAAAAGTGCTGTATCACATAGTAATCGCTGAATATTTTCAAGGTTATTATGTGTCAAGCGCAAACGAACGTAGGTCGCAAATCAAATGATGCGAGGCGAGATGACACCTTGAATGCTGATAAAATATTCACGGAGCGGTAAAAAAGCGGCAACACGCTGTTTCCGTGTCCGCTAATTATCGGTGTATTGCACACACGGGAACGCCTGCAATTTGCAATAGTTTCTTTGCTGTAAATCACTGCAGAATTGCAATACGAGTCATGCCGGCTGTATTTTTTTATGGATGTTTTTTTATAGGTGTAGGTAGAGCATGCTGTAATGTTCACTTTTTTTTTCATCATGCTTTCGTGAAGTATTCGTTTGTCATTTATTCTAAACTCCATATAATGGCCAGCCTACCCTACTTACCCCAACTTACCTAAAACTTAATTAATACCATGTTGTAGTTAGAGATTATATTTTATTTTCAGTGCATTATGAAAGATTCACACTAAGTGAATAAGATTTTTTATTCAGTTCATGATGACTTCTCGCTCAGCTTTAGCCACTAATCCACCATTCCATTGCAATTAAAGTCTGTTATTTGAATATTACAAATAAGAATCCACTTAGAAAGATGTACAAAAAAATAAAATACCTCTAAGTCATCAATGTAACAAAAGTAAAAACATGTTATACATTACCTATTTTATCTATGTATGTATTCTATAATTAAGGACAGTACAGGCTAATTAAATAGATATGCTTGTCAACTGGATTTTTATGGTTTATTTTGACTTGTTTACTCATTTTACTGTTCATGCCTCATGTGCCATTTTCACTAGTTTTCTTATTGATATTACTAGTTACTTTGAGCCACATCACGGGATGATATGGCTGTTGAGCAGACTTCCATGACTTCATGCACTTTCAGAGCAAGTGTGAACCATTACTTGATCATAACACTAACACCAGCATAATGTTTCAGCGTGCTAGTGTTTCCTCCTGTGAGTAACTACCGGCGGTTCCTGATCCACAACTCAGTGGAACAGCTGGGCCGTGCAGACCTCGCCACCTTCTCCATCGGGGTCAGTGACGAGCGTCGCACTGTGGTCTGCTACAAGGAGAGATTGCTGAGGTAATATAGTCGTTTACTTTAAGATTAATCAAACAAAGCAGAGTAAATAATAGTAAATGTGATTCAGCCACCAACAAGGTCTTCACTTTATAAAAAAAGCTGCTGCTGCTGTGCTATGTATTAAAAAAATAATTATGTACTGTTTCTTTAATGTAACATTCTATTTTTTGGTATGGCTTGTGGGAAACTGACAATTTCAACTACTATCTTTTTGTATTCAAAAGAAGAATGCTAAAGTACTTCAACACCACCAGTGTTGCAAATAAAATTAAATAATTCTGAATTCTCTCATTTTTTTTTCTGATTGATTGGCTTGTTATTAATGATCCTACAACCAATATCTGTCATAAAAGCAGTAACAAAATAGGAGATTTTTTTTTTATGGTAACCACAGATAGGCTACATACACCTCAGCTATTATGGATTGTTCCATAATACATTTTTTTTAGTAAATTTTTAACACTGAACGCCTCAATGGACCGTTGTATAATTCATCCACTAAAGTGCACTGACTACCCACTGGACTGTGCCATCATAACTCGACTTACTTCACAAAAACGTAACGAACTTTACGGAGCATGTCTTACCAGTGCATCTTACGTGATTGATACTCGTTAATCAGCGCAAAATGCCGCGTTAACCACAGTTAGAACATACACCGGTATTTTATCTGATATCTTAAGCCTGCTACTTTTGTTACTAAGTGAAAAACACTGTCATGTTTAGTATGAATAATGTATAAAAGACTCTATAATTACCTAGTAACATGGTAGTAAATAATAAAAAACTCAATTTTATGACAGATATTAGGCATGTTCGAAAAACGACGTGAGGCAAACTGCTTCTTTTTTTTTTTTTGTCTGGCGTCTCGCAGTTCAACCTATGAGGTTGTCGACTACTTAACCGAGCTTGCCTGTGGTGGCCTTAATATAATATTAAAGCCTCCAGGCAGGGCTTATAAAAACTTACAAACTAAGCGACTACACTCTAAGGGCGCCCCTGTCGGGTATGGGCCTCGGCTTAGGGCGTCGCTGGGGGGAGGACAGCTAGGGACGGGTTGGATCGAACTAGAGCAAACTGCTTCTACTAAATACAGTTTGCTAAGCAATCTGAACAGCAGAAAAAAATGTTTAAGTGATCTGACACTCAATCGTTTTTTCTTATTTTCTATGCTTCTTCCTCCACGCGTCGTATTCCTCATAGCTGAAGGTCGTGAATCCCCCGATGAGCGGTCAATTTCTGCTTTACAATGTCTCTCCACCAGTGTATGTCCTTCGCATCAAGGAGCGCATCATGCAGCTTGATGTTGAGTGTTGAACGGATTTGATCGATTGAATTCGGTGCTATTTACTGTAATAATCCACCAGGCGCACCCTTCTTATCAACAAAATATTATTATTTATAAAACCCTCACATAAGTTTCATATTTTACACCAAATTAATACTTTTTAAAATGTCGATCGGTACTAGCTGCGGGTTATTCATGTTACACACGCAATACGCTTTTTTTGGCAGTCCAGAGAGCTTGTAATTGGTCTAATTGGATTAAATGATTCGACTTTGTCTTTGCTACATTTCACATTTTTCCTGTTTTTGATTCAATGAATCTAATTCTTCATCGTGTCATTGCTATATCTGCTGGGTTCGACATAAAACAATAGAGTGTATCCTTGGCTATCCAGTTACACTGGAAGCCGACCTCAATATACAGGGAGAATAGAATATAATCCTTTTATTATGTACACCGAATTAGTTACAGAAAAGATAGACGAAGAAAAATATTTGGTACATAGGGTGACACAATGGGCGGCCCTATCGCTAAAAGCGATCTTTTAAAGACAACCTTTGGATAGATTTTAAAGAAAGAAGGAAAGACAGTGTTGTAGGTAGACTTACGTGTACTATTTAAATATACAATAAATACATAGATAAATACAAAAAGGCTGTACATTTGCTCTACAACTACAGTCGTTTGTATGTGCCATAATATATCAAACTGATCATCCATATGCTTACTACCATACGGATCCTAATCGTTATGGAGGTAGCAATGATTTTGGGGATAAAGTAGTACAAAATCAAATAGCCTTTTCCCAACTATCTTGGTGTCAGTTCCCTGTCTAACCGCAGCTGAATACCAGTGTTCTACATGGAGCGACTGCCTATCAGTCTATCAGACCTCCACGATCCAGTAGCTGGGCATCACCAAACCCATTGGCAAGACTTGTATCATATCATCTTTTTTGGTAATTTTATTTGACCAGTACGGATTGTATCGACTTTAAAAGAGACTTTGACCTCTGAGTTTGTTTCGGTGTTTCTTCTCAGGGTAGTCAGCTAGGAAACACCGGCCTCATCTAGCTTAAAAAAACCAAAAAATAATGACGTGTAAAAGTGTTATGTTTAATCTACTTGCAAAATAAATATCATTTATCATTTACAATGTTGAGGCATCGATACGACAATAAATGAAAACACTTGCAACACTGGTTGTGTAGCCTGTGTTGCCAATGTTTTCGATAGGAATATTTTGAAACTATTATAAATCCTGTCACCGAAATTAAAAATAATCTTTTCAATGAAGTACATAAAACGTCAAAAAAACTCAAACTAGTCAAGAATAGTGACTTCTATTCTGACCAAATATTCCAAGCAGTCTGTTGCAGATAATGATAAAAGACAACATATTCGTATGACTAGTATTGCCAGTGTTTTGATTTATTATCGTATCGTCGTCTCCACCCTATACATTCTGGCTTCCAAAAAGGCAAATATCTACAAATGACAGCTAGCCGGGACCAACTGCTTAACGTGCTTTCCGAGGCACGGAGGAGTTTTGAATAAATTCCAGTACGATCCAGCCCGTCCCTAGCTGTCCTCCCCCCAGCGACGCCCTAAGCCGAGGCCCGTACCCCACAGGGGATGCCCTTAGCGTGTAGTCGCTTAGTTTGTAAGTTTTTTTATAAGCCCTGGCTGGAGGCTTTAATATTATATTAAGGCCACCACAGGCAAGCCCGGTTAAGCAGTCGACAACCTTATAGGTTGAACTGCGAGAAGCCACTCATACTCATACAAAAGAGTTTTGAATAAAGGAGTACCTACTAAATAACATTATATTTGCAGTGATGAAGCTTGCGCGCGACCAGCCATGGGCCTGACACAGACTGAACGCGATGATGCCACCATATCACAAGGAGGTTAGTTGTAGCATAGCTATCTATTTTACGTTAGTTACGTTAAGCTAGCTTAGATAAATAATCACGGGACATACCTCCTTCAAATTCATGCACAAACAAACACACACGAATATTCTATTGCAAAATAACTGAGATTTTATAAATTGAAAATAGAACATCCATTTTATAAGGCTTAGTATCAAAACATTCATAGGACTGGACTTCTAACCAACGAATTTAAGGATTTAAACCAAAGTGCCAGGATAAAACGCACTTGGATTGACAGCTGTAAGGTATATGACATGTAGTCAACAAAGCTATTTGGTATGCAGGCAGCTAACTCGCAACTTTTAAACAAAGTTGTGATTGTGCTAAGTAGATATATTGTACATCACACTCGTAAGTAAGTCATAAGCTTAAAAAGTTATAATGTACACATTAGAAATAAATATTGGCAGTGCAGTGGAAAAAACAATATTTTTGCCTGTATACCAAGTAGCTTTGTTGAGTGTACCTTCTTAGTTGCATTCTGTATTTCCTGACGTGATTCACTTATTGATAACTAGCTTTTCCCGCAGCCTCTCGCGTGTAAGTAGCCTATAACCGTATCCAAGATCCCATCATCAGGAATACCAGCGCTGAGTTATTTATCTTTGTAAATTGTCGTGAGCATATGCTGAGATAGAGGGCCTGATTTTGTTATTTCTTTATTTTTACTGTTAGTTTAAACTAATTTTACTTTTTTGTTTGTCTTGTGCGAGTCCCAAATAAATATTTTTCTTTCTTTCATCTATATCAGAACCAAAATCTAGGCTAAAAAATAAAATTTTGAGGGAAAACCTCAAAATTTTATTTTCTACCAAAATTCATAAAAATCGGTTCGGCGATTAAGATGTGAAAGCTAAAATAAAGTGTAAAGCAAAGAAAAACAAGCACACAAACTCACTTCACATTAAAATATTAGTTGAGATTTCAGTGAGGTTAAATTTTAATGCTGCAATGAAAAAAAGTTCGAGACGAAATCTCAAAAATAATCAAAACATCGAAAATTCTTTGTCCGATACCAAACATCTTATAAAGCATCCGGTGTTTCCCTTTTCGCTCACACTCCTGTTGGAGTGAGCGGGACAAAGAAAACTACCGTTAAGAGGTAAATGCACCAAAAACATTAGTCACACGAAACGGTAGTGTATGAGAGATACTCAAGGTTTCGTTTAATTGTATCGCATTTCAATTTATAACATTTTATGACTTTGGTATGACTCGTGCCTGCTGTGCCAACTTTTGATGGTTTTTGTGAAAAATTAACAAAGAAAGAAATAGCTTACTACAGTTACAACTCTGGGTATGATGTCTGTTATGTCAGTTGTTGGGTGGACCCAAAGATTATAAGTGCGAACTTGTGTCCATTTATCTGTTACGTTTTCTCGTCTAAGCAGCTGGAACGGATTTTAAACCAACTTTAAAAATTACGAACGCCAAAAGATTGTAAAATATCGCTTGAAATTGTAAACTATTTTTTCTAAATACGACACGGATATTTAGGAACTATTGAATTTGGATGGAATTCATTGTGTACAGAACGTTTTTTTTTTTTTCATTATATATCGAGAAATGATAATTTAATAAAGATTTATTACAATCTTACGGAGCCTGCAATTTTCCGGTGACGTATAAATATATATTTATGTATGTTCGGGGGCATAACTCTGTCATTTAAAAACGGATTTTCAACATTATTTTTTTTGTTCGAAATAGGTTTATTCGAAATTGGTCCCATTTAAATATCGTAAAAATCTGATGAATATCTTCGGATGTAGATAATTAAATTGATATGGACTGGTTGAAATGTTTGGAATGTTGGGGACAGCAGTAAAAAGTAGAAGTCGGTATCAAAAAACGAAGAAATCACACCAGAAACACCGACACTTCCAAATAATTTAAGTAATTTTGTACTTTGTAGTGGTTTTTATTTGGAAGTCGGTTGTTTTTTTTTGTATGATGAAACTTGCCACTCCGGCAGACCACGAAGCCACAGTCCCAAAGACATTTTCAAAGAAAAGAGTTTTAATTACCTGTACCTTACCTTACTTATACATTGTAAAGTAGTCCCAGTAAAGTATCAAACTAGATAAGTTTGATACTTTACTGGGAACAACTTACCACTGCATAATTTCCGCATGAAAAGGTCATTCGCCATGTAATAGGTCACCAGCCTGTCGCCTATTCACGTGTTTTCTTAGGAGCTTTAGATCTTTACTAGACTGCGAAACTTATCTTGTAATATGGAAAAGTTCTTGAGTTTTTGTTTTTAAGCTAGAGCTTATTTAAATGACCAATAACGTAGCAGAACTTAAATCACTTTTTTTTTGTGCGGCTCGGAACGCGTTTGGTCTGTTTTTCGATAGCTATGATGAGGATTCTCAATCGTTCGCAATTGATTCGATTTTTTTTTTGTAGATATGCAAGTAATCGTTGCAAAGATACTTCAGAACTGACATGTGTATTATGTTATGTACTTATGTAGCTTACCATTATCTCTTATTGTGGTGATTAGGCATTGTTAAAGTTATGACAAGTTAACTTCCAGTAGACTAATGTCAGAGGGCCTAGCACGATTTTTTTTGACGTATCGTAACTTAACGTAAAATTTTACTACAATTATAATCAGTGATCGGATAATCGGGCGCTTATAATACCTAAATTTCTTCCCGTGAAAAAATAATATGGACATGCCTTTCTGAATAAATAAGTAATCTCGGGTTCCCGGGATTAAATTACAATCGTTTCAATTCCCTAGTCAAGGCTGCTGGCCTGTTACTGAACCAGTTTGTATGTCGCATAAAATTAAACCAAAATACTATGGGATTGTAGTTTTTTAATATTCAAAATTCACTCATGTTCATGATACTGTAACGTTACTATACCTACGTCAAAACATTCGGGCCCTCTGGTCAAGATTTTTTTGCAATGAACTATCGCGATAACTAGTTGAGGTATCTCCACAGTCTTTGCTGATTATTTTCGGAGATCTTTACTTCTTTTACTCTATCCTTGCCGAATAATAAAATCTCATATCCCACATGAGATTGTGTTATTGTGTGTTCTAACACAAAATATCATGTACCACATCAAGCTACCCGAAACTGTCAAATTTTCCCAATCAACCTTGAACCTAATGCTTAGGCGATAAAGTTGAAAATGTCTAAATGGAATTTGACAGATTGTTGTAACTTGATGTGCTGGCGTCTGTACCTAAGCTTGAAAAGATTTTGAAGTAACGACTGACCAGTGATCAAGGTACGCTTTGCAACTTACTATTCGTTATTCGTAAAAGCCACTTAAATGCCCTCTTTGAATTAAAACATTTCTCGAATCCATTTATTTCCAAAGGTGTAGGACAACTACACAACCTTACAATTAAATGCAGTTCACTTCTTAACTTCCGCAAGTTATGAAACCCTACATAACAATATTTGTATCAACTTCGGTTGTTCCCACAACTTTCCCTGGTTTGCCGAATGTTCTCGCATGTCTGTTTGTCGTTTGCAGCATGCTCGATTGTTAGACGTATGCCTAAATGGACGCTGATGTAATGGGTTCGTTTTTGCATTGTACAGGGTGATTTTGAACGGAAGGCAACACAATTTATATATCACTAGCTTCTGCCAACGACTTCGCCCGTCGGAAATGATTCCAAATAATCCCGGGATAAAAAGCCATAAAAAATCCATCCATCCAAACTTTCGCATTTATAATAGTACTAGCTTTTGTCCGCGACTTCGTACGCGCATATCCTGTTTTTTTCCGTTCCCGTATAGCTTATAGCCTTCCTCATGAATGTGGCTATCATATACAAAAATATTTCCAGAGATTAGCGCGTTCAAACAAACAAACGAACTCTTCAGCTTTATTTTATTGTTTTAATATAGATTAAGATTCAGGACACGAGACCTAGGCATAATGACTCAAAACATTGGGATTGTCATTTAATTAGATCCAATGTTCTGAGATTAAACGACATTTTTACGTAATAATATGACAGTTTGGAAAATGCTAATCCTCAAAAAAGTCGGCTTCCAATCCTACCGGATGCAGCCAGCATTATCAAAATCCAGCATTTAGTCAGTTTTCCCCTCTATCATTCATTTGTTTTTTATTAAAACAGTTATAGAAAATCTTGCCAAATCTTCAAACAGCCTGTTTGTATCGTAGACGCTCCACCGAATCATAAGAAGAAAGTAGATAGTATCGATCGATTGTGCATCTGCATATAAGCTCTTCCAATATGTTACGTAGACTAGACATTTCATTTAGACAAGGTTTTTTTTTTTTTTCAAGATGGAACTAGCAGTTTCAATTTAAAAAAAAAAATCTTGTCTATTTTCAAGTCGGCCGATAAGACTGTTTAGGTGTCGTCCTAATTGGCTAACGATCGTATAAGTTAACGATGCGATTTCGACGAACTACGAGATTAAACACACATTTCTTTAGAGTAATTGAAGCTTGCAAATCATCCCGCGAGCACAGGATTATTGTCATGATCTTTTTTATCGCGCACCGAAATCGCATCGTTAACTCGTACGATCGTTAGCCAATTAGGACGATGCCTTACGCACGACATCCGATCCGAATCAAAATTTGAGTTCAGAGTTTATCCGAAATGTACTTAATTTGATCGGACACAGTTCGGATCTCTTCAATTACAGGAGGTCAACTTTATGTTACGGTACAAAATCTGCATAATAAACCACTACTGTGTTATTTTATATCAAAACTAGATAGATTTAGAACAGAGGTTCCCAATCTGTGGGCCACGGACCACTGCTGGTCCATAATGGCCAAAAACTGTTCAATCTTTTTACGTCCAAAATGTGGATGCAAACTGATTGTAAGTTTTTATCATAAATTTTGTGTTTTCCAAGAAAATGCTCATTACTTTTGATTGTAAAGAATAGTAATGCTGCAAGTTTTGATAAATCAATTTCACATAAATTTAATTTTAGATTAACACAGTTTTTGGAAATTTTCGTTTCTGGGCCCTGCTAGCAACAAATAAATTTAAGTGGTCCCGGTCAAATAAAGGTAGGGAACCACTGCTTTAGAAGAAGAAATCAATGTTAATTTACGTATTATAGTGCGATTTAAGGTTAATCTACACATCCGGCCCATGCCCGGGATGTGGATGTACCGTGGTCCGTCAGAAGCTTAAAAAATATTGGTGTTTTTACATACAATTGTACATTTTATATGAACTCGTTTGCAAACGTCCGTGTCCGGGACATGTCGGATAACGTTGTAACGGACCACGGTCCGTTCACGTCCGGGCACTGCCCGGATATGTGTGGCTCAACCTTTAGCCGTACCTTCTAATGTGGGCAAACCAGGGATTAACCATAATTGGTGACGCGAGTCAAAATACTCTTTCCACACTTTCTTACAACTAAAGCTAAAGGTTATGGTCTGTTATGATGGTCGTTGACAGAAAAAATCCATGTTTTAAATAAATAACCATATAACTATTGAATAATACACTTTTATTGCCAAAAAATTTAGGTAACACTGCGGTGACTATGCAAATTTTATGCGAAAACTCCGGAATAAGCATAAAACATGCAAAATAAATAAAATTAGCATACTTATTTATATTTTGGATTATTTTAGATTTGGTCATTATGCCTGCCTGTAACTGTTTAGCCAAAATAAAAGGCAGGTTCGGCCGCAACTTCGTCCGCGTGGAATAGTTTTTGGGCAGCCATTTTTATTTTAGATACTAATTTTTCAAAAACGCTTGAACATACATATGTTTATTTATTTTTATGAAGTGCTTTTAATACAAATATTCATGGTTTTATCATCAATAATCGACGGACTCCCATACAAACTTTCATTCCCTATTTCAACCCCTTCAAGCACTTCTCTCGCGACAAAATGTAGGCCATGTCTATGCAAAAGTGTAATCTATCTATGTACAAATATTCTTTCATAAGACCTTCTGCTGACAATAACAAACACAAAAAAAAAGAATTAGCGAAATTGGTCGAGCCGTTCTCGAGTTTTGCGCTTAGCAACACATATGGCGAATCACTTTTATTTATATAGATAAGATATTTCGAAAATGCTTTTGCCCGCGGCTTCGCTTGCGTTAATGTAGCTTATAACCAGTGATCGGCTAATCGGGCGCTAATATACCTAAACTTCACTTTAATTTCCACGAAAGTATAATATGGACATGCTTTTCAGAATCCCGGATCCCGGAATCGTTCGAAATTCCTGAGTTTGCTAAAAATGCCCTCATACCTACAAAATATAGTTAGAACTCGTTGTGAACTCTCATTATAACTTTTTATAGGTACTCCATTTGTTTTGAATAAAATAAATAAGATACTAAATCAAAATAACCACTGCTATAATTTCATTCAGTTTGTTATAGTTGTTTTCACAAAATTCTTCAATCCCGGGAACCTGGGATTACTTATTTATTCAGAAAGGAATGTCCATATTATTCTTTCTCGGGAAGAAGTTTGGGTATCTAAGCGCCCGATTATCCGATCACTGCTTATAACCGTCTCCAGGGTCCAATCTATCTGTATCAAAATTCATCAAAATCGGTGCGACGATTTAGGCGGGAAACTGTAACAGACTCACTTTCGTTGAGGCCATGGTAAAATCACGTGAAGGGAATTTCGAAAACTACATGAGAAGCGAGTCTTAATAACATTTAAATTAAACTCATTGATTTCAAAATGGCTGCTCAAATTATATAGAGATGAACTCACATGTACGATTCTCGTGTATCATCAATTATATTATTTATGTATCAGCTGCACCTACACGTCAAAAAATCGATTATACGTATATTAATACGTAGGCGGTGCTCTCACGATTAATCCACGTCGTATTTGGAATAACATAATCGCATCTGTCTATCTGATTGTCACAGTCTACTGCTTGTATTAATTGGTAATAGTTGTGCTTACTTAATATACTTGTTGAGTAATACAAAATAACTTTTAAATTATTCCTAAAATTTCCGCTGGAATGTGCATTATTTTTGTTTTGGGGTCCATTCATTATCATCTTAACACGGGCCCCTCACTTTTGGGCAGCTTTGGGGGTTATGGTAGTTGAGCTAAACCCAATATCTCATCTTAATAAAAGGTAACGAAAATGATTTGATTTAAATCCAGTTATTGAATTTGACCTATGTACACATTACCTATGTAAGCATTCATTTAACCATAATTGAAACAGAATTGGATTGCAGTATTATATTTTGAAATTGCAAAAAATCACGTGTCTACGAATGTGATTGTGTTGGTAATAAATTAGCATAGTTATCTAATACACAACAAAATTATCATAAACTTATGACTTTTTTAGACACAAGCCTACATACAACCTACACCGGCTGCAAAAAATTTTTTCAAGGACCATTTGCCCAGGGTCTCTAAAAGCCGAGTCCCCTTAGAACGGCCCATTCGTCCTTCACAATGCCGTAGTAAACAAAAAATGCTCCAGCATACGAAATTCCAATGACATAACCGCTGATGCAATCATGCAACGCTAAGCCGGCTGCGGAATGACCGGGCCGCGAATGTGGAACACAGAAAGTGAAAGTAGCACGCCTTGCTGTGGAGCTTTTAAGTGCTATGCAGTTGTGGTTCGGCTAGACTGTTCGGGGTTTTTCTGGGAGTGGTGGTGCCTGTTGATTAGGTGGGGGAGATAATTGCAGCGGGGAGTTTGGGAAGACTGAAGGCTATTTCAGCAGTGTTCATTAGGAGATAGGTCGCATGGTAGAAACGAGAGAGAGAGAGCGGCTAAAGAAAGGCGTGAATGATACTGTCACCGGCAAATAATTGTGCAGAAATATGATGTTTTAAAGACGTGCTGTATCTTCCTAAGAAGCTAAATGCTTGTGCCAAGAGTGGATTCGACTGCGAGGGTTGCGGAATTTGTTCGAAAGAGTCACCGCGGCCCTGGAACGCAAAGGGCTTAAGAAGGAACACTGATGGGTTTTCGTCAGTAAGAGTCTGACACGCCCTTCCGCTCCACCCGGAGCGGAAGAAGTCATTTGATGATTTCCCATCCACTCCTCTGGTCCGCCAGTTCGCGCTGTAACAGTTTGTGTTGCTGCGTAATCCATTCACGCAGTCTCAGGTTGACTGTGTACACTGTACATTCAAGCTTTACTCTTAATTTTCCTAAGACGTCCCTGCAAAGCTTGCTCACATTTTCTTTCTGCTCTAGTTTATCCTGTAAAAATAAGGGGCTTCAAAATAAAATATCAAAACCATAGGGCCCTTGATCTCCTGACCCATCTTTTTTGTCAATTTTCGAAGCCATTGGTCTGATTTTCGTCATGCATTCCAAAATGAGCTCATTGCCTAGCAAACGGTATTTGCAGACGTAAAACAAATAAGCCATTACTTCTTTAAATAAATACAGGTCTGTTTGGTGTAATGACGTTAAAGCAAGCCACACTGCAGTGTTTACAATGTGTGATATTGACCTCTCGTGTGCTTTGTGAATCATTTGGTATTGTTATTCGGTAGGAGAAATGTTGGTAGGAATTTGTAAAGAAAAGGTGGTTGAGGAATAGGATCGTTGACCTAATTTTGTCTTGACGATGGTTCTATGTTCCACTGTTGATCATAAGCCTTTGAATAGGTGCACTCAAAATAGGTCTATCTTTGACATTGACCATATTGCCTGAAATCAGCAATCAAATTAATCTCTCAAATTAAGGAAGCGCAATTGCTTTGTATTCTGTTATTTTTAGCGTTTATGTTAAAATGCAGTAATTATGATGACTGACATAGTGAGGAAATGGCATATACCTGCTGTGTTAGTAATCCATCTTCTATGACAACTACGTGAAACTACTAACATAACATGTCAATCTCTATAAAAACCTTAAACTCAGTGTTACGTAGTGGGAAAAGCTCACACATTGGCTAAATTGCCGGCAGCAATCGTTTTCTTAATATATGATGTAGGAAATGCACTGAGCATTCGACTGTCACATACCTACATAGAGCGACAAGTGACACTTCCTGGAATACAAAAAGCGCACAGCCAAGTACGCCATAGATGTAGTTGCTCACCGCCTGGCATATTTTGGGAAACCAGCGTCTGCTTCTGAATATCAAAAGAGTGGTAACCAAGCAACTCAAATAAGCTTTGGATTTGGCCAGTATAAAATAAAGGAGCAAACCTCCTTATATTTCAACACTCCCTCTAATACAAAGCTATAGCAGATCTCAGAGCTTGGAATCTTGGCCTAGGCAGAGGCTTCGTCATCATGTCAGTTACTTGTGCCTCTGTGGACAAAACCCACTTTTGAGCATTATGTGGGTGATAAATGGGTACTGTCCTGTACTGGGCAAGTGGGTTTCTTTTTATCATTCTGTTCATCATTATCCACATAAGACCAGAAAACAACCATTTTTATTCAAACCAAATATTTCATGCACGTAAAATTCTTCAAAACGTTCAAGCTAATCCCGTAGCCCACCTGCGCTAGGGGCCAATGTCTTAAATAATCATGTGTCTCAATTTAATCCGATTTAGGTAGGCCGTCTGACTAAAGTGTAATTTCAGCCTAATTCAGGCCTAATTTATGCTAACTAGTTCCTAAGAATCGACGCCAAGTCGATTCTTAGGAACTGTAATTTAAATATCTAAAGGGATGTTGGATATTAAAGTATAATTAGAGAACCTTGCAATTGATTTATGCAGGTTCTGGTCGTCCATCTATTTAAACTGTTTTCTGTGAATTTAGTCAATATAGCATCCTTAGAGTCTATTCGACAAACATACATTTTCGCGCGCGTAACTATATCAGGGATAATTTTATTCCACGATTTTAGTCTCGAGTAACTGAAAGTCGTTTTTCGACGCAATCTAAAGTATATATTTAGTAAGTATAAGAATTACTCCCAATAAGCGCGCTATTCTTAAAATGGTTGATGGAAAAACGCAAAATCGATTTACTCGCTATCTATTCTCGTTTGGTCGAATCCACCCTTAATTGGTTAACATAGAAAATTTTATTTAATCACTTCAAAACATCCTAAAAGAGTACACCTCCGTTCTGTCGTGGGTAAAAAAAAATAAGACTAACTTTTCATCATTTCTGATTGACATCCAAACTAAAACCTTCTTAGGGTACTGGTCATAAAAAACAGATCTTATTGTCAATTTTTATATTGTCAATGTCACAGTTTTCATAAGCAAGTAAAACTCAGTAGAGTGTCATTCTGAGGCATCAGGAAAATAAAAAGTGGGTAAAGCAGTAAAGGTTGATTCACACATCAGGGCCGTGCTCGGGACGTGTCAGGGGGGCTACTCTCTAAACCTGAAGTCCGTAGTTTCGGGCTTAGTTGCGGGCGTATTCTACTCCGTATCACGGACTTCGATTAGTTCCGAACCCGAACTAAGGATTAATTGACCGTGCATCCGTGTCCTGTCAGGGGTTTGCTGTTCATATACGTCAGGGACTTTACCAGGCCGTGGTCGGTTGAACCAGGCAGTGGACATGCCACTCAGTCACCATTTTGTTTTCGTGGGTCGATTTAGTGCATTGTGTTGAAAATATAAAGAAATTTGAAATAAAAAATCATTACACGTCATGTCTTTGTTTAATATAGAAGGATTGATTATGATTTCAATTGCTCTCGATGAAGAGGAAATGGAAGAGGTACAGATTCTATCTTGAAAGGAGCTAATAAAAACAGCATATTTAACAGTGACTGTTTGTGTTCAGTGTAAAATAGGTAGGTAGGTACGTTGAAGTTAAAAGAATACGGTTTACCAGGAGATATGGTTGGATAACCAACAAAATGATCAGTTGGGATCATTTATAGTCTTTACATGCACGAAACGATAACAAAGCATCATCTATGGCTTATTTTAATTTACTTGTGTACGTCTTTAAACGGTTAATTACTTTAATTAGAAACAGATTATGTTCGTGATTGATGCGGTATGTAATTAATAAGGGTGCGTTTCCACCAGAGATACGTAGCGAGGCATGTGTTTTTAAGAACCAATATAATCGCTTCAATTGCCTAGCTTGTCGCGAGGCTTGGTAAATAAAGTGATTCTATTGGTTTACAAAAACACATTCCTCGCTACGCTTCTTCGCACATCTCTGGTGGAAACGCAACCTAACACTGGAGGCATAATGGTGTGAAAAATACCGATATTCGTTAATAAATTGCAAAAGAAAATGTAGTTCAGAAAACGAGTTGGCATGTTTGAAACACATTCCTGTTTGTATTCGCGGAATTTACAATATGCATATCGTTTAGGGCAAGGCGCGACTTGTCTATATCTATCAGCCTTCCTGTTTGCAGCAAAAACTTGCAAATTCTTGGGCACTTTCTATGTTGTGAGTCCTAAGACATTGTGAGTAGAAGGTCTGGTTGGCTCGATGTTGGGAAACTTGAACAAGTATAAAACAAATGCAGATAAAGTTCTAAAGTAAATATTAGTCAGCAGAAAATATATTACTTTTCTAATATTCTTATAACAAAATTGTAAAATAATATCAGTGACCTTAATTTGAATGAAATTTAGGTAAATGTGATTTTATATACTTAACAGCGAACATATCTACTATGCAATTGGCAGTGCCCTAACAGGGTTTATGTCCTACCGACAATTCATCTTCCTGCCCTTATCCCATGTTACTTGGGGTCGGCGCAACGTTTTTTCTTCCATTCTGTCCTGTCAGCCGCCACGCTATCACTAACTCCCTTTTCTTTCATATCACTTCTAACACAATCCATCCATCGTACAACCGACAGTTATGGTATTGTAAAAAATAAATTGTTTCTGACACACACCGGAATAAACAAAACCGAATCAGTTATTGTTGAGTACACTTCCATATTCCTCGTACTTTTTCGAGCACTTGGTTGCTGCAACAAATTGTAAGTGGGGAAAACACTAAATTTAATAAAACCTTTCAATGGTTACAAAGCAGAAAGATGATATTCCATCTTTTAGGAGTAGTAACAATAAGACTTACTAATAAGACCTTACGTACAAATCGTACAATGCACCTGAAACCACATCATATTGTTAACCGTTTCATGAACCTTCTTTTCTTCGTGTATTGTGTAGTTTGAGCTAGTTGTCAAGTCTAGATGTAGGAAGCCTTTCGTCTTATTCGTTAATAGTTTTATTGCGTTGCAGAATTAGTAGAGCTTCAAAGGTTGTAAACATATTTTATCTAGTCGTTAAGACACTTCCTAGCGCTAATTTGGCCTGGGTTTAAACACTTAAGTGCGTCATCATAAAACGGTCAGTATTCCAGTAATGCTTGCAAATTTGACCTACTTTATACAAATTTTTAGAGAAACCCATGTACCGATTACTCGTACTCAGCGTTTCTCCACCTATTAGCATTTGCAGACAGCTAAAGACTGGAACTCTTTGCCGTTCCTCTCTATGTTCCCTTTCCACCAATTAACCGTTTGCCTTCAGAGCAAGAGAGAACAGTCATCTATTTGGCTCTCTCGCTCCATCACAGACATCATCCATCGTTTACTATCAAGCGAGTTCGAGGTCAAGAGCAGGTTCATCAGGAATAAAAAAAAAGAAACTCATTTCCTATGGGTTTGACGTGTTAGTTACTGGGATTTTTTGCCTTAATCTGCCCTCCCTGATTGACATTAGGTATCCCCAGATCTTTTGGTACATAAGAATCATTAAGGTAACCACAACACATTAAAAATTCAAATGAGATTAACTACTACCTAATCCGTATACAGTAACATGTCACATTTTCAAATCAAAGTTAGAATCAAATACATAGATTGTAAAGTAGATAGGTGGTTAGACATGATTGCAGACGTATGGTGCAATCATGACTGTGGTAGTTTATAGAGATTGCAACAGAAGTGGCTCAATATAACGTAAGTAAATGTCGCTTTCAGTGTTGCAGTATAAGGATTTCATGTGTGGGAAGCCTACTTGAAGGTGGTGTTATGCAAACAAGGCGCCAGTCATTCGGTTTAGGTTGTCTTGACGTGGTCGTTTAGGTTCATTGCTTCTTTCTCTGATGACAATTTAGATCATATTTCGGTTACCCAAAACATTTCTTTGACCAAGGATAATAATTGAATGGTGTTGGTGACAAATTATATATAGAATTTCGGTGACCCAATTTTCTGTTGCTCGCTCTTGTTTGGCAGTGATAAAAACATATGTTAGTGGAAGGACTGAAGTGTTTATTGTCAATTAAGGAGTACTAGGTCAATTGAGGAGTACAAGAGAAGATTAAGGAGACTTAGAACGATTATCTTGCAGCGTAAAAACAGGACCTAGGGCGGCATAGTTTTAAAAATTCTTGAGTAGGGTCAAAATTAAAATCTTGCAGACTAATTAATGGGACCAATAAACTCCTGTGGTAGTTAAGGAAGGGAATACTAACACTTGTAAAAACATGACATCCAGGTGCATTCCACAATGACAAACCTCGGAAGTATTCCTTATCTATTTTGCACGATGAATGACCTATAAGTATCCGCATAACGAGATAATCTTCCCTGAAATAGCTGTGGTGTCGTAAACCCAATGCAATAGCTAAGCACAAAAACGTGATTGTGAAGCTTGTTGCCAGCATGGGAACCACGTTCACTGCGTTGATGTAATAGTAAGAGGTCCATGCGTTCGGTGGCATGTGAGACACGAAGAATTTTGTGGAGGGAGTTCGTGTATTAAGACTTATTTATTTTTAATCTCTAGATGACTATGTTTGCGTTGTATCTTGACTGTTGGTTGCCTAGAACTTTGGAATACGTCGCAGCTGTAAAATCTCTTGTTAATAATTGCTACAGTAAAGTAGAACGAAACAATTTGTTGTCATAAGTTTGACAAAAATTTAGGGTGGACCCTGATCTTTGCTCATAACTTTGAAAAAGTTTGAGAGAGGCAAGGCGACACATGGTTGGCATAAGAACAACTTGACACTAAAAATAATTAATCGATGCTGAACTTAAAACTAAATCCTCAAGAGATATCCTGGATAAAGAAATTCCGATTAAATAACGTACCAACTGGTTTTAAATCGTTTACAGTTATTATTTGTTTCAATATAAACAACTCTGAGTCATTAGTAGTACTATACATTTTATTCGCATGATCATTACTGCTAAACGATGCTTTTGCACTAAAATGTCAGTGTAAACAAAATAATTGTCAGACATTTAGCTAACGGTACATGTTGTACTAATTGATGTTATGCAATTAAAGTATAAATAACCGAACACGTCGGAAAAAAATAGACAGTGAATGGAACGAAATATACTATTGCAATAGTATTTCGCAATGTTGAATGAACTATTTAGAGTGTTTACCTAACAAATGTAGTCTCATTTAAACACGCAACTATGTTATTACAAGGAACTGAAAATAAACAGAACACCTAAAACCAGCGTGTAACTGTTCCACTGAAGGTGATAAGCTCTCTTGTTCAGAGAGTGCAAAAGCATTCATCACTACGCTCGCTCAAGGGGTTTGGTGATTTCAGGAGTACCTATATTAATTACTACCGCTACTACAACCCGCCCCGGAACATTTTCACCTCTATCATCATCGCCATATGTTTGCCAATTTACACAAAACCTTTTTAAATAAGTCCAGGTTCCCTCGCAAAGGAAAATCCTTCGCTGAGGAACACTTACATTTTGTATTTTTATAAAATATTGCGAACAAATACACCTCTAATACCTCTGAAATGTACAAACAGCTATTGTATAATTTATTACACACAATAAAACACACAATGCAATACACCCAGTAAAATAAGTAATACATTTTATTAATTTATCAATCCTTTGGTATCACGAAATCATGGTAACTTTATGTAACACTGTTTCACAGCGGCGGTGGGAGGTTGCAAGCCGGCGCAAGCGACGAGGCGCGCGCAGCCTCAGGAAAAGATCAGGTCGGTATCAACAATACTTCCTACATCATTTGTTGTTTGTTACCCGTCGACGACGGACGTGCGCTAAGCCCTTTATCTAATCAGTGTTTTTTTTATAAAGTGGATTGTTCAGTGCTGTTTGTGTTAATTAGTGGTGTAAAGGTCGTATGACGACCTTTGGATGTGCCTGTAGTGAATTTGTGTAAGCGATTTTGGATCTTTTTATGTGTTCTTAATAAGGGTTTGTATTTGCCTACAATTGTACTCTGCGACCAATATGACCCAACCTACTTTAATGAGGTCATCATTGGCATCACTTTGTTTATCATTGACATGGTATTCACTACCATACTGGCCTTACAAAACTCTTTGGCCTTTAAACCGCAATCAAAGGTTCTCAATCACAATCGATCAAAAGGTCTTTGCCATCAACAACTCTGACACTGACATAGAAATTGAAAGTGAAGGAAACAATGAAAATCCTTGAAGCACTTTGTTTGTAACGATTGAGGAAAATATATGCACAGCTGCGCCATAACATGAACCGTTTATAATGTAATACATATTTACTTTATACCAGCTAATGATAATTTATATGAAGGTATAAGATATTTTGGTGAACAATGACGCAAAACGTACATATTTATGTATACTCATTGCAAAGAGGTTCTTTGGGTACATTACCTTGAATTAAACGTACTGAGGTTTTTACACAAAAGCATACAGAGAAAAAACATTCAGTCGAATAGAGACCTTCTACTTTTTGAAAAGAGGTCATAGTTGCATCAAAGTAATATGACTTCTAGGACATTCTGTTGTAAAATCATAGTCATTTCTAAATCAAGAAAGATAAGAAACTTACTTTGTCATGCATGATTCACTGACAGATTGGAAACACCTTTGAAAATGAAATAATACGCACGAAGTTTGCGAATAGTTCAGTAATAGTAGTACTGGTATGTGAGCGAGATGCATGTATGTTGCTTATTCATCATTGTGTAATAGATAGATATAATATTAATCATTTAACACCAATGTAATAAAATAAATAAGGCTTCCATGTTTATTTCATTCAGAAGTACATTACTACTGCCTTTTTTGTATGAGTGTGCTTTTCTATAGTTACCGCGGCTCTGGAATGCGGCTGGATTTTAGTCAGTAAGAGTCTGACATTCCCTCCTGCTCCACCCAGAAGGAGAGAAGTCATTTGATGGTTTCCCATCCACTTACATTTTTTTCCAAAAAGTAAACCCGAACATAATCTACGAATTGCTCAATCAATAGCTACAATATCATTACATGACCCCCCTGAGCTAAAATTTTAAAACCTAAACGTGTAAGTAATAAATCAAAACAAACGTTAAAAAGCCACTTATACAATAGTGCTGTACTTGACCGTTTTTTGTGGCGCACCTCTAACATTTATCGATATATTGACATTTGCCCCTTCACTACCCATTGTATTGAAATCAGAGGCATTAAATGGTTGTACATGTGTTGAAGATATGAGAGATCAATTAGCTATTGATACATTATTTATTGAGTAATCAATATTGTTAATGATTGTTTTATTAATAATAGTAACTATTGTTGTTAGGATTCTCTTATTTATAAGCCAATTTCGGTTGTTATGTTTTTGATAATGTCTCAAGCCGATTGTTTTTGCTGTTTTATGCTTGTCATGAACTTGACCTTTTCCTTCGATATCTTTCTACCATGTTCTTATTATCCTACTATATCTCAATCATTTCTCATGGATGTTTGCATCCAACTCAACTTACTTTATTTCTATCTCTGTCTTCTTTTGATCGACGCTGTCCTCGGAATGTCCAGGCATCAGCATGTCTAAGATCTTTCACAACACCCCTTACTACTCCGTCTATGACATCCATTTCACCTTTTCTCTATCTTCTCACAGAAATAGCGGAAATATACTTAAAGAATTAAATTTTCCTTCCTAAACACCCTTTATAAACCTGTCAATAGCTATTCTCCCAAGTAGGACAATAGTCTTTCGTATCCTCATGAGATAATTCAAAGCCATATCGTAAATAGTAACGCAACACCTTTAGCTTCCAGGCAGTATTTCTCAAACCAAGCCATTACGAAAGCACTGTTAGCCAACTCGTGGGATTAAGCTAGAATGGCATTCTTGCAAAATGTCTTAGTAGCGTAAAAGCCCTTTCTAACAGAATTAATATACAATTTTCCTTCCTAAGTACCCTTTATAAACCTGTTAATAGCAATTCTCCCAAGTAGGACAATAGTCTTCCGTATCCTCATGAGATAAGTCAAAGCCATATCGTAAATAGTAACGCAACACCTTTAGCTTCCAGGCAGTATTTCTCAAACCAAACCATTACGAAAGCACTGTTAGCCAACTCGTGGGCTAAAGCTAGAATGGCATTCTTGCGCAATGTCTTAGTAGCGTATAAGCCCTTTCTAACGAAATTAATATGTCTAGCTAAATGGGTTATATCTAAGAATGTATTGCCAACTATACCTTCATAAACGAACTATAAAAATAGCCCTGGCGTCGCACAAATCCTTCATCGCGCCATCAAAGTCCTCCTCACGATTTGAACATATACAACAGCCCGTCAAGGTGGACCGATGATCTGGTAAACGCCGCGGCAAACTGCTGGATGCACTCGGCCTTTGTCTAGAAGTGGACGGCTGACATGATAATAAATAGTTTGAAATCAACCATCAGGCAGTGGCCCACCAGACAAAACACCGGCCTGGTCGGAGGATCCTCCCTTTTCAATGAATGTTTGCGGTACTTTGCATCCTGTACCGCATGCCTCTAGTTATCTAGTAGAACATTGACATTTTAAGAAACTTCCTGCTGGCGCTTGCATATTATTTAAAGGTTAACAGGGTTTTAAGGTAAACTGTCAATGATTTGGAACAATGAAAATTGCCCATCATACATAGCTTCTTTAATGAGAAAAAAACAAATTGAAGACCGTGTATCGAGCGGTTAGCATAAAGTTTTCAAGCCGATTAGGTGCTGAACTGGTGATCTAAATGGGAACAACATCAGGAATGTTGCTTTTAGCCTTATCTTTACAGTGCTGTGCAAAGGCCATCTCCCTGACTCCCCTAGATATCCAGTTACTTCTGTCTAGACGCTGGTGCTAATGTCGACCATTGTTTGTAGGTTTTTCCACGCATTCGTATGTAAGTAATGCACTAAAGGTTTATTTCCAAGGAAATGCATGTTGCTTGATTGTATCACTATTTCAAACAAAACGTAAAACTACAAGATGGATTCAAACTAATAAAGTTTATAAGGAGCTAATAGCGATTGTTATACAGATGGGCAATAATAGCCTTCATAGTGTGTGCGCAAGCGATATCTATTTATTACCACCTGAATCATCTGTTTGTAGTCTATGCGATTTGTCCTTGGATAAAATGCACTCGTTTCTTGTCGATATAATGATTCATCTCGGTTACCATCTGGTAGTAACCTAGTTTGCTGAATGAATAAGTAACAATATAAAAAACTTTTTGAAGGATTGTTTGGACGAACCCAGTAGTATAGAAATGACGAAAGGTTGGCTAACGGCCAGTCTCAATAACGTATCTACCTTTAACCAACTGTCAAATTAGCTACCAACAGTAGCTGAAACGCCATGTTTGCCTTTAAAACATGACGTTGTCGCTGTTGGTACTGTTGGTAGTTGGAAACCGGCCGCTAGTAAGTAATATCTTACAGACTGTCACATCACAGTCCCATCCAAAAAGTTTTCATACATCATCTCGAGTAGGTCTACTACATCTATGGATCCACCATATACCAAAAACTGAAATAAAACCTTAAAACCAAAACATATCGTAAGCCAATAAAACCGCTAACGATATTACAAAATACGATTACCAAACTAGGTCCAGACAAAGCACTAGTGATGTCAACAACATCAACATTCAATTACACAAACCGGCGGCGGCGACTGGCCGAAAATGGACGAAAGTGTGCCACGGAGAGAGGGGCACGGTGTTCGACTGGCGTTCGCTGGCCTTGCCCCACTTGCGGTTACGTGACTGCCGTAATAGTTGCAAACAATAAACGTTACAAGTGTGGCTTTGATTTTTGATGATGATGACTTTCGGGCTATGAGATGACTTGTTCTGAGTGCGGATGGATGTTGAGATGTGATTGCGGTATTTTTGTGTTGGGAAATTGTGTAGGTAGAGTTAATGGTTGGGGTTTCCTTTTCAATGTTTGGGGATTTCCCCCGCAACGTAGTTATTCTATCAAGCGTTATCATTCAATTTATTGTCCACAGATCTGGTTCAACGAAACCTCGGCGCCCAGACCGCGCTGTGTACGTACCGCGCGCCCTGCGGACCGCGGACAGTACCGCACCTGACGAAGGCAAGGAACCCAACAACCACCGCAGAACTAGTCACAGTGCGGAAGGAGCCAAGTGTCCCAAGTCACCCGCGCCCAAAGACAAATCACAACACTCCACCCCCAGGAAATCCATAGACAAGACCTACTGCAACGTTTACACACCACCGCATCTCAGGAATCAAAGATCTCACACGGCCCCAAGCATAGACGAGCCCACATCGAGCGATACAAAGGAATCCGTGCCTTCAGGCTTCCAAGTGCCAAATAGTGATAGTGCAATATCTTTTAGTGATAATAGTTTTATTAACGACGACATAGAAGTAGGCGAGAGTTTTTATATAGGAGATTATTTCGCTAACGGACAGTTAGGGTTCTACAGCCCGAACTACTATAGTGAGTACACAGAAAACAGTCGCGAGAACGCGACCGATAATAGCGACTCGAGGTCCAATGATTCCGACGAAACTATGGCGGTGAACGAATCGAATCAAAGCAACAATATTATCGATAACGATTACCTGTATGCTAAGGATGAAGATGTTGAGAAGAATGAGCTGAAGCGAGCGTCCCAAGAAATTAATAGGAGTAGCAAAAGAATTATTAAACAGAGCTTCCATTCTGATGTGCTAGTTATATCCGATGCTGTCGATAGTGAGACGGAGAAGAATGATCCTGAACCGGTCTTGGAGGAGCAGGAACCTGAGTTGAAGACGACTAAACCTAAATTAGAAGCTAAAGTGTCTTTGAAACGGGAGGAAAATGATTGGGATGCAGTTTTTGACGACAGTGGGGAATGTCTTGATCCTTCTCTTCTTGAAGAGTTGACGACTACAGTTGGTAAGGTCCACATAAGCAAGCCAAAGAACTGCTACGACCAATACCAGACGAGGGGTCAGCAGCTCTTCAACGGCCCCTATGACGAAACCTTCGCTCATGTGGTAGAAGTGTATGACTTTCCCAGTGAGTTTAAGACGAACGATTTGTTCTCATTGTTCAGTGAATATAAAGACACGGGTTTCGAAATTAAGTGGGTGGATGATACGCATGCGTTGATCGTGTTCAGCAGCGCTAAAATTGGTGAGTTGAATTTTTTATTTTATTTCTTGTAGCGTAAGGTGTTAAATGCTCTGGTTGTGATTGGTCTTTGCTGATCTATAAAGGCAGTTTAAGACGATCGATAGATTAGTCGGCCGTGGTTAGGGATCTTAATTGACTATAATGAGTGTCTTTACATTTTAAGACGTAAAATAGTTTTTTTTTTTTTTGCAAAAGAAGACTGAAAATACTGACCTGATTCCAATAATTCATTCACAAATAGAAAGCTACAGCTAACCTGTCGCTGAACGGCATAATTGTGCTACTTTTTATCCCGAAATAATGCAGGGTTCCTGTGGGATAGGCTACAAGAGTGCAGCAAAACATCAAAAACTATTTATCTAAACTCCATTTAACTTATGCATCACAGTAAGCATCACTCATCATTGCCATCCTAACATGGTAATGTTGACTATAAAATCGTTGATGACTATCAACTTGAGTAACATAACTAACATAATATCGAAACGTGTTCGACCGGATCGACACCGGTAAACATTAGAACATCGATCGCGACCCCAATGACGTCGAATTACGAATCATGATGTGCAAAACAAAATATATTTTCGTCAGTTTTAAGTTAATCTGATAAGAGCGATTGTTGTTTTAGTTTTATCTTTAACGGAAAAGCGTAATTATCGTAGACTTGCTGTTTTATCAATGTTTTATAATAGCTTTATCAACTGCTTCTCGGATATGTTAACGATTCTAACTCGTCCCTTCTTTAGGAACTTTAAACAGTTTAAAGCGCCGCCGAGACGATCAATGCAAATTGTCAATGTGCTACGTCATTAACAAATTGCAATTGAAGTGCCATTGATGCAGGTTTCAATGTGTTGGAACAGGCAGCTAAGGACAATTTCACAGCTGTCAGACGCACGAATGGTGGAAACAATTGTAAATGACTCAATTAAACGATCAATGTGCAGCTTCAATAGCTCCTATCAATGAGCATCAATCAATTTTTTTTATCAATCGCTTTCAATAACGTAACTGCGATTGACAATCGCTTCAATTGTACTTGTAAAAGATGAGATGAGATGAGAGGCAATAATTGTCAATAACGTAAAATTGATAATTGCAATTGATCGTCTTGGGGGCGCATAACAGAAAATACATATCTTTTCCCCTACTACGATGTGACGCCATCATGAATTCGTTGTGAAAAAAATTTTGTGATATTTTTCTTGTATAGCTCCTTCTCTCTCTCACAACGGTACTGTGGGTTTATCGCAAGTTTTGTTTTCGGCTCTTTGGCAGCCTTATATTCGTGATGTGCAGTAGGTTGGACGTCTCTGATAAAACTGGTATCAAAGCCAGAATAAGCTGGCCTCGGATTCTATTGAGACCTGGTACTTAGCTAGGCCCTCTTAAGGTCAAATTTTGCCACTGATTGCGGTATTACAAAAACACTTCATGTCCTTCTAATCTTTAGTCGGCTCTTCTCTAACGGCCCGTTTCAATAACGTGTCTACCTTTAACCAACTGCCAAATTAGCCACCAACAGTAGCTGAAACGTCATGTTTTATAATCAAACATGACGTTTCGGCTACTGTTGGTAATTTGACAGTTGGTAAAAGGTAGATACGTCATTGAGACCGGCCGTTAACAAAACAGGAACTTATACCAGGATCTATAAGTAACAAGTGTCTCATAAATACTACTTGGTACAATACCAAGTATACTTCTGGACACATCTATTGGCCCACCTTAGAGTTTAGGTTTCGATGGCCCCTACCGAAATATGATTGCTAGATTGAACAAAAACTGTTGATGCAGTTTTAAACCTGATACATTTTACCATCTTTTTCGATCGTATTGTTTTAAATTTGAATTCAGAATACCATACGACATGGAGCTACGCCTAACAAGTCGGATATGCGCCTTGTTAAAGGCAATTGATTTTTGAATAAAAAACATGTTTTATCAAATAAAGGTTTAATTTAATAACGCGTGTTGCCTCCATGGGCATCTACCACAGCTCTCATACGATTAGGCATAGAGTTTATCAACCGCTCTATGCAATTTTGAGGGATCATCTCCCATTCCTCTTCTATGGCAGTTTTCAACTCCTGCATCGTCTGGGCAACTGGCTGACGAGCCCTAACACGTCTTATTAGCTCGTCCCACATGTGCCCAATGGGGTTCATGTCTGGGCTTCTGGCTGGCCAGTCCATAACTGTGATGTTCACATCCCGAAGATATTCCCTGACGATGCCGGCCGTATGGGCTCTTGCATTATCATGCATAAAAAGGAAATTTGGGCCCACATAGTCCGCGTATGGTATCACGTGAGGTTCTAAGTACTCACGAATGTACCTTTCAGCATTTAATGTTGGCAGCCGTGGTCCTGTAACAACCTCAAGTTGAGTTTTGCCCCTCGCGGATATACCGCCCCAGACAGCCCATGAGCCACCGCCATAAGCAACCCTCTCTTCAAAGCAGCATTGTGCGAAACGCTCTCCCTTACGTCGGTAGACCTTCTTCCTTCCATCATTGCCATGTAACACAATTTTAGACTCATCAGAAAAGAGTACACGGCTCCAATCTTGCTGTGTCCAATTTAAATGACTGCGTGCGAAATGAAGGCGCGCTGTTCGGTGGGCTCGCGTTAGTTTGGGCCCATTAGCTGGCTTGTGTGGTACCATATCGCGTTCTTTTAACCTTCTCCGAACAGTTCGAGCGCTCACAGATACTCCGTGGAAGTCGCGAAGTTGGTTTTGTATCTCAATGGAGGTAAGGTGACGATTTCTCAAGCTGGTCGTCACGATGAATCGATCCTGCCTTTCAGTTGTGACCCGAGATCGTGGCCTTCCTTGGCGACGAACAAAGCCGCCAGTCTCTAGGTACCTCCGATAAACATTTCGGACCGCAGATCGACTTAAATTAAGTTGAGCACTCACGTTTCTTTGGCTGTGTCCGGCCTGAATAAGTGCCACAGCTTGGGCGGCGACTTCAGGTGAAGTATCCATAGATTATTGATAGAACCTCACCTTAATGTTAAGAATAAGTAATGTTTGTTGCAAAACCAAAGATATCAATCACTTTTTCAAGAATTAAATCCAAGTAAACCAATAAAACCAAGTTTTCTTAGTATTCGATTGTTTGATATCAACAAACAGGCTCCAAATTGTCTTTTGTTTCTTTAAATTCTGTGTTCGAAATTCAAAAAAAGACTATTGAATAAAATTGTGAATGTGCCAGGTTCAAAACTGCATAAAAACTTTTTGCTCGACCTAATATAAAATTTTAGCTAGGACCAAACGAAACTGAAAATACAAGGTGGGCCAATAGATGTGTCCAGAAGTATATTATAAATATCAATAAAACCACTAGCGACAACTTGACTGACTTCCTCCAAGGAACTCGTTTTCCTAGGTCAACGTTTCCAACAGTAAAGTACCTTGTTGATGTTTGTCAATATTATTTAAATAAATTAATGTATCAATTGACTGCTGTGTCCTTAGTGTGAATTTG
This sequence comes from Mamestra brassicae, assembly GCA_905163435.1. NCBI lineage: Eukaryota > Metazoa > Arthropoda > Insecta > Lepidoptera > Noctuidae > Mamestra > Mamestra brassicae. Next base: position 4,307,547 of record LR991009.1, read on the forward strand.
TTTACATATTCGATATCGCGTTAACGTAATCGTCAATTTGTATTGAAACTGTATAAGTGTTGTCTGGTTACAATAACGGATGACCTCTCTTTTCTATAATTATTGATAAAAGTAAACGTTTACGCGATTGAGTACGTTTAAAAACTCGTACTATGGCATCTGAAAGCTTGATCAATGCAACTGAATTTACTTGATTCAGCATCATTACAAATTTAATCGGCTCTGTATCTACCGATTGTGCTATGAAAGAAGTTTAGCTTAGTAGCACTAAGTTCTGCACAACTTGATCGGAACTGGTCAACCGATTTCTAATTATTTGCATGCAACAGGTTAGGTTCAGAGTAACTGACCCAGGCAATAGTCAGAGGTGAATAGGAAATTGATTGAATTGTAGCGGCATCAATGCCGCCACATGAAAAACTAACAAGCGGAAATTTGTACGACAGCAAAAAGAACCGCAACGCCATCTATCCTGTCAGCAACGAACTACCAACGAAATCCTGCATCGCGCAAGCAAAGTTCTCCGTGCGATTTGAACATATACAACAGTCCGAATATTGACTATCGAGCAGTTGCCCACCAGACACAACAACCATCTGGTCGGAGGATCCTCCCTTTTCGACGGAGGTATACAGGACTACTCTCTGTTTAGCATGTCCTCCATAGAATTACAAAACCAGAACTCCACTAAGCTTGTCGAAAACGCCATTTCGCAAGGCGTGACGATATTTAGTTCGCTTGATACTCGAGCTTCAGATTCGCTATCAACCCGATACAAAAATACATTAATGCAAAATCCCGCAGAAATGTGGGAATCTATTTTCAAGTGCAAGATTTATCAGTGCTATCAGTTGTCAATACTATTGACTAAAGATACCAAGTGTTTACTCTTCGATAAAAGTACAAGCTGTAGTACAGTTGGTATGTAATCTGGACAAGTGTTAAATACTTAACCTATCCTACTGAGTTAAGATCGGGGGCTGTAGCCTGTACTACGAAGTGTCATAACATCATAACTCCGTCGAGAAAAAGGGATAATGGTATTAGTCCTGTAAAGCTCCGTCTCTCTCCCACACCGGAATCATGATGGTTTTAAGGCGTCATAGTAAAGACGTTCAGGGTATACTGGCCGGTTAGGAAATAACCTTTTAGATTTTTTTTTACCAATGAATGCCACTGATGACCGCTATAAACGTGGCCACTTACTGGCACAAAATATTAAATGGTCTCCATCAACTCGACAAAAGGAGGAAGAATGATCTGCTTTTCAAATTCTCATATATCACCTCTTTTCCTAACTGGACTTCGCAATAGACAGGCTTGTGAAGATTAGTCTATAGTAACATGATTTAAAAACAGAAAATTAATGTAGAAAATTCCAAGGTGACATGAAACCCGGATTTATTTAGGTATTGTTTCTTGCGCTGGTTTTCGTCAGCTTCGAGAGGCTGGGTAATTTCCAGTTAAATGTCAACACCCAGTACTCAGACTCTGAAAAATTATACAACCGATAGAAACTATTCTGATCGAATCACAGAATTCACCATGACGATTACGTATGTATCTAGGTAAACCATGGCCGTGTATGGGCTTGTCCTCAATGCATATTATAAAAACGGCGGCCATAGCTAATCGAATAATGTCAATAGGGCAGTAAACATAACACCATGGAAATTAAATCACCATAGTCAATTAATTCGGAAGAATGAAGAAAATGTCATGAGGAAAGTTGAGTATGAATATGGATGACAGTATGAGTAAGGGACCGAAGAAATGGAGAGACTTTGAGGAAGATGTTATGGCTGGAAAGAAAATGACTACTGAAATGACGACTTAATAGAGAAGTATAGAGGGAAAATACATGTTTATACGCCGAGCAGAAATAAATTACCATGAGGGCAAAATAATGATGATTTATCAAATTCGGAGATATGAGGAAAATGTCGTGTGGAAAATTTTCGAGAATTAATGTAGGTATTAGAGTGAGGAAGACTGAACCACAAAACTGTTTGAAAGATGGAATGGCTATGTCACCGGAAAATGGCAAACTCCGTAAGGTTATAAAATAACTTGAGAGATTGTAAACTTTCGATAAATTGTCAACTGATCATTCGGAATACTTTTTTACGCATCGAAATTTGATAGTCTATAATATCTCGAAGTCATTCCGAAAAATTGTGTACTGACATAAACTGGCGGAGTTGACGTGTGGAAGATCTGCCCTCAAGAAATATAAATGCCTTTAAAGGGCATGATGAATTAATTAATTAATTATTCCGAAACTTCGGAAAACCCCACCTACGCGTAACCTTCCTGTAAGTAAGTTATATACACATTGCATGAACAAACATAATATACGAACAAGAATGGAAACTCATTATTGCAGTTAATTGACCGAAATGGTAGGTGGGGTACGCGGGCGCAAGCGTGCGTATTACCCGCCTGATTGGAGCGTCTCTATTGGCTGTTCGTTATGCAGCGATTATAGCATTATCTTTTTATGTTACAGTTATTTGTAACTGAGTTATATTTTAGATAGAAGAAAATCATGCAATCTCTAACTACGTAGTGTAAAATAAAGTCGCTGTTTGCTTCTGTTTGTTTTTCAGCTTACTTCTAAACCACGCAACTGATTTAGATATGGTGTTCACTAAAACAGAAAGAGCGATAAACGGGAAATGTTTATGTATATACATAATCTACACCCAGGCGAATCAGGGGCGGGTCGCTAATGAGCAATTTATAGACTACTAACTTTTGCCCGCGACTTTGTACGCGCATATCACGTTCCCGTAGGAATTTCGGGAAAGTCCCCTACACTATCTAAGGAACCTACATGCCAAATTCCAGCTTTCCATGACCAGTACTTTCGGCTGTGCGTTGTCTGTCAGTCATTCAGTCAGTAACGGAAGAGTTTTATACTATACTAGTGGCCCGCCCCGGCTTCGGCCGGTTTTTTTTTAAATCTTTCATAATAACCTTCTAACAATAACAAACACAACAAAAAAAGAATTAGCGAAATTGGTCGAGCCGCTCACGCGTGAACCAAGGGAAATAGGGATTCATTTATACAGGGTGTCCCAAAACTCAACGTCAAGCCGAAACGGGGTGACAGGATTGATCATAACCATCACGAGAAAAATCTGAAAAAAAATCTATCCCATGCAGTTTAAAAATTATGGGCATTTTAAGAAAAACCTAGAAATTTGATCAAACTGTACCATTTTTCGGTTATTGTGGTTATTCTTTTTTATTTTTGTTCATTTGAACTTTGGAAACGTAATCCTAAATAACATTTCTAGAATCCCAATAAAAAATAATGACACAATTGCCTCAAGTTTCCGAGAATTGAGACTATTTGTTAAACTACGAATTTAAAATTTTCAAGATTCGTCGACTTTGACAGGCCCTCCTATAAAAAAAATGTACTAGAGTGCCTTGGCAAGTGGCATTAAAAGTTGGCGCATTTAATCAGAATTCTAAAATGGTACAATACTTGTTAGTTCCATACAATAGAAAAGAGTAAAAAAATTAAAACCTCAAGTAACCCGATTTTTGCTATCTCATTTTACTCAGTTAAAATGTTTTTAATTCACACAAGCTCTAGGTAGGTTCTTAATTTTAAGACAAAATGATGAGAGAGATGGATAATGGGTATGTTCGCCATGAGTGAGCGAGACAGATAGTGACGCCACTTTTACCAAAGTGAAAAAAAGTTAGTAAAATTAGTAAAATAATTAATACGAATACGAACGTGCGCAGTAGACGAATGAGCGAAACGTACTAACTGGTTGGTGTCGGACTGGTAGCGTAGCCATTTGCTTGGCTGAAACTAGTGCGAATGAAACAGATAGATGCCATAGCATCTATCTGTTTCATTCGCACTCGTTTAAACGACGCATCTCCGTCTCAATGCGTGGCGTCACTATCTGTCTCGCTCACTCATGGCAAACATACCCATTATCCATCTCTCTCATCATTTTGCCTTAAAATTAAGAACCTACCTAGAGCTTGTGCGAATTAAAAACATTTTAACTGAGTAAAATCTGATAGCAAAAATCGGGTTACTTGAGGTTTTAATTTTTTTACTCTTTTCTATTGTATGGAACTAACAAGTATTGTACCATTTTAGAATTCTGATTAAATGCGCCAACTTTTAATGCTACTTGCCAAGGCACTCTAGTACATTTTTTTATAGGAGGGCCTGTCAAAGTCGACGAATCTTGAAAATTTTAAATTCGTAGTTTAACAAATAGTCTCAATTCTCGGGAACTTGAGGCAATTGTGTCATTATTTTTTATTGGGATTCTAGAAATGTTATTTAGGATTACGTTTCTAAAGTTCAAATGAACAAAAATAAAAAATAATAACCACAATAACCGAAAAATGGTACAGTTTGATCAAATTTCTAGGTTTTTCTTAAAATGCCCATAATTTTCAAACTGCATGGGATAGATTTTTTTTCAGATTTTTCTCGTGATGGTTATGATCAATCCTGTCACCCCGTTTCGGCTTGACGTTGAGTTTTGGGACACCCTGTATATATTTAAGATATTAGGGTTGTAATTCCGTGTCAACTAGTAAGCGGGGTTTTGACTGTTACTGGTAGCCTTATTATTATTATATTGAATGTCAGTATTATGATATGACAAACACAAAAAAACAAAACATCATTCTGGCTCGGCGATCAGAATTGGATAAATTGTTGTACCATCATTGCGGCTATTGATATTTTACTCGGATTACCTATGCGTGTGATGATAATCGTTTGACCGCAAAAACCCCCGGAATATGCTGATATAATACGGCTGTATTATACCAGCAAATCAAATTCGATCAGCGTTATTACATCAAAGTTTTCACAGGTAGTAAATTGTTTTGCAATAAATTTTGCTCTATTGACGTCACATGTGTTCGATTCAGACTAAACCAGCTAGATTAGTATAGACCTACCAATAGGTGGAACAAAAAAGAAGCTCAAGACATGTAGATAGAGCTGTAAAATCGCAATACAAAGCCTCATTTTCAAATATCTGTGGCTGTGCTCCAGTCGAAATACGAGCCTCCGGCAGACATGGCCTGCCCAGTCTTACTGCAGCCTTGCAGCTTATTGAGCGACATCGGCTATTTGCATTCTGGAGCACAGCGTAAAAACAGTAATTCAATGTGCTACACGATTAAACTCAACAATAGTATCACAGCTTACACATCTCAGTTCGTGACCACGCGATGTTAACACTATGTTTGTGTAAGAATTAATCATTATTTACTATGTGCTCCGAGAGGTGTGAATTGATCGTCGCCGCGTCGTGAACTGCTGATTTGTTTCGCAAACTTTGTAGTTGCTATTACCTCATGTACGTATGGGTACTTGATGTAAGTGCGAGATTAAATTTTTTCCATGTAAATTGCCTTTTCGTATTGTTTTTTATCATTCTATCCATAACTTGGATAAAGCTATCAACATCAATCCCCCTGGCTTTTTCCCTGTTTTGGGCCAGCCTTCCTGATACATTTTCGCCATTCTTGGCGGTTTTACGTCATTTCCTGCGTTTAAAGCCATCGTTAACATAACGTTATGGATTATCCTTGTCCAGGTATTTGAGTTTAAAGCGTTGCTGCTAAATCTTAATGTTTTCGAGAGGATTGTTTCATTTTGGAGCCCAAAATAAGGTTAGTTAGATTGCTCCTCAAACTTCTGGCCAAGTAGTTTGTGGCAAAAATAGGAGAGGAGTTCAATATACCCACCGATTACCGGAGAGCTCAGGTCTCATCCCATGTGAACCCTTATTAGCTTTGAATAGCCACTGAATTGCATTTTCGTATACCCTGACTTCATTTCAAGCATTTTATGCATCTAAAGCTCTTGTGCAATTAGCAGTGATGAGTTCTTAGAATGTAGTAATTGGCTATCCAAGGGCATAAATAGTGCGTGATGCATTAATAGTGTGTGAATGTACTTGGCCCGATTTCCTTAATATAGTAAATTAGTAACCTTTCCATACATATGATGGTATAACAGATACCCATATTTGATGAGACCCCATATTCAGCCACTAATAAAATTCTATAGAAAGAAATGAGTTAGTTGCCGCACTCCTTCAACATGGTGATCAAATATAAAACGAGATCGTTGGCAAGACCAATTGCCTGGCCCGGAATATCTGAAATAATAGGAAAAGGGTATAAGCACATTTGGCCAGAGTCAACCCAAATGTTGTTCATACAATTTACTTCTAGGCAAACGTGCTCCATCGTCGACCATATCAAACAATAAAAAAAAAACACTATCGAAGAATCTCATTAGATCACAATGTACTAAACAGGTAATCTACACACGTATGTTGTTTACAACCTCCTTACGCAAGCACCACACCTGTGCAGTGAGTGCACCGCTTATCAGGCAAACGTTATCACCTGCTCTGACGTAACAGCACGTAACGCATGTTATGAGTCATGACGTAAGCAGTGTAGTGTACTATGCTGTGGAGTTAGGTTTGTGGATGATCCAGGGTTGCGGATCTGTTCGATAGAGTTACCGCAGCCCTGAAACGCAAAGGGCATTTGGAGAACACGGGTGGGTTTTAGTCAGTAAGAGTTTGACACTCCCTTCCGCTCCCCCCTGAGTGGGAGGAGTCAATTTAAAGATTGCTGATCCAAAATACAAGTTTGTGGATGATGTTAGTGCAGTGAGTGTAGGAAGCAAGTAGAGTGGTATGTGTGATAGTTCGAGGCCAAATACGGTTTTCGCTATCTGCACTGAGCTGTTTTAATTGGTGGACAAATCTGCTCCGTAACTGAAGCACTTAGGAGTTGTCAGTTTCCTATTGATCGAATACATCTGAATAATACCATTATTTTACCTTCATGTGTGCATCTGGAGTTCAGGACAAAACAGTTAGTCCATACAAATATACCTCCTACTAAACTTCGCAGATAGATCGACTCATAACGAGTCTAACCTTCCCACTACTTGTGATAAAGATCTTATAATTTGCACTTATTATATCATTTATTTATACGTCGAAGTTGAAAACACGAAGATATTATAAACTAGTCTAATTTCCGTTGATGATTATCCAATGATATCCTCTCGAATGTATCTTTTACTCTTTACTCAATAAAATTGCGAATGACGAAATAAAAATCTGTGTCGAGGAGACAAAACTTAGAATGCCCCCAAAGAATGTAATTGGTCGTTGCAGAATAATATCAAAGACAACTCAAGAAAGACATCTATTGTTTTGTATTGAGTAACCTTGTTAGGTTGTGTATTGTTATACTGCATAACGGTTTTTGGATAATGTCCTTGTAGGTTTGAAGATTTGAAAACTTCCATTGGTTGCTGAATTTTGATATGTTTTGTTGATTCTAAAAAACAAACTGAAATCTTGAGATTATAATTTGATCAGCCGAAGGATGTCCACTGCTAAGCAAAGACCCTCCTGTCTTTCTTCTTTGCTCCTGATCGTGCGTACTATTTAAAAGCCTATGCCTGACTGCCAAACGGGAGGTCTAGCAGTCAGGCATAGGCTTTCTGAGGAGTTAAGGAGTCTTAAGTGAATAAACAATTCCAAACTTTTTAAGACCTTAATAAAGACGCATACATTTCGTAGCTTATTTTGCTGTAATTGCAGAATATTCCCCAAAAACGACAGTCACACAATTTAGCCAAATTAAACGATGTTGTATGACCTTTACAGGCCACTTCCACCTCTAAATGGCTTGGCCACACGTAAACTATTACGACCAATGACATTTAGACCAGCTTGGGTAATGTTCACTTTTGGTATTTCGACGGCATTCTGAAGAAAATAATGATAGTTTAGGATGTTTAGCTAATTTGGTGTGTTGTTAAGATATTTATGGAAGATCATTTGGCAAATATGTATGCTGTAGGCTTTAAATCATTTTTAACATTCGTATTTGTTTTAACTAAATAAGAAGATATTTACTAGCCGATATTATCTAATCAAAAGCATTATTTTATTGCATTTGAGAAAGAGAGTAAACAGTTTTTGTTGAAGCTTTTTTAACTCTTATTATAAAACCGGAAGACAAACAAAACTGCGCAAGCAATGTTACTCTTCTTTGCCCATCCAAGCTGAACATCAAATCTTTTTTTCAACCAGCCAGCCCAAAGACAATCCTTTTTTGTTAACCGTTCTTATTTCAAAATGAAACTGTCACAGTCGGTTTGCTAAACTAATCGTCACTTGAGTAAGTAAATACTCTTTGGAGCTTCGTGCAACTTCCCAGAGTTAAGTAAGATGTTGCATCAAGCCTGCAACTGGCTGCAACGACTCACGAATTGCTTTGAGCAGGGTTACGTAAATATCTTCGTTGAGATCAAGATCGGATGGCGCAGATGGTTTTGCAACTGCAGCTTGCAAGTCACGACGTTTTGGTGCAAGGGATAGAAGAAAGCGATTATCTGGTGATAGTTTGTCGTTAAATATTTTTTGGAAATTCTGAAGGATTTTTTCTTTATTGAAAATAATCCCTGAAACCACAAATGCGATTGTTGGCCGCTTTCTGAATTGAGAATTAGTTAAGGACGTGTCAAATTATACTTTAATGTCAGGTTTCCAGATTAAAGTAGACATTGACAAATATGTATTTTAAATTAGTTTCAGAAATTGACGGTTTCGTTCAGATTTTAGAACGGCACAAAAACCTTTGGATTAAAGGCCCAATTAAAACGCACCGAATCAATTTAAGAAGATAAATAACAGAACTAGATAAAAGCGATGCCATATATTAAATAAAATAGTAAAACAGATTTGCTCTTGATCTCTATTACAGCATTGTACCCATCATCTGCTTCCGCTCCATTCATTTGTTTAGTTCTTTACACCACACACCACTTTCGGTTTCATTAGCATGCCCCACTTTATAATACATCGATTTTTTATTCAGAACGCGCTCCATTGCCGCCTTGAACTTGGAGTCTGTTCAAACATATGCTTTCAAAACGGCACATGTATGGCGAAATGTGAAGAAAACAGATTACGTATCGTTCTTAGTGCAAGTAAATGTGTTTAATGGGCTGGCCACGCAGCTATTCTAGGTCGATCGTGGAATGTTTTAATGGTATTGAATTTGCATCTTAAGTTTTCTCAGTTTTGAAGGCTTCCTCTTCCTTATTACTTGGGTTTATGGAGCAGATTAATTCTGTATGGTCTTGAAAGTTACAAACTCACCGCTTTTTATAGTTGATAGGGTTGCGTTTGACCACAATCTCGCCTGATGGATAGCGATGATGTGGTCGACGATGGAGCAGGATTGCCTTAAAGTTACCTATTTACTCCCGACGTATTGTTTACTTACGACAGATTGTAGCCACCAGGAAACACACACTCGGTCAAGGAATAACACTCCTTAGCTATACGCACAATGAATAACACTCCTTAGCTATACGCACAATGAATAACACTCCTTAGCTATACGCACAATGAAAGTATTCCTAAAATGTTCTGTGCACTTTATGGTTTTTACTTATGCTATTCTCCTCGATCCTGTTCTATTCGCTGGTAGCTTTCAATGCTAAACTTGTTGTTCATACCTCTAAAGCTGCATGCTGGAGTCTACACAGTTTGATGATTCAGTATCAATCGATGATCAATTGATTTGTTTGATAATACAGTAATACCCCGCATTACGCGAGGGATACGTTCCGCAAAAAATCGCGTTATGTGAAATTCGCGTATATCGGGGTTTCAGATTATACATAGTCAAAAGTTAATACAAAAATATACATGTAATTTGAATCAATCACTTTAAGTCTAATTAACACTTTATGCAGTATCACATGTTTTTTTTTTTTTACGGAAAAATACATCTATTGTCTTTTGGGTAGCGTTTCTTTAGCGTTCTTGTAAAATACGTTCATTACACCCATCGCTGTTTTTTATTGTTTGACACACGGTCAAAACATGGTCATCATCAGTCATCACCTCATCACTGTCTGGTATGCAATATGTCCAAACTAAATTAAAAATAATTTAAAATAAATTTAATTAAATAAAAAAATAAATTTTTGAAAGAGCATTTTGTATTCTGCTTGAAGATAAAACTCTCTCTCTTACTTGTTCTTCCTCATCGTTGATGGGATTATTCTGTAACTAGATTAGACCTTCATTGCTGAGAGGTTCGTTGTGCGTTGCTAAATCTCTTCGAGATCTACCGCGACATCTTCAAGTTCAGTCCCCTCAATCATTGCAACAATGTCTTCAAGTACTTGTCTCTGCATCTACATTATGTACATACATATTCCTAAGTAATCCATTCGCGTAATGCGAGGCATTTTAACGCGAAATTTGAAATTCGCGTTAAAGCGAAACCTCGCATAACGGGGTCTCATAAAGCGGGGTATTACTGTATCTTTAAGTTTTAATTGAGATTTATTTATATTTCTTAGTTTCAAGTTTTGGAAATCTTGTCAAGCAGAAGGACCTGATTATGATTTGTGTTTTATTGTACTGTTTACATTATCTTATAAATAGTATGACTTTAAAATATCTCCCACACAGAGATAATTATGTATTAAACAAATTGCTGCAAATTATGTGTGTCAATGTGGGGGGGAACTTCTCACGCTTCTATTTTAAGATCAAAAGTTTTGATTTAATAAAATGAGAACATTTATTCATACTATTTTCAAATGAAGAAATCAATGTTTTAATTCCTGATGATCAAAGGATGTGATTATATTTATATTTTCATTAAAAAATACGCAATGTGCTTTTACTAAACAATCACACAAATTAATGATAAACAAACGAGCTAATTGAAACCCATTTCTATGGTAATCTGGAACTAAGGAGAAGAAAATGATTATGTTATATTAATATTAAGTTAGATATTTAGGTCGCAGCATTTTTTTTATTTTAATTATGGGAAATCATCAAAAGACTTCTTCCGCTCACTGTAGAGCGGAAGGGCGTGTCAAACTCTTACTGACTAAAACCCATCCGTGTTCCTTCTAAGCCTTTTGCATTCCAGGGCCGCCTGCCAGGGTTGCGGAATTCGTTCGAAACAGTCACCGCGGCTCTGGAATGCAAAGGGCTTTAGAAGGAACACGGATGGGTTTTAGTCAGTAAGAGTCTTACACGCCCTTCCGCTCCACCCAGAGCGGAAGAAGTCATGTGATGATTTCATATCCCGGTGACTCTTTCGAACAAATTCCGCAACATTGAACCACTGTGAAAATCGAAAAATGATAGCCGGGCGATACCAACAGCTGAACGTGCTCTAAAAACACGATGATGATTTAATTCTTCTCTTAGACTTCCCTGTAATTGTTCTCCACTGAACTTAACCTCACTTCCTTAAAACACAGCTATTCTCTTCCCAGTAGTTTCCAGAACTGCACTAATTGTGAGTGCGCAATCACAACTGCACCGTGAAAGTCTATACTTACGTGTAAATCTAAAATGGTAACTGTTGCTTGTTAGACAATTATTATGTTACGTTTCTTGCTTCACCAGTTAGAGGTACCGCAGACGGCCGACAAAAGCTGGCAAATAACATCTACCTACATATTATATTTTTGTACCTTAACCTAGCATAACGATAGGACAATTGGCCCATAATCGTCGCCATGTCTCACACAGGCCTCCTTGTTGTGTAGCGAGCCGTTATCCACCACGAGGTCTCAGTGCGGGTTGTTATCGTATAATTTTTAGTTCTTGGATATGGGATATGGTTTTCTTACGGTTTTCTTACCGATTTTATGAGCAGACTCAAACTCCCGCCAAAATAATTTCTTTCAAACCAGGAGTATTTTTTGGCATGTCAGAGACGTCATCTTCGCCGGCGAGCAATTTCCACCGACTAAAGTTGTTAACATTGTCGGATAAAATCTAGCGGCCGTCTGTGTTCGGCCTTATTTGTGCCGGTGATGATACAATACAAAACATTGTATTTCCTCTTTCATAATTGTTTTAACAATTGTACTTGAGATGCTTTTTGTTGTGCGCGCGAGTTTAATCATATAATTGAATGTTAGTTTCCGCCGTTAAATGTTGGTTACGTTTGGAAGAGTATCTTCCGTGATGTTCGATGAACTGTACCTGAGTTATACGCTATTGTTTTGTGCTGTTGAAGATCTCTTCATTTTCCGTAACCTGAGATGTGCCCCAAAACATTAAGTGGTTTTGTATCAAGATGAGATAGTCCACAAAGCTAAGTAAATAGCAGCACCTGCCACCCTTTTTTTTGTATAAAAAATATGACTAGGTAAACCAGTTCTATTGAGTTAATGTGGGGTCGTGAGTGTCGTTAAATTCGACAGGTTTTTTTTTTGCAAAGGGATCAGCAGCAGTATAAAACGGGCTGTGTAGCAGTAGAGTAATAAAATCATCATATATATAAATTGCAGCCCCTGAGTGAAAGCTTGATTAACCTTTTGAACGGCAGAGCATAAACGCATCGGCGTGTCCTCTACGCCAAGCTACAAATTCGCCATACTTTTTGTCACATATTTGTGACGTTTGGCGTACAGGGCACTCGCTAACTTGTCATGTATACGTGACAATGGCGTTCAAAAGGTTAAACCACACCACCACACTTGGTCGACTGGTACTTAAAGAATGCCAAAGGCATTAAGTCCGCCGTTTTACTTTTGTGCTTGAAGTTAAGTTTTCAATAAATAATTATCTGATGTGATACCTTCGTTTTCTCATCGGCTATTAAATAACAGTTGTTGAAATTTCAATGTCAGCCAATCAGAACAGATTCAACTATCGATTGGCTGATCTGCTTCACGAGGTTCTCGGAATATCGGGTAAAACTGTCAATTCTCTTGCGGTTATTGTGGAGTCATTCTTTTCAAAATGATTGAGCTGAACTGTGCTGATACACGTGTCATGTGTCACGCGAAATAAATGTTCTGATATTGAGTTTCTTGGTGGCCAAGTACCTACAACAGAACTGGTTTCCAAGAGCATTGGAAGGTATATAAATATCAATAAACCTTTGAATGTTTTGCCATGGCATAGCTTCGGGCGTTGTCCTGTCGTGCCCGTTTACCGTTTGGCGGTCCAATCAATACAATTCATTACCGCTACTTTCGAGCAGCTATGAGGTACGTGCTTTTAATATTCTTATCAGCCACGATATAAAATCAAGTTCTTATACAGGTTACTCGCAGTGAGGAGATCTCTCCCTGCTATCTTTCTTTGTTACCGATTATTTTAGCGAATCCTCATCCTCCTGGCTTTAACTGTTACTTAGTCATCTCAATACTCTTCTCTATATTCTTACGGAGTTTGCCACTTTCACAAGCAAACTCCGTAACCTGGAAACAAGGCTCTCAATGGTCTATTCAGAAAAAAACAAAAGACCAATGAGGGGCTAAGTTTCCAATTTAACTATCACACCAAAACAGATGAATTGTAGACTTGTGCTTTTGACCAGAGAGCTGATTGTTCGCCAGTTTATTTCAGTTCACAATTTCTCGGAACGCAGGGAGATATATAGAAAAGAAGATTTTAATTCGTATAATTGCAGAACAAATGTTCATTTGACAATTTATCGAGAGTTTACAATCTCTCAAGATATTTTGTAATCTTACGTAGTTTGCAATTATCCGGTGACATAGATACCACAAAACTGTTTTGACTTTAATATGAATTTAACATTTCCATCACCGGCTTAGCACGAAAGTTTTGACGTATAGTAACGTTATTGTATCGTTAATGTAAGTGATTTTTTAATAAAAAGAACTGCAATCCCATATTATTTTGGTTTAATTTTACGCGACATACTTACACAATTTGTATTATACGAAAATATGAATATAAGTATCTAATTCAAATAAATATTGTGTGCGAAACGTGTATTATAGTTATAGTAAAATTTTACGTTTCGTTTCTATACGTCAAAAACATTCGTGTAATGCAGTCTGATTTGCAGAGAGTGATTTATTTATGAATATATTTTTTCGTGACAATGAAACTGGTGACAGCGGTCGTGTCATAACTTTTATAGTTGCCTTTTTTAACCGACTTCAAAAAAAGGAGGAGGTTCTCAATTCGTCGGAACCTTTTTTTTTTATTTGTTCCCCGATTACTAGAAGATGGCTGGACCGATTTGGTTTTTTTTTTGTTTGAAATAGTATACTTCCTAGGTGGTCCCATGATCATCAAATCAGGATCTGATCATGGGATCCTGGAGAAATAGAGAAAACTCTCTTCAAATTTAATAGGCACACTTGAAGCGATTTGGGTAGTTTTTGGAAGAGTACTTTCTCGGAGTGGTCCCATTTCAATTTGCTGAAGATCTTATGAAGAACTTCGGAGATAGGCAACGGAACTCCTCAATAAATGATAGCGAATGGACTGGGATAGTTGAAATCTCATGTCTGTCTATTGTTTACACCAGTTCATAACATAACATCACGCCGGTACGCTGTGAAGGGGTAAGCACATGTAAACCACTAAAAAGTGAAAAAAAAACTTTTTACAAAAAAATACAACCGACTTCCAAATAAAAAACACTACTAAGTATAAAATAACTTTAATTTCGGAAGTCGGTGTGTCAAAAAACGAAAAAACAACAAAAAAACACCGACTGCTGAAATTAAAGTTATTTTATACTTTGTTTTTTTTTTTTTCTAAAGACTATTAGTTAACTATAAGTTTGAAGAAAAGTAAATGGTATAATGTATGCTACTTTTGCGTGTTTTAATGTTTTCCGTTTTAAGTTTCCTGAGTTGTAGCGTAATTTAAAGCATTTGTGGTGGCGGGTGGTAAATTAAAGCAACGCAACGTCCATATTGACATTACAGGCTATCCGTGCCTGCAAGGTGAATACTTGAACAGTTTATGCTGTAAATACTTGTTGTTTATTTCAGTTCGGGTTTTGCGTATCTCACTGTTTTTTTGGACTTCTCATTCTCTAAAACTGTTTAGTGATGTCTCGGTAAATTCCTACTACTTTGTAATTCAGTCATCTATGTAAATATTGTTCTAAGTATCACAATGAAATTTTTCTAGGTAACATCATTGTCCAATTGTCTAAATTATCTCTAGAATAGATCTACTCTAGTTTCCAGTCGGTCTGAAACACACCTTATGTCATATTTTTTTTTTTTTTCTTTATTAAATCTCTTTGAAGTTGTCTTTGGCGAGTGACCATAGATGTTCACTTACGCAATATAGACTTCGTGGTTGAACGAACTTCCTACGTACTTTTTGGCGCGAACTGGGTTGTACTGTACGTCTTTAATTTTTAAAATTAAATTCTTGCATGCATATTATACGAGTCGTTGAACACTTTAATGAGGCTTTTAGACTTTTTATTTATTTTGATGAGTTTGGTCAGATAGGGTTGCTATGATATATACATGGTTGCTATGTATATATAATAAAATTCTTCCGTTACTGAATAAGTGACACAGACAACGCACAACCGAAACTACTGGTCGAAATTTGGCATGTAGCTTCCTTGGGGAGTTTAGAGGAGCACTAATAGAGGATTTCAAGAAATTACTTCGGGAACGGGAAAAAAAATGAAATGTGCGCACGAAGTCGCGGGCAAAAGCTAGTCTGCTATATATATATATATTAATATATTACTCTTTACTTTGTGTTGCGTCGACCCCAAGTAACATGGGATAAGGGCAGGAAGATGATGATGATATTACTCTTTACTTTATTATCTAAATGACCTTTGTTCGTTTAGGTAATCCCAGGTGCCTTTTCCAGGGGCCTTTTTCCCACGAGTGGGACAGAATAGGTTAGGTTAAAAAAAAGTGCAGACTGAGATTATGCTTGGCTGCTATTCTGGATGTAACAAAATATCAAAGACGAGATGTAACGTTAAATTCCACATGTTCATATTGTTCATTCCAAGAGAAGTAAAAGAAAAGACAACGAGTATAGAATTTGAAAATGAGAACGAGTAGGGGCAGTGGTGCCTATGACAGAAAATTTATAAATATCACAGGCGCCATTTGTCTCCGAAAATGAAGTATGGAAGTTTGCAATGCAAGACAATGACCTGGCGACCTTTTCTTCATGAACTAACTTAAATCTGGTTTAAAACAAAAGCCGTGTACCTCGTATTCAGCTGTTACTGCACTATTTATTCTTTAATTTCCAGATTCTTTGATTAATGACTCATTCGATGTTAGTTATCCGTGGTAATTAATACTCGCTAATTAGTCGAGTTTCTAGTACAGGCGGTAATGATATTGCGTTCATGCAGCGGTTTTTACTTCTGTATGAAGTTGTTTGCATGTAGGTACTTGGGTATGACAACTTTCATGTTACTCATATGTAATGCACTCGATTTTACCTTTAGCAGGGCGAACCGGAAGTTCTGTATTTGGTTTGACATGCATTACTTATTTATTTCCTTACTTATTGGTTAAAGTCACATAACTTGTCTTCTGAACGAAGACTGCTTAGTCCTCATGTAATATAATATTAAATTCGAGCCATAGACATATGCTGTGCATACACAAGGTTCCGAAAGGTTGTTAGAACCTCCTCGGAGCTGACCATCTACGGAAACATGCCTAAAGCACACTTTAATGTAGTTAGTATCTAGTAACAGGAGAACTAGTAACAATTCATATGACTGCGTGGCACTGAATCAGTCATACCACCATTTCCGCCGAAAGACTTCGATTGGTGGACGCAGGCTTCCCTCAAAGATTGCATACGATCGGCCCTGCGCTTCCTGATCACGCGAATTCCTGTGACCTCCAGAACATCGGCATTTGGGCATCTAAGATCATAGTCACTTTTTCCCTTCCCAAAATCCAAATACCTAGAGCTAATAAGTATTGAAGAACTTCAATACTTTTCTATTGATTTTCCTGTGATCAGGAGCATGTCCCAGAATCTCACTCAGATTCTAAATAGCAGAAGATACCAAATCCATTATCTTTCTCGACCACAAAGAGCAGCTTATTACAACGCAATGTGGCGCGGGCGTCGTTCCACTTGCTCGGCAAACCGTTGCGTCACGCGGGTCATCGAACCTCCTTGCGAGGTTGCGCGCCAAAATGTAGGTTGTGTACGTCAGATTTCAGAGCTGTCAAAACGATTATGGCGCGCTTTTATAACGATGATTTAATTGTTGCGTTCTAAGTATATATAAACATAATTGCGGAGTTATTTTATTGTTTTTTTTTTTAATCTGATTTTCGTTTTTATATTTTTGACATTGGCCTTGTTTTCTATCCGACTGCGCCAGAAAGAGGGGTTATGTTTTTTTTATTAACATTTTATGTATATTTTGTATCGATACTGGTGGCCTTGAATTTTAATTGCCTTTGTTATTTATGAGGTTGTGTGTATCTGATTGAATTCCAGTTTCATTGTCATTTATTATGTACAATATTGCTACACGTAAGCTGTCGGTTCATTAATAATCTAATTGCTATGCAGTATTTTTAATGTTATATTTGTTGTAATAAAGGAATATAAACCTGAACGCTCCAGTAACATCTAAACAACAAACCTAGATTTAAAATTCCTTGAATCTTATAAAACGCATACCGAACCACCGTCTACCGATGATATTCATTAATACAACATACATTAATACCGCAGAAATATGCTACCGAATTAAAAGCACCATTAGACAAGTTCCATCAGTAAATTAACTACAAACAAAATTTTAATATTCTTTGAATACCCAAAACCACCAAGTTACATCTTATAATATACTACCATAGCAATCCACCTTCTGCACGTCTGCGACATATACACACTACAACAGCGACAAATGCACCACAGCAGCAACATTGGCTCTACAACAGTGAAAATTGCGCCAAAACAGTGACATTTGCGCCAAAAAGACGTAACCTCCTCGATGCGCATTCCATTTCATGTAATGGCAATTAAATTCATCGCCTAATCTGAAAACAATAAATAACTAGAAACATCTTTTAATAAACAGTTTAAATATAAAAGTTATTGTTAACTGCTTCTATGAACATCCAGTTTTATACCAACTTTAGCTATTCCCCGCGACATCGTGCGCGCATCCCGTTTTTTCCCATTCCCGTAAGAATTTCGGGATACCTCTCTTAGTGCTCCCCTAAATTCCCCAAGGAACCTACATGACAAAATTAATTGTTCTTCGACCTGTAGTTTCGACTGTGCGTTGTCTGTCAGTCACTCAGTAACGGAAGAATTATATATAATTAGAATTGACGAGTATTACTCACATTAATACATTTTTCGTTCTCATAAACATTTATTACATTTGCTTGGAATGCGGCCAACGGATATGGTTCTGTAAAAAATGTAGACTAACTTATTTAATAAATTTGTGCATCGGGGAAATATGGAAAATAAAATGAATAATGTTGAAAAAAAATGATCATAGTACCCTGATACCCAAGTCTCATAATCGATTAATGATAATCTCTTGTCCCCAGAAACTGTGCATCACAAAGGGATAGTTAAGCTTTTGTTCGTAATCATATCAGAAACCTTAAACATCACAAAACCTCCCTCATCTATAATTTTTTTTTTCTTACTCCTTCGCTGTTCTTATCTGAGTAATTTTGTTGAGGGATCCAAATACAATTGAATCGATTCTCCTTTAGGGCAAGTCCAAACGAGCGTAATTTTTTGAGTTATGAGTCGCGTAAAATTATTCGCGGAATTTACATTGCATTCGGTTTCATAGTAAAGTCCTGTTTGGGCCACACGGCGACGCAAAATGGGTTTGCGTCGCCGTGTGGCACCTCTCTCACTCGTCGAGCTTCATTGATTCAGCGTTTTTCTGTTAGTCGCCACTGTTGATTATGGCTCCGGAGATGCAGTAGTTGCACTGTGGATTCAGGATCTCATGAGTTGCACTGGTTGATATCAGTGTGGTCCCAATTTGATAAAAATACCTCTTTATAATAGTAAGATTGGCTCTAAAACATCAGAAACTAATCAGCTCATCAACTAACAGCAATTCGACTATTATAATTGACAGAAGTGATAAAATCGTTAAGTTTCTTACCGTGTCGAATTAACTGCTAAATGCAGTCGCTCATAAAGTCATAAAGACGAGTAGATAATATGAACATTATATATTATTTAAAATTAACTATTAAATGGAGGTTTTATATCCGTAATTAAATAGTATGTATAACGTTAACGAGGTCAAATTCTTTTGTTTATTATTACATAAAGGTAATTAAATTTAAGACAGTTTATATTTATTTATTCATTATAATTTATGGAATTCTTAAATTGTATACATGTACATATATATATATTATACTTATAGAACTAGCGCCCCGCCTTGCTTTGTACGTGTGAAAATTATAGTCATACCTTCCTCGTTTAACGCTATTTATATTAGTGAAAACTAGATAATTTCCTGAACATTATCATGTAATTTTAAAAAACATATTGGCTCTTTTAGAAGTCCCACTTAGGGTGCGTTTCCACCAGAGGTGTGCGAGGATGCGCAGCGCGGGATGTGTTTGTGAGAACCAATAGAATCGCTTCATTTACCTATAGCCTCGCTATTGGCTAACTGAATAGAAAATTAAAAATACCAAACGATTTTTCATGGATTTTATCGATTGCAAGTTCTTATGATTTAGAAGATAAATTGTATTCATATCAACCAAGAATAACTTTTCTTCTTTTCAAGCTCCAGAACCTCATTTCTGTATGTAAATAAGGCTGGTGTTACGGACACCAGCCTTATTTACATACAGAAAATCAACGTCCAAACGCGTATATTGCGCACAGGTGGGACAAATATGTCATTCGATCCACCCCAGCTCCTCAAGCAAGGCCAGCAACGCCCTGGTATTACTGACTATCTCGAGGATACTTTGCCCTGTATCCAGCGACAACTGGGCAGCTTTGAAGCAGATGAGCTGCACCATAACCTAACTTGACCTATAATAGCTCATTAAGATTCTGTATAATTTCAGCTGGGGAAGTACTATCGGCGCAGCGTCCCCTAGTACGTTGTCGGCCGCTCCACGCTGCCACTCTCGAGTCCAGGAACAAAGCGAAGAAGTGTGCCGAGTTCCTGCAGCCTTATAGGTGAGTATATCGACTACAATTCTTTTTGATAACCAGGTTTTGAACTGAGAATGCTCCCCGAAATCATTGGAGCTTTTGTCAGAGATTGTCCATAGGCGGCTATAAACCCTTTTTTTAAGGACGGAATATCATTAAATGACTTCTTCCACTCTGGATGAAGCGGAAGGGCGTGTCAGACTCTTACTGACTAAAACCCATCCGTGTTCCTTCTAAAGTCCTTTACGTTCCAGGACCGCGGTGACTCTTTCGAACAAATTCCGCAATTCTGGCAGAGGCTGTGAACCCTAACCAAAAACAAATAAATTTATTTCAATTAAACCATTTAAAGACACATTTGAACGTCTGAAAAAAGAAATTGTCTCTAGTAGTCCATTCGCAATGGTCGATTCCTATAAAGAAGAACGTACAATAAACTCCTTACCATTATGTAGGCCATCCGCTTGTGAGCTATATGGTACAATAATAATAATACATTTGTAAAACGGAGGTTGTGTTGCAAATTTTGTCTATTTGAACCCAGTTAAGCGTACGGAGAGAGACGAGATGACGATTATGGTTAGAAACATAGATCCAAATTAGAGTATTTGTTGTAAACAATCTTTGAATTCGGCTCGACTGTACCGTGTCCTGGGAAGCTACGAAATACTATCTCGACGAAATTCGTAACACTTGTAAGTAGTCATATTATTGATTAATTCCGACCATGCCTCAGTTATCACGTACCACTGTGGTTTTTCCAGCATTCTAACCACTACTAACCTTCAGATCTCATTGTGGTCACGATCTGTTTCTGATTGATTTGTATTCGATTACAGACAACGACCTGAGACATGCACGGCGCTCGCAAGACGACTGGTGTCCGGCGCGCTGGGCGTCAAACTGAGCACGGCGAGGCAGGAACGAGCTGAGGAGAGGAGGCTCATCACCCTGGCACGAGGTGAGCCATGTTTGGCATGTTTCCACTGCTGGGGCATAGATTTGCTGTCTATGACAAGGAGTGAGCCCTTTCCTGTTTTCTTGAAACGTTTTGAGGCCAGCAGTTTTTATTTATATCCAAGAACAAGCACTTCGTCCGCGTGGATTTAGTAGGTACTCCACAAGCTTCAACGCCCCCTTCACCCCCTTTTAAAGGTTGGTTTTAGAAAATTAAGCACAACGATTTTCATTAATTACCCAGCCTTTTCTGCTGCTAATTCTGTGGTCGCAAGATCAGCGCAAATGTTACCTTCATGTTCACCTCATTAGGGGTTGATTATGCAAAAATTGTAAGATCTGTTTCAATTACCCCACTTTTACTTTGTTCATACCATTTTCCAGGTAAATTGAAGCGAACAATGTTCTCCCCTAAAATTTCACCACCCCTTTACGCCCCTTTAGAAGTTTATTTTAGAAAAATCCAAATATTTGTTATTTTTTTTGTTTATCGATTAATTAATGCAGTTTCAAACTTCATCGGACCAAGCATAAAATTCTCCTCAGTTCGCTCAAACCGCAACATTTTTCTTTGAGCATTTTAATATCCGTCGTAACTTTTAAACGAAAGATCCGATTTGAATAATTTAAAGTGTAGTTTACATATACATAATCAACCTTAATTACCAAACTATTTAAATGGATAAGGATCCATATCATTATACAAAAATCTCCACTTTTCCATTCTACCTGGGTTTTGATTGAACAATTTAAACAAAAAGCGGTAATTATGATTCAACCATAATAGTTAGAAATATACGTTCTCGGACTTTTTTTTAATAATAATGAGTACTTTAATCTTTAGGACATTATTTTTATGTATCATCAATATTTTTCTGAGCCCACGCCAAATAATGAATTAATTAGGCAAAAATTTTGTTACTTTCGTAAGGATCTCTATTTTTTTTTCGAAAATAAAATAAAGCCTATATTTTAAGATAATAATGTGGCTTACTAATGGCCAAAGAATTTTCAAAATCGGTTGAATAGTTTTTGAGCCAATCGTAACAAACAAACAAATCTTACCTCTTACTTAGTTTAGATTATGCAAACAAACCTCAAACCCAAAAATTTAAATTATTATTTTTGTAAAACATTCAGAAACAATGTAAATTTTTGTTGAAATGGCTTCAGCGAATCGAAAAATCTTCATCGGCTGCAGTAGAGTGGATGACGTATTTGTCCATCTGTGGATTTTTATAACTTGATGATATTGAGCCACCAGACAATATTAATAACGATGATTCATGCTTTACCTAGTAGGGTAACTAAAAAAAATCAAATTAGTCTGTCAGATAGATTTCCAAAAAATATTGGATACGTATTTTTTTCTTTTGTCACGTAAACAAAAAAAAAAGACGATACAGTGCGTTGAAAACTCGTGTGACGTCACTTACCAGTACACTTTTTACTGGAAAATGACGTTACAAGCCCCCACTCCTTATCTATGATGCGTTTTATCTTCGTAATCTTTTATTGATTTGATAAAATAAAAAATACGTATTCAATATCTTCGATAATCTAACTGACGGACTAAATAGAATCATATTTTTTAACCCAGGCAACATTCCTAAAACATACACTAACAAGATTATTTCCTTTAATTTCAGAGAAGAAACGCCAGGCTGCTTTACACAAGGAGGCGGCGTGGGATGGCTCGCTCGCCAACCAATCCGTCGATACGTGAGGTAACAGTGCACGAACATAATACACTACGGCCGACTGATCTTGGCGAGCCCGAACTTCGCGCACAATGTGCAGTAACGATTTTTAGGAACCAAATGGTGGCATGAGGCGACGAGCGCGGGCCGGAGGTCTAGTCTAGAGATGCGATTGGTCATCCTAGTAGACTAGTAGTTAACCCAAATTCTGCGAATTAATAACATAAGGCAAACTAAAGGAAAGCTCTCATTTTTAACTTTGAAAGTGAATAAATACTGGAAATTTGCAAGTCACTGTAGCGAATTGAATAATAATTGAACAGCCATTTCGCCAAAACCGATAAGTCTTCGGTAGTATAGTGGTAAGTATCCCCGCCTGTCACGCGGGAGACCGGGGTTCGATTCCCCGCCGGAGAGAATCTTTTTGTATTTTTTTTGTTTGGTTTCTTAGTCAAATTCCATCCTTGGCCTTTAATTTTGATGATAGTAGATAATTATGATGATAGTTATGATAATTTGACATTTTTTTAGTAGTCAATTTTCGAACAATTGGTACTCTTTCCATGCTGAAAATATAGAACACTAGTTGCCGCCCGCGGCTCCGCCCGCGTGATTGTCGAAAACTATCCTAAGGGAACATATTCCCGGGATAAAAAGTATCCTATGTGTTATTCCAGACTATAATCTACCTCTGTGCCAAATTTCATCAAAATCCATTCAGTAGTTTTTACGTGAAAGAGTAACAAACATCCATACATACATCCATACTTACAAACTTTCGCCTTTATAATAGTAGTAGGATTGTTGAGAAATTGGTTGTTCGTGCTATATATTTTAACACCACCAATTAATAAAAACAAAAACAAATAAATGTACTATGGCAGTTTCTACATTTGAACTGATCGTTAATTTCGCCAGCTCCAACAAGTCTTCGGTAGTATAGTGGTAAGTATCCCCGCCTGTCACGCGGGAGACCGGGGTTCGATTCCCCGCCGGAGAGAAACTTTTTGCATTTAAAAATATTATTTATAGATTTTTGAACTATGGATGTCTGTTAGAACTTATTATAACTGGAAAAGCACATAAACGCATATTTTCTTTCTTTTATTGTGATGTATGACATTTCGTACGACTGAGATTCCAGAGAGCTGTTAGACCTTCCTTATTTTTTTTAACAACAAAATATTTGGGATAGAGTAGTGTTAATATGTACTCTTAACATAAGCATACCTGTTAGCTTGGACCGACTACCGACTATACGGGAACGGAAAAAACGGGATATGCGCGTACGAAGTCGCGTGCAAAAGCTTATATGGTGTAGGAAATGGCCTTGTGCGATAAGACCGCCCTTTGAACACTTGTTTTTATAAATATTTGTCCTGTTGTTATTATGAGGTGTACAAGAATATATTAAATAATAATTAAGTGTATTTCTATTCTTATTTTCAGATTAGCCACACGAGCCGGATTCCATTCAACAAGAGTCCTACACGACCGAGCTCTCACGGAAAACCTTCGTTTTACTAATGTTAATGTAGTTCTAGAACGATAGATATTTTTCTATGCGAAATATTAGATTATGCGACGCCTAAGAGGTTTTGGTCCTTTATGTAAGTACAGATAATGCTTAGCTTTAAATTTTATTTTTTACTTTCGCTTATTTAAATGTTTGTGTTCGACTCGACTGGCTTGCGTTTCCTATTTAGGGTATTTTTTTAACCGACTTCGAAAAAACGAGGTTCTGTATCAATGCATCTGAATCGTGTACTTATTATTGTCTTTCTGTATACGATTTCAGTGATAAAATAACTCTTTACTTAAATAAAAGTTAAGATTTTAACGTTAATAAATCACGTCACAAATAATTAAGTTTTAAATGTGAAGTCTTTTTTCAAACTGTGACTATTGTACTTTTCTATATGTTAGAAATATGTGATAAATTCGATATTTGAAATGTTATCATAAAAAAATATCGATAATACCAATAAAAAATCATCATCATTCTAAATATTTTCTACTCAACGTATTCTTGACGAGAACTGCATGTTTTTATTTCTAAGTGATATGTATTCATCTGTAGTATTCATAGAAACCAAATATTAGTATTTATTTAGCTATCTTTTATATTTTTAATATAGTTTTATTTCATAAAAGTTAAACGATCTTCGTTGTCTACTTGCGGCCAAAGTGTGTCAAAGCATGTAGAATGCATGTTGCTTAATAAAATTCTGTTTATATTTTAAGAATTAAACATGTCTTGTGAATGCCAAATATTGTCACAAAAAATAGTGAAATTTATATTCAAGTGTCAAGATTATTTACTCAAGAAATTGAAATGATGTTGACATACGTTTTTTTTGTCGAATGTGGCCGTAATATGGCACATAAACCTATGTGCCATATTACGGCCACATTCTGGAGAAGTTCAACTTTGGATAGCTCTTTGACTACTCGCTGAGTGCTCTGTCTCTTTTTGAAGCTCGATTACTCTCGGTTAGAAATCTATCTTGTGGTTTAAATAAAGTGATGTTTGGTATTCATAAAGATAGCAATAATAATATATTTTTAATTCGTTGCGAGTTAGTGCCTTTTATTGTCTAGTCTGGTTGTATGTTAACACTCGGACTTCAAAACCTCTTTGCGTTGACTCTATTAGACGAAAAGTAGGTTTAATAATTAGCAAAATAATAGTCTTTAAATATTGCGTCTTATGAGATAGTAATAAATGGTTTAAGCGTTCCGTTCGGATCGAAGGAAGGTAGTTTAGCATGAACTCCTTGTTCAGTTCGAGGATTCGGGGATAGATACGGATAGTAAAAATGGAACGCGAATATTTGATTATAGAAAATGTTTTTAAAAATGGAAGTTGATTATATGGCAACGGAACGAATCCGTTGTCGTTGTTAAATAAAGGTGGGAAAATACAACTAACCCGTTACGCGATGAAAGAGTGTCTATGGCCGCGAATTGCCCTTCATCGCGTAGTAGACGATTTAATTGTTTTGTGGTATTTTTAACTGTGAAATGTAAAGCAATGTGTTTTTATTGTATTGTAAGTGTGTCTCGGATTAAGTCGGCAGCTAGTGATTAGCGCTTAAACGTTACTAGGGACAAAAGTGAGCAAAGGATATTTTTTTTCCGACGACTTGACAAAAATAAAAACAAATGTTTTCTAAACTGTTTTTTAAATAACTTTTGTGGCAATTTAGATAGATGAAACTTTTTCTAGCAAGTTGATTATCCTAAATTTTTATTTTTCCTTTCATCCTTTGCTCACTGCAACCTACTAACATTTAATCATTTAAGAACAAGAAAAAATAATATATTGTCTACTTCAAAAACAATTAATCGATCATTTATTTATTGATCTCTAAGAAAAACGGTTGTTTCAAGAAATTGACGTAATTAAAATCTTGTTACCGATATCATACAGCCAAAGATCTGATTTTTTATTCGAGACAAACAACAAATAATCAATATAGAATCAAAGGACTGGCTCAATTATTTTTATCGTGTGGCAACTATTATGAGGTTGTTATCGAAAAAATGTTATGCAAGATCATGCAAGATGCCGAAATGATTATAAAATAAAATTAAAAATATTTATCAGCAATCCAGATTTGGCCTACAAGCAACTTTGCATGCAAATCTATTATTTTATTTAATGAAAAAAAAAAAACATGAGGATTATAGCATGTCTTGCATCACATACAGGCACCATGACAAGAAAACTGCTTTCCTTGTAGCATTTATTATTGTAAACTCAAAAAAAATGCTACAATATTATAAACTATTGTGAACATTTTAATTTGAAATATTTTGTCGTTTACTTTCACGGCAGTGATACTCAAACTTGACCATCGGTTGCATACGGCCTCGCTGTTGTTGGTCAGGCCCATGGGCATGGTTGTACCGAAAAACCGCAAAAAATATTTTTTTGCGCTTCACTAATATTTTGTGTCATACGGGCCGTAGCCCGTTGATATTCAGTGCGGCATCTTAAACTTGTGGTATGTGATAGATGCACCTGTTATTAATTAATTGGTACGTGAACGTACTTTTAGTTTTATGGAATTAAAGGAAAAGTTGCAATTGGATAGTCAACGTATGCGGCCTGCAAAAAAGTTTGAGTATCGCTGTGTGCACCAGATCTTAGCAAGCTTAATTCTCTGCCTACAGAATATGTACTACTTACCAAGCGAATGAGATGTTATACTTACTAGCAAGAATAATAGCAAACACGACTGTTTAAAACTCGTCTCACCAAAACAGTACCCGTTCGTAAAAAGACACATGACGCATTGACGCAGATTCGAAGCGAATTTGTTAAAATGAAAATAGTATATTGACCCCTATATCTAAAACATAAATCTAAATTTTCACTCGAACTTCTAATTTTCTTTTTATAACTTAAGCCATTGGCTTCGTCCTAATAAAAACGATAATCACGAATACGCGATTGTTGCGATGATTTGTTAGGTAAAACTGAAAAGAAGAGATATAGATAGTCGCGCTGATAGAAGGCGTTTCTATCAGCGCGTAGACGCGTTGATAGAAGGCGCTTCTATCAGCGCGTAGACGCGTTCGGGTTTGCGAAACTAATGAACGCGACGATCGCGCATTCGCGCGGTGATCGCTTACGACGCTGTTTAATACGTTCGGGTAGTGTGTGAAATGTATTGTTACAGTCGTGTCTACCAGATTATACCAATACTATACGTAAACGTATGTACTTTTGAGTTCATATAAAATCATGTGCAAGCGTTCTCTTAATAATGTAATGTTATTTTTTTAATAATTACAACTGTGCAATAAAAATGTACATACCTGCGAAGTCAGTTTCACATCGAACCGTCCATATACACAATAATGTATCATTACAATAAATAAATATTCTCATACGTCATTTTGTTAAGTTTTTTTTTTTTTTTGTGTTCCTGTACACTTGGGGACAGAGTTAGATGTGCAGCATGTCAAAGAAATTATTTTTGTGTAAATTTAGCAATAATAAAAAGGTTATAAATTAGTTCAACAAGTAAAGTTGTCTGTGCACCTAACTCTAGCTACAATTTAAAATACCTAGTTTCTAATTTCTAGATTACATCAGAATGGTTCATTCAAATATAAAAAATTAAATCTGAATATTTATCTCACTAACAATAACAAAAATAAATGATAATTTTATCGTGGTTTTCAATGCATTTATTCAGAAACAATGCAACATAGGTACTTAATTATATTTATATTGCATGTTATTATTGTAACTATTGGTTTTAGAATAAGTAGCAAGATTAGTAAATAAATAGGCAATCAGGCTCGCCATTTTAACATCGGAATGCATACTTCAGTTTATCAAAGGCCTTTAGAATACTCGACACAAAAAAAAATCTTAAGTCAATTACTTAGGTATATCAGTACAAGCGAGATTATAACAACCTAGTTTCTCGGACGAAAATTGTCTTGAAAATGAAACGCAAGTGTTAAATACTGTGATTCATTAAATGTGTTTCAACAGCCAATCACAGCAACTTACGTTTCATTTGTGACGAGTCAATGAGGGTTTTCTGAAATGATAAGCACCAGGTGGCAGCATTGAGGCGTCAAGTCCAGGGTTCTGTCTAAACGCTTATGTTTAATGTCATGTTGTTAAGTTTTTAAAGTTGATGCCTCGCGCCTGAGTGGTGCCAACTGGTGGCGCCCAGTTTTCCTGAAAATCCTCATTATTTCTTTCTAGAAACTCAATAGGTTAGATCAGTGACTCGGTCTCGTCAGATTGCGATATCCTGGTTGTCTATTGTTATCTGACAGAATTTTACTCAGTTATTTTTATCGACATAATAAATACACAAATAAGTTAATTTTGTACGAAATGCAAGATGGAATTTTAACTTCACACTACATTTTTGTGGCATCAAGTGTATTATGTTTCGGACTTACTTCTTTACGGATAAAAAAAATTGTTCACGTTGTCCCTGACTTTACCCTTAACGAACGAAAAACGGTCAATGAGGCTTGATCTGTACAAAATAAAAGTAGAGAATATTATTTTTGTAATAATGAAAGGTTATTCTGAAATTGATATACAAATAAATAAAATTGATTGACTAATTAGTTGTTTTATTTCGTAAGCTCCCTTTTTATAATTGAATTACGCACTTAGGTTATGGGTCCAAATCACTGTCAAAGACAAATGCAATTTATCGTAAACAAATCAGTCTAAGAAGTCTATGAGTCAATAAATAATTAACTGAACTAATGAACCAGACACGACTACCGGTCAAAAATTAACTGGCCAACGAATATAATGGACAATTTTTCCTTTAGAAACATAACATAAAATCTGAATTTTCATTTTCAAGTTTCTACTAAATAATAGGTATCTAAAATTGTGTATTTCTTACCTCATATCTGATAATATTATTTTTTAATCGTATGAAAATAGACCGCATAATGAAACAAAATTTAGACAGTAGTATTAGATATACTTCATTAATATGGCATTAGTGCAACTACAAGAGGCCAAAATGGATCATTTAGATCGGAAGTTCAACAGATTTACAACATTCTTTTGCTTTCAAACCAGTAAGTTTTTAGCATCGTGTTTTTTTACAAACTCATACTTAAGCTTAGAGTGAGGTTTAACGGTCAACCTACAAATAGCCAGCCCCCCGGATCAACTGTCCGCAAGTCTGAGAATAATTTCCGTCTGGGAATAGAACCACTGACCCGCAGAAGCAAATAACTTCACCAACCGTGGTTTGATATAGAAAATCTAGACCACTAAAGTAACTAGGCACCTGTTTCCTTCCCAACCTGTCTCGGCTCAAACAATAGAGTTGCGACAGACGCAGGCTACGCGCTCCATGCGACTAATCGCGTACCGCTGCGACCAAGACAAATCGAAGGTCACACCTCGCGATTGTTTGTAGTAAACGGAGTAAGACCAATTGCAATAGCTCATTTAACTGACGTTTTTAGGGTAACGTGCTTCCGTATGAAAAACGGAACGGACTTTATAGGATCTCTCGTGTGTCTATCCGTTATTTGCAATGAATCTACTGAACCTATTCAGATGAAATTTGGTACACATACGAACTTCTGTGACCCAAACACAGATATAACCTAAATAAATAAATTTTGAATAAAGGATCACTTTTGGGGGACAAATTAAAAAAAAATACATGCAAATCCATCTATCTCCAAAATAAAGAAGCTCAAAAGTTATATAATAAAAAAAATAGCAAATATTTTTTCTCTATACCTACTTGATAACAGGAAAAGGTCTGATTTCAAAATAACATGCAAAAAAACATAATTCGTACGGAACCCTTTGCCCGCGAGTCCGACACGCACTTGGCCGGTTTTTTTCCGTTACTATTAATTGAATAGATGTTAGGAATTGAATAGTGATAGAGAGTATCAATTCTTTTGTGACTTTTTTACTGGTTTTTATTAGCCTCAGGGGGCTTATTTATTAGAGGTTTTATTAGCAAAGATTGCAAGGAGTGACCATGGAAGACGATGGATATTTTTATAATAGTTCCAAGCCAATTTCAGCGTCTTTGGTCTAGTGGCGCAAGTGCTACAGGTGCTACTGCGGAGAATGAGATCCTGGGTTCTGTTCCCAGTCGGGCACCTAGTGCTATTGGGTTATTGAACTTAAATTTGGGAGAGAGAAAGAGCCTCAAGATTTGGGAATGAGGGTGTATGATAGGTGTCTAGAGGCGTGATGTTTAGTCATGTCTGTGACTTTTATGTTTGTAACAATTTGCCAAAAGTCATGCAATATAACTAGCTTTTGCCCGCGACTTCGTACGCGCATATTCCGTTTTTTCTTGTCCCCGGGGGAATTTCAGAAAAATCAACTCCTATTGCTCCTCTTCACACTCCTACATGTCAAATTTCAGCTTTGTACGACCAGTAGTGCTGTGCGTTGTTTCTCAGTCAGTCAGTAACGGAAGAATTTTAAATATACCTACCTACTGATTTACCACCTTTTGCTCGAACCGAAAATCAAATCTCGAGGTCTGCAAGCAAGTTACCAAGGCGATTCATTAAAAATTGTAGTTGAATTTATTATACTGACAATATTTGTTTACATAACCTATTTCAAACGAAATTAACACTAAGAACCTATTATAATAGGTTATTAGTGTTACTTAATAATTATTACTGTCTCTGAAATAGCAAACGTTGTGTAAACTAAAACTAACTTGTTGTCAAAATCAAAAGTGATCGTGTCTTTGTACTTACATATTTCGACTGCCCGCAGATCGCTACAAGTCAGAAAGATAGGAAAAAATCAATAGCCAAGCTAACCATGCCCGTGCAAGAGTTACAAGTTTGGGCAAGCCGCTATTGCGGCGGTAAGGCCCCTCTTTGAGGAGTGGCCGGAGAGGCGCCACGGCGTCCTCACCTTCCGCCTGACGAAGGTACTCACCGGACACGGCTGTTTCGGGAGGTACCTGTTTCTGATTAAGCAGGAGGACACGCCCGGGTGTCAGCATTGTGAGGATCGCCCGGAGGACACGGTGGAGCATACGCTGGAGGTCTGCCCTGCTTGGGCGGAGCACCGCCGTGTCCTCATCGAGGCGATCGGCGGCGGCGACCTCTCGTGTCCGGCCCTGGTTGAATCCATGGTCCGGAGCGAGGAGGCTTGGGAAGCGGTCACCTCCTTCTGCGAATCAGTAATGCTAGCGAAGGAGAAGGCGGGCCGCGCGAGGGAAAAGCAAGGCCTTCGCCCCAACCGCCGCTCCTGGAGAAGACGCGTCGGAAGTCGCAGGGCGATCCCCGGCCACCGTAGGCGCGGGCCTGCGGACGGCGAGCGTTGGGTGGCTCGCTGTCCGATTACCACCAGGCCCGGGTCGATGGCGCGTTGTGTTTCACGCGCGCCTCAAAGAGATGTCAGCGAGCGAGTTTGAGTTCTGGGTATTCTTCGTTCTAAGACAGGTAAAGGAAAGCAAACCGATAGTTTGTAGTGTATTTATTAGCTGTTTGTGTTGTATACCATTGTTTCCCTATATCCTTTGTAGCCAGATGTACAAATAAGAAAACCCTCCGACGAAGAATGTCTAAAGGAATTACGTGCGTTGGTACCACCATTGTGCATAAAAGTAAATAAACTACCTATAGATTAATTGATTAAATTGCCAAAGAAACAATGCATTCCTGAAGATTGTAAGAATACCAAAACTAGGTGAATGTAAAAGTAGGCAAGCGTAATTCGTCACCCATTTATCGTTGTAGACACCGGAAATATTTCTCAATGGCCGTATGACCTGGCACCATCCATTGTCACAGAACAATGTTGTTGACCGCGGAGAAAACAAACAACTCTTATAGTCGCGATTAGGTACAACCACTTCCAGTTAATATTGCAGAGAGCATCTGAAAACACGTAGATGTAGCTAATATGAGTCGCCTTGCAATAATATTATGTTTTATACCGCGTGTGATCTTCGGAACATACACCACAGTTCGGCACGAAACGTATTCGGAACACATCTCAAGACAATCAAGATCTAATTTACCCACGCTCCAAGACGGATATGTTTATAGGCAGTTTGATAAACCGGGAGTGCCATCTTCGGTCGGACAGCCCACGGTAGATCCTTATGCAGTGAACAATCAATTCGAATCAAGATCTTTTAGAAAAGTTAGAAATGAGTCGCCAGTAGCATACGAAGACCTAATTATGCCCTATGCAACACCTTCAACATTGAGGAGTGAAGTAGATTACGCACTAGCAAAATCTGCAGCCGACGCTAGATACGAGTCCTCAAAGAGCGCATCCGGTACTATGCTAGATAAACTGAAGTCACTGATGCACTACCGCCCGCCTCAAGACATGCTCAGCGAAAAAAACGTAGTGGGATACGACGGTACTAACGACTATCGTAGCATGGACGATGACGATATAAGGACCAGTTCTAGAAATTATGATAATTGGCCCTATTTTTACCATAGCCCTTACGAATATGAACACAATAAAGATATATTTGATACACAGAAAGCAAAAGACAAACGTTACGTAGCAGACAGACCTGAAAACATAATTCCAGTTAATGAAATTATAGAGAACGATTTTCCGCAAGGTTATGATAAAACATCCAAACATCTGCGTGATACTGCTGATAATCCAATGACAGGAGATGAGCCGTTCTTCTCATTTGTACTTAACGATTATTATGAAAAAAGTGGCGATGACGACCCAGTAATATTCAAAGGATTAGATTTTGGCAACGACTTTGACCACGAGACCTACCTGCCCGAATCACTTGACAACAGAGTGAGCCGTCGACTGGGGAACAGTTATTACTCAACAATAAGGCCAGCAACAATAAATCACGATGCCTACAAAAAACTCTCGGAATTGGAATCGTCAACAAATAGAAATGGCAAGCGAGAACATGTGTTTGACAAAAGTGAAAATGGTGCTAAGAAGAATTCTAAGCTTGAAACTGCATTTGAAAATCATGCAAACCGATACAATGGATTTAAAGATTTTCTTGATAATTTTGCGAATAAATTCGGATCCGAGGACATTAAGAAAAATATAAATTATATTCGTGAAATTAATCAAGATAAAGGTGAAAATAAGAAAGGTTTTCACAGAGTTTATCATAAAGACGAATATGGGGAAGATAAGGAATTCTTCGATAATAATAATAGCAGTTCTAAAGGATTAGAAAAGGGCGGTTTTAACGCACATCTTGGTGCGTCGGAAGCATATTTACGGTCGCAGGCAGCAGCAGCCGTGGGGAATCAATCGCAAGCTGCTAGCAATGCTGGAAACACTAGCGATGCAAAATTTGAAAATAATCACAAAGGACACGACAGATTGAATACGTTAGAAAACAAGTTACACAAATACAGAAATGTAGCGAAAGCGGCAGCTCAGAGCAATAATGCTGAATACGTAGATAGTGATTACAGAGACCACTATCACAAATAAGTGGTGCAAATGCAACATATTAATTGAAAGAGAAAAAAGACTATGAAGTAATGTTGTGGGACTAAAACTAAAGTGAATTGTTTAGGTACAGTGAAATAGTGCACAGTGTGGGTGGGTTGCATGCTCTGGTTTACCAGAATAATTCTGTTACTTCCTTCTATTGCTTGCAAATCCAACAAACTGAGACAACAATTATTAAGGACGATAGGGGATTGTCCTATTCCTTGGGGATGGTGTACCAATCTATCTCTATGTTTATTTTTTCCTAAAAGGCTGGGAATATAATTACGTTGTCCAAATTCGATTATCCTTGAGGATAGTCTATCGATTGGCCCTGAAGACAAGACACACGCTCTTTGGCACTGTTTTCCATTCGAATCCAAAAAATGTCGGTCCGAATTAGCCGTACTCCTAAATATGACGGGTTGCGAATTATATCTTCGGTCCATTTTGTCGTACTTCGGTTCGGATGCAGTGCGTAAATGATCGATTTTAATTTCAACGAGATTTTTAGTACCTATGTTAATTTACAATGCAAACTTGGGTTATTGTTAAGTTAGTTATAAGCAAAACACACAAAATGATACCTAAATGTTTTTATTATTTTGGGTTAAATAAAATTTATAAAATCATCGTCTTTTTGTTGTACGTTGAAAAACAAATAAACAACCAGTCTCTCCTAGGGTGGGATTTAGTTTGCGAGTAATTGGAATGTGGTTGTCAGAGAGATGTTCGCTTTCCAGCAAAGCTGGGCGAGGTAGAGAGGCGGCGCGGCGCGCGAGGATGCGTAGCGGAACAGTGAAACGCTGTAGCCGATTGTTGCTAAGATGCGTAACGAACTCTTTTAGGCTCTACGCGCACACCTTCCTAAATGTCATCCGTCGCACACATTCCTTGCTTGCATCCCTTGCACTCTCAATCTCTCATTTTGTGTAAGTAAAACCTAGTTTTCCGTTCTACTAGCCCTTTTCCCTAGGAGTAATAAGCCTAGCTAGGAAAATGAAGCGAACTCTTTGGCGGATTTTTTGAACCCCACACCACTTTGCTCCCTCAAACATTTGCCTGGAAGAGATCGCGGAATAAGAAAACCCGCAGTAGTATGTTTTTTAGTTTAAGGTTTCCTTTATGTCAGTGTTTTTCAACCTGTGGGTTGCGACCCCTGGGGGGGTCGCGAAGCTTTACTCGGGAGGTCGCCGGCAAAAGGCAATGTTACACGACAACAAAAGCACAATTTCAGGAAGAGGTTTTTTTTATTGTCAATTAGTGGTGCTATTTTTGAAATGTTAATAATAATTAATCAAATCGTTTCTAATTGAAGTCTATTTCTCTTTTTAATTTTCCACCATTGAAGAGAACGTCAGGTCACATATGTATAAAGTGGCGAACGGCACTAATCATTTTAGAGCTTCCCGTGGAACGGGAAGCTCTGGATATTCTAGTTTTCTAAAACACGTCAACACTTTGCGAATGAAATTCGATTTAAGGCATGCCGTCAGTAGCTAAACCTATAAGATTTTCTTTCATATTTGTGGTGAGATCAGCCAGTTCTATTGACTTATCCAAGGCAAAGTTTAGAATCCATCTATGCCCTTTGTTAGCTTCGGGGTGCAAGTCTGGAAAGTGTCTTAATAGTTTCTTTTGCAAATGAATTACTAATTAATTTGCAAGAGAAACTAGTATCGTATTAAGTGTCATGCAAGGAATATGAGCCTAATTAATAATAAGACTCACATTCCTTGCATGCAACAGAGTTTGCAAGCTCTGTATCATGCAAGAGGAATCTTACTCAAAAAAACCTTTCTCTCGTATATCATTGACCACATAGTTTATTCTGCGTGAAAAAGTATTATCAGAAAGCAGTATGCTTTTTAACTTGTTTGCCTCCTGCATGCTGACAATAATTTCAATTATCTCTAGAGCTGCTGATAAAATAAGATTTTCGACGATTGTGTGCGTCTTCCCTGCTTTAGCGACT
This sequence comes from Mamestra brassicae, assembly GCA_905163435.1. Classification (NCBI taxonomy): domain Eukaryota; kingdom Metazoa; phylum Arthropoda; class Insecta; order Lepidoptera; family Noctuidae; genus Mamestra; species Mamestra brassicae. The sequence goes on from LR991009.1 coordinate 4,343,133, forward strand.
CGAAATACGACTTTGTAGCTAGCTAATAATGTTGAATCGTTGACACTGGATGCCTAAAAAGCTGGCGTCCAAGTTAAAGCCGTAAGCAGGCTTATCAACTTCCTCGTATTTACTTCAAAGCTGTTGTGGCTTCTTGCAGGGGTCTTAATAATTAATGAATATAGGTTCCAAAATAGAGAAAATAGCAAACGTAGTCTTTTTAATTTCTAACTTTTTGGTCTGTCTGTGGCTCAACGGGGTCGCCAGAATTTTTCGACCTGTAAAGGGGTCGCGTATTCAAAAAGATTAAAATACACTGCTTTATGTAATGTATTTCTCTGGTGTACATATAATAAAGCATACATGATTTTTCAGAAGTGCGATAGTTAAGGGCGATGTTGTGTATCCAATAAAGAAACAATTGCAAAAACTGGCTAAGTGCTAGTCGGAATCGCGTGCAAAGGGTTCCGAACGAATGTCATTTTTGTAACATGTTATTTTAACACTATAGACTTTTTATGGTTTTCCTGTTATAGGTAAAGAATCTGCATATTTAAAAAAAAAATTAGGCTCAGTACTTTAGGAGATAAGAGGGGGGTAATTTTTCGTCTAATTTCTTGTATAACTTCAAAACTGTTTATTTTAAATTATGAAAAAAAAATCTTCTCAATAAGCTCTTTTTTTGATAAATGTTGCACGGTAGTTTTAAAATTTTTTTTCAGAAATTTTCCAGGTTGTCCTCCAAAAGTTATCCCCATACTCTTTTTTTTAAATTTACGTGACGTGTCCGTGTTTGTGTCACAGAAATTCATATGTGCACGATATTCGGTTCAGTAGATTCGGAGAAAATTGGCTGTGACAAACGGAAAGACAGATAGACAACCAAGTGATATATGACAACCTATAACCGTTCCGTTTCTTACGGATGTTCGGAACCCTAAAAATGACTGGTATCAAAAACCCGACCATACAAAACGACTATAAGGTCCCAAACAAATCACTTTCCGAACAGTTTGATGGTAGGCATCAAATCTGTTACTGAACTAAAATAAATGTTTATTTATTTAAACCGAATGTACTGTATAATAGTGGTAAATGGGCGGACTTAATGCATCAAGGCATTCTCTACCAGTAAACCGACTACATATCTACAGTAAAATACTACACCGTGGTAGGTTTACCATGTTTACATCAAATAAAAATTAAATTTAAAATTGAATTTTGTTTCGGAAATAATACACTAATAATATATTTGTGAGGAGGTTCCTTTCTCTGGAGCCCTAACCACCGGTAGCTTGGACCTTGCTCCCGACACCGGCGGACTACTGCTTTTTATATTATTAAATGATTTTTAATGTGTGTTTTTTTTTAAGAAATATTTAAAAATTTAAATTAGTACATACCAATTTAAATTTTTAAATAAAGTGAAATGAATAAAGAGAATAATAATATTTAATACTACGAAAATACATTTATATGCTAAAATAATAAACTAATAAATATGATATATCATTTTATTTATAACATTTTAAAATTCATAATGATCATGACGAAGAGCAACTAATCATGACAGGCTGTTCTGTTTATCAGATACAGAATATCAAACTTTAAAATAACCGAGCACTTTACATCCTGTATTTATATAAATAAATAAATACCTATGTCCGCTGAATCTAAAAAAAACTGAAAGCTGAGACAAGGCAGATGATGATGGTTCAATAAAATACATTTATTTTGCCTTTGAGTTATGTTTTAATAAAGAAATAAACACAACCAAAACTTTTTCGTAAACTAAGTAGTAAAAGAATAATTTTATTACATAATGACGATCCCAGAATTATAAATAATAAGTATATTACTAGTCAATTCGATCCACACTACTAATGTACTAAGTAATGCAGTACCTAAAAAAAAATTAAAAAATCACCATTATATGTAAGTAAAACCACCGAATAAAATCGAAACATTGGGAATTAAATGTCGACTTGATCCTTTTAAGACCTCCTGTCGTACCACGGGTTCACTGACGGACCGACAAGTTCGTCATTATTTTTGGGCACTTCAGGGAACATGGGTAAAATGGTTAGAACTTTGGACATTACAGCAGAACCTTGGGCTCCAAATTTATCCACATAAGGATTTATTTTCCAAGGAGACCTGATCGTTCTCACAGATTGAGTGTTTTTACCTTCGAACTCTTTACTTTCTTCGTTGTCATCACCAAATTCATCATCACCTTCACGGGTTTTCTCTTTTTCAGGAACATTTTGTACAGTAGTGGTATCATCATAATAGTCTTCTTTTTCGCCTACTTTCTTAGGTGCATATTGTGCTGATCTTTTGTTCGAGATAGGTCGATGAGACGCGGACGGTTGATGTGTTTTACCTTGAGTTTTTCCTTCTGGATGGGCTGCTGATTTTCCTTCATGTTTTGCGGATGGGCGATTTGAACGATCTTCATTAGCTTTATTTTTCAACCTCGGTTCTAAAGGCTTACCTCTGCCGATGAACTCATCATGATTAATATCAAAATCGTAATCGTCGACATTGAAATCTTCGTCTTCGTGTTCTCCTGAGTCTACGACCCTTACTGGAGATCGGTTCATCTTCATTTGGAAGTCTTCATCGTAGTCCATTTCGTTGTTGTATTTTGGTATTGGTTTCTTCACGAGGGTTTTTTGCTTCGTTAATGCATGGTGAGATGCGGTAGTGTTCTTCTTGGGTTTATCTCCCTTTTCGTGGGATTCTCTTAACACACGGACTAAGGATGACGGTTCGTCCCTCCTCAGTTTAGAGTTTGAGAAGTTTCTCGTTTTCTTGTGGTAGGGTGGTACTTGCTCTTCGCTCCCCTCCTCCTTGGCGGAGCCGGTGCCCGAGTCATCATCGAACGCGTCCCTAGTGAGACGGATGGGTGGAGCTGATCCTGTCGTTTTCGTTTCGGTAGTCAGTGTTCGATCGGTATTTTTTTCTACCAGCCGAGCGTTAATGTTTCTACAAGTGAAACCTATCAGGACGAGCAATATCAGTTTCATTGTAATGTACTTAACGTCTGGCTGTCAGAGTATCGACTAGCGACATGACTGATTCAATGCAGAATGTAAACTACATGATGTTTTTAAATGATGTTGATATGGTAGATGAACAATGTGTGCTGAGAAAAATAGGCTGACTAATAGATATTATTTTGATAACAAAGGAAGACTGTATTGTTGATTAAATGGTAGGGTTCCAACGCTGGTAAATAATTTGATATTTTGTTTAAATTCAACGTTATTGTCAATTGTAATATTTTCATAGTTAATTCGGTTACTTTGTAAAATCTTAATATCTCGTGTTAACCTTGTATTGTTTGTAGACGCTAAAGGAAGCATCGATCGCTATGTTTAGCGACATGCATTTGATTCCGCCATCATTTCAAGTCTTTAAATTTTCTTGATTCATCTCTCAGTTGAATCTTTTTGCGTGTCAATATTTACGCACTTTATCTGAACGCCAGGCCATTAGTGAGAATGTTTTCTAAAGCGTCTTCTCATAACATTTTCATAACAGACAGATGAAAGATCTTTGTACACATCATACAATTTACCCATTGTAAAAGTGAAACAGTGCAGTGTGCTGGTCGTTTTAACCGTGGTATAGGTACAAGTAAGTTTTATATTATGATTAAGTATCTCGCAGCTCGCATACCTCTGTTAATCATTTTAACATTTTGCGAGCCAAAACGTAACCTTTGTATTGCTGTTTGCCACGGAAATGCCACATCCTTATTACCTGTTTCTAGGTCTAAAATCATCTCAAAAATGTGACCAGTTGTAAATCGCGAGAAACTGCTCTGATTGTTTGATGGCAAATAATTGAACATTATTTATACTTTTGTTATCTTTAATTAAAATAAACTCCTCTCAACCTTCTGTCTCTAGGTTCTATATTATGCTACAAAATGTGTTACTAGAATTCAGTTAAAACTTAACTTAACTTAACACTGTTTTTCCGTTTCAATAATATAAAACTTTTTACTATTGGAAATGGCCCTTTATTAGTAGCCTAAAAAGTCCCGTCTGTGAATCTGTTACAGGCTTGTACGAGTATATCACATGTTACGTTTTAGGTTATATGTATGTCCTCTTTACATGGATTATCAGTGTCACCACTACAATTACCACGAGACAACATCTAGGTAAATAAACTCCTACTTACATTGTGGAATTTCCTACTTTCGGTGCTAAGTCGAGGGTTGATAATAATATTAATAATCCAACAGTGTTCTTTTCTTGACTTCAAAAAAGGAAGAGGTTCTCAATTCGGTTGTATTTACAAGTTTTTATTTAACTTGCAATGCAAAAATACATACATTATGTATGTAACTATGTTTGTTCGGGTGAACTATTGCAAGTCAATTTTGAACCAGATATCTATAACCGATTGAGCTGAAATTTTGTATACACGTTCGGTTTGAAAGACAATGCATGGTTAACTGTGTGACGTCATTCTAAATCCAACATGGCGGCACACCCAAGATGGCGGACTAAGTTTTTAATGCTTGCCTACAATATGGGTACCTATCAAATGAAAGGACTTACTAAGAATACGAATGCGAGTTTAAAAAACTAAGATTCTGAACAGAAACTTCGTTGTTCCAATCCGTCTGGAATTTGTGAGAAACGTGTCCAGCGATAACTAAACAGTAAAAAAGAAATTAAAAGTAAAAAAACCTTTTTAAAAAACAAGCTTTTATATAAATGCACAAAAAGGAAAAAAAAAATCTTGCAATTTATACCGTCATTACACAATTTATATGATATAAAAGCTTGTTGCGAAATGAACTTGTGTAGATAAACAAGTAAATTAAATAACTTGATGAATCACATCAAGTGATTAACTATTGAAATGAAGATTTTAACTATTAAAATTTTCAAACTAAGTAAACACGAGTATATTCTTACTTGAATCTCGCGACAAGTTTTATATCATATAAATTGTATAATGACGTTTTAAGTTGATAGTAAAAGTTTTAAAGTAAGAGTTTATTCTTTTTCTTTTTGGTGCATTTAAATAAAAGCTTGTTTTTTAAAAGGTTTAAAACTTTTCATTTTTATGTTATATTTGCAGCCATCAACAAAGTATGCTACTGTTAACCCTACAACAATGTAGTCATCAAATATCTCGTGGATCAAACAAGTGAGTTTATTTGTTTACCACTAGTACAAACAAATAAATAACAGAAACGTGAGCACAATTAAAATATAAGAACAATACATTAAGCATCCGTCCGCAGTTACTTTGTGAACGATCAAGATGAAGATACTCTTCAAGATAATTAGCGCATTTCTCTACTTTAACTTTGTGTCTCCCGTTCAAATGTACTACATATACGACGATAATCCAACCATAGGCTTTGTAGCTGTCGACGGTGGAACATACATGAAAACTGGATTCAGTTTAGGCAACCCTAGCAAGAAGCAACAGTTCACAGGATCATATAACAACCCAAAATATCAGAAGATGAACAACGAACATGTTGTTGACTCGCACTTCAAAGTTATGAAGACCCCGTCGAAGCAGGCACTCGACACCGGAAGGCTCATAACCCATGAAGCCGTGAAAAATAAAGCGCAGAGAGTTGTTGACGAATATAGGAATACTGAAGCGCCAAAACAGTGGCAGCAGAATCAACAGATGATAAACACTGCAATTTCTGGGCAAAAAAACATCAGGCAAATCACGCAGATACCGAACAATACACCAGCTAGAGGCGATTACGGTTCAAAGCTAAAAGATGTAACTTTACACTTTCAATCTTCAAACAACCAACAGATTCAACCTATAAGGCCTAAAGCCGTCAACGTGGACTACAGCAACTCAATGAAGCAGCGAAATCATGATGCTGGAAACGGTAAAAAAAATCAAGATGCAGCACGCAGTCAAAGAACTCAGGATGTCGGACGTAATCAGAGACATAATGATGCAGGACGCAGCCAAGTAAATCAGGATAACAGTTTTGACTCTAATTCATACGTAGAAATGAATGTGAGAAAGGGGCAGATATCGAACGAACCTCAGAAAAAAGTTATATTAAACAACAACCGCCAGTCGGCTTCCTTGTCGCTTTCAGTGCAGGATAAACGTCAAAGGATACCCACATCTATGATGATGGACAAAACGCTGCACAAAGCAAATGGAATCGCACACGATCATAACATGCAGGTAATGTCACGAGTTCTAGACGCTATGACGCAAAAAATTGCAGACAGAAGACACAAAAAAGGCGAATACGTAAATAGAGACACAGAAAAACACTTGGACATAATTTACGAAAAAAGCAAAAGGAGTGTCGTAGCCGATAACATGAGAAAGTATATAGGAAAAGATAAAATAGGAAAAGATCTACGTAATCAGCAACGAGAAAATTCGGCCTTGGCGAGGATTGGGAGTCATGAAGAAAGTTTAGAACAGGATGACACACCTTACGCGGTTTTCTATAGAATGAACCCTGAGACTTTAGATCAGCAAGAAAGATTTATGATAATGAGGTCCCTTGACGCAGGCAATGTAAGTAAGGACTTCGTCACTAAGGAAAAACACTTGCATACTGCATTTCAGGAAGACTCTGAAAATATGACGAGTAATCAAAAATCTAAAAATAATGGTGGTGGAACCATTCACCGCAAGAAGCTGAAGATTTTCTCTAATTACAGGAACCATTGATTCCGCTTATTCATATCTCAATGAATACTACTGATGTGTATAACTTGTCATGCTAATCAATTCAATGCATTGTGGAATAAGGCATCATTTCACAAGCAAACCGCAACTTGTTTTATAAGTACTACGTTTTGTTTTTTTTTTGGCCTGCTATTCAATTCAATGTAGAAGTTGTTTAAATAAATATGATTATCGTTTTCATAAACTCTTATACGATGGTTGTTTTGATTTGTACACGACGACGGTAGCCCCATGTAGTTTGGCATGGATGTCATGTGGGGTAGTTACTGCAAGCTCTCCTAATTATTTGAAGTAGCTTATTTTAGTACAGTGACATACATTAAATTTTGTAGTTTCAATGAAACATTAAGTAGAAATCGTGCCGCTGTTTTATTAAGTTAAAGTGTGTCTATTACAACAGTCACGTGTCGTTGGTCGGTGACCACCTTACTAGTGTGCAGACACCGATACAATATCGTTTTTATACTCTGCGTCCGATCGAACGCGCAGCAATGCACCGTACAAATTAATACAGGGTTTTTCATTATCATTGACACAGAAGACCATTGCCCAATCTAGAGAGCGCTCTCGAGTCGGCCCATTTATGAATGTCAATGATCGATACAGTATTATGTTCACTATATAAATGCTAGTCTTGACCTTTGTCGTCATTATTATAGTGGACTTGATGGTCGAAAGCATGGCGCGAAAGATCGCCACGCTGTTGTTACTTTTTGCATACGGTTCCTGCATGGAAATGCGGGAGACTGTCGAACGGACGGTCATGGTCCGGACCACCGGCTCTGACCTTCAGCCCGCGGCCACCGGCTACATTTACAAAAAAGAAAGCGACGGTCCTGCCAGCGTCGTCAAGATGGGAGAGAGTGAGGTGATTGAACATTTTTCTAAAATGTATGGCAAGCCTGAGGCATACAAGGCGCCTATACCCGCCGCAGCGGGACCGTTCCATGACACAGAGGAAAACGAGAACAAAGCTGCTTCACACGCCTCAGAGGAACACGTGAAACCTGTTGAAGAGAACGTTAACGAACACGAAGATCCTATCGACGGGATAGCGGCAGAAGACTACGACAAGATCTTCGAAGAATACGCGAAAAAATACGGATCGGGCTACAAAGATGACTTTTCTGATTACTTGCATGGAATAGGTCATTTCGATCACGGGATTTACCACGAATACGGGGGTGGGAAGGATCATGGTTCAAAAGGATTTCATGATTATGGGGACAAAGGGCACGAAGGTTACGGGAAGAAACATCATTACGAGAAAGGAGATGCAGGGAATTACCACTCAGAGAAGCACGAAAGCTATGCAGTATCTAAAGAGGGAGGTGAAAAGAACCAGTATGACCAAGCCGACGCTCACGGGAAGCACTTCACTCACGGACATGAATACAAAGGCGATGACCACGGACACAAAGCTGCTCACGACAAAGGAGAAGCGATCGATGGATTTCACAAAGTTTTCGACAAGAATGAATTCAAGAAGGACCACGACTTTTATGATGCAGAAGGTGTCAAAGGAGACCACCACAAGTACGCAGGTGGACATGCCAGTCACGGATCAGAGGCCGGAGGACACGAGAAAGGAGATTCTCACCATTCAGGGCATCACGAGAAAGGTTTCGGAAAAGGAGGTTTTGTTGCCAAGGAATCTGGAGACGAGCATGGCGCAGCACACTCCTCAGAGGAAGATGGGGAATCCCACCACTACCAGGACGGAAAATTCGGCGCTAAAGGTGGACAGTATGTGGGCAAGAGCTTCGGATACCAAGTCAAGCACTGATGTCACGTTGGTGATCCTTGTTATATTTTTGTTGATTTTTTGGTAATATATTTTTTGTAAATATGCGTTTTTGTAGATATAAAGATAAGCCATACCCTCTGCTTTTTTTTTTTTGTTTCAATTGCCCTACTAAACTTGTGAACTGACAACTTTGACGATATATCATTATTTATTTAAATCATATTTAAAAGTTAATTTAATTAAATAAACGCATGGTTAAACAAAAATGTTAACAGTTATTCAAATATTGAGGAAAATGTTCTCATTAAGTTAATTTATTTAACGTTAGGGGAAAATGCAAAAATAAAACTCATTTTATACAAAATTTATTAATTAATATTAATGACATTAGAGTACGGATGGAGGAAACCAAAGTTTTTGTTATTACGTCTATAGGTATTTAGGAAAAATAAATAAAATATGTAATGATATAAAAATAAAATTTGTGGTTTTTTACATGACACCTTGAAAACACCGATACCTGCAAATTAAAGCATTATTAATATAATCTTACACTATGCGTTGGTCAATAGTTTCAAAAGGCAGCCCTTCCACACCCTAGCCTGTCTCATATTTTAAATGTACTTACATATTTGTTAATTTTTAAATCAGGCCCTAAATCCCCGAAGAATTCCTATAGTATTTAGACTATGTTGGTAAGTACATGGTCTATTTTCTTAAACTAGGCAGAAATCCAGACTGCTGAAAAATTCTTTATGGAAAATCTGAATAATACTACTAATTTAGGAACTCAGGAACTCTTTCGACTTGGTCTAGTCAAGCTTTTACAACCTTTTATCCTACAGAGTTATTTCACGGGTTGGTTCAGATATTTTCTAGCATTGACTATGACCTGATTCTCCATCTAGGTTAGCTCCACGAGTTTTTTTTTGTAAAATAGGTACTTAACTAACTGCTATTCTGATATGTGTAGGCACTAGTCGGTTTATTATTTACCATTCAATAATATAAACAATAAGCGGCAAATCTTTGCTCACTTCGTCTTATAGGCAACGTAATTATGTAGCCACGAGCAACCATAGTGTGTGTCAGAAAACGTAAATTAGTTTTATTTTTTATTTTCGATGTAAAACATCAATAGCCGCGTGTAAAACCGATTGCTGGCGTGGCGACGCATGCCGTGGCGACGCGTCGCGATCGACGATGGTATATGTATTTTTTTCATTGCTTATGCCATATTTAGTTCGTGTTAATCTGTTCTTTTATGCTTATTACTTGTGCAAAATAATTTCGATATTTCAAATCTGCCAGGCGTTCCGTGACGGCTCACAATTGTTTTTCTTAAGCCTAGGTTTAGGTAAGATATTGTTGTTGTGTGTTGCAAGTGCCTGCTATTTAGCGATTTAAATATAAAGGATTTTTCAAATCCCTCCCCTTTTTCTTTCCAATATTTCTCTATATTCTGTCAGGTCTACAAACTTATTCAGATAGGTACCTATAACTAAAAGGTCGGCACTTTCTCGACGGCAATGTCCTCCCGAGGTGTCCAGAATACCACGACCTTTTCCCATATCTGTCCTGAAGCAATCCAACGATATGGCGAGCAGTTGATTCTATTGTTCAGTACCTATTATTGACAGTGAAGGATTAAGACTACTTGATGCTCTAAGCAATCCACTCCTGTGGGCCCCCCTATCCGTCTGTCAACTAGAATCGATCTTTAAACCTTTACCGCCTAAAAACATTAGTTTTTTGTAAAATAACGTACCTTAAAGTGGAGTAGGTGCGACAACAGTAAAATTAAAGCATAATTTATTTATTGAAATGCGCCTTGCGGCTTTTCCGGGCATTGAATTCGCGCAAGATAGTATTAACGTCTAACGTTTTTAACATATCGGACTCTATGTATAATATCGATAGATTATCGAGAATTTCTTGTATCATCTTTGTCCTTTTTTAATTTTTTAAGATTTTTAATTTTGAAAAAGATCTTTCCACTGAGCAATTTGTAATCATAAGCGATAAAAATATACGCAGGGCTGTTTCCACATTAGGGAAAGCTGATTCAATTTTATCATCATGTATAATAGACATGGGTAGTTCGCGAACGATTGAAGGAAATGAACTACTTCATAGTACAAAATTAACTTATCATTCAATCAGTAGTCATTTAAATGTGTCTTTACTTCACTTACTTCAGTCTATCTTTACGCTCGCAAGAGACGCACCATAGACTATAGTACCTACTATATCCCTACACTACTCCCACTCATCACTCGTACACGTTCGTGTCTTTTCGGCGGCTGGTCGGCTGACGAACGACGACGGAGACGGAGTCTTATTTTGACAAAAAGTAGTTAGTCAAAACACGCTGATATGAACTTTAATCGACATATGCTCATTATGTACGTATAAAACTGAACTAGTGAAGTGTTATCATTATTATTATGACCGTCGAAACTTGTCAATCACTGTCACTCTCGTCCTATGGAGTATGGACTCATACTGATTTGCTGAACTAAATGAAGTACTGAACTAAATGAGTGGACTACTTCGTTAAGCGAAAAGATATACTTCATTCATTTCTTTTTACTGACACATTTCGCGCTTCTCTAATGTATAACTCTTTATACAATTGTGCGTGAGTTTGATGTAAACTTGTGCGAGCCGAATCACTGGGTCTGGAACTAATTTTACTTATGACATATGAATGAAACTGTTGAATTTCTGTTATTAATTCGGTGTTAAGGTCTTCTGGATATGTGTTTGCTAGATTTGTACTGTACTGACTGTATTCTGCAGTTTGATCGGGACAAATAATTTTATCGGCATCGGATATTTTATTCAAGAATGAGAATTTGTCTGATGTTTCTTTGTATATCTCTCCTCTTTTTCGCATCTCTGCATTTAATTTATCAATGATGCTATAATAACACGTTATTTTGAATTGTTCTCTTGGGCTGAAACTAACTTCAGGAGTTGAACCATCATTGGGCATCTTCTTTCTTCGTCTTTGACGGGTGTCTTTGTATTCCAAATCTGGTAGCTTTCCTTTTGCGCCGGCTTCTAAAGAATCAAAGTAGCACCGCAATTTTTCTAAAAAATCCACGAGTGATTTGTAGAGATTAGCGCAAGTCTCTAGAGTAACTTCTGGGTCTTGTAATACCTTGCTGACTTTTCGGAAGGTTTGCAAAATTTCGTCCCACATGACCAACATGAGTACGAACTCCAATTCATGTAGTTTATTGGACAAATTAGCTGCTTCTCTTCTGGTTTCTCGTTTTTGCATGTCATCCACAGAAATTACGTCTAATACATCTATAATTTTATTATATGTCTGTGAAATAGCTGATGTCGCTTTAGCGTGTGCTTTCCATCTCGTTTCTTATAAAGATTTCAAAACACTTTCATTATACAAATGATCTTTTAAAATTAGCCACCTTATGGTTGAACCAGAAAAAAAATTGTATAGTTTTTGGACTAATGAAATATTTTACAGCTGCTAGGCAACAATCCACGGCGCTTCGATCTACTAAATTGAGAGAATGGGCTGCGCATGGGATATATATTGGAAACGGATTCGCCTCTAGAATCTTCTGCTGCATGCCATTGTAACGCCCGACATATTTGAAGCATTCTCATAAGACTGGCGTCTGCATTTTTAAAAATCTAATCCACAATGTTCTTCAAGGTATTGAAGAGTCTGCTTTGCCAGTTCATCTCCTGTGTGATGCGTTTCCAACTCAATAAATGTAAGAAATCGCTCTACTGGCCCATCTTTTATATAGCGAATAACTACGCTGAGCTGGTCCATGTGCGTCAAATCCGGCGTAGAATCTACTGAAAGACTAAAATATCTAGGATCTTTTATTTGCGATATAATTTTACCATGCACTTCTTGGGCCATTATCATAATCAACTCTTCGTAGATCGTTTTAGATAAATAAGAGACGTTTCCTTTTCCGGTGGTTCCATATTTGGTTATGTGTGCCGCTAAAAAGGGATCAAATTGACTTATAAGTTCCAGCAACGCTAGAAAATTTACATTCTGAAGAGATCCAAATTTCTCTACTGCACCGCGAAAAGGAAGGCCTCTTTCTGCCAATGTGCGAATAACAGCTATAACTCGCTGTAATACGTGCTCCCAGTAAACATTCTCTTCATGAATTTTCAAATTAGTCCTAGAAACTTTTTTGTGTGGTTTTTGGTGACCCGCCAGACGTGATGCCCTAGGCAATTGCTTAATTTGATTAAGGGTTAATCCGTGACTGATTATTGCTAGGGTCGTATTTGCCCATAATGTCAACCGATGGAACGCGATGATGTGGTCGACGATGGAGCACGCTTGCTTAGAAGTACCTAACTTTCAATCTTGACTAAAAGACTCCTTGGCTGTAAGCACAATGAAAAAAAACCCAAAACGTTTTGTGCGTACGGGTGGCTACCATGTACCTACCAGCAGGCCCCTCTTATCCACTGGGCACTCAGGGCAAATGCCCAGGGCCCCGTGATCGATGGGGTCCCCTAGTTTCTGCCAGATAACCTACCGACGACTGATAAATAGAAAATCATTCGAATAATATATTGTTTTATTGTTTAGATTTTAAGCAACTTGTAAAGTTGAATAAATGAAGAAGTAGATTTTTTGTGGATAGTCCTCTGTCAAATCATATCCGCCCGATACCTTGTGCCCAGGGCCTCCAATAGGCAAAAGGCGGCCCTGCCTACCAGTCAGATTTTTCTCCCCTAAGCAATACCTACTTATTTGAGTTACAGAGAATGCCTACGCTATCTGTCGATTGAACATCTTATACCTACTCTACAACCCATAACTCATTATAAACCTGACTACGTTATAATTATACGCCCGTCAACCCCCATGAAAATCGACGTCGGCGAACGAAAGAAATCTGCGAGCAATTTTTAAAAGTTCACATTAATTTGTTAAAAAAACGTCATTTGATGCTATTGCAGTTGTTATGTTATTCCAGTTTTATGCAGGCTCTCTACTTCGACTGCTATAAAATTCCCCACTTTTATCAAAATGTCCAATTTTGACTTGGCTTGCCTTTATTACTACTAGGTACTGACTTACTTGGGTAAGGGGACAGATACTGAGTACGAGCATCTGCCCCCTTACCCCAGTGTGTGTGAGCATGCTTGCCATAACAGATCAGTAATCCGAGATACCAGGCACGCTTATGGAACTAAAACAGCATGACCAGCACCCCAATTGAAGAAATTCCAAATGCTGTTTTAAAAAATCGTCTGCTCGACAATGTAAAACACGCAATGAATAGGTACCCACTGTTGAGATGAAATGTGGAAATGACAATATGAAATAATATGTGATCGATTGTACTAATTTGTGTATTGCGTAATTAGCAGAGATCGGAATAGGTAGATTATATTTACCTAATGTTCGTGGAAGTAAATAACATAGAGTTGATAATACTTTAGTAAAATCCCGAAATCATAAACATGACGATAAATACTTATAGTCTACCTATTCTCATCATCTGCCTAGCCTTTTCCCAATTATTTTGGGGTCGGCTTCCAGTCAAACCGGATTCAGCTGAATACCAGTATTTTACGTGGAGCGGCTGCCTACCAGACCTCCACAACCCATTAACTGGGTAACACGGTACTCCTTGGCAAGACTGGTGTCAGATTTTATCTGTCTTCTGACTATCCGTAACGACTGCCAAAGATCTACAAATAACAGCTGGGACCAACGGCTTAACGTGCCGCAGGGGATCGCGAGCGGTCATTTAAGATAATTAGCTAGTTTGTAAGCCCCGGCCTTAAATTCATTTGAGGCCACCACAGGATAGTCCGGTTAAGCAGTAACCAGCCTTATGGGCTGAACTGCGAGTGGTCCCCGTCAAAAAAAAACGGCTTAACGTGCTTTCCGAGGCACGGAGGAGTCTCGGTATGTTAAGATGGTCACCCATCCACAGACCTACCTATTCTGATCTCTGGTAATTAGGCTCCGGACCTGCAGAAAGTTCCTATTGCTAGGAAAGAGTACCTAGACTTAGATTTTCGTCTTCATATTGAAATGTTTATAGACGTGTTTCAGTTAAGTAGCTAGTAGCTACTACGTAGCTCTTAAAGAATCGTTGCACTCATCATTATGAACAACTTTTACTATGGGACCAATACAGAAATCGCGAAAAAATAATTTGCTGATCAGCCTACATTTTATCGAGTTATGCGCACAGAAATGTATGGGGCAGTTGATTTTTTTTCGCGTTACAGGTTGTACATGTGAGAAAAAAAACTCCCTGGAGCAGGAATGCTCTGTATGCGTATGATGGCTATAATCTGAAAACATTATACAATACCTACCTACGTATCAATATGAACATGAATGAACCTACTACACCTTTTTTTGTTAAAGCTGGCTTTATTACAATATTCTTTATTAAATAAGAAAGAAAACCTTGCTAGAACGGATTTCAATGTGCGAATGTGTTGTTTTTCCGTACATCCTAACATAACGCATAACATATCGCGGTTTTGTAACAGAAAAACCTACAAACTAGTAAAGCGCAGACCAAACTGGAGGCAAAAAACTGTTCGAGAAGCTTCATTCATTGTTAAATCTATAATACATTAGTGACATAATATTGTAGGTCAATGTTACCTTTTACCGAGTGAAGCGGTTCGCGTAGATTCTTCTATTAAAAAAAGCATTTCACGCCTATTACTAGTGCGGTCGGCTAGCCCACAAATTGCACAATAGCCAATTTTTTCATTACCAGCGTCTTTGTCACCTATAACCTCGTCTGATAAGCAATTTGTTACATGGCTACAAGAAAGGTAGCGAATATATTCACGGACCTTTGTCTCTAGACTAGATATAAATATTGGGCAACGGGCTTATCAAATTATAACAGTACGAGTAGCAGTACGATCCACATCTCAACATGGCAAGCACAGCCTTATACGTTCTGCTGGCTGCGACCGCTGTGGCGGCGGTGCAGGTGGGCTTCGTGCCTCCGGCAGCCACCAGCTACATCTACAGGAGCGACAACAATGGCCCAGCCAACTACATCCAGCTCGGGGCTCCCGCGCCGTACCATGGACAACACAATGCTTTTGCCGCTCCGCTACCACTCGCACAGCCCAAAATCGGAGCCCTAGAAGCCTACGATCTCGCACCCCTGCCTCTGCCATACGTGGCTGCCAAACCCATAATTGTTGAAGACGCTGAAGAAGATGACGATGACGACAGCGAAGAATCTGATGAATACATCGATGGAGGAGCCTTGGGACATGACCATGGTCATGAATTCGCTAAGGGTGAGGGCAGTGACTACGCCGAGAAGCATAACTCTGCTCACGGTGAGAAGGGCAGCAAGGGCTTCCACTCTAAGGGTCACCATGCAAAGGGCGAAGCTGGACACTATGGTAAAGAGCACGACCAAGGTTATTACAAGGAGGCTGAAGGTGGCGAGAAAGGGCACCACGACGAGGCCGCAGTTCACGGCAAGCACCACGAATCTGGAGAGAGCTACAAGGGAGGCGACCACGGACATAAGAAGCACCACAGCAAGGGAGAGGAGATTACCGGCTACCACAAAGTGTTCAACAAGGATGAGTTCAAGAAGGACCATGACTTCTACGATGTAGCTGACAACAGCGGACATTTCAACAAGCACGGATACCAGAAAGGACACCACAGCTCCGAAAAGGGTGAACACAAGGAAGGTGGTCATCACGACTCAGCTTTCGACAAGGGTGGTTTTGGAAAAGCTGGCTTCCACGCTAAGGGTCATGTCGATAATGCTGATGCTGGTCATTCCGCTGAGCAAGGCCATGAGAGCCACTACCATGACGAAGGTGACTACGGCAAGAAGGGTGGCAGTGCTCAAAGCAAGGAATACGCATACGCAGATGACGATGGTGACGACGATGATGATGATAGTCATTACGATGATAAGGAATAAGCTCACCGTGGTTGCGGTTATTGTAAATATCTGTTGACTATTTAATTTTCTCAATAATTTTGTTATGTTTGATATTCTCGATGACGACGACGCTGTAAATATTTTTGTATCACAAGCGAATAAATGACTTAGAAATAAAACTATATTTACTTAGCTATTAACCGTCCCTTTACACATCTATACGAATGTAAAAAAACTGAAGAGTTTATTTGTTTGTTTGAACGCGCTAATTTTTGGAACAACCAGTCGGATTTGGAATATTTTTTTTATATGATAGCCACATTCATAAGGAAGGCTATACGGGAACGGGAAAAAACGGGATATGCGCGTAAGAAATCGCGGGAAAAGCTTATCTATTTAATATTTGGAAAGCAATTTACTAAGGACGATCTGCCGAGCCTGCAAGCATAAAGTTAAAGGTATCACAACCACACCCATTCCACGGGATCATGTGGTAGCCGGTAGGAAAAGAACAAGAAATGTTCCTGTTGATTCTACTTCACACTTCCAGTTTGAGATTGTGATTTTAATATTCATGTGATAGACATTGCTTCAAGTCTTTAATATAAATAATCAGCCGAGTCAAATAACCCCAATATAAATTATATATAAATTGCAATCCAACAACCACCTTGACGGTCAGTTTCCGTAATAACTATGAAAATCAATTAGTAGATGCACTAGGATTAATTAAAAAATAATTAGATTTAGGTACATTTAATTAAGTTAATGTTCTTGCTACTCTGTCTGGCTACACGATTGGAGAAACAACAGACACTTCGTGAGGAAATCAGCGTGTCCTAGATCCAAAAAATCGAAGACATAGTATTTCATGTCCGGGCAATCAAAATAGGTTAGACCAGTAAGGGAAAGACATTCCACCCACCGTGGATAGACTTAAGACTGTGTGAAAGATGATATTATGGATAAAAAGGGGTCAAACCTGTTAAAAGGTGTGACTGAGATGGAATGGATGGATGGTTCCGTTCGTTTAAAGTTTTGGCTATACCTATTTATGATTGGACTCAAAAGTAACTATGTGGGACCCAAAACAGTTGAATCTTTTCTCCAGGATTCTTGAAATGTCATTCATCATTTAAGCCGAAAGACGTCCACTGCTGGACATAGGCCTCCCCAAAAGTGGGCGTTTGCCATTATTGCCACGCTTGGAAGGCGGGTTGGCGATTGCAGTGTAGCTGTTGCAATGCACAGAGAATGCTGCTGCCCATTCTCTGGCCAATCCCTTAGTCGCCTCTTACGACACCCACGGGAAGTGAAGGGATGGTGCTATTCTTTTACGTCCAAAACCATACAGAACAGTTTCACTGACTCGGCGTTTTTTTGGTGGACGCCAGAGTCTTCCAGGAGTTGCAGTATTTGGGAATAGTGTGGCGGACTTGCCTAGTTCCACTGAGATCACGACTAATAGAGGAAGAACACGATACCTCATACAGATCCAAATAAATTAGAAGGCCAAGAGAATGATGATGAAAAATCTGCTATCCCGCACTGGACTTGCGTTGTGGATGACATGGGTTACTTCCAATCCTCTTAAAGAGGAGGCCTGAAGGAGTCCCAGAAGCAAGACCAATTACCTGATTTGTGTGAGATTGGTCAATGTTATGGGTTTTTTGTCAGCCTGAACTGTCCCACTCCTTGGCAAAGGTCTCCATACCTTCCATGTCCCTCTTTGTTGTGTTTATATACGCCAATTCACTACGAAGCCATCCAGGGCGTTCCGCCACCTTCTCATCGGTCTTGCTTAGCTGATGCATTGACGGCATCGGGACGGATGTTATGATGAATTTTATAGGTACCTAATTTAATTAAAAACTGCCTCGTTGGTCTCGTCTTCGCAACGCGAAGCTGAGCATGGATTCGATTCCCAGGTCGAAAAAACACCCCGTCGTTTTTTCGTCGGGGGTTACTAAAAAGTGTAATTGGGTTTTTCTTTGAGGATTTTTCCATTAAGTCTTTCTGATTAGCAGCCCGGAGTTTGGAAGTTGGTTGTGTGCTTCTCGTCTTACGCCTGGTCTCTCCCCGGTCGTGTCGGATGCTGACAAATCGGAATAAGAGAGTTAAAGAACAGGGAGCACACACTCGTGCACTATAATTTCTCCTGCGTACTTCGCTAATCTCCGTTGGGATTAGCCACCATGATCCAAATTCGGTCGGGTGGGGATCATTATTTGCGTAATAAAATATTTCCCGTACACTAATGACCATTGACACTAAAGCCCATATGACACTAAATACCATCTTTATTTTTTATCCTCCTTATAAATACTAGGTATACCTATCGGAAGAATAATTGTTATTGTTAAAATAGTGTTTTATTTTTTCTCTCGTTTTTTTTCCGCATTCAATTGTTAACTTGACTATTTATAAATTCTTTTGTTTTCAGATCCTTATAGCTATTGTTATGTTATTTTTCAGTAGCTGTATGTTACTATAATAGAATTAACGACGTTATTTATAATTAATAATATCAATTATTTTAAATAGCCTTTTTATAATAAAACAAATATCTTGCTATTTCTTTTCCTCTTTCGATTTTTATCGATTGCTTGTTTACTCGATGCCGATTTTTTTCTGCCATTTTTTGCAGTTGATCGAGACTGTATGTCTTGTAGGTATACCTAATAATGCCTGAGCTTCCCGAAGGGTTAGCAGTAGGGATGGTCCTAAAATGAATTTCTTTCGCAGAATTTTTTCCGACCCGAGCTACGAACCCGCTCGAACCAGCTCAGTCGCGCTGGTGACTGACTGGTGTCTGACAACTATGTTGGGGTCAACTTCTATTCTAATCGGATACAGTTGAACACCAGTATTTAACATGGAGCGACTGGCTATCTGAGCACTACAACCCAGTTGCTGCGTAACACGATAACCCAGTTGCTGCGTAACACAATAACCCAGTAGCTGGACGATAAAAAAATCTGCCTAGTCCCCAACTAATCTTACTGGTTCCAGCTGAACACCAGTATTTTACATGGAGCGGAGTGGTAACAACATACCATAGACAACGAATTGGCGAGGATGACTAAAAATAAAATGATTTTCCTCCTTGTTCAAATGCACTGATATATTTAACTTTTAACAATAGCAGAGTGAAAAAAGTAACTTTGCATAATTTCAGAGGTCAGTGAGATAATTATGAATGAACTCTGGTGGCTGCAAAAAGTAACGGTCTGATTATGAAGTTACTTATAAATGTTGATAGCTGGAGTTTTAGTCAAATCATGATGTTGAAATTGAAACGATAATATTACCTACTCGTTATCACCTACCGTTTTTTTTTTATGATGATGAGACAAGATGACCTCTAAAAATAGTTGCTTTATTTACTTCAATTTTTTTTAAAGATAATCCTTCTATTTGTCCTTTTTTTTTTCTTTGGCTTTGCAATTTCTCCTTTTTATTAAATAAATAGTCCGTTAACCACAAACCAAATAAAGGGCGTTATTACAAATGGCGTTAACGTTACATTAGAGCCCCGTACAGACGCCAGCACATCAAGCTGCGCTACCCGAAACTGTCAAATTTTCCCAATCAACCTTGAACCTAACGCTTCAGCGACAAAGTTAAAAATCTATCTAAGAAATTTGAAAGATTTTTGAAACTTGACATGCTGGCGTTTGTACCTTTTAGGTACAGAACAAACGGAACCTACTATGTAGATAATTCAATAGGAACCTACTAAGTATACTAAGTTTATTATGCTTAAATGTATAATCATAATATGAGCCAATCAGTGTCCACCTCTGGACAATGGCTTTTCACCAAACACGTAATTTTAAGGTAAACGGGAACTTTTACTAAACAAGAAGAAAAAGATACCTAATAGTTAGATATTTGCGTCCGTAATTTAAGAGAGAAAGGGAGGTTATCTTAAATAGATTGCACCAATTCATTTACTAAGACAGTTTCAGTCCAAACGACTCTACGATTGGAGCAAACGTATTGCCATCGAGTACGAGTAGGCTCCTTTTTTTTAAGGATGAGAAATCATAAAATGACTTCTTCCGCTCTGGGTGGAGCGGAAGGACGTGTCAGACTCTTACTGACTTTAGTCACCAAACGCGGTGAGCGTTGGGTGGTCCGCAGGCCCGCGCCTGCGCTGGCCGGGGATCGTCCTGCGACTCCCGACGCCGCGACGCCCGGGGCGTCTTCTTCTGTAGCGTCGGTTGGGGCGAAGGCCTTATCTCTCCCTCGCGCGGCCCGCCTCCTCCTTCGCTAGCATTACTACTTCGCAGAAAGAGGAGACCGCTTCCCAAGCCTGCTCGCTCTGGACCATGCATTTAATCAGGGCCGCGACTGTATGCTCCACCGTATCCTCCGGGCGATCCTCACAGTGCTGATACCCGGCGTGTCCTCCCGCTGAATCCGAAACAGGTACCTCCCGAAACAGCCGTGTCCGGTGAGTACCTGCGTCAGGCGGAAGGTGAGGACGCCGTGACGCCACTCCAGCAACTCCCCAAAGAGGGGCCTTACCGCCGCAATTGTGGCGTGCCCAACGAGAAGGTTCCTACGTTTAAAAATTCTGTACTTTTCCTTAATGCAATCTGTGTGTCAATGCGGATCTAACCCCTAGGCCCATTATAATACAAATTAAATTATTTATCGGAACTTCGAAGTTGTAATGGGCATCGATTGATATCAATAGATATCCAAAAAAAAATGTATCTCCCAACACAACTGTGAAGTTTCGCTAGAAAATTTAATTTGATAAACTTTAACTTTATTTAACAGGAAATTGGTTGGTGATCAACAAAAAAGTTTTAGAAATAACATTGTTGAATACGAAAATAGTTTTGAGCAGGTACTTAGTAGCTACCTAATTCGTGTGAACTGTTAAACATGGGACCTTGACTCGACCGATCCAAATCGTTGCACCGATTACGAATCTAATCGACTGTGGCTAGAAACGACCAGCAATCGATCACTCATCTCTTGGAAAAAAAAACATCCTTGTCTTACCGTTGTAAACAAAAGGCTATATAAGCCTAGCCCTCGGCATGTATGTCAGTGTCGCAACCTACTTCGATTGCGCAAGAGTGAAAAAAAATTAGGTCGCAATGCTAAAAACAGTTTGTCTTGTTTTGACATTGACCATCATGTTAGCTGAGTCATCCCCTATCAATGTCGGCACTCTAGAATTCGACAACGTCGACGTCGACTATCCAGACCTAGGATACGAACGTGATGAGAACTGGGGGGCCGTCTTCTCAAGGCTGTTAGGCGGTCCGACCAAGAATCCTACAAAGTACGCCAAATCTAGCCAGGATAGTGAGGCTACGAGTGCGAGAACGTCAGGATCAAAACAGAAGAGCCAGTCTACAAAAGGTGTTCACAGTACCCACAACAGTGGCGACCTGAACTCGTTCTTCAAGGAAATCGCTGCGCATGACCAAGGAGCTTACGATGATGCCGACGAGTCTGCCCGCGCTGACGTCACAGCCGCAGCAGCAGCTGCCACCAAGGGCAAGTCAACCAGGACATACGCCAGGGGTAACAAGACTACCGGCTCGAACCGAGTGTACCATAAAGATGAGTACAAGAAAGACCAGGACTTCTACGAGTTTGATGAAACGAAAGGAACTGTTAACAGTGCTGGCGGAAAGATAACAGGAGCGACAATAAGTGCTGATGAAGGATTTAGAAAAGGTAGCTACGATCATAATCGCCACAAAGGCGTTCACGGCAAGCAAGGATCTCTAGATAACGGATTCTTAGATAAACAATTTAGTGAATTCGAAGACTCCGAAGACTTAGACGGTGAATTTTCTAATTTCAAATGAATTTGATATTTAAACTGTCTATAGAAATTCATTGTGTTTTAAGTTTGTCACTAATTTATTTGTGTTACCTAACTAATGCTCTTTAATTTTATTATTAAATAACTCTAATCCAAACAGGTTATTTTGCTGTATAAATTTGGCTTACACTAAGTTCACACTGTTCACATAATTATGCTACCTGCCTCATCCTGGCACTTGGTTTTATTTTCAATTAACACCTCATTTAATCTTTTTTTAAAACAATTGAATTAGTAATTCTAATATTACATTTTTAACGTTATAAAATGCAACTGGACAATTTTTTTGTAACGTTTTTTAACGTTATAAAATGCAGCCAGACTTTTTTTTGTCCACCGACAAAGTATCTTTAGTCATTTGAATTTCGCGGGTCGAGTCGAAAGATACATTATAATAAAGATACATAATACATTATAGTAATAGACATCACACAGAGTGAATTGTAAAGGAGAACATTGTTAAATATTAACGAGATCGAATAGCTTGGACTTGACATCGCAAAAATTCCTTACAAACATCTTTGATCACACGGTGGAAATAATGTATTGATCGCAATCGATAACGTGAAGTAAATTTATAAAACCGGTATTATTTAGTAAGAAATATTTTAGGATAACACTAGTGCAAAAAGACGTTTTGTCTATGATTTACAGCCTGTCAATTTCAGCTGTCATCGCTCCGCTCTGTAGTCTTTGCAACATCGCTGAATGAAGTTATGTGTTTGTGTTAAATGGTTGTGAAACAAAGAGATTTATACGAAATAAATGAGGCTCGGTAGAGATTTACTGTTTAACATTACTCATGAGTACGGAAGAGACTCTGTTGAATCTCGATTTCGACAAACCGAACACAGCAATTACGCCGCCCGATGACGGTGTGGTATCTTTGTCGAGTAGTTCGGAGGAGATTTGTTTAGTGCCAGAGGTCGGGTTCGAGGGCAACGTGGATTCGCCAGGGGTGAACCGAGAGTCGCAGCCGCTGCTGGGCGGCCGCGGCGACTTCGAAGTTTCTTTCAATCATTTCCCAGGTAAGACGAAATTGACCCTTGTAACGTCGCACTGACTCATGTTACCTTTATAAATGAGTTTATCAGACTTATTAGCTTGTGCTTAAACACGGGTAATGATATTTAGTACAGTAATTTACAAAGAAAACGCTTGTAAGACTTCTCATGATGAGTTTGAGTTGTATGGCTTCCATGGACATCGTTAATTTTTTTGCAAATAACAGATGTTCACAAGTGAGTATTGTTTACCTTGACGCTGTAATAGCTCACTTATCGCGCATGATTAGAAATTCGTATCTTGTAATTATTATACTACCTACCAAAATTGCATGTTTTTGTGTACTGTACCTTGTTATTGATTGAACTAACTTCATTGTGTAGTTAAACTCAAAAACGTATACACTTAGAAATGTATGAATATAGCCACAGACTATTTTCAGTGAAGTGTAACGGCTGTGCTGTAGTTTCAGTGCCAATGTTTAATTTGTTTTTTTAAAATGGATCGTCCTTTTCAGTGCAGTAAGTACTTCATATATAATATCCTTATATACTTTTCGATATTTGGAAGAATTGCATTTGAAAAACGTTTAGTAACACTTGTTACTGATAAGCCATATGGCAGGTAACAGTTATACACTTTACGGTATTCATTAACTTTTTTGTGTGAATATTTTTTATGAGTCTGTAGTTAAAATTAAGTAAAGAGGTTTGTTGGCTCAAGGTTAAAACCATTTTATTTGTGGTATTACATTTTCTTATTCTGAAATATGTTAGATTTGGTACAGCTATGTGGCACTGAAAAGTAGTGACGAAACAATTCTTTGTATTGCACTGTAATAACAATTAATTAAAAAGATTGTGTTTTTGATAAACAACCAATTTGGAGATAGTATCTTTTGAACAATTGCATTGCCATTAGTATTGCATTGGTTAGCAGAAATAATGTTTTGGTCTTCAACATTCAAAACATGTTTTATTAGGTCATCATTTATCTAATAATAAGCTGTAAATTAAGAATTATGCTGGAATAAGACATAATACAAGTTCAGTCTTAAATAAACAACACACAAATAAAAACAAATGACAAAAATTGTCAGACTGGTTACTGCCAGCCAGCATTATCCCACTCAAAGGTCTACCCTTATACCAAAATAATTCCAGCTGTTCAATCCAGGGGTAGTTTGAACCATTGCAAACCATTTAGTTTCTAATATACTGTCCCTCTAAACTTTACACAAATTAGTTTCTCATTCACATCTACATTATTTGTAGAGGTAGGCAAAAATATACCTAAATAAAAACACACATTTCACAACAGTAATAAAGTTTGATAATGAAGCTACTCTTAATTAGAATACCACCTTTCCTAATGAGTTTATTTCACAATCAACACAAAAGACATGTAATTGCAGAAAAAAAATAATTGATGAGTATTCCCAATTGAACTTAAAACTAATGACTGTTTATGGTGCAATATTGTAAATGCCATGTCATTGTTTCACCACCATTGGTTGGCTGGTAGAGAATGCCATTAAGTCTATCATTATAACCAATGTGCATACAGCCTTTTCTTCTATTTTTATATGCATGGGAAGTCATCAAATTACTTCTCCTGCTCTGGGTGAAGCGAAAGGTTGTGTCAGACTCTTACTGACTAAAACCCATCCGAGTTCCTTCTAAAGCACTATGCGTTCCAGGGCAGTGGTGACTCTTTCAATCAATTTCCGCAACTCTGGCACAGTCAGCCTACCTTAGCCTTTTCCCAACTATATTGGGTCGGCTCCCAGTCAAACTGGATGCAGCAGAATACCAGTATGTTACATGGAAAGACTGCCTATCTGATCTCCGCAACAATATGTAACTGGGTACTACAATACCCTGCATCAAGACTGCTGTCAGAATAAATGTACTAAAATAAAAATAAAAACGAGTGTTAAGCACAGCTTGGTATACTAAGCATAAAGATAGTTTGATAACCAAACAGGTTACTATGTTAATGTAGTTTAGTACTACTTCAAGGTAGGGTCACATTTTTGTCACTCATTATGCTAATCTACTGTTACCTAATTTCTTAATGTTTAAAAAACTAATGATAAAACTTTTGAGATTAAGCAAAAATAGAAGTTATTACAGTATAGAAGATAGTTTGTGAATCACTAATTCACTAATGAAAGTTGTAAGTGATTCTGTACAAAAAGGTAGAAAAAAAAAATACTTTTCTCATGCATATTTCGACAAGTAATATAAGTCCAGTAGAAATACAGTTTATAAAATAGCAACACTTAATAAGTACTGCTATTCTGAGTCAATTAGTTGTCGCTAACCAAAAAAATACTCC
This sequence comes from Mamestra brassicae, assembly GCA_905163435.1. Taxonomy (NCBI): domain Eukaryota; kingdom Metazoa; phylum Arthropoda; class Insecta; order Lepidoptera; family Noctuidae; genus Mamestra; species Mamestra brassicae. Next base: position 4,368,700 of record LR991009.1, read on the forward strand.
AAAATGTCCATAAGTTTACAACATCAATACTGAAGAAAAGTTTTATATTCTACCTACAGCATTCTACAGCCCATACATATGCAAATGGTGCACCCACATATCTATGTGTCACTTACCCCACTCACTACCGACGACACATCGACACAGTTAGGTAAACAAACAAGCGGGTCTCATGCAAATTGATATTGATTGTCTTGTTAGTATCTTTAGTACTTGTAGCTATCTGTTGATTTCTACAGTTTGCTAAATATAGGTTGCTTCAATTTATTTTGTGTCAATCTCTGCCAATGTAATTTATTTTTGTGGAGTACTTTGTCATTGGCATATCATTTGAATATACTGTTTTGTTACCTTCTGCCAGCTGTGAAGTAAGCTTAAAAAATAAAATAAAGGTTGCTCTGAAGAAAAAAAGGAAGATCTGTTCAAATTTGATTCTGTTGGACGAAACAGTAGGTGTGTATTAATTAATTGTGAGATTTATCATATTCAAAACAAAGTACTGAACAGCTCCTTCACACTTCAATGTTCTGATAGAAAGCTGCACATTTGGTAAAAAAAAATTCAGACATTTTACTTTTAATTTTCTTAAAGAAAACCGTAACTCAAAAAATCTGGACAAATACCAATTCCACCATTCCAGGTATGTTTGAGAGCGGAAGAAGTCATTTGATGGTGATATATAGATATATTTAAGGGTGATGTTGGCTAGTTGATATACAAGCCGTCTGATGCAGTTGGTGACATCAAATCTGTGATTGAACTATACACGCTGAAATTTGAATGGTTGTTTTCCCGCGGCAGAACGATTAGCCATCAGTAGTACTATCGAAACGTAAAGTTAAACTAAAAAAATAAAAATGTTTTTGTTTTCAAATAATTAAAAAAAATTATTCATAAACTCGAAAGCGTGAGAAGCAATAGTAACTCACTAGACATGACGTAGGTACTACTGGCAGAGCGGCGCCGCGCCGACAAAGTGAAAAGCGATTCATAAATGTTTACAGCAAAATAAACTCTCGCGGGTAGTAATACGGCATTAACTTGCCTGCAAGCACGCGGCGAGTGAAGCGCCGCGCATCGCGCGCTGCATCCTTTTTTGTTATACCTATCAGTTGGTTGATCGCTTTCGGGTTTTGTTTATCATAATTGTTATTCTGCCATTTTTTGATTTTAAATTGATTATTTTTCATAAGCCGATTGTATTAAAATTTCATCTTGTGTAATTTTATTTCGCTATTTTTCGATACTGTAGGCATATTACCCAACATCAACCTTAAATAAGACCACGCACTTCTGAAACTCCCTGTATAGGTAATTTAAAAAATAAAATTATCATGAAGATCAAACCCAAGCCTCCATCCTTATTATTAGTTTTACTTGCAAAAAACACCCTTTAGACTGTGTACCTAAACCCTTTTATGATAACAAAGGAATTACCTAAAAAGTAGGTAGTGGGTTGTTACATTTCGTATCTTAGTACCCTGCATAATTGAAAGTTACTTAGTTGAAGCCAATCCAGTAAAGTGGCTTCTAGCTAAATTAATTCTGAAAGCCATCATGTGCTAACATAGCAGTAGTTTTCAGTGATAAGGTAATGTGTTACTTACAATTTACCTACCAAGTACTAATCAAAATCAAAACCTAGATAATTATCACAATTTGAAACACAAGATTTATTTCATACAAAACAAAGTTCACATTCCATTGCAACTTTTTAGGGCGCTTTTAATAAAATATGTCAGTTAAAAATCAACTTAAAATACATAGCGCTAAAGAAGATACTTGAGTTAGTAGCAATGGATTCAATTGATCTCGAATAAGAAATTCGTGTTATTTAGATGTATACAGGGTGACATTATGTGCAAGACGTGATCGACATTACTGTATCGACTTTAAAATAAGTTTTTTTTTCTTTTTATATCTTATAGCAACAGCTGATTAGGAGGTCAACGACCTCTAGTCCTTGCTATTAATGATGATATTTTTTATTAACCTCTTATCATTAGATATCGATATTTCGATACTCATTACGTCTAAGACGAAGTTTGCTTACAATTTAAGCTAGGTTCACACTACTGTGCCGGAGTGTGTTGTGGCGCGGGATACACCAATCAAACGAATCTATAAAATCAAGCCTACGTCACATGACGAGTTTGTAGCCAATCAACTGCGTCAGAAGGCGACACGACACGGCACAACACAGTAATGTGACCCCGGCTTGAATTTGATCAAATCATGAAATCCAGAACTAATCGAGCCCTTGCCGCCGACTTATCGTAAGCGTCATTTAGCCGAAAATGCGTTTTTATATCTTTAATGACTTAGTTTAAGATACAAAATAAGTTTTTCAAGAACATGTCGCTTAAGATAAGTTAGCAGTAAGGGTATTCATGTTTTCACATGAATGAGTCCCTAACATCTTTTTGTTGTCTACTTAAGCAGATACAGCGTTTATCACACTCGCATACAATATTATTGATTAAAATGAATCCATTGACAATGTACCTACGCTTCATTGAATATTGATACTTTGTACAGCTTGCATGCGTCACTGAGAACAACGCACGTCACGATTACGCCAGATTTGCGTTTTGAAATAGCCTCAGCGTTCGATTCAGATTTACTTGCATGGTTTGTGTATAATAATAATGTATTTTGGAGTTTAATAAAACAAGTTTGGAAGTAATTGGTTAGACTGGAAGCTAATCCCACCACTATTGGGAAGGGAAGCCTTTGGTTCTAGATTTTTCATTTGCCTGACGAATTTTTTCGGCTCCACCATAGGTTGTCAATAAGGACCATAGTTGTTTGCGATAAGACTGCGATAATACTTATACAACAATACACCACACATGCCTCTTATATACTTCAAATGGCTCTGATATTGCAGATGTCCTTATTCGGCGTTGACCAGTGACTCTTTGAGGCCCGCTTGAGCAAACCAGAACTATCTATTTATTTAACTGTGTCCTTCAATTATCTGCTGTTTCGTTGCCACCCTATAAACATCATCATTATTTTATTTGAATTCATTCACACAGTACGTCTGGGTTAGTCCCGCTATGGTATGGTCCCGGTATGGCACCCTCTTAAAATACCTATCAAAAAGTCCCGCTATGGTACCCTTCAGTTTTTGGTACTGTTGTAAAGAAAAGTTATACAATGCGTTAAGAAAAAAATAGTATTAATAAAAAATATCTTTTCTTAACTATTATAGTTAAGCAAGATAATATTTATTAATACTATTTTTTAAACAAATCACGCTCGGTAATTGTCGTTTCACTTCAGGTAGTTACCTGACCAACCGGTTTTTTCGTAAAACAATAGAGACGAGCCCTTCCTCGAATTCGTATCTAGCTCTTCCCTTTTGTTTTTATGAAAATAGAGAGAGACAGTATTATTCCGGGTTTAGTTTGCTATTTGCAGGATAGCTTGTTAGTTTATCTATTGCAATGTCTGGGTCAAGTAGTTCACGTGGTGTAAATTTAATAATTATTGACAGTCGACGCGGTGGAAAAACTTTATTACGTGCCGGACATAAATATATTAAACGCAGAGAAAATAAAAATTCAAGTACTTGGCATTGTGTAAATAGGAGAAATAGTATTAAATGTAGTGGATATATAACTATTGAGAATACCAATAATACAATAATTAAAGATTATAAACACAGTGATCAGTGCGTGCCACATTTTGAAGACAATGAAGTTCAAATGGCTATAAGTGAGTGCAAAAAAGAAGTAAATTCAAATTACGGATCAGTACAGAAAATTTTCGAAAAACACATGGGTAACTTAAAAGACAAAGGGTTACACCTTACAGGAAATGTTCCTGACTATAAAAAATTAAAAACAGTATTATACAGACACCGAAATAAGTCGTTGAACGTACCAAAAACACAATTTAAGAATGTGGAAGAAATTATAATACCAGAAGAATTTAATAAGTATGTATTGGCTGATTATTGTAATGAAGACTGTAATCGAATAATTATATTTTCCTCGACAGAAGTAAAGGAATATATAAAATGTGTAACGCATTACTTTGGTGATGGCACTTTCGACGGCTGCCCAAACCCATTCGAACAAGTTTATGTCATTCATGGAGACATGGGAAGCACTGAGTTATCCACGAATGTAGCACCATTATTTTATATTCTGTTAAAAAACAAAGAAGGGAAAACTTATGAAAAAGTTTTCGAATTGATTAAACAAACTTTGCCTGAATGGCGTCCATCGAAATTTACCTTCGATTATGAAATAGGAGTAATAAATGCAGCAGCGAAGATTTTTCCTGATATCAAAATAAATGGATGTAACGTACATTTTCAAAAGAACGTTATCAAAAAAGCGAAATCTTTAAATCTCATGGAACACGAAGAGTCCTCGAACCATGTTAAGCAATGCATAGGCTTGGCGTTTTTGCCAAAACAAGATATTGAAGACGGCTGGCTGCATATAATGGAAAATAGGTATAATATCTTGGTTACTTTCCAAAATGATGTTTGAGTACTTAACTCTAATTATATGGCAAAAAAGTAAAGAACAACAATATCAGTAAGGACCTGTTAATTTCATTGCTTTACAAGTACGAACGTTTAATAAGTATTTTTTTCAGTTTCGACGATGAAGCTATGACCAAATTCAATGACTATTTTGTCACTCAGTGGCTTGAATATCCAGACCTCATTTGGTGTTGCCATAATGAACGCCATAGAACAACTAACTTGGCGGAATCATGGAATGGCAGATTCAATAAAGTTATTGGAAAAAATCCCAGTTTATTATTGTTTCTGCAAACAATTGGCAACGACACATGTCACTTTGATATAAAACAAGCCAAGTAAGTTGTATTTTTTAGACAATATTTTTAAGCAGATATAATATTTTTAAAAGCAGATATATATTTTTTTACATAATACGAGTACATAGAAGAATTTGAAAATGGATTTGATTTTATTTATTTTGGTAGATATTATTGGTTGTCGCCTTCTATTACAGACGGTTACTGAAAAAAATATAGCTTAACTTAAATAACTGATGATTTTTGTTATAGCTTTCGACTAAAAAGATCACCTATAAATTCAAGAAAAAGAACAAGTATAGAAATCGACCGCCAGATTCAAAAGCTAACAAAAAGTTACGAAAATAAAGCTCCATTGGTGATTTTCTGATTAACATATCAAAGTCAACATTTCGATCAGAACATTTAAAAAAATAGTTTATTTTAATTTTGTTTTTAGCCTATTAAAATGTTTAATACTTTTTCTCGATGTTGATTATTTTTTGTAGTTTATGTTTACAATTTGCGCCTTTTTCTCCATGTTGATTATTTGTAATTAATATATTTGTCTAGTTGGTTGTTGATTATTTTTGTAGTTTATATAAATTTACAATTACTGCCTTTTCTCAATGTTGATTATTTGTAACTAATATTTATGTCTGGATGTTGTTTTTATTTGTAGTTTATAATATTTACAGTAATACTTTTCTGAGATGTGGATTTTTTATATTTTTTTTATTGTTGATTATTGGTAATTAATATTGTTGATTATTTTAAAAATTACATTGCAATTAATATTTCGTTTTACTGTTTGATATTTTTTATAAATATTTTGAATTAATAAAAGACTGATTTAATATCGCAAACAGACGTTTTATTGATACACTCCTAAAAGTATTTATTTATAGATACACTTTTCTTTTCAGTTGTACCTTCTATTGTCTAACGTAGATCTAAAAGATGGGTACCATAGCGGGACTTTTTGATAGGTATTTTAAGAGGGTGCCATACCGGGACCATACCATAGCGGGACTAACCCGTACGTCTATCGTATCTTTAGTCTTCCCCTACTCTTATTATAACCATCTAAATTAAATGTCATGCCTTCCTCTCATTCCTCCGCATCACATGCCTCCCAATTAAATCAAAAAGTAAATAAATACGCTTCGTGCGTGACGGAATATCATATTATAGAACTAGCGTATGCCTGCGACTTCGTACGCGCAAATCCTGTTCCCATATAGCCTATAGCCTTCCTCATGAATGTGGCTATCTTTGAAAAGAATTTTCCAAATCAGACTGGTAGTTCCAGAGATAAGCGCGTTTAAACAAACACTTTAGCTTTTTAGTATTTATATAGTATAAGTAAGTATATAGATTCGTCACGTGGATTCATACGGGTGTCCTACAAGTTTGTACGCGCGAAGTTTCGTCATCAAACGTGACCTCGACCACGTGACTTCAGTTGAGCCTGAAACTGAAAGGGCAATCCCGATCGAAGCTCACAAACACCGACTGTTTACGTAATATCCAGTAAACTTCGAGATGTTTAACGTAAACTAGTTTCAGTAGTCCAAGACACGTTACTTGTAATGCTCCTCTGAAATAAATTGTGAATTGTAAACGGATATTCTCTCCCTAACTAACCGAATTGATTATTTTTTCTTTTAATCTATTTTCTGTAATATTTCAAAGGAAAATAATAATAATCATGCCTGTGATATGAAATTCAATATTGTAAAATTATTTTGTAAATGCATGGAATAATTTTATTTTTATTTATATATTATCTCCCTATCCATCTCAATATGTTTATCTTTCATTTATACCTTTTTCATTATTTGTTGAAGCTTCTCCCTAGAACCTTCCGAATTTCATCATTAAATCTCCGGGTAGGGAGAATATCGATTAAAATTCCAATGAGAACTGGGTCGAAAAGCATCTCTATCAGTCATACCCATACATCACCAAACTGTTAAAAACAAAACCTGGCTCTCTTGAATAACCGAGCTACATTTAGCAAGTCATCAAAATAAACAATATCTGTTCAATAATAAAACACTACACATGTTTACAAGGCTGCAGGCGTCCGTTTTCAGCAATTTATTGTACGATGCTTTTAATTTTATTCTTTTTATTTTCTCACATCGCTGCTTAGGCAAGTGGCGCCGTTTGTTAGCCAAAAGTAAGATATATTTTTCTTTATAAGCTAGTTGTGTTTGTGTTGTATGTAGAACCCAATTTTATATGTTCCTATGTGTTACTGAAAAATCCCCACCCCGTAAATGATGAGATTTGCCGGAAAACCCAAGTCTTACTGATGAAGGACTTGTATCAGGGAGAAGGCCTTCCAGGCTCAGTGTTCCGACAGCGTTAAAGATAGAAAAAATTGCTTGCATTCATAATTGTAAAAACATATTCATCATGTTCATGACCGGCTTCCAGAGTCACCGGAAAATGGCAAACGCCGTAAGATTGTAATAAATCTTCATTGATTATAATTTCTCGATATATAATGAAAATATATTTTTAAATACAATAAATCCCATCAAAATTCCAATATATTAAATGTGTCTTATTAAGAAAAAAATGTTCACAATTTCACGCGATATTTTACAATCTTACGGCATTTGCAATTTTCCGGTGACATATACATATATGACCTCATTTTTTTTTTGGATCATTCTTTGATGTATGTAGACATTGACTATTACATCAGTCTAGGAAAGTCTATTGAGTACTAGATCACGCGTGAGACCTATGATATTATTATTATTGAGCCCAGAAAGTCCGGAGCTTGTAGCTCTATCCACATAATATCAGAGGCAGGACTTTCCGAGCGAAGTGTATACTCAGCGACTGCGAAAATATTGCGAGCATCCATTTTCTATAAGTATATTTTACGTTTCCGGACTCTAGCCTATTAGGGACCTCAGTTTTCTGGAGCTTTCTGAGACGTACGGCCATTGAGCCAAGAAAAAGAAATCCTGAATCCTAAAAGGCCCTGGCTTCGAACTGTGTAGATAGAACTTAAAACGTTATGCTCCTGTGTGGTGAAATCCACCTAAACGCTTAGTGCTAAGTTCTGGTTTCCATGTAAGAATCAAAAGTGAATCAGTATTCGTTCCTTCCCTATATTATGTTGATTATGCGATTTTCAATGAAGATACGTCATCGGATGTATTAGGTATTCATACTATTCATAGCACTTATAATTTTTATTATGGTATGACATAATTACTGCCGTCTTTTGTTTTCCTCGACGATTAGGATTGCGCTGATCATTATGCACTATTTTAAATAAAAGACTGAAGAAATGTGAACATAACTAATTGTGATAAGTATAGTTCCGATTTTAATTTTTGAAGTGAAAACTTCTTTAGGTCGTGATTTTTGTTCACCCAAAAAGTGCTCAACGGCACTTTTTGGGTGAACAAAAATCACGGAACTCGCGTCATCGTCACCGAACGCTTTCCATGAGCTATATGTATACTGTGTATGTATGTGTACTTTTTGGGTCGAACAAAAATCACGGAACTCGCGTCATCGTCACCGAACGCTTTCCATGAGCTATAGGTATGTATACTGTGTATGTATGTTTACTTTTTGGGTGAACAAAAATCATGGAACTCGCGTCATCGTCACCGAACGCTTTCCATGAGCTATATGTATACTGTGTTTATATGTGTACTTTTTGGGTGAACAAAAATCATGAAATTCGCGTCATCGTCACCGAACGCTTTCCATGAGCTACCTATATGTATACTATGTATATTTGTGTACTTTTTGTGTGAACAAAAATCATGGAACTCGCGTCATCGTCACCGAACGCATTAGCTTTCGCTTAGTTTTCACTTCTATCGGCAGTCCCCAAAGTTTTCCAAAGATGTTGATCAGAGAGCCTAGTGCGACTTTTCACACGAACGTACACGTTCGTTGAATCAAATCAGATGGCAAAGAAGGTTTTCCGTTATTGTCACCAGACGTCGCTTACTTATAGCTAGTTTACACAGTGCGAGCTGCTGACTAGACAGTAGACAGACACTCGTAAGATACGTCCATACTATGCGAGTTACTGCACTGCAGCTACTCGGCAAGCTGACTCGCACGCTAGCTCGCACTGTGTAAACTAGCCAATAGTTTTAGTAAAATTGACGGTTAAGTTACGCCATGGCCACGCCGAGTCCTTTAAAAAACTCGCGCCACGTCCACTGATCCAATTCAGGATCAGACTTAGCACAAAGGCGTGTAGAGCTTAAAAATCCAGATGAAAGATTGAATATTCTGTGTTCCTTTATCTCGAGTGCACTGACTGCAAAGCAGGTTTCGCCATACCTGTGGCAACGCAGACGTCAGACCTTTGTGTTATCAAGTCTGTGACGCATAAAAAGTTCGTGAAGCGTGCATACTTTTTGCACGTTGTGCAGGTAGTCCATTTTTAGGATTCCGTACCAGAAGGGTACCCTATTACTAAGCTTCCGCTGTCCGCCTGTCAGCAAACTGAATCTCATGAACCGTAACTAGGCAGTTCAAGTTTTCAAAGAGTGTGTTCCTATTTCTATTACCGCTATAACAACAACTAATTACATACTATTGTGTATGTGTGATAAAATCTGTAAAATAACATATTTCAGGCAAATAAATAAACGACTTTAATTTCGGAACTCGGTTTTTTTAATATTCAGTTAAGTACTAAAATTTATTTACATAGATATTTACAACTGTTTTAATAAATACTTAATTAACTATATACAATAAAAATAAAAACTCCCAACTAAATTAACCCTCAAATATGGCGTCAAAAATTCAGTTATAAATAAATAAATCTATCTACCTATCTAATAAAAAAAAATAACAACTGGTTACAAGAAGCATTATTTTTTCGGTACATGTGTGTGCGAGTCCAACTCGCACTTGTCCGATTTTACGGGCATGCAAGTGCACCAAGAAATATCGTGAGTTCTGAGTGACGGTTAATCTAGAGATATTAAACCTTCAAAACAGTATTCTCCTCATATCGAGACCACCGATGAGAATAAATCATTCAGTGAGAAAAAAAATAGTGTGTTAGTTCAGGAGACAACGTACGACGTACGCATTTAAAGTAATACCCAGCATGCGTAATAAAATTATTATGGAGTAGGTCATTCAAGCGACAATTGATATCGATATGTGAGTCATTAAAACCAATATATTGCAGTTTACGTCTGAGCAAGTTTACCTATTTATTGTATGAGCAGTTTAAATACAAACACACATATAATAAACAGATAAGACGAAAGGTATAGAAAAATATAGAGATATGTTTCCAGCACACCTTTTGATAGAGATTGCATAAAAAGAGATGTAGACAGTAGACACCATAGAGAATGGTTATCTTTGGTAGACACCGTGTGTAAGCTTAAGCAGGAAAGACAAATAACTACATACGTAATACACTCTGATTTAGGTATTCTTACGGCCGCCGGTTTCAATAACGTATCTACCTTTAACCAACTGTCAAATTAGCGATAAAGAGTAGCTAAAACGTCATGTCAAAGGCAAACATGAAGTTTCGGCTACTGTGGGTTGGTAGCTAATTTGACAGTTGGATAAAGGTAATACGTTATTGAGACCGGCCGTTAGTGCAGTATGATATTCTAAAATAAGTCAAGTAATACTATGCTTAAAAGGTTCAGCACTGCAACTGTGTTATTATGTAAAAGGCTTATTATGACTGGCTTCCAACCGCAAGGGCTTCCTACAATGACCGCTACGAATATCGACACTTACTGTACAATCCCTTTCTTTTGTATAATGCTCGTATTACAATTTGTCATGTGATTGTGGATTGTGTTTACAAACACTCTTTAGAACAAACAATTATCTTGTTACGACGATTCTGTGTGAAAATTGAAGAGTACTGCCTTGTGTTGCGCAGAAATCCAGACTTGATCTTGCGGAAGATGTGCTATCGAACCATGTTGTAATTTATTTACGCGTGACGTCACTATGATGGTTCAGACGCCAGCACATCACGCTACCCAAAACTGTCAAATTTTGCCAATCAACCTTGAACCTTATTCTTCAAGCATAAAGTAGACAATCGATTAAAGAAATTTGACAGATAGTTGTAGCTTAATGTGCTTTTTTTTTAAGGATGGGAAATCATCAAATGACTTCTTCCGCTCTGGGTGGAGCGGAAGGGCGTGTCAGACTCTTACTGACTAAAACCCATCCGTGTTCCTTCTAAAGCCCTTTGCGTTCCAGGGCCCCGGTGACTCTTTCGAACAAATACCGCAACTCTGGCAAAGCTGGATGTGCTGGCGTCTGTACAATTTTAGCCAACGAAGTGTCGTCACGCGTGTTTTCAACGCACTATCATCTTCTTTTTTGTTTACGTGAAAAAAGAAAAAATACGAGTCCAATATTTTTTGGAAAACTATCTGACCGACTAATTAGATTTTTTAGTAAAATACCCTATTGATGCGAGGGATTGAAAGCTCACTTCACTTTAGTTATCATGGTGAAATTGTTACAAAATAGCCTTCGAACCATGGTGACCTTTTCACTCAACTGTTGGGTGACGAAATTCCTACCATTCTTTGGCCAGGTACTTAGGTAATGCTATGAATCTGAAAGGTCATATTCGTTCGAAGGATCGGCCAATTCGTTTAGCTTTATTCGACCGTACCCAGGCCCCCGTTTACAAAGGGATGCTTTAAAGGATTTCAAATTGTACTTTTCTACTGGGTCAAATTAAATTGGCTAAAGAAACTCCACAGACGCGATGGATGTCGGTACCTTAAGAAGGTGGTAATGCCCATTAAATAAATTAATATTAAAAAAAGTTTAATGAAAGATTATTATAAAAAAACCGAACTCATCATTTCAAAAACTACACTTTCAGCGGCCGTCGACATCGAGCTGCAGCAATCTGTCTTCTTTAATAGATTTTCAACTTTATCGCTGAAGCATTAGGTTCAAGGTTGATTGGGTTAGTTTGACAGTTTTGGGTAGCTTGATGTGCTGGCGTCTGCACTTGGTAATTATAAGATTCTCCACTATTTTTCTTTTATCGCCATCATTTATGTCGATACCCGTCGCGGCTTGAGTTTCCTAACTAAACCAGTTGACCCAATGTATCAAATTAAGTACACATAAAAGTTGACGGTTCTCTATTATGTCATTGGGCGTTTCGCACGTGGTAGATTTAAACCAGACGCATGTCAATATTCGTATAAAACAAAAATATAGAATATCATTTGAGTTACGGAGTCATGGCTGATTAGCTTATCAATTTGATACTCGGTTATCTTTGTAAGTACGGAAAACATCGAGCGGTAAACATTTTTTATAATAAAGTAAAGACATTAATATGAGGTTAATTCAGTACATATGTATAGAAGTAATTATAAACAAAGTTATATTGGTTTTATCAGGTCCTGAGATAAGGAAGTCTGGTGAGGAATCTTAAGCAAATTGTGAGTTCGTGCAATGATTGCAAAATTGTATCTGCAAATGATTTTTATCTCGCTATTCAGGGGCAAATATTTAATCTTGATCCAATTTCTAAGAACACGGATCTAAACTAAATAAATAATCAGAAGTCATTCTCAACGTTAACGTTATTAAGAGTGCTGAATTCCCGGAATGATAGAATGTATGAAACGCATCGATTTTACCTATAAACCATCAAAAATATCCAGGAAGTGGAGTTAAATTTAACCTTATCGTTATTAATACGTCATCTTCAGGGAATTTCCTGCTCAATTTTCCCCATGGTGTTCATCATCCACGTTCGTCATTACCTCGTCTCTAATATGAGTACAGAAACCTTGTATATTTTTTTTAAAGGACTATGACCACTTCCGGAAATTTCACAATAGTCTAAAAGACAAAGTCAAAGAAACCTGTCCTGTTTCCACGTCTTCACCAGCGCTAGAAGAATAGAACAGTTCTCATACTAATACACCATTTCTTGTGCAGATGACCCGCAGTTCAGCGAGTTGGTATGGCAGGCCGAGGTAGCCATCGACAATGGTATCTTCCCGGAGAGGATATACCAGGGATCCAGCGGGTCTTACTTCGTCAAGAATCCTGGAGGGGTGAGCTACATATTTCTATTTATTTTTCTCACTTGTACAGACGGCAAAAAAATGCTTGAAAAAAAATCTGCCCTATGCGATAGGGGACGAGCCCATAAGAGCAAAGCCGAGCTCGTGCTGCTACTAAGAAATTCCAGGTGGCCAAAAGCCCATTAACATTAACCTTTTGAACGCCATTGTCACCTATACATGACCAAATACGCCAAACGTCACAAATATGAGACAAAAAGTACGGCGACCTAGACATCCTAGAAATTGTCCGTCTGAAAAATAACACGTAATCAAAAAGAATTTGGACTTAGTTGGTCGGTTAATTTTAACTTTAGGTTATAGGTATATAAAGGAATACATTAATCTTAGGTACTTATATCATTTATTTTACAAACGTTTATTTCTGAACCCCGCCGCGTGATCAATTCTATATTTCTTCATTTCAGGGGTTTCTTAGTCACGTAAGTACAATACTGAAAGCTAAGAGTGACAGGAAGGGAAAACAATGTGAATGTCACCGGAAAATTGCAGACTCCGTAAGATTGTAATAAATCTTTATTAGATTATAATTTCTCGATATATTATGAAAAAATCGTTTTGTGTACAATAAATCTCATCCAAATTCAATAGTTACCAATATATCCGTGTCTTTTTAAGAAAAAATAGTTTACAATTTCACGCAATATTTTACAACCTTACGGGGTTTGCGATTTGCCGGTGACATGACCATTTTGGTTGGTTGGAAATCTTCCATGTTCATAAGTTAACTAAATAAAAATCAACATTTTATAAGGGAAATATAATTAATTCTAAAAGTATGAAGCCATTGTTTGCCCCTGTAGGACTAAAAAGTATCTAAAAACAGATAATCTCACTTATCAGCCACTAAGATTGATTTTATCGCAGAAAATTATTTATAGATCAAAAAACAGAAATTGGTTCATACTTCTGAAAATCCCCTAGACGCCTTTTATAACACTTTAAATAGAAATATATTGTTCTCCATTCTTTGTCGTCAACCACTTCGTATTCCTCCAATCTTCACTAATGCATACGAATGACTTACGAAGACTTAGAAGGACGAATCACTGAACCGTCTAATGTGGACTTACGACCTTGTGCAATTGAGACGTCTGTCTGAGGGAGGTGTTTATTAGTGTAGCCACAAAACTGTAGTCTTGTCTTGAAACTAGTTTAAATATGAGACGCCTGTCTCATGCGGTTTCATGCAGTGTTGGATTATAGCTTGTTTTGAGATGCTGTACAAGTATGAAGAAGTTTGAGAATGTACATGTCACCGGAAAATAGCAAACTCCGTAAGATTATAAAATAACTTGAGAGATTGTAAACTCTCGATAAATGGTCAACTAAACATTTGGAATACTATTCTACGCATCAATATTTGATAGTCTATAATTTCGCTAAGTCATTCCGAGAAATTGTGGACTGACATAAAATGGCGACCAATCAAAGCACAAGTCTACAATTTAACCGTTTTCATGTGAAAGTAAACCTAGAAACAAGGCTCTCATTGGTCTATTCAGGGAAAACAAAGACTAATGACGGGCCAAGTTTCCAATTTAACTTTCACACCAAAACAGATAAATTGTAGACTAGACAGCTGATTGGTCGCCAGTTTATGTCAGTCCACAATTTATCGAAATGACTTCGCGAGATTATAGACTATCAAATATTGATGCGTAGAATAGTATTCCAAATGTTTAGTTGACAATTTATCGAGAGTTTACAATCTCTCAAGTTATTTTATAATCTTGCGGAGTTTGCTATTTTCCGGTGACACACATAAAGTAATACCTACCATCTTATAGATGGTAAATGGAGTTTTTCAATTTTCATGCATAGTAGAAGAAAAGCAACAAAATGAAAATATTGTTTTATTATAAAAAGTAATTCCTAAATTGCAGGTAAATAGTAAATATATTTTTGCAATTTCAAACACATGTAGCAGCCAGAGGGTTAATCGTAGACTTTTGTTGTAGTAGTGAAAAATGTTTAGGAGGTTATTTCCCATTAGAAAATATATTTTTGTTTTCTGGCTTGACTTTCGTGTTTCGGTACGATATCCGAGTTCTCATTTCCCAATAGTAGTAACCTTAGGTAAGAAATATATATCGCTCGTTAATTATTTCACACCTGTAAACTTCACATAGTTTGCAGGGAAAAACCCGAAGCGTAGATTAAATAGCTGTCATTTCGGGGGAGAGAGAGCTTTGAGATTAGCCCCTTCTTTTGATATGACAGATACATTCAACATAACATCCTTTTTTTTGGATGGGAAATCATGAAATACCCTCCCTCTCTGGACGGAGCGGAAGGGCGTGTCAGACTCTTACTGACTAAAACCCATCCATGTTCCTTCTAAAGCCCTTTGCGTTCCAGGGCCGCGGTGACTCTTTTGAACAAATTCCGCAACCCTGGCAGGAAGGGACTCTTACTGACTAAAACCTACCCGTGTTCTTTTAAAAACCCTTTGCGGTAACTCTTTCGAACAATTCCGCAACTAAGATAAACCTACCTTAAGGTTTCATTTAAGTATTATCTTCGGAACGGCCTCGCGTGTAAGTGATAGCAAGACTGTAGATCATGTTCTGGGCCTTCAGAATGGCCAGTGTTTTTCTAAAACCTCGGGTTCTCTAGCAACACTTGTACATTTGAAGTTATCTTTCACGCACGTTATGGGAAAACCTAATTATTAATGAAAACATAAAATCGTGGGAGTAACACTGATAGTGTTCTATGAAATATGATTAAACAATGCTATTCTAAAGTATGATGGTGACTCAATATTTATTACTTTCTAGCTTTAGCCCGCGGCTTAGTTCGCTTTAATATGACAATTTCGCAAAAAAATGTCTTCAGGTTCCCATCTATCTTTGTAACAAAATTCATCAAAATCGGTTCTGCTCTTTAGGCGTGAAGGCGTAACAAGCAAACAAACTCACTTTTGCATTTATCATATTAGCTCGGATTACTAATGCTATGGTATTCAGAATAAAGATTTGCTATGGTATTGTTAGAAAGAGAAAATTCCCAAGTCACACAAAGGCTAGAAAACGGTATTTTCTTTTCAGGATTTCCGACCCCAAACCATCGAGACATTACGTCGGAAACATTCCATCTGCATTTTTAGTGTTTATAGCTTCATCGTGTTTAAGCCAACCAACAGTAATATTCCGATAAACATGTTGTTTTGAGGCAGAATTCAAGGAAATCAGTGGCGATATGCATAATTGTATTGTTTGGCAGGAAGTAAATGAATTGCAAATCTGCTCGTACATCTTCAATAAGAACATAATAGAATTATTTATTCATTATTGACGTGACAACGTCTAATAAATTGATGAACGCCGGCTGCACGCACGAAAAAAAACTCACCACATTATTCAGGGTCCAATTTTTATTTTAGCCATTATGTATGAGCTGGCCTACCCTTACTGTACGCCTACTGCACGCGCATCATGAGAGGTCATATCGCTAAAAGCGATCTTTCACAGACAACCTTTGTATGGATTTGACAAAGCAGGAAAAAATATATGTAGGTAGTCTGTAGTATATGATAATTACACATATAATAAGAGTATAATGATAGAACAAAGAAAATAACGACTTGGTTCAGCATATTTTATTTTGGCAAGTACACAGCAATTTCTATATTTGCTTGTCATTGTTTATTTTATTCCGTGCATTTACCCATGTTTTGCCAAACACCGGTTAAGGGTATGTGACACGTGTCATCCCATTAGCGTGCACTAATGGACTTTTCCCCGGATTCTGAATGAAGAAATTGAAGTTTTTTGACAAACCTTAGCGTTGAAAACCTGTCAATATTTGCCATAAGTGTGGTGCAGCCATAGATATACTGTTTTTTATATTTCTATGAGTGCAGCGTAACATTGAGTTCTAGCTTTTAAAAAGGGTCTTATTCCACATATTTTGTTAGTTTCTAGGATAGTGGACGCCTCAGAATTCGGTACTTTGAAAAGACTTCATAGTACCGAATTCTGAGGCGTCTCTCCCTTAGAGCGGAATCTCGATCGTTTTAAGACAAAACGATCGAGATTCCGCTCTAAGAGAGAGACGAAGCTATACATAACGTATAGCACTATCCCTTTTACATCGTCGGAATTGGATGGCATTAGCACGTCATAGTTGGGCACTTGATCTGGCTTTACGCACCGTGCAGGTACACTATTATTAAAACGATTGCACCGATCATTATCAAGCAAACATTAGCTTAACGCTGATAAATATTGATTTATTAGATAAGTATTACGGTACAAGGTACTGGCAACATTGTGAACGTTTTATATCATTGAGATAAAACGGTCAAACATCAACAAACCTCCCTTCATAAGACTGTTTCCAAGGTTACGGAAATGTTCGAAAGAGTCACCTTGACCCTGGAACGCAAATCGCATTTGGGTTTTAGTCAGTAACTCTCTTCCGAGGAGCAGGAGTCATTTGATGACTTCCAAAAAAACACGGTCCACACCATCCTAACTAATATGATAAATGCGTAAGTGAGTTTGTTTGTTACGCTTTCACGCCTAAATCGCTGAACCGATTTTGAAAAATATTGGTGTAGAGATAGATCGAAAATCTATGTAAAAATTAGCGAAGCCGCGGCCATAAATGAAAAGGCCTGATTGTGTAGTGAATAAAGTGTACGAAAAAGGTGGACTAACACAAATTTCAATTTTTTACGGAAATTGAAACATATTATTTAAAAGTGAAAACCCTTTTTCCTTGCTAACCGTACCGACCGATACGCATACAATGTAGCCGATTTACTATGGCTGAGTTTATATTATTATTATTGTTAATTACATCACAAGGTGCAACGATATGCCGGGAGCCGTGACATTGTATATGTTTACTAACGCACTGATAAAACGGTTTAACATTGAAAACAAACAAGAAAAAGTCTGTGCGCTTTAGCTATAAATAAAGCTGCGCTTACACGGGCAACAGAAATTCCCGGGAATTGAAAGATATTGCATCAGATATTCCCGGGAATTGAAAGATATTGCATCAGATATCCCCGGGAATTGAAAGATATACATTTTAAGTTTCAAGCTCTCCTCAGGTAATAGTCATGGACAATGTCGAGTGTCCCGTTTTCCTTTGGGTGTAGGGAACTGATTATCCCGCAATCTTCCTTGGATTAGGGGATTATCCCTTTGTATAACGGGATTATAATCTCTAACTTGGAAACGGGAACAATATCTCCCCAGTTTACTGCGATCATAAAGCCGTTTGTCAAGCGTTTGATGACGTCGTCATTTATTCCTGCCATCTACTGAGGGCCCAATATTATCGTGTCAAATTTTATGAGCTGCCGACTATGATTGTGATTTGTGATCCTTGTCCAACAAAAGGGCATTTTTCCAAACTCATATCGGGGACCCGCGCCACCGCTGGAATTTAATATCCTAGTATATTATTCTTCCATGAGTTATTTTCACTTTATAAAATGAAACGAGCATCTGCTACTGCGCGGAAGTGAAAATTATTTCAAGGGAACGTACTCACTGTATAAAAATTAGTATCCAATGGTCATCTCCAAGGTCCTATCTACATCAAATTTATCTCCGTCCGTTCCCTCCGTTCCGTATCCAGCCTATAACGCGTGAAAACGTAACAAACAGATAAACAGAGTTACTTTTGTATTTATAATATTAGTACAGATATCTTAATATTTTTGCATCGTATCTCAACTTGTTTTTCCACCATTCCAGAAAATAATAGGCGTATTCAAGCCTAAAGACGAGGAGCCATACGGCCGCCTCAACCCAAAATGGACGAAATGGATGCACAAGTTGTGCTGTCCGTGCTGCTTCGGGCGCTCGTGCCTGATCCCCAACCAGGGGTACCTGAGCGAGGCGGGCGCCAGCCTCGTCGACTCCAAGATCGGCCTCAAGATTGTGCCAAAGACCAGGGTGAGTTCAACACATTTAATGTATGCTATTATTACTCCTCCGCTTTTCTGTTCTGATTAATTTCATTTAAGTGACAGTTGACTGGGAATGTGCGACAAGAATAATTCCTGTCGTTGTCGACAGCGGCAGGAATAATTCCTGTCACCATCGCATAACTGTCGAACTGTAAGAGCAAAACGTAGAGAATAAATTTTAACAGCGTGAGGTTAATTTAGGAACAGTGATCCCCCGTTGTGTATTAGATCTCTAGATTAATTATCAGACTAAGGCCTTCGCATACGTAGACGGAACTGTTTTTGTCTAGTTCTCCAAATTATCTTTTGTAGTAAAGTAACGAATTATTAACAAAGTGTACTAAACATCTGTGTTTTTACATCCTCATCCTGGATATAAATTAACTTTAGGCTGTTGTTACTACACCAATCGATCGATGCCATTAATTGACGTTGATCGATTGGCATTGTAGCTTTGGCTGATCGATTGGTTTGGTAGCTCTGGCTGATCGACAGATACTGGGCGATAAACAATTGTCTGACTGCCGATCGCTGCCACCGATCGACGTTGATCGATTGGTTTGGTAGTATTGGCTGATCGAAGAAAGAAGTAGAAACTATCGATCGACGTCGTCTACTCCATTCTGCCATCGATCGATGGCATCAACCGAAGATCGATCATTGATGTGTTAGACCTTACCTTTAGGAAAAAACTTTTAACCGAATGAAATTGTAGGTGTAGCTAACTCTGCCAGGGTTGCGGTATTTGTTCGAAAGAGTCACCGCGGCCCTGGCACGCAAAGGGCTTTAGAAGGAACACGGATGGGTTTTAGTCAGTAAGAGTCTGACACGCCCTTCCGCTCCACCCAGAGCGGAAGAAGTCATTTGATGATTTCCCATCCTTAAAAAAGGTGTAGCTAACTATTCCTACCGGTTAATCTTTCGGCTATTCAGAGACAATTACAGTATCAGCATATCATCATATCAGCCCCGCAAGAATGGAGCGACAGACACGAACATGGCTGAAGGGGCATCGCAGTGTTGCGCAATTCCATGCGTTTTTTCCTTAAAATGTAGTTCACATGCAAATCACGTTAGCACTCGCTACTTATAAACAGAAGTATTCAGACACTGTTTGTATGAATGTAAGGATGGTTGTATGAGTGATAAATCGATGCCTTCAGTCCTTTCAAAGTTATTTTTATTTCTGACAGCAACCTTATTGTGACGAGAATAAAGATCAATGCGATGCAAAATTACTGTACATTTGTGCATGCGTCAATTTTCCGACATCTGAATATGGCCTTAAATTTGTTATAGTCGCCATTGCGCGGTTTTCAATGTTTAATTTTTCCTTGATGTTTCGGTTTTCGATGCCAATATGTTAATAAATGTACCTTACACAAAAAGAGAAAATATTATAAAAGAGACATTGCAACTTTTGTGAGTTTGTGTGTATGTGGAAGGTAATCTCCGGAACTACTGCATCTATTTAAAAGAATCTTTCACTATTTAAAAGGTCCATTATTCCAAATGAGCATAGGTTATGTAATAATAAGCCGGGCAAATCCGGATCGGGCCGCCATCTGATGTTCTCCAGGGGTCTGTGATCTGAATAATATTTTTTTTAATTATTGCGCAATGAGTCTGTTCTTGACCTCGATACCTAAACTTGTAACTGCCTGATTTTTTGTGACGTTTATAACATGTAGCTTAGAATATTTTTTACATTAAAGACATTCCTTGTATATTTTATTTTTATCGTAAAAAATATTTTACAATAGTTTTTAATGTTTTGTTTGACGTACTCGTGCGTTATAGATTTACATTTTATGTAAGATCTAAGCATAAATATACCTATATGACGTGGACAATACAGCTAGCTTTTATTAACATGTTATAACGGTATAATTTCATTTGTCTAGTATTCAATTACGTAAAACTAGCTTTTATTATTTATTTAAATTGTATGTTATTGTACAATAGTGGTACATGGGCGTACTTAATGCATCAAGGCATTCTCTGCAAGTCAACCTTTGGGTTATAAAGACTATTGTGGTAGGTGTACAATAAATAAAAATAAGATCTAAAATTGAATTTTAACATTTCGGAAAGAACGGGCGGGCTGTTGCCCGCGTATTTGCTCACGTTCATATACATTTTCGCCTTTAGTTATATATTTACACGTAATTTATAAAGCGAAATTATTTTATTTGTATCTATATAATTATTTTTAGTATGTGCTCTGTGAGTATCCATGGTGCATCACTGGGCCCTATCAGAATACTAGCGCTGTGTTATTTTTTTTTTTAATATCGCATTTACGTACGTACGTATACGTTAAGATATGGACCTTTTTGGCCTCGCATAGATAATATTCATGTTGTAAGCTTATATTAATTAATTATAAGTGTTATTATATTAATTTATTTTACTTTTCTGTTTGTCTTGTGTGTGAGTCCCAAATAAACATTTTTCTTTCTTTCTTTTCACTTCATTTATAATATTAGTAAGGATAATAATATATAAAAAAACACAAGACTTGTGATATCTATCTACCAATCGGCACTGAGCCCGCGTGGTTGAATTATAGCCCACTCACTCACAAAAAGGAAGTTCGTGTCCCAGCAGTAGGAGAACTGGATAGGATGATTATTCTGTTACGCTATACAAATAATAAATCCTTTCTTACATGGAGTGGCCAAATCTTGTTTACGAATATTCTTTTATCGGGAGTTCGGTACTCAATATGTTTGAATTAAAATATTAAGTGCTAGACGTCTGAGCAATGACAGCGTATCGCCGTAGGTCATGTAGATACTGATAAAAAACACGTGCGTACTACTGTAGCAAAAAATAATGAATGTATGAATATAATGTTTTTATCCACCTCTATAACTTGCTTATAAAAACACTATTCACGTTTAAAGAAGTGACTACTAAGATCAAATTGAAAAGAAGAACAATTAAATTTCTTCCAGCGGATTCACTAGCGTGAAAGTTAAATATTATCCCAAGGGAACGTACTCCCAGAATTAAGTATCTAAGGATTCCAAGGCATGGTCTACCCTTGTGCCAAGTTTCATACAAACTCGTTCAGCTGTTAGGACGTGAAGCGGTAACAAAAAAACAAACAAATACACAAACTCACTTAATAAATACAATACAATAAGAAAGCAAGTTACAATAGGATTATTGTTAATGTTTCACCGAAAAATGACAAATACGTCTGAAATTAAATATTTTAATTCTCCATAGCATCAATATGCGTCACAAATTTCCTCAAACTTACAAAAACAATATTAATAATTTAATCTTAAATTATGCGCCAAGTAATCGAGTACGCACGCACCAGGCCGACCTCGCACTCCCCGCAGTCGATCGAACTCAACTTAATGTTAATTGATGTAATCTCAC
The DNA here is from genome assembly GCA_905163435.1 of Mamestra brassicae. Classification (NCBI taxonomy): domain Eukaryota; kingdom Metazoa; phylum Arthropoda; class Insecta; order Lepidoptera; family Noctuidae; genus Mamestra; species Mamestra brassicae. The sequence continues at coordinate 4,390,930 of LR991009.1, forward strand.
AATATTAAGTATTCATTTATACCTTACTGACCTTGATTATGTTTAACCGGAATGTCGGTTAGTGGTTCGTAAGAGGTTGTAACATCTTGACTTGGAACTTTCGATTTATAGGCACCATGCTTTGAAAGAAAATATTTCATCATCATCTGCCTAGCCTTTTCCCAATTATATTAAAGAAAATATTTATTTATTTATTAAAACTTTATGCACTAGTAAAAACACTGTACAAAGGCGGACTTGCCTTAGGCATTTGCAACTTCGGACCCGAGGTGGCGGCGCGTGGTGTTCCCGTGCGCCCCTCTTTGACGTAGGTGGGAGATGGAGCACCGGGGTCGTTTTAGTCAGTAAGAGTCTGACAGACCCCTCCGCCCGCCCCAGGGCGGAGGACATCCAAGAGGATTTTCCCCCGACATAAAAAAACATGGCAGGCATTTGCAACTTAATAAAACATGGCAGGTGCAACTTAAAGAAAAAAAGTTATCAAGAAAAAAACGAATCCAACGAATAAACATTGTGATGATTCTAGCAACTTCTTGCGAATGTGCTCACGTGCCTTCACCTTAAAGGACAACCGACTTGTTGCCGTCCTGATGTTCAGAGGGAGCGCGTTCCAAAGGAAAATCGCTTGAACAAAGAAAGAGGATCGGATAAACCCAGAGCGGTGAGAGGGACATCGCAGAAGGGGTTTATTGGTAGAGCGAAGATTTTTACTGTGGGCAGAACAAATGAATTGAAGTTTTGAAGTTAGATAAGGGGAGCCTAAATGCCAAATTTCAGCTTTCTACGACCAGTAGTTTCGGCTGTGCGCTGTCTGTCACTCACTCAGTCAGTAACGGAAGAATTTTATATATGTATATTGATAATTGAATTTAATGAAGCATCTACAGATCCGAATAAGGAAATTCTTTTACTGATAGTAAACTTCACTATAGATGAGTGTCATACTTTTCATCTCGAAAAATATATGGGTTAAAAGCTAGTTAAAAATATTCACGTTATAGGTACAACAACTTGTTAAAGCCCCATTTGCAGTTCCACTCTATAGATTAAAAAGCTTTCTAAGCAAGATATGACTTTATCCAAAACATTTTTAGTTTCATTTTTGGGGTTCCGTACCCAAAGGGGAAAACGGGACCCTATTACTAAGACTCCGCTGTCCGTCCGTCTGTCTGTCCGTCAGTCACCAGCCTGTATCTCATGAACCGCGATGGTTAGACAGTTGAAATTTTCTCAGATGATGTATTTCTGTTGCTGCTATAACAACAAATACTAAAAAACAATAAAATTAATATTTAAGGGGGCTCCCATACAACAGACTTTTTTGCCGTTTTTATAGATAATGGCACGGAACCCTTCGTGAGTCTGACTCGCACTTGGCCGGTTTTCCATATTGAATCAGCCTTCTTAGCAGTTCTCAGTCCGAGTCCGGACAAAGTCAAATACAAGTTGCACTTGATAAATTCACGTACCTACTTAATCGATTTAACTAGACACGGAATGAATAATAACAAACAAAACAAGTTTTTAGCTAAGGTTAATTTGCATTAAGAATTAATTTAAATGCATTTAAAAACTAAGTTGTGTCAAATCTATGCAAGTAAGATCAAGATTGTGTGTTTTTCATTAAGTTATTATTCTTTCTTTCTGAAATCCTTCTTTTCTTATCTTATTTATCTATACTCCTGAGAAAAATAAAAGTTCGTCAACGCAAAATAAACTCGAGACTGTCAATGTCGTGTGAACTGCTGATTGGCTGACAAAATAACATAATTTAACAAATTATTTTTCTTCCACAACGGTGACTTGCAAACTAACATCTTATATTATTCATAAGTATTTATTCCTTTGTGAAATCCTGTCACACAGATTACAAACCACACAGTTTGTTTATCTTTACAAATATAATATAGCTGAAGAGTTTGTTTGTTTGAACGCTCTAATCTCAGTAACTACCAGTCGGATTTGGAAAAATCTTTTTGTATGATAGCCACATTCATGAGGAAGGCTATAGGAGAACGGGACATTTCTGCGGAAACGGGAGAAAACGGGATATGCGGGCAAAAGCTAGTTTTAAAATATGTCTCCTTTGTAGAAAGAAAAAAAAAACAGAAAATTTAAAAACGTTTTAACAATAGTTTTAATCTTGATTCTGTTTTGATAGGTTTTCCAGAAACCAGGTGTTAATGTTAAATTAAGCATCATAAGGTTCAAATTTAATCGCACCTCCTTTTTTGTTTCACAACATGGTGAATGAAATGACAGTTCCAAAAGGTGACATGCGCCCATTACTTGGGAAGGAATGTGTTTCATAATGGTTCTAAATTGAGACTCCTTGATCGTACGAGTTAAATGTGTGTATTGTGTTCGTCAGGTGGTGAAACTGGTATCGGAGACGTTCAACTACCTGCGGATAGACCGCGAGCGCTCGCGGCTCAAGCGCGCCATCACCGAGCAGTTCCCCAATCTGCGATTCAATAGAATGGGACTACCGCCTAAGGTAAGTTATCGTGAAATTCAGCCTTTTCCCCCTTTACCCAGCCTTTCCCCAGCCTTTTAGCCCTTTCTTGTGGTAGGCCAAACAAGGCCTGACGGATCTTACACATTTGATATGGAAATTGTAGTCTTACAGGCTCATATACCAGTGGTCCTGCGGCCAGGCCTTCCGGTGGTTGTCATATAAGCGTAGTAATACGGTTTGACGAAGGCTTTGACAAAAAGGGTTTCTTCTTCCTTTACTACTTCCCATTTAATTAAATATCTCTTTTTGTTGCAGGCGGGTTCATTCCAGTTGTTCGTGGAGGGCTACAAGGACGCAGACTACTGGCTGCGCCGGTTCGAGCAGGACCCGCCGCCGCCACATGTCATGAGGAAGTGAGTACTCTCCATCACATCACCATCAACTCTTTACTAGGATCTGTGTTCCTATGTACCGCCACATAACATCAAAAACAACGCACAACTACAAAAATAGCTAACGTCATATAAATTCTACATAGCGCAATCAAAGTTCTCAGCGCTATTTGAACAGTGGGCTGTTGTATATCAGTCCGATAACAACCATTGGGAAGTCCATTCTGGAGGCTTTAACTTTATAAGACTGAGTTGGTTTTGGTGTTACTTCTTAAGGTAATCAGCCAGGAAACGGTGGCCTCATCTAGTTTACACTGACGAAAAGAATAACCTTTCAAAAACTAAAATATTAATCGTCTACGTCTTCTGTTACAGATTCCAGCTTCAATTCGAGCGGCTTGTGGTATTAGACTACATAATCCGCAACACCGACCGCGGTAACGACAACTGGCTCATCAAGTACGACTCGCCCAGCCAGCAGCCGCCGCCGCACGCCGATATAGACCTTAGGGACCCCTCCGTGAGTTCAGATTGCCATAATGATTTAGTCTAGTTTGGAATGTGATTTAAAAAAAATATATGAATACGACCTGAAATAACTACAAATTGTTCTGTTTCAGGAATGGACGGGTGCGGAGGTACGCATAGCGGCCATAGACAACGGACTCGCGTTCCCCTTCAAGCACCCCGACTCGTGGCGCGCATACCCCTACCACTGGGCCTGGCTGCCGCAGGCTAAGCAGCCCTTTAGCCACGAGACTAAGTGAGTATTATCTTAGCGTCGCGGACATAGACTTAGGGCTCGCGTTCCCCTTCAAGCACCCCGACTCGTGGCGCGCATACCCCTACCACTGGGCCTGGCTGCCGCAGGCTAAGCAGCCCTTTAGCCACGAGACTAAGTGAGTATTATCTTAGCGTCGCGGACATAGACTTAGGGCTCGCGTTCCCCTTCAAGCACCCCGACTCGTGGCGCGCATACCCCTACCACTGGGCCTGGCTGCCGCAGGCTAAGCAGCCCTTTAGCCACGAGACTAAGTGAGTATTATCTTAGCGTCGCGGACATAGACTTAGGGCTCGCGTTCCCCTTCAAGCACCCCGACTCGTGGCGCGCATACCCCTACCACTGGGCCTGGCTGCCGCAGGCTAAGCAGCCCTTTAGCCACGAGACTAAGTGAGTATTATCTTAGCGTCGCGGACATAGACTTAGGGCTCGCGTTCCCCTTCAAGCACCCCGACTCGTGGCGCGCATACCCCTACCACTGGGCCTGGCTGCCGCAGGCTAAGCAGCCCTTTAGCCACGAGACTAAGTGAGTATTATCTTAGCGTCGCGGACATAGACTTAGGGCTCGCGTTCCCCTTCAAGCACCCCGACTCGTGGCGCGCATACCCCTACCACTGGGCCTGGCTGCCGCAGGCTAAGCAGCCCTTTAGCCACGAGACTAAGTGAGTATTATCTTAGCGTCGCGGACATAGACTTAGGGCTCGCGTTCCCCTTCAAGCACCCCGACTCGTGGCGCGCATACCCCTACCACTGGGCCTGGCTGCCGCAGGCTAAGCAGCCCTTTAGCCACGAGACTAAGTGAGTATTATCTTAGCGTCGCGGACATAGACTTAGGGCTCGCGTTCCCCTTCAAGCACCCCGACTCGTGGCGCGCATACCCCTACCACTGGGCCTGGCTGCCGCAGGCTAAGCAGCCCTTTAGCCACGAGACTAAGTGAGTATTATCTTAGCGTCGCGGACATAGACTTAGGGCTCGCGTTCCCCTTCAAGCACCCCGACTCGTGGCGCGCATACCCCTACCACTGGGCCTGGCTGCCGCAGGCTAAGCAGCCCTTTAGCCACGAGACTAAGTGAGTATTATCTTAGCGTCGCGGACATAGACTTAGGGCTCGCGTTCCCCTTCAAGCACCCCGACTCGTGGCGCGCATACCCCTACCACTGGGCCTGGCTGCCGCAGGCTAAGCAGCCCTTTAGCCACGAGACTAAGTGAGTATTATCTTAGCGTCGCGGACATAGACTTAGGGCTCGCGTTCCCCTTCAAGCACCCCGACTCGTGGCGCGCATACCCCTACCACTGGGCCTGGCTGCCGCAGGCTAAGCAGCCCTTTAGCCACGAGACTAAGTGAGTATTATCTTAGCGTCGCGGACATAGACTTAGGGCTCGCGTTCCCCTTCAAGCACCCCGACTCGTGGCGCGCATACCCCTACCACTGGGCCTGGCTGCCGCAGGCTAAGCAGCCCTTTAGCCACGAGACTAAGTGAGTATTATCTTAGCGTCGCGGACATAGACTTAGGGCCCGCGTTCCCCTTCAAGCACCCCGACTCGTGGCGCGCATACCCCTACCACTGGGCCTGGCTGCCGCAGGCTAAGCAGCCCTTTAGCCACGAGACTAAGTGAGTATTATCTTAGCGTCGCGGACATAGACTTAGGGCTCGCGTTCCCATCCATAGACCGACCTCGGCAAGCGTTGCTTAACCTTAAAGGTCGACCCGTGCGGCTGTTATTCGTTAGCCATGAGCTTCTCTGTTTTATTTATTAATTTACTAAAAATGTATAATTTTGTTTATTTCCAGGGAGTTAGTGCTTCCATTGTTATCGGATATGAACTTCGTACAAGAGCTATGTGATGAACTACACGTGCTATTCAAAGTAAGTTGCAAAATTATTGCCCTATCAATATTTGCGTAGTTTTGATTTGTATGATTATATTTCTGTTTTTGTTTTAGATTTAGTATAAATAATATTCAGGGTGTAACGAAAAGGTCTGGTCATAATTAATAAATACCGGCCTCATGCGTGTCGAACTCTCATACGAAGGGTACCGTACCATAAACAAAAAAAACACTCTTCTTGTATAGGAGCCCCCTTTAATTGTTATTTTAATTTAATTTTTATTTCCTGTTGTTGAAAATTTCAATTGTCTACCTATTACGGAACCCTAAAAAATGCTTCTGCCCATGTTAATAAATCTTTTTTTTTGGGAATTGGCTTCTTTGAAGGAAGTTCCTTCACAGAAGCCAATTCCCAAAAAAAATATTTGTACCAACCATACTAATTTTGATCAACTGATGATAACCGATTACATCAACCGTTACCTACCCTAACCTATCTACTTACACTACGTACCTACCCTACGTACGTACCTACCCTACCCTACTTTCCTACCCTACCGTACCTACCTACCCAGCTACCTACATACATACCTATTTTTTTTTGTTTTTAACCTTTCCTGTAATCTGGCGACCAAAAAAAAAAAAGAATTAGCCAAATCGGTCAAGCCGTTCTCGAGTTTTAGCGAGACTAACGAACAGCAATTTATTTTTATATATATAGATATATATTAGCTTCTTAGAACTATCTAAAATTACGGTATAATTTATTGTTATTGTCACGTGAAATCAATTATAATCATCGATTCTCCATTCGTGAATCACATTCAAATCATTCATATTCAATCATTCTAGCTAAATAGTATGCATGTCAGTAGCAAATCGTTCACAAAACAAAACTGACCGTTGTCACAGCAGGATAAGGGCTTCGACAAGAGCTTGTTCGAGCGACAGATGTCCGTGATGCGCGGCCAGGTGCTCAACCTCACGCAGGCGCTCAAGGACAACAAGAGCCCCGTGCAGCTGGTGCAGATGCCGGCCGTCATCGTAGAGAGGTATGTTATTTTTTTTTTCTCTTTATTTTTTAGGGACTTTAATCCTTATAAGGCATGTCAGCCCCATCATAACCTAACCTTTAATCAACATTACAAACTAATTACATGAAAGATTAAGCATACTACAATATCATAAATAATGTTAGCAGAGAGGTATGTTATCATAAATTATCTTAAAAATTAATTACTTAAATAACTATATATCCTAGAACCCAAGTAGGCCACTCCAACCATAACCTGGCAAATAAGGTTTCACTGATCCGCTTGACAGCAAATGTATGTCTAAAATATAACCCACTTGTTGGTGTGCCCCAGGTCCCCTTACACTTGCACCACTGAAGATGAATGCCATTGTGCCGCCATGATCGTAGCCACCTTCTGGGCACAAAATGGTTAAAGGTCACCATCGGCTCGAAAAGAAGATCTTAGGAAGCAGGAATGTTCTAATAACACACTCCTATAAACTATATAAGTAAATAATCGCTTTGTGAAAGAAGCGTAATCTGACAATAGTACATTGTTCACCGAGAGGAGAAAGTGACCGATTACCGTCGAGGGTGTCGTTTGAAGCCCGAGCCGTAGGCGAGGGCTTTACAACACCCAAGATCGGGAATCGCAGTTTCTCTCGAGTGATACATAGTGCTTTATACTACACCTACAAGGAAAATAAAAAACGAAATCTTTACTAATTGAAATTTATATTGAAATTGTTGCAGTTAAAACTGAATCCTCAAACAACACACAAATTGGAAATGGCGCCAATGGCGTCTGCAATTTTCACATGTTCTTTTTTCAAATTGTTTATCCTGCCGCCGCAGGGTCGCACTGCCAGCCCGACACCATCCAACACACAGCTAGTGGCCAGTGTCATTTTGCGAACTTGGAGATAAAAACTCACTGTAAAAACTTTTTGGCTTTTGATATTTAGGTTACCGGCGCATAGTCTTACCCAAAATTAAAAAAGAAAAACCACGTAAGAAATGGATTTTCATACACTTTTCTCTCCCGCTCAGATGCGTTTTCTCCCCGCATATTTGTTCGATATGCAATGACGTACTTTCTACCGTAAATTTGATAAAGTATCAAGGTACTTTCCAAGCAGGTGTAGTATAAACACAGTTTTGCATTCATTTTAAGAGTGAGAAGTAGTATGGCCTGTATGCTAGATTCCAAGCGGGATACCGTTTTGTATGAATAAAATCAAAGGTATATGTGTATGGATTTTCTTGTCCGTTCTTCTCCATAAGAATCTACCTTTCCGAATGGACATAGAATCACTTTATTATTGTAATATTATTATTTTACTGAACTGTAAATGATGACGTTCAAAAGTGCCGTTTAATGGCCTAATTGAAATACACGTTTTGACTTTGAAAATTAAGACATGTATTTTTAACAGACATTATGTAAATATCTAGGGATAATAGGCGCCAGACAAATTTGTAGTAAAGAACAATCAAAACAACCTTACTCTAATAACGGTTCGTAGGTACCTGAAAAATAAATAGTGAATTGTTTTTAATGATTAAAAAATGTTAAGGATCGAAATATGTATTTATTCCTATTGTTCATTTGGCGCCTGCCATGGTTTCATGTATTACGTATATTCAATGTATTACGTTCACAGGTCCAAGAGCGGGTCCACCTCATCCCGGTTCTTCGACTCGTTCCAGCAACGCTTCCAGCACAAGTCGCCCTTCTTCTCTTGGTGGTGAGGCCTAGGCCGAGCCGCTAGATAGGTGAGCATACTAACTATATTAAGAGAGCGTCCACTTCGTCCCGGTTGTTGGACTCGTTCCAGCAACACTTCCAGCACAAGTCGCCTTTCTTGTCTTGGTTTTTTTTTTCTTAGAAATAATTTTTAGAACTGCTCAAATCCGATATGGATAAGGATATGAATGTGTCTGGTGACACTTATCTAACCAATTAATTTTCTTCCTCCCCAGACGTATATCAAAAAATGGTGATAAGTTCCACACTGAAGCTGATAACATATAGATGTAAACACAATTGTATGTATATGTATGTAATATGTATAATGTAACGTAGATTAGATTAATGTAAACTAGAGAATTACTGCTCGAGGTAGATCAAATACGTTGCTGCGTGCGATATGTTATAGTCACCTTTTAGTGTTAGTTTGTTACTTTCTTGTAGGTTATTTTCATTTCTTACTTAGTAGTCAATATTTCCTCAAACTATACACGTTACCGGATCATTGCAAACACCGTAACATTGTAATAAATCGCGTAAAAACTCTTTCTTCTCGATAAGACACGAATGTATTATAAATAACTCGTATCGAATTTGGATGCGGCATTTGAAGTTAACTGGGGCCAAAACTCAAAGCATTTAATTCAATTAGACCATTTACTGGCACTTTGAATTGTCAAGGTCGGTCGGTCAAAAAGATGAAGCTATTTGCATGTTTCAAAGCGTAGATCTCTATGGAGGAACGTGCAAGAAACTCCACGGACACTCTTTTAAAAAAATATTTTTTAACAAAGTTATGGTTACATCATTCCAGTTTAAAATATACATATATGTGAGAACGATGTAAAATACGTGCAGGATAAAAGCGTCCGGAGTAAAAAGAAACAATTCCAATAATCCGTGGCAGCCGTAAAATGACCAGTCGCAGCTGTAAGCGCTCGTTCACGAACATGACGCATGCGCTATGCGCAATGGGCCTACTGAAGTCTTAAAACGATCATGATTCCGCTCTAAGAGGGACACGGAGCTATACATAGCGAATAGCACGATCCCGTTTACATCATCGGAATTGGATGGCATTAGCACGTCATAGTAAGGCTGCTGTTCATAATAAATAGAGAGTGTTTACAATCTTACAGTGTTTGCAATAATGTGACATACATAACACCTATTTCCTCCAAAAGGATGGGCAGAAAACATCTAAACTTCGCCACTCGCATGTAATAACGTAATAAGGTGTGTTTTTATTATATTTGTAAAACACACTGGAATGTGTTTACCCATGTATTTTGGTATTCTTTTGTTAATAAAAATCATGTTCGCCACATTATTTTATAAATAATTCCATTATTTCATTCTAGTTTAATTTATCTATTCAATTTCTGTCATTCTTCTTAACTATGGCATATCGTAGGAAGACAACGTTAATTTTATTATAATTTTTATCAACGACATTGCCTAATATCTTGGCTAAAAATGTTTATTTTTGTATAATTTTATTTGTGATTTATGCTTTTTAGGGAAATGAGAGCCCAGCTCTTAGATTTAGTTTCTGATTATTTAAAGATGTTATGGAATCCCGCTAGGTGGCTGTTTCGGCGACTGGGGGATCTTACTTCTTTTTGATAAGTCTTATCAGTCAAGGCAATTTACATTAGCAAATAAACTGACAACATGCCAGAGTTTGATGGTTTGATTTATCCAACATAATACTGCAAAGATCTTTTGGCGGCAGCATTGTCTGTGGAAATTCTACAGAAAAACAAGATGGCGGCATAAGTTTCGATTTTGGCGCCATAAGATCTTTGTACTGCCATAATTATGATGTCTCTTACAAAAGTCAATGAAAATAAGCCCCAGTAGCCATAAACGCCAAGCAAGCGGTGGTACAATTATAAATAAACAATGTTATATGACATTTGATAGCTAATACCCAGGCCGCCGTCGGGCCCACTAGTCGAATACTCTGAGATACGATCAGATGAACATTTCTTATGCTTGGAACGCTTTACAGAATATTTTGACAATGTGCTTGCGCAAGAACTCGAAAGTATTTACAAGAGCCGCATCAACTTATGTTGGAAAACGTATTTGGTTTCAAATTAAAACAATAGGTACGTCCTTTGAGGCTAAGGCCCAGTTTCTAGAACGGTCAACAACTGTTGTGATTGGTTGAATGATGAATTTTCATCAGCCAATCTCATCACTTCTTTGACTTGAGCTTAATTTGTGATGCAATGATAATTAATTCTCACAAACTGGAATTGATATATTTGGCATTATTTTTGTATTGGCATTTTTGTTCCGGGTTTTGCTTTTCAAATCCCGCTGTTCGAAAGTTTTTTTTTAGCCGACCGCGTCATAAGGGTTATGTTTTTTGCTCAATACATAAAAAATATTGTGCAGCTACTTATTACAACGAGCAAAGGAGGGCATTGTTTAAATTATCTGTAAACGTCTGTATACCGAAGCCACCCAATGTTGCCAGGTCGTGAGTTCATAAAATATGGAATTTTTTTCTAACATAAATCTTAAGAAAAATATTCAACTTGATATGCGAATGCTAGGGTGTCAACATTATAATTATATTATTATAAATATTTTATTACATACTGAGTGTCTAATAAAACAAAATTCGATATAGTTTTTAGTTGAAAAATTGTAGTAAACAATCTGTTTCTTGCGTACCTATATTGTAAATACAATAATAATAATATCCGGATTTTGTTTTAGGCAACTGTATGTAATGTCCATGTTATGTAGTTAATATTTTCCAATTCATACTATATTAAATATACAGTCATATCTCGCTATTTTCAATATCATACAATTTTGACACAAATATAAAAATGACTATATTTGAAGGTAATTTTTTAATGAATATAACATAATTATGTAGATTTTCTGAACTACAGTAACATTTCAGTTACCTACTTCTAAAATCTTTCTTTGTAAAATCATTGTGTAAAGTAAATTTTATTTATTGTTTGAAGCCGTTATTAAAATACTAGTTTTACTAAATATTTTCAATCTTGTAGCTAAATAAATGCAGTGACTTTGATACTTAGATAGGCAGTCTAATCAAACTGTTTGTGATCTTTCGTTGTTTTAAATTGTTAACGTATTATCAGTTAGTGGAATTTTGAAGAATTTTCATGTTACTTCATAAACGTCGTTCTTGACACTTTTTGACAAGCATGTGGGAGACTTATCAGCATTAACTTATGCTGTGCTATGCTATGCTATATTCGCTCCTTTAAGGTTGCTATTAAGAAAAAAGCAAAACTAAACTTGTCGCGTGAGATGTTACGTGATACTGTTGACTGTTTTATAAACGCGTAGCTTAGCTCAGCACTGCTTTATGTTGATACTTCACCCTTGAGGTTGATCCACACATGTCAGGACCGTGCCCGAAACGTGGACAGGGACTGGTCCGTTACAACTTCATCGACACGACCCGGGCACGGACCGATATGTATTAACCTTTAGTGGCCGAGCTTAGCCGTAGTTAGGCCTGGCCTCGTCTTACGATGGACGCACGCGCCTGGGACACACTTTCTACATAATATACGTTTACTTGAAACCTGACTTGAAGGTGCATAACAGAAATCACTTTCAAACAACGCAAAGAGCCTCTTTTGTCTAAAAAGTCCGGCCAAGTGCGAGACGGGCTCGCATGCAAAGGGAACCGAACGAATTTCATTTTTGTAACTACTATTTTGTAATTATTTTACTTTTAAACCATACACAGGTTTTCCTGTAATCTGTAGGCAAATAACTAGCATGTGTATTTTTTTCAAAATTTTAGGGTCAGTAGTTTCGGAGATAAAGGGCGGGGGGAATGGTAATTTTTCATCTAATTTCTTGAATAACTTCAAAACCATTTATTTTAAAATTATGGAAAAATATATTCGAAACCCTCACAATGCGCCCTTTTATTTGTTACGTCACAAGGTACAGTTGGGAAAACTTGTTTTTTAAGTTTTCTAGTTTTCCCCCCAAACAGTGACCCCATTTTCAAAATTTATTTAGTTTCGTTACCTACACTGTGACCCAAACACGTATATTTGGGTCACAGAAGATTTTATATGCACCAAATTTTTAACTGAATCGGTGCAGTAGATTCGGAGAAGAACGGCTGTGACAGACGGACAGACAGACAAGCGAGTGATCCTATAAGGGTTCCATTTTTCCATATAGAGGTTCGGAACCCTAATGACAATTGTTCTTGTATAAATAAGTTACTTCTGCCACTAGCCTTGCGACACAGGCGTATTAAAACATAGTACAATCTCTAACTTATTCCGTATTTGTACAAGTAACCAATATATAGTTTAATAAAAAACCGTACTATTTGTAAGGTACTTGATATACAAAGCGGACAGGGCGCCGACAAGATAAAATATATGGCGTCAAAGGAACGAAATATACTTAGTGTCGCGGGCGCGTGGACCGACGTCATCCATTTCCGTCACAGCGCCCGGAGCGCTTTGTATATGAAGTCCCTAATGATCAAGTAGATGGAAACTTGAATAAAATTATGTTACATGTATGTATTTATATAAGTAATTGTGAGAATGTAAGATGAATGAGTGTGTTTATAGAATTTTAATTATTTATAGGAAGATGTTTCCGTCGTGTATTTTTTTAAATATTTGATGTATGACTGACCGATTTCTTAAAGGTTTTTGTGATATTTGTTAAAACCAATGAAAGACGTTATTGTAAGATAATCTTTGGGAAATGGTCAAATATTGTTTTTAACATTTTTTATATAACTCTGATATATGTTTTCATCATCATAACTAAGGTGTTTAATACAAGATCAATTAAGTGTTTTTATACCTGCTGTAATGTTTTAGTTAAATAATTACTTAATGTTTTTAAATATTTAGATGTAACAAGAAAGTCTTCCTGTAAATAGTTAAATGTTACAATTCCATGTTGTACATACTTTTAACAACTTTTGTTTGATAGTTATTACGCATTATTATTTAATATTTGAGAAAAATATAATCACCATTGCATTTTATAAGTTGTGTTTTATTAATTATCCATCATCATAATATACAACTCATAAAAAGTAGGAAATGCAGAAAAATACAGAAGCATGTGGTATCGTTTTCAACCCAAATAATTGACACAAATAAACTACATAGAAATGTAACTGCACTGCACTGGTCAACAAATTAAACACTTTGTCACTTTGTGTGTGTCACAAGATTTTTAAAAACTAATTATGTTGAGAACATGCTTTCTAATAACTGAAATTAGAATGATTAAGACACGATCAATTTTCCTGTAATGCCAAAATAAAGCTTTTTAATTGTTTTTTTTTTAATTCGATGATGCAGAATTTCTTTTTTGAGTTTTAAAAATCATTACACTATAAATGTAAAGAAACTTGACAAAATCATTTGAACACTTTTTTCTACACTAAGTACCTATATAAGAATAAAATAACTCAGTGAATTGAAAAAAACAGCTACTTTAAAAAATAAAAACAACGAAATTTACAAGCTAAAGGGAAAATTATGTTACTGGTATTAACACAAAAACTAGACCTGATCAAAACAAAATAAATATGATTTTGGAATAAGGGTAGGTAATAAAGATAATAAGGTAACAAGGTTCGCAATTAGTAAACTAGACAACCGTATCCCATAAAGCCTTATAGGATAAGGGTTGTCTGACTGTCCGTTTGTCACAGATAATTAAAAATAATACTTAAAAAATCGATCCCTTATTAGTACAAGGGTTCGTTTTTTATGGATGTGTGGAAACCTAAAAAATAATAGGTTAGTTTTACTTGACGACTAGTACTACGCCCCCGACTTCGTCCGCGCGGATTTAGTAGGCACTCCAGAAACTTCAATGCCCTCTCTAACCCCTTTTAAGGTTACTTTTGGAAAATTAAGCACAACGATTTTCATTAATTACCCAGCCATTTCTGCTGCTGATTTTGTGGTCTCAGGTTCAGGGGTTGATTATGCAAAAATTGACAGATCTGTTTCAATTATCCCACTTTTTGTTTATTCGTACCAATTTCCACGTAAATTGAAGCAAGCAACTTCATCACCCCTTTTCATTTACGAAAAATTCAAACATTTGTTATTGGTATTTTTTATCGAAATCATTTATGCGTGTTTCAACTTCATCAGACCATCAATCATCATCAATAAGATTCTCCCCCTTTCGCTCAAGCCGCAATATTTTTTTACTTACAGCATTTTTATACCCGTCGTAACTTTTAAGATTTGAATAACTTAAAGAGTACATAATGTAGTACATGTACATAATCGACCTTAATTATCAAACCATTTAAATGGATAAGGATAAATTTATGTTACCTAAATCACCACTTTTCCATTCCACCCGGATGATAACCCGGTCCCCGGTTGATTGAATAATTTGAACAAAAAGCGGTGTTTGTGACTTAACCATAATAGTTAGACAAGAAGACAAGAGATGTTTTGGATCTGTCACATTATGAAAGATCTTGCAAAAAGGTCACAAGTAACTCTTTTACACGTCAATATTTTTAATCTAGATGAGGCCGGTTTTTCCTAGCTGACATCCCTGAGAAGAAACACCGAAACAAACTCAGAGGTCAAAGTCCATACAATGGTCCTCATGTTTTTGAGGAAATCACCACGCAGATTCGATTGGACCTGTCCAGTCAGTGTAAGTATTTATCATGTAGTCTATCAGTTATCGTGTAGCTCAGCACAGAACCTACTACTAAGGAGCGCCGCGACTTGATGGACAATACCAAAGAAAGGACACTTGGGTCGACTAAAGGACATTTGGATTTCGTCAGAATACTCGAGTTCAAATAAAAAACCCGCAAAAACAGGTGCTCATCTTCCATTTTTTTTTTGCAGAAAGGCCTTCTGTCACCCAGTTACGCCATTAAAATCACGATTAATCCAAAAATACGTTTATGTGAGCAGAGGGGCAGGCTTTTTTTAAGGATGGGAAATCATCAAATGACTTCTTCCGCTCTGGGTAGAGCGGAAGGGCGTGTCAGCCTCTTCCTGACTAAAACCCATCCGTGTTCCTCCTAAAGCCCTTTGCGTTCCAAGGTCGCGGTGACTCTTTCGAAAAAATTCCGCAAACCCCTTTGCTTTTTTTTTTTAATTGCCAGGGGGGCAGGTTACCTTTGGGACAAGGGTGCCGAATATAAGATAAGACAGCCTGCATAATGGATCTTCTATTAAAAAAAAAACGACGGGAATCATTTCCCTTTTTTTATATTTCAACAGCAATTCAGGCATTTATTACATAAACAATAATTTATAACAAGTATGTATTTGTGCAAACAAATAAAACGTATATTTATTGGAACCAAAGCACTTAGTTCACTGGTTTCTCTAAGGAATGTTTATAAAAATAAATTGCACTGATGAATTCTATAATATAAAGAATTATTTATTGGGCTGTAGGCCTACTCCCGCTTCATACACTCATAAGCACTATTTCTACCAACCGCGCCGCGCCGGTTCTGACTATGATTTGTCAAAGGAAATTGAAGCGTTCACTAAGCAGATAAAACTCATATTTGCATGGTAGCCAACCCACTACTGCGGCGTGCGTATATTCATACGGGTTCATTTGATATTATAACTCTTTGAACACCATTACGGCGTACCCTTCACGCCAAGCCACAATTTCGCAATATTTTTTGTCACATGTTTGCGAAATTGGCGTACAAACGGTTAAATTCCACGCAAATATGGCATGTAACCACTTAATAGCTCCCTTAATAAAATATTTCCCTTAAAACATTGCAAAATGCTCTCCAGCGTGACCCGCCCAGTGGTCATCGTACACTAGTTTCGCACTCGAAGCTACTTCGAAAAATCAAAATATGTAATGTCAGTATTGGCAATACCGAAACTTCAGAAGTTCTTGTTACAATCAGAGTAGACCAACAGCACCTCCAGACTAGAATAATAATGACAAGTCGAACACACATAGTGGATAATATATAGGTACTTCGTAAACTTTTTATAATATCTTTACAATAATTATCTAATATAAAGAGTGAAAATAAAGTCTGATGAATTGTCACAAGTTTGGTCCTTTGGCCGCATAACATTCTTTTATTTGAATGTACGCCAAAACATCAAGCTACAACAAGCTGTCAAATTTCTTTAATAGATTTTAAACTTTATCGCTATAAGCGTTAGGTTCAAGAATGATTGAGAAAATTTGACAGTTTCGGGAAGCTTGATGTTCTGGCGTCTGTACTATACTAAATTTGCACTGGAAAGCTAACATTATAAAATATAGATACATTTTATTTTAATAAAAATACAACTCTGTGTAATTGTGTTTATTGTGGAGAGTATTTTCACATTTACTTTTTATTATTTATCAAAGGACCAAACTGGAAAACTGTGAATATTATTAGGCCTTATAGTCCAAAGAATAAAGTTCAACAAAAATCCATTACCTATCTATGTGAATTAATATATTCGAAACAGAGTTGAAGAGCTTACATCTTAAATTGTTCGGTTCTGTAATTGGTCTATATTCCCAACTTATAATTTAGGCACAAGTAAGGCATGACAATATTTGTATCACAAATAAATATTATGTATGTTGTGCTAATAACATTAAATAGTAGAATATCTACAATTCGAACGAAATTCAGTCAAAAGAAATAGTAAAAATACATAATATGAATGTACTACGTTAATAACAAATTAAAGTAGCTATTTATTTAAAATGTTTGGTTTAGTCCTTACCTGCATAACCGGTTATCTATCATAGAGTATAGAAAATTGTATCATAAGATACTCAATTAGGTATATTTATTTGTGTATAGGCACGTAATATAAAATCTAATAAACAAACAGACAAAAACCTAGGAAAACTTAATAAAAATTACATAATTTTCGATTAATAAAAATCTAAAGCCTTCATATTGGTTATAACAATTGACTGACCTTATAAAATATACGAAAATAAATTAAATTATTAATAAAACAGTTGAACTGAAAAGCAAACTTAGGCTTGAAATGCATAAATTCCCTCTTTGTACTATATCTAAATTTAATATAAATAACGTAATACTTCAGCAATCTGTTAGCCTGTTATACAGCATATTATAATATTTAATATATGACTTACAAGCTGACATACTTACTGCAATTCCTCTACAAGTTACTTGCAAGTGAACACTGCATTATGTGTAGTTCCAATTTATGATGAGGACGAACGAATTAGCGATGTAATATTACCTAGCAGTTACAAGAGGGTACTTTGACGACTTACTTAGTTAATTTATTTCAGAGAAATTAAAATGAAATACTTTGGTTGAAATATTTTGATTCGCGATTCACTACAATATTCCTGATGACTTTTATTATGACTTTTATAAATGACAATATACAGGTCGACTTTCTTTTGAGTTGCGGGATAGAAATACTCTATTTAACCTTTTGAACGCCATTGTCACGTACATGACAAGCAAGCGCGTGCCTTGTACGCCAAACGTCACAAATATGTGACAAAAAGTACGACGAATTTGTGGCTTGGCGTCGGGGGCACGCCGATGCGTTTATGCTCTGGCGTTCAAAAGCTTAAACTAGTTTTACGAAACCTTAAATCACGGAATAAAGTCAGCTGTTGCCTATATTTTGGAAACTTATATGTCAGAGTTATCTTTGAAAACCCAGGAATAATTCAATTAAAACCTTCATCACATCATAATCAGTGCTACACAAAACATAACTTCCCGGCTGTATATCTCACGATACGCCTACACAAAGCCTCTTATCTCTGCATGTGTAACGTGTGTTGGTACTTGACGAAGGCCACGGCTGCCAGCTCCTTGCAGAACTCTTCCAGAACTATCAGACTCTCTACTAACTGGTTGTGGTCAGCACTGGAAACAATGAAAAGGTAGGGTCAGTTACAATCAGTTTGGTCCTATGGTTGGTATTTTTATTCAGGTTATGAGAACGTTTGGTTTTCTGAATAGTAGCTCTTTTATTCCTGGGCCATATAGCACTTCTTCAATTACCATGGCGGGCCGCAATAAACTAAAGTTAAATGAAGGAACATTTTTCGATAAAATTTCTACAGGATGAATAGTCAGGGAGTGAATTAATTTTATTTTATTTTAATAAGTAAAGTGACAGACTAAGACAATTTAGCACAACTATGACAATATACAGTACATAAATCTTTAATCCAATTATTACTGTATAAAAACTTCATCACCCCTTTTCGCCACTTAAGGGGTTTATTTTCAAAAAATCCAAGTATTTATTTTGATTATTTTTTTTCCAAATCATTAATGGTATGTTTCAACTTCATCGGATTTTTTTTACTTAAAGCATTTTTATACCCGTCATAACTTTGAAACGAAAGGTCCGATTTTAATAATTTAAAGTGTTATTTACATGTACATAATCAACCTTAATGATCACCACCAAGTTAAATGGATAAGGACTAATATCTATAGATAGATATCAAAATCATTCTAACGGGGCTATGATTGAATAATTTTAACAAAAAGCGGTAATTGTGATTTAACCACTATAGGTAGACATATAGCCTCGCGGACTTTTTTCTAGGTAATAATGCGTACTTAAATTATGTGGCAAATTATTTTTATGTATCATCAATAGTTTTCGCAGTGCATGCAATGAAAGACATTTTATGACAATTTTTTTTACACCTTGGGTTACATAATTCAAGTTTTAGAAGGGATCCCTAATTATTTCTGGAATTAAATATAGGCTATGTTACTCGGTGAAGATGTAGCTTTCTAATGATGAAATAATTTTTGAAATCGGTTCAGTAGTTTTTGAGCCAAATAGTAACAAACAAACAAATCTTTCCTCTTTATAATATTAGTTTAGAAGTTTAGATAAGCTGAGATCTGTACAGTATCAACAAACAACCGTTGTTTAGTACTCAATAAATCTGCTACTGCTGAGACATTGAGTAAATATTGCACCAATAATGCGCTATAGACTAGAGGGCCTAGCACAAATGTTTTGACGTATGGCATCGTCGTAGGTAAGTGAATTTTGAATATAAAAACTAAAACCCTATGGTCTTTTGGTATAATTATATGCGACATACACAATTTGTATCATACAAAAACATGAATATAGTATCCAATTCAAATAAATATTATGTGCGAAACGAGTATTATAGTTATAGCAAAATTTTGGTCAAAAACATTCGTGCTCGGCCCTCAGGCTTGGCGGGTCACATACGGCCCGCGGACCGCAGGTTAATGATAGCTATGGACAGGCGCCACGCTTCCTCTTTGCTGAATTTCGTAAATTATATCGCTCTATACATATAAACCAAAAAATATTTATACTTACTTTTCATCATAAGTAGGATCCTCACTCATGAGCCAAAGCCGAGTATTCTCAATGATCTTCTTAAAATTCCTTAACCTCGGGATCTCCATAGTCAGCCTCCTCGCTACCTCCTGAAGCGTCTTGAACAACGTCGGCGTCTTCTTAGTCGTCGGCAACATCGGGTTTAGCAAATACTCGTGCAAATTCGGATGGGGGAGCAAAGCTAACTGGGATATGATTGATGTTAAGTGTAGGTTCACTTGGTAAGGCTGATTAGGCATGTTGGCAAGAAGTTTAAAGATCATTTTGAAAAATGGTCCTTCATCAAATTCTTCTTCTGACGTTTGGGACGTCAAGTCTCTGCTTCGAAGGACCAGTTTTTGTGAGAAGTGTTTGGGGTCATGTTTTGTTATGTGGTCG
The DNA here is from genome assembly GCA_905163435.1 of Mamestra brassicae. Lineage (NCBI taxonomy): Eukaryota > Metazoa > Arthropoda > Insecta > Lepidoptera > Noctuidae > Mamestra > Mamestra brassicae. The sequence goes on from LR991009.1 coordinate 4,410,912, forward strand.
GGTTTGAGAGGTTCGAAGGCGTCGTCGAGGTGTATGTCGGCTTCTGGTCGGCTGTCGTAGCTGTGTGTTGAGCTGGCGGTCGTGTCCACCCAGTTGTGGTCGGAAGGCCAGTGGAAGGTTGACGTAGCGTCTAGCCAGTACTGGAATGATTATTTTACTGTTGATTTCTTGCGAAGTATATTACTTATATTTGTTTGTAACTAAAAATCAAGTTTGTTTGGCACACGATGTAGGAACAAATGTCAGAAAGTCGATGTAGTGAAGTTTGTACGTTTTTACAAACATTTGGTAACATACAATTTTAAGACTACAATTCAAATCTGAAATATTTTGAACTTGATCTCCCGTGGCGCAGATTAAGAATGTTCATGTCGTCAAAAATATAAAATAAAATATAATATAAGAAATCCTGCTTGGCAATGATCCGAAAGGAAAATCCTCCCGGCGTATTATAGTTCTAATCCTGGGCGGGCCAGTCGCCGACAAAATTCGGTCGGTAGGCGATAAGTAGTTATGTCGAGACTTCCCGCCCTGGATGCTAAATTTCTTCGAAATCCGTGAAACTTTAAAACGTGAAAGGTACCTGATAGACGGAGAGTTACTTTTGAATTTATGATATTAAGATCAAATTCTGTTGGAAGTTGTGCTACTTGATTATGTACGGATCAAACTGCAATCACTATCCGTTTGGTATTGGATATGATGATTATAATAATTTACTCACCACCCATCTCAACCTCATTAATTTGACACCATCAAATTTTTGTTCATATATATATCAAAGACATGATTGATGCAAAAACAACTCTTTAAAAACCCTAAAAATGATTTTCAAATTCAATGATAACCCACTTAACATATGTAGTTCGTCGACTATCGCAATATTTAATTTTGATTACCTACTGTTATATATTTAGGGACACTCGCAAGATTAAGAAAAATCAATTGACGTTAATCATCAGAGCGGACAAACATAGGCCGATAAACACTTTACCCTCCTTTGCGTCGAGCAGCTAGGTAAAGAGAAAGGTCCAGAAACAACTGAACTGCTGTTGTTTTAAGAGTGATTTTAGCTTAACTCGTGTCGTTAATTTATCGTAATGTCAGGAAAAAACTACTTTGATTTTCTGCGTAATTATATTTACCTGGTACCGCCTATGCGCATCGTGTATATAATGCTCGTAGTCGGCCCCCACCGGGTCGGACAGAATGGCGCGCGGCAGTAGCAGCAGGAAACTGCAACGAAGGGGGACAATGAAACACACGCTCGCTTCCAACGCATTTAATCTCATATATACAGATATGTATAACACTGGGAAAGCATACAACATCACAGATCTTATCGTGCTACCTGATGTTTTGTTTATCACAATCTTTATATATATAAATTATATATATAAAATCACAGTCTTCATATATATAAATCACTCTCAGAATCACACAGAATATTGTATGGAAGTTGCAGCCAAAATGTTTTCCTTAAGTTAGGTATTAATAGGTATACTTAGTAATGAAATATATTAAGTTAATTAAGCAACCGAAAATCTTGGTTTAATAAAATCCCAGTTTCTAACGTGAAATCTTGAAAATAATCTTTTGGGTAAGAGTGATTTATTCATATAAAACTATATCATTCAAGGCCGTAGCCAGAAAGGTAACAGACTCACAAGAAAAATAGGAACAAAATACGAATGGTAATTGAGTGCGCTCAATTACTTGAAACAACCTAATTTGGCTCCCCAGAGCGGAAGAAGTCATTTGATGAATTCCAATCCTTAAAAAAAAAAAGTTACCGGGATCAAAATGGTTGCATTACGCACTCAATTGCCAGTCACCTTTTTTATAAGCATTAGATACCTATCTAACCTAGGAGTGGTTGGTTCCCTAGCTACGGCCTCAAATTCACTGACCCTCACGTGATTATAAAAATATTGAAAAAATAAAAACAATATTAAGTATATCAAATTTCTTAATAAATTCTATAAAAGTTTAATTTCCATCAGATTCTTATATTCAGTTCCTTTGGAAGGACGATTTGAATAATAATCATATTTTTTTTATAATAGTAAGTATGTTTATTACAGTATTATAAATTAAATATGGCATCAAAATAAATATAATATCACCTTTATAAATATTTACAAAGAGTGTTTAAACTATTTAGGCAACTCAATGTTATTTTTTAAAACATTTTATACGTATATTTAATATTTACAGTATGAGCAATCATTTTTAAGTAAACAGGAGATTTCGCGTTTTTTATTTGAATACGTACTTTATCATTTACCAGAATTTTGTTGAATAAAACAAAACTTGCTTTCATATAAGCATTTGAAATGCTCTGATAATAATAATGTATTTCAGATTTTATTATTACACGGCTCATCCTGAAAACAATTTCAACGAACTCGTCCGCGTAGATATTTAGAATTCTAATTTAAAAAAAATAGCTAATAGCATTAACCGTCCGCGGTGACATCATCTGTCAAATCACTTTCAACTTCGCGCGCTCGCGACAACGCGTCGAATGTGTATAGTAATCATTATTTCATATTTCTAGTAATTTTATAAGTAAATAAAATAACTACAACGTAAATATGTCCAGTTCGGACTCGGACGATGATTTACACAAAGAGATTGCAAGAATGAAGAAAAAATTGTCTCGCCGACGCCAGTGTCGTAGCCGCCATGATGGCTTTGAATTTAAACAGCAAAGAAAAGAAAACGTGGGTAAGTAGTCACATCTTCTTTTTAGTTAAAACTGCATAATTCATGCATTTACTGTCCAGACCAAACCACGGAACGAGATTCTAGATGGTTATTTCGTACTTACGAATCCATGTCTGACTAGGGCGAACCTTACCGCCATCTGTGTTACGAGATACTTCCGTACGAAGATCAGCTTTTGATACGAGATAACTATTCTATTCTTATTCTAAATTATTCTATTCAATTCTTATATCAATTCTGATAAATGTTCTACTAAATTGTGCGAGACACATTATGGTAGATCACATAACATCAAGACCAAATCTTTGATATACTATAAGTATATTGGCCCAAATTTACTGAAGTTAACAGTAAGTACCGATTTCAGATCCGGTTACTGAAGAAGTAAACATATTAAGAGATAGAATAGAGAGAGAGAGAGAGAGAAACAATTGTGATAAACAAAACTCGAAAGCGACTTCGAACCAATAGCTATACATAGCGATAGTTTCGCGCAAAGCTGCCGCGGTCGTTGCCGTTCGCTTATCAACCAGCTGATAGGTACTCCTGATTTAATTTAACACAAAAGGTACCGAATAAGTTAACATAAAAGGATGTCGCGCGCGGTGCGCGGGGCCTCACTTGCCGCGTGCTTGCATGCAAGTTAATGCCGTATTACTACGCGCGAGAGCTTATTTTGCTTTGCATTTTGCTTGTTGAGTAACACAGTATAAATGTTTACATTTATACTGTGTTACTCAACACACGGCACGTGCTTGTGTTGAGTAGTACCCGCGTCACGTCTTACTTGCTTTTCACGCTTTCGAGTTTTTTTATTTTTTTAAATTCTTTTAAAACATAAACATTTTTATTTTTAAAGGTTAACTTTATGTTTAGATAGTACCACTGATAGCTAATCGTTCTGACGCGAGAAAACAACCATTAAAATTTCAGCGTGTAGTTATTTTATTGTAGTACATCACAAACAACCAGTGATGATTAATTTTTCAATGATAAAGACTAATTAAGTTTAAATAAAATAAAAATAAAAAAAAATTGTGATTTTAGTTAAGTACTTAACATACAAATTATTGTAAGCTTTGATTGTAAGAACATTGTTTAATATGAGTTACTACTTAGTACCTGAAGCCAAAAGTGTACCTACAATTCATTCCTATGTTTTACGATTAACTAATAGTTGCTAACACCTGACCTGACTATAAGGTCACTAATTATTCTGTTTGATTGTAAAAAAACATAGCTCCTGAATGACTCATGTTATTGCATATTTTTGTCTCTGGTCTTACTTGTGGTAAAAATATAAAGTAACGTATAATTTAATTTCAATTTTCATGATAGTCTTAATCATACACAATTTTAGATATTGCCATTAATTGTCTCTGAAAATCTGTTTAAAATTGTTTTCAGGATGAGCCGTGTAATAAAATTAGGAAATCAGACTAACTTACCTTGCGTGACGTCTGATGGTAATTTTATGAATGGCTCATCCTGAAAACAATTGACTGGCCTGTTGGTCGAGTGGTTAGTGACCCTGACTGCTAAACCGGAGGTCGTGGGTTCGATTCCCACCTAGGACAAATCTTTGTGTGATGAGCATGATCATTTGTTCTGTGTCTGGGTGTATAAGTTAACAAGTAAATATAAAAGTATGTTTATCAGTTGTCTGGTTACCATAGCACAGGCTCTGCCTAGTTTGGGATCGGATAGCCGTGTGTGAGTTGCCCCAAGATATAAAAAAAAAAAAATTGGTTCCCTCCCTGCCTTATACGAAGTATCACTCACCCGTTAAATAACGCATAATAGCAACTAGTGAACATGCGCTGACAAGTATTGTGATTAGTTACTTTTAAGAACGTGATTTGACAGATAATGTCACAATTGACGGAACGAAAATAAATAAATTTGAACGGAACGAAACAAAATAAATTTGAACGCAGCTGAATTATTTGCATTTGAATTAGCTGCGTTCAAATTTATTTTGTTTAAAACAATTCTAAATATCTACGCGGACGAGTTCGTTGAAGGCGAATACTACTGTTTTAAATTGTTTTCAGGATGAGCTGTTAAAAAAAAAAACCATCAGATGTCACTTAAGGTAAGTTATTCTGATTTCCTAATTAATTGTTAATGTTTTCTGGACTTACGATTTTATTAAGCGTTTTAGAAAATTGCATATTCTAACATGCGATCCTCTATTATTATTCCTCAAACAAATATACGTTTTTATGAATCTCCATTTAAACATTCGACGCGAAATATTCTGTAAATGTGATTTTACTTTATAAAAAATTACATTAATTACCTGTATCAATAATAGTCACATTTTACACTATTTACAACTAAATAACTTAACATAAATGAGATTATGGCAAGTGTGTTTGTACATGAGATGATTATGACAGCCTTAGGAAATAATTACCTATATTAAATCAAATTTAGTACCCCAAAACCTTTTCGCACCGACTAAACTGAACGAAAACTATTGCCATCCCTTTTCAACAAGCGAGATAGAGACAAAAGGTAAAAAGAGCTGTCTAAGAAGTTCCAGCGAAAAGAAAAAAAAGCAGAAAGGTAATTGAGCATAGATATTATGTATTAATTTTGGTGGTATTCCTGTCAACCCGGATTTAACTGAATACCAGTATTTTACGTGGAGCGACTGCCTAAGACTGACTTCCAAATCCCAAGAACTGGGTGACGTGACGTGACTTGTTGGCAACACTGGTGTAATATTTTCTGGCTTCCGACAATCCGTAACGACTGGCAAATATCTACAATGCCAGCCAGGACCAATGGCTTAACGTGCTTTCCGAGGCACGGAGGAATCTCGGTACAATAAGGTGGTCACCCATCTACAAACCGACCTCGGCAAGCGCTGCTTAACCTTGAAGTTCGACTCTTGCCGCTGTTATTATTTAGTCACGAGCTTCTCTAAGAGACATGAGCTTAGATGACATTTCATAATATAGCAAGCGTACGCTATTATGTTCCCACTGCTGGACACATAATAAAGGGATAAGAATTATGCAAGTTTAAACTGTCACTTTTAGATTCTAGCTTTCATAAAATGATACCAATAGATTTTTTTTAGTTCAATCTGTGCTCAATTAAAGCGCCTTTCAGTTAATTTTGTAATTCGTGCTTTAATTTCCTATTTTACCAAAGGTATTCCTATTTCTTTTCAATAAAAAGAGTCAAACGAAATATTTCGATTAAAATCCAATTCGCTCCTGATAACATGGCACTTATAAAATACTGCTGCGCTATTCTGTCAACATCTCACCGAAGTTTACAAAACTTAGGTGGAGTGAGCATGAAGTGAGCTGTCATTTTATCTCGTTTGTACAGATTGACAGCTCACTTCATGTTCACCTCACTTAAGTTTACATGGTGAGATGTTTACAAAATCTCACTGCTGGATAAAAGTAGGAATACTTTGCCTATCGCATTTAGGACTACAGGCGTGATATTACGTTATATTAGATATGGCTTGCAGCCTAAAATATCGAAATTTGATTAGTATAATTGCCACTGGATTATTGCAAACGCCGTAAGTTTATAATAAATCTAGCAAGATTATAAACTTTCGATATATTAATGTTAACAGATCATTTCAAATACAATAAAGCTGTTCCTAAATCGACAGTGTATTATCGAAAAAAAAAGAGTTTACAATCTCACGCGAGTTATTATAAATATACGGTATTTGTGATAATGATAACTCGGTATCTTAAAAATAAACTCATATTAAATAATAAATTAATCGTCATTTGGTGTGACACTGGCAGTATTTTCGGTGGGTATGAGTGATTCCTTATTCATATTATCTTCGATGATCTGTTTGAGTCGTAATAGCCGGCTAGAAATTTAAGCTCTGGTTAAAATCTTTGCGAGAAGCTTTTGCAAATTAATTTGATTTTTATTGTTGTAATCATAAAGCTGTTTATTCGTTGCAAAGCAATTACCAGCCACCGATAGCAGATTTTGTGATTTGTTTTGTAATATTGGGGGAAATTATCGAAGCGATTTTTATGTTGTCTGTCGAAATATGTATGAGATTGTTACGCTATTGTTAAACCATATCGACATCTTTTACTATGTAGGTAATTATTTAATAAATGGATCAAAATTAAGATTCACGACTATGTTTAGTCAGTTCATTTACAAAAACACTTTATATATTTGTTTTTTCATTTATATGATGAAGACGCCTAAAAGGACCATTTTTCGGTGAATTAATTAACGCCTCGCTCAACCACCACCTCCTTTTTTAATAAAGGACCATTTTACAGAAAGAAAAAAAAGAACAAAACAATATTGGAAAAAAGACGCACACATACAAATTTCAACAGACAACTAAACGCACTAGAAGTGTTACATGAAAGCGGTGTACTGACCTGTTGATGACTCGGTGTATGTTTTCGGTTCCTTCGTCGTGGTGCTTCGGGTCGAGACCTTCGTGAGACAGTATGTCTGTGATCTGTTCGTTCACGTGGTCTTCGTGTTGGAGCTGTTTCATCGCCTCTCTGCAGACAATGACAGATATTTTAGTTTGTTGTTTAATCAGTCTAGCTAAATCGTCGCAGGGGTCGAACTTCAAGGTTAAGATACGCTTGCCGAGGTCGGTCCGCGGATGGGTGACCATCCAGTATGTAGCCGCACACGCACAAGCGGTGTATACTGTCTTTCTCTAACATATAATATTGTCACATTCACCTGTTGTACTCGCGCTCTCGTCCGAGAGAGAGGTCGTTGAGTCTGTCTCGCTCGTCGTCGTCCATCAGCGGCTGCGGCGCGAAGTAGCCGCGTGACGTCACTCGAGCTAGCACCACGCGGTGTATGCTGTGCTCCGTGCCTTTTTCTATTATTGTCTGTGGAATGAAATACATAACATGATAGATATATTGAAAGAATGTACTTTATTGTACCCCAAAAATAGTTACACAACTATTAATATGTAATAGCATACATAAAACAATTAAAACAAACCTACCTCAAAGAAGCGGAGTGTCTCGAGCGTGAGGTCAGTCATATTTGTCGGTAAGACAGTTGTTGATGAGTGTGTCCAGCAGCGGCCACACACTCACTCACCTCCAACCAGTGTGAGCACAGTGTTATGTTTGTAACTCACCGCAAAGAAGCGGAGTGTCTCGAGCGTGAGGCCATTCATAGTTGTCAATAAGACAGTTGTTGATGAGTGTGTCCAGCAGCGGCCCCACACTCACTCACCTCTAACCAGTGTGAACACAGTGTTATGTTTGTAACTCACCTCAAAGAAGCGGAGTGTCTCGAGCGTGAGGTCATTCATAGTTGTCAATAAGACAGTTGTTGATGAGTGTGTCCAGCAACGGCCACACATTCACTCACCTCCAACCAGTGTGAGCAGTGTTATGTTTGTAACTCACCTCAAAGAAGCGGAGTGTCTCGAGCGTGAGGTCATTCATAGTTGTCAATAAGACAGTTGTTGATGAGTGTGTCCAGCAGCGGCCACACACTCACTGACCTCTAACCAGTGTGAGCATAGTATTATGTATGTTTGTAACTCACCTCAAAGAAGCGGAGTGTCTCGAGCGTGAGATCATAGTTGTCGGTGAGACAGTTGTTGATGAGTGTGTGTAGCAGCGGCCACTCACTCACCTCGCCGTCACCCACCAACCAGTTTGAGAACTCTGTATAACAGTAATATTTGGAGCATAATGACTGGGTTTTTGGAACGAAGTTAGGGGTAGTTCGATTTAGTAGAAATCGTGGTGCGCAACTCTCTCTCTCTGTCCGTGTCACTTTTTATCATATAACCATAGATCAGCCAAAGCTACCACACCAATCGATCAAAGTCGATCGATCGATCGATCGATTGGTGTAGTAGCTTTGGCTGATCGACGAATACCGGCCCCTCAACAATTGATCCAAAGCCGATCGTGGTAGCTTTGACTGATCGAGGAAAGAAGTAGAAACTAAACTATCGATCGACATCGACTAATTCATTCACATGAGCACACGAGTAAGTGAGTGCGCAACTCTCTTTCTTTCTCTCTCTCTCTCTCTCTTTCTCTATCCCTGTCTATTTTTATCATATAACCTCAACACAGGGTTGTACAGACACGTGTACATTTCGTGAAAACGTATTTGTTATGGAACTTCGTTCTTGACGGGGGTCCCCCGATCGCACAATTGTTTTTTTTTATAATCTCGCGTTTGACCACAAACTCACTTGATGGAAAGCGATGATGTCGTTGACGATGGAGCACGCTTGCTTAGAAGTAACATGTTCATGCTTGACCAAAAGACCCCCAGGTTGTATAAGGGAGTGGTGGGGGCTTGGGTTAATTCAAGATAAATAGCGCAATCCCTTTTTTGCACTGGAATTATTATGCTCTGCGCTCTCATAGAAATAAACTTATGCCACCTCTTCCAAAAATGTTGTATACATTTTTCAAACTTCTAAACAATTTAATAGTTTTTTGACCAATATTACGAATACCACAACATTAACCATAGAAGTTCGGCCATTACGACAGCGATTAAAAATACGAATCCGAAAGGATACTTACCGTTGATAAGATCAGGCGAGTCCACAACTTTGAGACACTTAGCTAGTATGGCGGTGACGATGACGGCGTGGTGCAGGTCCGTGATGCCGTTCTCTGCGACCCCCTCGAGGAAGTTCTGACGGAACGTCCGGGACAGGTGCGCCGCTATCGTCGGGTGGCATTCCTGGGTTACACAGGAATATCAAATTATTAAGTATTTTTAACCGAATTCAAAAAGGGAGGAGGTTCTCAATTCGTTTGTATTTTGACGTGACAACGTCTAATAAATCGATGAACGCCGGCTGCAAGCACGAAAAAGGATGACTCATTGTAAGGTTACGGTCATTTCATCAATGTTTTGTTATGACGTTGTCACGTTAAACTATCGTCCGTAAACCGACTGTACAGACAACCAATTTTTTTTAAATGTTTGTTACCTCATAACTCCGTCATTTACGAACCGATTTGAAAAGTTCTTCTTTCATGTGAAAGGACATACGTTCCGATTGGTCCCATAGAAATTTTATCAAAATCGGTTTAGTAGTTTGGTTTTTAAATCAAAAGAGCTGGAGGAAATAGAAAATATATCATCCAAGTAAACGAAATTGCGTGTTTTGCTTTCCTGTGACTTTGCTGTGGTCATGGTAGGTGTGGGTGTGTACCACTAAAAAATGTAATATATTTTTTTTACAAAAAAATACAATCGACTTCCAAATAAAAAAAAAACACTACAAACACTTGAATAAAATTACTTTCATTTCGGAAGTCGGTGCTAAAATACCACGAAACAACCAAAAACACCGACTTCCGAAATTAAAGTTATTTAAAGCAGCACTTCACCCGCGACTTTGTCTGTGCGACTGAATTTCCAAAGATCCCTTTTTAGTGCTCACTTCCATTAAAAAAGGAAGCCTTGTGAAAAATTTCAAGTACCTATTACCAATAGTTTCAGCTGTGCGTGGATATGTCAGTCAGTTTCCCCTTTATATACGTATACCTCTACAGATAATAAATCTAACATTCAACCATTCACTGATAGACAACGCACAAACTTAACCTCTCGAAGTTTAGAATTTTGCATAAGATTTCTCTGGAGGAAGGAATAAAGTAAGAAATTCCAAAAATTCATGCCCTAAAGTTAGTGTAAAATAGGAGATAATGTTAGTATGGAAGTTGGTCATTTTTGACACTGCAACTCTCTCATCGGCTTGTTTCTGCATAATTGATAAGGGGCCATCCATAAATTACGTCACATGTTAGGTGGCCGACGAAGTGTGACATTGTGTGACAAGGGGTGGGAGGGGTTCTAAATTTCGTAACGTCATATTTCAAAATCTAATATATAAATGAAGTATTTAAACACGTAATTTGAACTATTAACGAAAAACTTTAAAATATTTTCAGCCTTATCTGTATGTTCATAAGGTTTAAGTTTTTTGCTTTGTTATTTTTTAAAGTTTGATTTGATGTTGATTTTATTAAAAAATAAATTCACTTGGTATAAAAATAAAGTCGGAAATGCTGTTTTAATGTAATAATTTCTAGATATTTTACATAATATGTGACGTCACACTAGGGAGGGGGGCGTCTCACAAATGTGACCAGCTGTGACAAGGACGCAGAGGGGGTCATAAACACATAAAATTCGTGTGACGCAATTTATGGATGGCCCCTAAATGAGCACGGCCGTCATTGAGGCTTACAATTTACTCAATATGAATAAGCTCAGCAGTTTTTCTGCAATGAACACAAAATATTTTTACCGGCAATAAAAGGATTTTATATGCCAGACATTCGTATTTCGTAATACAATATGATTTATTTGAATCACTGGAATGTTATTAAGGGCGAATAAATCATAAACACTCAGCGATATTTAGGATTCTTTATATTTTTGAATAACATTGTAGAATTTCACGGTTAGGTATGACATGGTATTTAATATAAGTTGCTAATCTGATGTACTAAATATATTATAGAACATATGAATAAATGGCTTACCTTCATTAAAGTATCACAGTAGTCTAACCAAGAGAAGAAGCTCGTTAATTCTTTATATCCGTGGAATTTGCTATATGATTTATCACCAAAATCTTGTGCAACATATCTGAAAAGAAATAAAAAAAGAATTTTATATGATACACAGTCAAGGCAGTCGCTATATGTATGTAAAAATACTAGAATACAGTTGTATTCGGTTAGATTAAAAACTGACTTCAACATGGTTGGTATGATGATGGTATTATGTTGCTACGCACTTTATTAAAAACTTTTTAATCACTTTATTGACGTATTTTTTTGATCCGTATTACAACAGAAACTAATCCCAGCAGTACGAACGTCAAAACTTCACCCATCACTAACATACTCACGCCTATGTAATATTGAGATGCTCCACATCGCTGGCGACCACGTTAGCCGGCACACACTTGTACTTAGCGGCCAGCTTGTCCACGATAGTCTCACACGCGGGGCTGCAGCTGCTCACTAAGTTGTCTTGTAGTACGACATACTATCACTAACATACTCACGCCCACGTAATATTGAGATGCTCCACATCGCTGGCGACCACGTTAGCCGGCACACACTTGTACTTAGCGGCCAGCTTGTCCAAGATAGTCTCACACGCGGGGCTGCAGCTGCTCACTAAGTTGTCTTGTAGTACGACATACTATCACTAACATACTCACGCCCACGTAATATTAAGATGCTCCACATCGCTGGCGACCACGTTAGCCGGCACACACTTGTACTTAGCGGCCAGCTTGTCCACGATAGTCTCACACGCGGGGCTGCAGCTAGTCACTAAGTTGGCTATGTCGTCTTCAGGGAGGGAGGAGACTATCATTATGCCTTCGCAGGCCCGGAGGACTACTTGGTTGTCCTGAAAAAAAAAAAAAAATGCACAAATACTATGATTTATTTGACACATTTTTATTTAGTGACTTACATATATTCCGCATGAACCAATACGCTAATACGCCATGCAAACGTCTGTTTGTTGTCGTCTTGCAGACAAACAGTACTAAAGACCGAAGTGTTAAAAACCTGGACAAAATTCTCCAGTGCAGAATGGAAAAAGTGTAAATTCACTTTATACTGTTAACTTAATCATTGCTCGGAATCTAAATCGACAAAACTTTCAGTCATTTCAAATAATGTACAGTAAAGCATAAGATATGAATAATTACACGTTTTCCTATGTCTATGTCACATTTGAATAACCACACGTAGCGGGTCTTACATGCTACAAGTACGACCTCGTAGCAGGCGTAGCCATGACGTCATCACCAGCTACGCCGTAGCAACCCTACAACCCCTATGATACAACAAGAACATCAAAATCATACTCACAGCGCTATTCAAATAAGACAGCAACAGATCAATAAGTAGGAACTTATCATTGTCGTCGTACACCGTCTTGTGGCTCTTACAGGACGCGTTGTCGTCTGCCGAACTGCTGGAGGTGGCGTTACAGTTGTCTTCCTTCCCTGTCCTTATTATAGACACGTTTCGTAAGGGATTGGGCGGTAATTCTACCTCGAATAGAGGGTTTTTCTTTGGTGTTTGTATCTGAAATGGTTTATTAATTAAAAAAGAGCAACTCATAAGTTGTTCACTTTGTTTTGATATCAACAAGCTGCGTCAGGACATCTGCATGTGTTGCATCATTCATACAGATTTACAGTCAATTGTTGAATCGAAGCAATTTGACATGTTGATTCAAAGGACCAAAATCCTTTTTTTTTTTTTCAATTCGAAATATTTGAATACGAAATTCTACGGTTACTCTTAAAGAATTATTATTTTTTACATGTTTACATATAACAGTATTATTAGGTATGAGAGGACAGTGTAGACCAGTCCAAATATCAATAAATCAAAATAAAATAATTTATTTCACACACGATCACCACTCGAAAGAGGCTCTTAAGAATACTAAAGATAGAGTACATATTCGGCTAACAGCCGTCAAATTAGCTACCAACTGTTACCACTGAAACGTCATGTTTGAAAGGCAACAATGACATTTGACAGTTGGTCAAAGGTAGATACGTTATTGGAACCGGCCGTTAGTAAACACATCTCTTACCTTACTCCTAATAGGTATCAACTTCTGTATATCTTCTGGTATACTAAGTAAGGTAGACTTGTCTTCAACGAAGGGCGTAGTGAATATGTTGGCGAGTCCTGGCTCCTTGCGCACTAAGCCACAGAGAGTGAGCAGGAGTTCCACTTCTTCCTTCTCTGTCGGTGATGCTGGACTTTCGTTGCATTGTATTAGCATACGCTGGAACGGAAGGGTGATTTTAGATTGGCATGTTTGACTACGGATTTATTAATTGTAGATACAAGTAATGGTCAATTTAGAACGATTAAAAAAACATTTATTCTTTTGTCGTTTGCTTTACGTGTAAGCACCTTAAAGAATGCAAAGATCAGAAACATTAAACCATGCTCTAGTTTGGTGAGTTTAACAAATAGTGGCCGAGAAGATGGCTTAGCGTCAATGAGGGAAAAAATTCGTAGAATAAAATATTTTTCATCCGGATATCACATACACATGAGTGTTACGTTTCTTCATCGACATTTTATAAATAAAACAAAATAATAATGTTTTCATTTTAAACTTTGCGTGCGATGTGTTTATCGAAAACAAATCTTTTGTCCCATATTAGCTAGAAATGATACACAGCGATGCGAAATATCATTTAGTAATTAAATAATTAGTGCGGTGGCTGAACACACGCCTTCTGCGATGCGTGCCATGGTTTTGATTCCCGCACGAATCCAATATTTGTATGAGGGGGCGTTCAAGTATAACGTAACGCAATTAGGGGGGAGGGGGGGTATTGTAAAACGTTACGATGCGTTACAGGGGCGGGAGGGGTGTTCGAATAAAGCGTTACGTAACATTGTTTTTTTTATTTAACGCTATCTCTTTAAACATATTTTCGAGTTCCACAGTCACTAAACAGTAGTCATTTTGCCAAACAATAATGAAAAGTCAATATTTTTCTTGAAATGACATTTATGAATTTAAAAAAGTAGGTAACTTGAGAGTAGTAGACATAATTGTGACTTTTAGGTAAAAATTGCCACTTGGATGATACGTAACGTTTAGGGAGGGGGTACAGAAAAATGTTACGGCGCGTTACATGGGAGGGAGGGAGGGTCAAGAATCTTCAAAAATTGCGTTACGTAATACTTGAACGGTCCCTGATCTACAGACAAATGATCTGGTTTTAGTTGTTCGTGTTTGTAAACACACTCACAGTATAGGAAAAAATCTTAAGAGAGCCATGGCGCTTCTCTAATCTCACAGCAGGGAAGCACCAAACATCGACCGTAGTCTATCGGTCGATTGCTGCCTGGTCTTTTCCGAACTGTTAGGGTCGGCGTCCAGTGTAACCGTAGCTGAATTTCAGTATTTATTTTCCTTACATACCAATTTACATTTTAACTACTTGAGACAAATAAACATGTTTCCTTTGTTTTTTCTTTCGACCCACTACAACAAGGCTCCCCGCTCCACAGGAAGCGACGGATTTAAGATTTGCTATGCTATGCTGACTTTTAACTGTGCTTAATCGTTTTCCGTAAAGTTCCGTTTCGTCGTTCAGAGTTGCGTGATCGCTTCGCATTTGTCGAACGGGCAGGAAGATGGGCGAGATAAGATACGCTACAAGATGTTTTAAGACATGAATATGTGTTTACGTCATTAAATATTATTTATTTATAAATTGGTTTATGGCAAAGCGCGCGCGCCATTGCAAATCCTCAAAACAGCATCAGTTTGTCTGACATATCTGTGAAATTCAGTGCTGTGTGGCATACCATTTTTTGTTATTTATATGTACCGTCTCCGTTTCATGTATGTGCTAAAACAATTTTATTCTTTTCCATTTCCAAATAATATTCTTGCCCGCTCACTGTGCGCTGAGCACAAGTTTTGACTGTCACATGTCATAGCTATATTCAGTATTCTCACGGGCTTTAGTCATGCTTGGTTTGTATGTAAAGGATTGACAATGCCCCCTCTATCGGACGACCGCTTTACTGAGACCATTTATTTATTTATTTATTTATTTATAATGTTAACACGGTTTGTAGACCATGCTTGTGTTAACGTCCTTTAGTCGGCCAATGACTGCCACATCCCTCCCGCACCTTCTTCAGGCAAGGTCTCAGTTAAGCGATCATCTGAGTTTTATGTTCTTTCCCACAAGAAGTCAAACTCCGCGATCCTAATACGCAACTAAAATCTAATCTTTGAATGAATGAATAACCATTACTTTAGCGGTAGGGAAAAACGAGTGCGGTAATCCTACCGTTTAAACCAAAATGCTACTGTTTAAACCTACCCAAATATCACTACCCTAGGTACTGTTACGAAATATACAATGCAGTAACTGATTTGCCTCGTGTGGGGAGAGATCTTTTTGCCGTTGCTGCCGCACAGCCACCTATTTCGCAGAGTAAGCGAAAATATACCTATGCGGTATGGCGATACTGGTTTCGCTAGTTTCGCTATATGTTCGAAACTGCATACAAATACCCGACGGTATACCGCGCGAATCGAAGACGTGACGAACACAAAATATTCACTAGCATCTTACCTGTAGCGGCCTATAAACATGTGCACTATTAACACAGGGCTGCCTTGTCCGTCGCAGCAGTGCAGTGCCTGTGGTGAGCGCCAGGGCTCGCGCGCCCGGCGGTCGCTCGGCCGCCGCGAGCGCACACAACGCGTCCAGCAGACAGATGGAGCGCTGCACTATAGCCTCCATGCAAGGTCCCACTGTGCCCCCTTGCTGCTCTTTCTCTTCGTCGACTATTAACTGTGGGAAAATTGAAAGAAATATAAGCGTGACCATTTGTTTTTGTTGAGACAATATTTTATTAGGATCAGACTATTGTTTGGATTTATTATTCGCTACAAATCAAGACACAGTACAGTACTATGGAGGTTTGCGAAACAGATTGTTTGTTTAGTATAGTCGGGCTGTTGTATATGTTCAAATCACGCAAAGAGTTTTGATAGCGCGATGTCGGATTTATGTGACGTCAGGAAGCTGAACGGAATTGGAAAAATATGGAAAGGGTCTATTAAAGAGGTATGCGAACCTGGAATCACCCAGACCAGACGGGTCTAGTGTCAGGTGGGCAACTGTACGTTTTCATGGGATAATTTACAACTAACACGTGTGTGAAGCCGCCAACAAAACCTTGTGTAAAATAATTATAAAGGTTGTACATAGCATGAAGACGGCAAATTAAAAATAAATACAAACTACAACTTCGCTTCGTTTCGGTACAGCCATGGCATAGCCGATTTCCGAGCTATGCTAATTAGCCAAAATGGATATCGAATAATTTACGCTTCTGTAATGTGATTAAATTAATGAGTTTGCTATGTTTTTGTAACGCATTTAGGGTAAATGTTGCAGGCATTTTTATTATAGTGTATAAGAATTTGGTTTAAGTCAGGGCGCCTACACAAAACCGCGATGCGATGCGATACGACGCCGCAATCGCAGGAACTTGTACGTGCGAGCTCGCAGATATTCGCGATGCGTTGCGAATTCGCAGTTATGTGTGGGAGCACTCAAGGCGGGGCGACCATTGTAAGCGTAAAGCGAAATTTACCAAAGGGCCAGTCCACAGTGACTGGCCCTTTGCAAAACCGGTGGCCAGCGTCCAGAGGTGGACGTATTTTGGCTAACTAATGATTCGAATACCTGCAAAAGATCTTCTTAAAAAATAGTACACCATTTATTAAGTTCGACCTCAAATGGAAACTTTATACTATGCACAATACGACTATGCCATAAAAAAACGCTATTCATTGTAACTATAAATACATACACTATGATAATACCGAATATCAAGGTTAATTGTACTGTTAAAACCCGCGATACCGTGAAACTCAACCGTATTGCATTGCATTCATTTAAATATCTGTCTAGAGAAAGTGATATTTCACAATTTAATATAGCTTTTTTAGTGTTATGAAAGTTGGTGTGTGCAGTATGGTTTTTTGAAAAATAATCTAGCATTTCCCTTTAGCAAATGGATTATTTTAACTGGAATGTGCGTTTTCCTGTACGATAAACACGATAAAATAATAAATATGGTGTAATAGCTAATGTGTGCACTGGACTAAATAGTTAAGAAAATGGTTCAGATAATCAGTAATGGAGTCGTGGCTTATGTTAATTGATTGTTTTTCTTAGATTTAAATATTTTGAAAAATGGAATAACAATTTCATTAGGCAGGTTAGTTCGGCGGGAAGCCAAGTCGACACACTTAGCGTAGATAAACACTTTTTAAGGTTCAGAACGTCCGTGAAGAAAAACGCAACCCTTAAATGATCACCCGTGTCGTGAGTGTGTTCGTCTGGTTCTTTCTTTCTTTCCTAATCATCTGACGACTCAGTGTACTGTCAAGGTCGTTGATGCCGACACAGACGTTTGCAAGCTAAAGGCGGTAATCATGGTCACCTTTGTGTAAGCAACGCTAAGAAGAACCGCCTCAAGCATGCCTAAGTCGGCAAACCCGAGTTCACGATTAAACTATAAAATATCTTGTATCACACTCATTGTCCTTTTAAAGCGACACAGTCCATAACTGATACGGACAGTTACTGTACAGTGAAATAAAATATACTATGTGTATGAACTACTTATCATTAAGTATGTAGTTACTGTGGCAAGGTTAAGGTCAAGCAAGGCAACAGAGATTATTATGTAAACATTCATTAACGGTAATGACTAATCTATTATCTATTATCATATGAGTACAAGGTCAGAAAGGGGATGGTATGGTCTGCGGCAAAAATCTTGGCTGGTTGCAGAACCAGCTGTGAACTAATCATCAATTATACACGTAAAACTCTTGCGTTACTGAGTGATTGAGTGACTGAGTGACTGACAGACAACGCACAGCCGAAACTGCTTGTCGTAGAAAGCTGAAATTTGGCATGTAGGTTCCTTGGGGAATGTAGGGGAGCACTAAGAGAAGATTTCCCGAAATTCCTGCGGGAACGGGAAAAACGGTTTATGCGCATACGAAGTCGCGGGCAAAAGCTAGTCTAAATACAAACTTCTAAGACTATAATTGTGTATTAGTTTGTAGGGGGCTCTCTTTGGAAGAATTAATCTGATTACGAATGTTATTGAAAGCCACACTATCACTGAGTTCCATTAAATGTTTTTTCTCTCAGAAAATGCAAGGGTTTTCTTCACTAAATACGCTTTATTGCGTGGGGTTACGGACACTAGAATTATATATACCTGTCCCTAGGGTACAGGCCGCGGCAGCATAGCCGTGAGGAGAAAGAGTTTAATTTGCATGGGAATACAGAGTTTCAAAAGTCTATACTCTATCTAATACATATGTAAATAATAATTTTATCTAGCTATTCAGCAAAACTAATTTAATCAGTAGCAAGGCAATATCCTGTATTTACAACACATGCAAACATTTCCATGTAAGATAGGAGTGATTAAAATTCTGCACACAACTTCAGATCTGACTTAAATACTGTGCAGACAGGAAAAACATTGACAGCAATGATTTGTTGTCCAATGGCAAGGTGGGCTGACACAGTTTTTGCCACTTTGGGCTCATGCCCTGGAAAATAATAGCAGCCCACTTTAATAAGTGCTTCCTTCCACATGTAACCAATCTGCCTTCAAAGCCAGAGTGATCAGGCATCTTCTGTGCATGCTCGCTCCATCATAGACCTCATTCATTGCTTTCCATCAATCAATAAAAAAAAAAGTGTACTTATAAGTATCCTTTTGTCTAGGAGTACTGATGTTATGTAATACAGTAGATTCATGAAAAAATATTTTTGGTCCATTAGTTACAGTACCAAAAAAATATATGAGATTACTTTTTTTATAGTCACATAAAAAAAAGACCAATAATTAATCATATTTTTTTACCAAGAAGCCTCTGAACTTAGATGTAATTTATCTTGGTAAATTTTTATTACCTTTTTTTTTTAAAATTGCGATGATAGTATATTCATTGCAATTTCAAATTAAATTTTTTGTTTTTATTTTTCACTTTTTAGTGGTACCCCACACACCTAACAACATCACTTGAAAGTCACAGGAAAGCAAAATACGTAATTTCGTTTACTTGGATGACACATGTTTTCCAGCTGTTTTGATTTAAAAATCAAACTTTTGGTGAAATTCGATACAGATGAAATTTCTATGGGACCAGACCAATCGGAAAGTATATATCCTTTCAGATAAAAAAACATTTTGTCTAATTGGTTCATAAATGATGGAGTTATGAGGTACAAACACACAAAAAAAAACATCCAACCAAATTGAGAACCTACTCCTTGTTTTGTTGGTTAAAGAAATTCAGGAATCTACCCTATTAGACAACATCTGTATTCATAGAGAGACCATATAGATTCTTTTATCCAAGAAACATTCCAGAGAGGTCTAAGCCCAGCAGTAGACAAAATCAACCAGTAGATGATGTTAGATATGACTATGTTAGAATTCGTTACAATTAGCCAACATAACTGACAAATTGAATTGTGTTGTTACGATTCTTATCTGTTATCAGTACAAAGATTAATTAACTTCTATGTAGAAAATGGGTATGAATGGCATTTTTTAATCATTTACTGAACACACCCACTTGAATAGTTGTGGATTAACTAAAAAAATAGACTAATAGGCACATTGTGATCTGTAAAAAAGGGACCTAATTAAAAAAAAAACTACATACATGAATTTAGCAATAATAATATATGTACTCGTAGATAACAAAATTTTTAAAAGCTGAATTATTATTTTGAAGCTTATTTGTTTAATTTGCTTTTATCCAGCACTTGATCATTTTAATATGAAAGAACTGAATTTAAATAATAAACATTCTTAAAATAAAATGGAAACAACTCAGTTGCGGATCAACTGTTCAAACAGATAATGTTATGTAAGGAAACAAATACTACATCCTACAGCTGAATTCATACAAGTTAACATACAGTTGGGTTCAATATAATTCGGTAGAAACTGACATAATTAATGTCCACAATCCATGACACAGTAAAAAAGTTTAATCTGTCTTTATCAATGCAACACATGATTGATGTTGATTTTTCCAAGATAGAGTAAGAATATGTGTGTGTTCTATGTTGTTTATAAACTTATTAGTTACAATTTGTGCAGTTACCTAATAAAAATGTGACTTCCAGAATCATTATGCTACCCTTATGGCAACCATATGTACGCAGCAGCAAGCAAATTTAGTTAAATCGAAACAAAATGAAATTTTTCGTTTTAATTAGTTAATTAACCACAGACCTGTAACATTTGATGCAGGTGGTGCGGTATCCTTGTCTCCTCGACGTGCAGTTTATTATTTTCGTCATAATTCTGGTAAAAATTCAGTATCATCTTCCAGTGATACTCGAAATCCTCCAGCCGCGTAGCTGGAGGTGCCAGCTGAAACAATCACACATCATTAATTATCGCACTACACCGTACACGCACATTCGCCGATAATATTAATTGTTTTGCTCTTACAACGTCCGCCGCAGTTTGTAGCACGTCCGAGAAACGACTCAACATTTTGACGTGATATTATTTTACAAGTAATCACACATAACACAAGCTTTGATTATATGATACACAAGCAATCCAAGATAGTAAATACTCCATCAAATCATTTTATTTGGCTCTATAAAATTTAATATTTCTATCACAACACAGTAATAATCTGAATAAATACAGAAATGCAGAAGAAATGTATGATAAACGTCAGTGTCAAATAAGATTGCTGATTGACATTAGGGAACAGATGATAAATGATAATAGAGGAGCGCTGAAAACAGTAAATCGATCGATTGACCCGTTTCTTAGAAACTGATCGTAGCGTCAACAAGCTTGCATAAGCCAAAAAACCGTTTCCCAACTATGTCGAACTATAAGCGACTGCTGTTCGAACAGCATAAACCAAATAGGCGACTGATCGTCTAAAGTCTGCTATAAAAAGTATAGGCTTAAAATGTTACGATTACGTCTATGTAACGAACCGCTTCACTCATCAAACTGACATAAACGTCTGTCAAAAGAAATAAATGTCATTTTCATTTTTCATTCATGAATTCATCACTCGGCTAAGCAGGCAGGCACATCGCGATTTTCCTGTAGCGTAATTAAAATAAATCACACTGATAAACGGGCGAGTTATCAGCGCTAGTGATCGTGTCCGTTAAATGCATAATGTCTTCGTTCGTGAACCACCGCGAGGACAGCACAGTGACCGTGGAGGAAACTTCGACAAAAGATAATGTAACTTATTACAAAATAACTGTTAAAGTGGGGCCAGTGCGTTGGAACGTGTCGCATCGGTACAGTGACTTTGTGGAACTGCACGAGAAGTTGGTATCGGATCATGGGGTCGCGAAAGAACTGCTGCCGCCTAAGAAAGTTATTCGCAACAAAACACCAAAATTCGTGGAGCAGAGACGAGAGGGCCTTAGCGAATACTTGAAGAGTGTTTTTAACTATTTAAAGCTCACGATGCCGTCCGAGTTCGCTCACTTCCTAGACTTCCATTTGTACGATATATTCTTTTTGCTACAAGATTTAGCTAAGACTCTGTTTCTGGAAGGTGATAAGCTGTTGCAGGATGAGAGGTCACATCACTTTACACCTCTAGAGGTATGTTGCAACGAATCTCATGAGAGTGTCTATACATGATATTCAGATTTTTTTTAAATTGTATCTATTTTCATTTCAATGTCAAAATCGAATATCTACTTCCTTAAAGTAACTAGGTACTATTATTGATAACACTTTTAATTATAAACTTTGACTATGAAATTAATCTCATATCATTATAGTAGATACTGATAAAATGTTATGAATCATCTAGTACAGCAAGTATCACAAAAATTTTCCTTACTTTCATAAATAATGCACAGGAGGTGTATTTATAACCCTATATTCCCATTTCTGTTTACCACTTCAATACCCTTTCCGTTTCAGTTACATGCAATAAGTGAACGATTAAAAATGGCATGTCCGCCAATGGAGAAGCAGGATCAGATGTATGACTTTAGTCATGTCCTAGACTTTTGCTCACAACTAAGGTCCCTCAACATTGAAGGTAGTTACGAGAAGCTGGGTACGAGTAACATAGTGCCAAATGATTTGCACTTTGATCTGATACCATTTAAGTCCCTGGTGGAGTTGAAGATTCTTGGTGTACCGATGGCTTGCATACAGAGTGTTGGTGAGTGTTATTTTGTTTACTAAGCTTGTGTGACTAGATAAGGAGTTGATAAGCATTTTTATTTATGATGTTCATTCAAAAACATATTAGATTGAAAATATATTTTTTCTTTTACTATTGATAGGCATGAATTGACCACTATCTCAGCATATGGGAAGTGATGATGTTGTTCAAGATGAAGCACAATCAACTAATCTGTTTTAATATCAAAGGCCTTGTGACTGCTGGCACTGTGACTTGAATACTCTATTTATGTTAACATGATAATTTCCTGATACTTAACAGAGAACCAAATTGACTGTTCAATTTGTGTAAAATAGCCAATTTTCTTCAATCAAGATAAAAAGTTACTACAAACTTTTCATTTGTAGATCCAAAATTCTAACTGATAACTAATGAAAAGTGAGTTTGTTATGCTTTCACGCTGAACCAATTTTGATGAAATTTGGTACATAGATAGTTGGGACCCTAGAAATGGGTATACACTACTGTTTTTCAAATCCTATATTAATGCGAATGCCACAGGAAAACCATACTATTTTATAAAATCACCTAGCATACAATCTGCAACTGTAAATCTAAACAAACAGATATAGTAAACACAAATAATACTTCAGTACATTGTTGTGCTACTTACTTAAGTCAGTGATAATCTAAAACCTGTCATTTATCAAACCATTTATCATTGAACAAACCATGTCTCAATACATAATGATGTTTGTCTGTCTGTCTGCTAGTAGACTTAAAATAGAACCGATTTTAAAACTATGATTTAATCAAAGCTTTTTTTCTTGTTATTGATTTATTCATGTTTGACTACTCACACCTGACGGTAAGCAATGATGTGGTCAAGGGTGGAGCATACTAACCGAGAAGTGACCTCACACTTATAACTATCAATAAAGCACAGACTCCTGCAGGGAAAGAAATAATAATAATAATTTATTGGACCAAAAATGTTGTACAATCAAACACTTATGAACAACTATTATGCAACAAGAACAAATACATATTAGAGAGTAACAATCGTGTCAGTAGTCTTTGCATTGAATTCTGGTACCCAAGGAAAGATTTAACTTGTGTTATGATTCTTTTTGTTTGTTCACTCGATTCAACATTTAAAAAATATGTTTTATTCAGGCTTAACTTATTTGGAACAAGCAACATCCATACGGGCTAGAAAAAAATGTATCTATACATATAATAAAAATGTAACAGATTGCTGTCTGTACATGGAAGATATTTGAGAAAAAACATTATTGGGTTGGGTTGTCTGTTTGTCCGTGCGTTTGTGCACACTAATCTCAGAAACGGCTTATCCGATTTTAATGCGGTTTTCACTATAATTTAGGGTGTGACCACTACAATCGATCGGTGGTAGAATTGATTAGGTACTCGACATCGATCGATAGTTTCTACTACACCAATCGAACGATCATCGATCGATGGTAGAATGAATAAGTCGACGTCGATCGTTAGTTTCTAGTTCTATCTTCGATCAGCCGAAGCTACCACACCAATCAATCAAAGTTGATCGATTGGTGTAGAACTACCGTAGGAAGTATTATTCTATTTAAATTTTCTCTTTTTTTTTCATTTAAAAACTGCATTAAAATCCGTTGCGTAGTTGAGAAGCAACTTTGTTTTATACTGTGTAGAGATAAATAATATTTTTTGTGACCTCGATCTCGCCTGATGGTAAGCACTGGATAATGCCTATGCCTGTGTATCCTGATAGCTACAACCTGGGGGTCTATAAGTGACAAGTGAAATGTTCCTTCTAGGCAAGCACACTATCGACGACCACATCATCGGTCTCCATCAGCATATTTATTGTTGTCTAACGCGAGCCCATAATAATTAAAATAATGGATTTTAATCTGCTTTTTTTTTTTCCTTCAGGTGGCCTCCGTGACACTCTAGTGAGTCTGTCAGTGTCGACGGCGAGCGTCGTCTCACTAAATGAGTTCCTGCTTGTCGATATCCTGCATAAGGATCCCTCTAGCATTGCTGACACTGTTGTAAGTTGAACACAGCCATAATAGTATAGGAATAAAGTTTATTTTATAATGCCACTTGGTGGTGATTAGTCAAATTGGGGCATGGCATTGAAAATTAAATCATGCTTCGAAGGTGATAAAGTAAAAAAAATATATTTTACTTTTTACCATTAAACCGTTGCTCCTGCAACTCATCTCTCTACGGTCGTGTCGGATTGCGCGTCCCATCGGACTATGAGAGTGGAAGAGGGAGTGCATCTGTGTTTGCGAACATACTTTGGCACTATAATATGTCCTTGCTGCCATGGCCAAAACCGGTCAGCAGCACTATTTTATTAAACCACTATTAGTATAAGAAAGCCGAACCCACGTAATGGGAAGAAGCAAGGGTTCTTCCCATTACGTGGGTTCGGCTTTCTTAAACCTTCGGTGCCATTCACTTCGCTGGTAAGCATAGTCATCTGGAAGGCCAAGCTTTTGCATTTCCTTTCGGGCAGTCATCCAGGTAGTTTGCGGTCTACCTGGGCAACCCACATATGTATTAATATATATGGTTTTCCTACTTCCGCGTCATAATTTCGAATCGTAGTTTCCTCATTATAAATTACATGAACTTTGCGTTGCTTAAAATACACGCATAATTTTTATTTTTTTCGCAAAGTGACAAGTCTAGAAAGACGGTTAATTCTGAGATGACGACTAATAAGAGAATGCATTAGTGGATTAATAAGAAGAAGAAGATTATTCAACTTATTCAAGAAGAAGTCATGAATGGTGCAATGATCCCAAATAAATTAGAGATTGCCCTGTTCGATTAGACCGCCCATTGTACACTTGTTTTTAGAAACACGGATATGACGCATATCTTCCTAACTTGTGTAACCTGGTTATTTTTGTTATTTATCGTTTTATTTTAATTAAAAAAATGTTTGACGCAAATATATATACTACATATATATGTATATATTTTTCGTTCTTTTAAATGTTTGTTCTGTGCTTATTATAAGGTGTACAAAAATGTTTACTATAAATAAACTGAGCTAAAGCAAGAGACTGAAAGACACTAACATAATTATGTGTATATCTTTGTTAAAATGTCCTTTTGTTAGAACAGATAAGTTTTACAAATCAATGAAGGACGATGTTCTATTACGTCAATATATCGTGTTAAACGTAAAACAAAGAGAATGCGTCATCCTTTTATAATGAAAAGAAATCAATAAGTACTTAGAACATTTATTATTCTCTTAAGTATTCAACCATACTGTGGATGTGTGTGTGTGTGCTGTGGTGTGTGGATGGGTTGTACATTAGGTCACATATTTGCTCAATATCTTCCTTTTGTAGCTGGGCGATGACCATCTGTGCCTTCTGTGATTCGTTTTTCTTGAGATCACGAGTAGCTTTTAGAGTTTACAATCTCTCAAGTAATTTTATAATCTTACGGAGTTTGCTATTTTCCGGTGACATATACATTGTAATAAATATTTATTATGAAAAATCGTTTTGTATCGTAAATGTTCAGTCCGTTATCGCGATGTATGCAAAATAGCCATGAAGATAGTTGAGATACTTGCATCGTCAACTTCAAACCATTATCGATTTTATGATTAACGATAAAAAGTTACAAGCCTTCCCAAGGTCTCTAACTGTCTAGCCGATAGGATTTCAAATAATTATAAATAACTAGCTTTTGCCCGCAACTTCGTCCGCGTGGAATAGTTACTTTGGGCAGACATTTTTATTTTTAAGATTTTATATTTTCAAAAACGCTTGAACATATGTTCATTTAATTTTTATTATAAATTTCATCAATATTGGTCCAGCCGTTTGCGCGTGAAGAAGTAACAAACATACACAAACACACACTCACAAACTTTCACCTTTATAATATTAGTGTAGATTAGTGATGATATTTTGTTCCGTATATTGGTTTAATTACATATACACATTGGGCCTTTCTAGTCTGTGAAATCATTTTGTCAGAAATCGCGTAGCTCAACTCAAGACTACTAAGTCAAATATAAAGAATTTCCATACAAACTTCATCCCCTGTATTACCCCTTGCCGTGATACACTTTAAAAAAATATGTGTGCGTGCGTGTAGGTACTATAGTAGGCGCCAGATAAATGTGGAATAAAGTACATTGACCTTTCCCTAATAACTGTTCATAGGTACCTGAACAATTAAATATGAATCGTTTTTCATTATTAGACAATGTTAAGGATCACGAGAGATGATGATTCGGGACAGCTTTGTGTCATTAATTCCGTTTTTCAAAATAAAAATGTCAATAATTGTAGGTGGGTCAATGACCGTTATTCCACGATTATCTGGCGCCTACTATAGTGTACACACGTAAGAAGTGAAACTTCTTTATGACCTTATTTTTCGTAAAATGATCTACTTTTGTTTTCATTTTTACTTTGCAAAAACAAAACACAAAACAACAACAACAACGACAAACAAAACAACAACGACAAACAAAACAACAACAACTACTACCACAACAACAACTATCTCTAATACAAAAAACGGTCAAGTCTAGTGGTGGGAGTAAGTCCGCTTAAACGACATGCTATCCCTACTCCGCTGGAGAAAGTTTTCTTCGAATCAACCGTTGTAGGGACAAGAAAAATATGGCGCGTAACGGAAAAATGTGACGCGTAACCGAGAAATGTGATGGTAATTTTTTTTCCAACGCCGATAATGAAGATTCACTTCAAAAATACTTCTTCAGTGCTAAACTTCGTTGTTTTTTCTTGATCAAAATTCCCCAGCAGTTGAGGCTGTGCTTTGTCTATTAGTGAACTAAAGATACTTAATTATTTACGTGTAAAGATTACACGGCACGATGTAACGAAGCCTCTCGTACATTCTTTAGATAGTCTTAAGCTTATTAAAATATACCTCATTTCACGTCTAGGTCTCCTGCATATTGTAGGCTTCAATTAAATAAGTCACCATGCAAACAGGTTTAAAATACTAAACATTTTATGAGTAAGCAGTATGACATCACGGCATATATTTTATATGTACTAGCTTTTGCCCGCGACTCCGTACGCACATATCCCGTTTTTTCCTTTCCCATAGGAATTTCCCGTTCCCATATAGCCTCATGAATGTGGCTATAATATACAAAAAGAATTATCCAAATCCGATTCTAGAGATTAGCGCGTTCAATCAAACGAACTCTTCAGCTTTATTATCTTATATATAAAATTCTCGTGTCACAATGTTAGTTACCATACTCCTCCGAAACGGCTTGACCGATTTTTATGAAATTTTATATGCATATTCAGTAGGTCTGAGTATCGGCTACTATCTGTTTTTCATACCCCTAAGTGATAAGGGTTGTCCACCCCTAAACTTTTTATTTTATTTTTTTGACAAAATTTTAATTTTTTTATAATGAGGCACTTAAAAATACATACAACCCTAAATTTTCACCCTTCTATCACGAACCCCTATTTTTTAATAGCGATATTAGGGCTTTAATTATTTTCTAGGAACCGAGCATTCAAGAAAAATGTGACGCAGACGAAGTTGCGTGGGTCAGCTAGTATTAGTATAGATTTACTATCGTGTTGGGAAAATATTTACATATACAGTGTTTCATATAATCATGACATCATTGCAAATTATTGCAACAATACAGAAAGAACCCATTGACTGAACATATGTATATGTCGTAGGATAATTTGATACTTCGAATCTTCGCGAAAATCCTAGGGGTTTTGCGAAAACGCGGATAATTAGACATAGGCGAAAAATTATCAAATCTTACTGGACAAAGTCAGGATTTTTGCGAAAATACTCGTTATTATAGCAATATTGCGAAACGAAACGCTGGCTGTTATGAAATAAGAACGCTGATTGGTCGGTCAGCGCGTTCAAAAAGAGATCATCTCTGATTGGTTGACGTCTTAAATGTCAATCATTTGTTGCCGCACGTTATTAACTAGGAACCAATTAGAAGTCAGCCAGCAAAATTGTAGCCAATCAGTGTTGAGCACATCAAATCTTACTATAGTAACGAGTATTTTCGCAAAAATCCTGACTTTGTCCAGTAAGATTTGATAATTTTTCGCCTATGTCTAATTATCCGCGTTTTCGCAAAACCCCTAGGATTTTCGCGAAGATTCGAAGTATCAAATTATCCTACGACATATATAACTTACTGAGTCATTGGTCGCAAGCGCAACAGCTATATTTTGGTTCATTTTCAATTGTATTATTGGGATTCCCATTAAGAAACTCAACCGCAGCCTAAATTCGCCTAAGCCTACCGGGAAACTCGCGTTTTATGTAAATTACACATTATGAGTAAACACTTTACTTTGATAAACTTACTACCGTCTTTAATTATTGTGCTATATTAAGTACTTAAAAATATTATTCGAATGTCAAACTTGGAAATTTATCTATTGTTTCTTAGTATTAATTAATTGTCTTAGAAATCAAAATTCCGAACTCACTAGCCATATACAACGTGTAACAGAATAAACGCAATACCTCTTAAGGGGTCATTGTACTCATCATTATAATCAACTTTCACTACGGGACCAACACAGAAGTCGCGAAAAAAAATCGATTCCCCCATACATTTCTGTGCGCACAACTCGACAAAATGTACTGCACAGCTTGTTTTTTTTTTTAATTCTGAACATTTAAAAAAAAAAGGTACCTATGAATTCAGGCTTATTGCCCATATCTGCTAGATATTACTAATGAACAGAGGTCGGAATTAGGTAGAATTATTTATGTACTTAACTGATTTCATACAGCGAAGGAAAAAAGTGGATATGCCTCAAATCCCGAGATTAATTTTAAAGAGCAGAAAAATCCCGTGATTTATTAAATAAAAAAGTTATTTACTTTTACACAATTTAAACTACTGCACGCGCGACATTGCCAAATTTACGTCAACGACATCGGATGTCCGAAGTTGCAAAATTCCAATGCGCACACGCGCGATGTTGCCACATTTGTAGTACGCACAACATAGCTTGTGAGAACAACAGAAAAAATATTATTATTTATTTGTAATATTGTTGGCCACACGGGATTGTCTATTAGAAATCTCGGGAAGATCCATATTAATATCAACATTTCGATGCAAGTATATAAATAACTCTACCTAATTCCGACCTCTGCTAATGAAGTATAAGACAATGTAGAGTCCCGCAACCTCCATTGAAAAGGCAGGATACTCCAACCAGAAGGGTGTTGTGTTAACTACCTGATGGTTGATGTCGTGCTGTTTTAGGTACATGTTCAAATCGCTCAGACAACTTTAATATCGCGATATTGGATTTGTGTCGTTAGGTCTATTTTGTAGTTCGTATGTGGCGGTAAAGACGCTGCTTCATAATAACCAAGAATAATCAAGGTTCCCAGGTCTTATACTGGGGGCTCTTGCAACACAAATCTATACTTACCACACTAATATTATAAAGGCGAAAGTGTGTCTGTCTGTCTGTTACCTCTTCACGCTTAAAGCGCTAAACCGATTTAGATGAAATTTAGTACTAAGATAGATTAGACCTTGGAGGACATAGGATACCTAGACATACCTTTTGTCGCGAGAAAAGGGGTTGAAATAGGGGATGAAAGTTTGTATGGGAGTCCGTCATTATTAAAGATAAAACCATGAACCTTTACATTCAGGCATTTGATGAAAAATAAATAAACACAAATGTTCAAGCGTTTTAAAAAAAAAGTATCTCAAAAAATGGCTGCTCAAAGTAACTATTCTACGCGGACGAAGTCGCGCGCAAAAGCTAGTCAAAAATAAATGCTCTAAACATACATAATTAAAAACATAATTATGTCTCGGTCATCTCATGTTTAAAACATTAACAGATATTATAGCTCGAAAACAGGTTAAGTCTAAGTATTACAGGTTGAAATCTCAAATACATTGTGTAAAATACATACATAGATAAATAAACTCACGCCATTTTCTCATAGGTATAGGCAGAAACTACAAAACGGCTTTGTTTTGTACGTACTAAAATGAAGCTTCTATTACAACTGTATCAAATCGCTATACATTATCATAGTGGGGCGACCTCGGCGCACGTGGCCAGTGAGTCAATAGGTTTATCTCAGTGCGTAATTATTATAATTATCTGCACCAAATAGGTCGTACATCACATGTCTAGCGCTGTCTGATAGCAGCGCGGTCATGTTTAGGATCGTATTGATAAAACATCATTACACTTGAGCGTTTAAGCCGTTGGTCCCGGCTGTCATTTGAACATCTTTGACAGTTGTGTCGGGTACAGAAGCCAGACAATTTGACACCAGTCTTATCAAGAGGTACAGTATTACTCAGTAACTGGGTTGTGGAGGTCAAATACTCAGCTGCAGATAGATTGAAATATAGAAATAGATAACTGGGATAGAATACCCGTTTTTTCTTCATGTACAAGAAGACAGGTTCCACCGCTGCTGGCCTCTAATAAATTGGGATAAGGGTCAAATAAAAGGGGCCTCTAAATCCACGCCACATATGTTTAAAGCGACTACAGGAAAATCTGTAATGTTGTTGTGTAGGTCAAATAAAACGTACCTATCTACCATTTTATTTAATACGTCATAGTTGACCTAAATCATATTAACGTCAAGTTTTAAAGAATTATTCTTACGAGCGAACTTGACAAGCCCATTTTATTAAATTATTTAGCCTTTACTGTCCCACTGCTGGACAAAAGCCTCCCCCAATTCCCTCCTCCTCCCATCTTCAGGCACCCACTGTGGAGACTTTTGCTCAGTAGTCCTAGTCACTGTGCATGCTGCAGACGTGACCCGCACAATCCCATTTTAGCCAGGAATGCATTTTTCTTACGTCATTCATCCTCGCTTCACCGCAAGGCGATTCTTATTTTGTCAGTTATTTTTAAGTCCAGATGACAGGAGCAAATTATTTCCTTTAAATAACTGCTACAATTTGTCTAATCTCTAACCCCACAAAACATTGTAGTAGGTAACTAATAATTTTCTTATTTTTCAACAGAAATGGAAGAAGCTGTCGCTAATAAACTTCGCTAGCAACAACATACAAAACGTGGATTGGGCAATAAGACTGGTCCCAAGGCTTCAACATCTAAGCTTATCATCCAACAAATTGAAAGAGCTATGCGACATATCCTGCCTCCATGAACTAAGGGTACTAAATCTCTCCATGAACAGCTTCGCGGCCTGCGAGAACTGGCATGCCAAAATAGGCAACATAGTAAGAATAGACCTATCACAAAACAGAGTAGAAAGCCTCCAAGGATTCTCGCGATTATACTCTTTGGAGAGCCTCGATTTGAGCTGCAATGTCATCACAGACGTCGAAGAAGTTCAACACATATGTAAACTTCCCTGTTTAGAAAATCTATGGTTAACAGCAAACCCCGTTGCTTCGTCCATAGACTACAGAGTCAAAGTTCTAGAACAGTTCAACGCTAGAATGACAGATATATGCCTGGACAACGAAAAGGCGTCAGAAAAAGAGTTGGATACCGCAAGAGTGTTGCAAGCCTTAAGAATTGTGAAAGAGGGTAAGACTCCCAGTTTTCTACAAAATAATAATACGAGTCATAGTTTTAATAAGAGTTGACAGTGAATTTAAAATTAGATGTTGAATGAAATTTATAACTATAACGTTTTTTATAAGAAGTAGTCGAATTTGAAATCGTTTTTAGAAAAATAAGATGGACGTTTCGAAATGTATATTATTAAAAAAGATCTTTATTTTATAAATGTGATTATGTAATTATTTTATTAATATAGTGATTGTTTTAGATTTAGAATCGCACTGCTCAGTTGAACTGTCTTTGTTGTGCTTAATTATCTTCTACAAAAGACCCCTAAGTTTCACTTGTGATATTTAAAGTTAGCTCATGCCTGTGTCTCAAAATTAATCTGATTCCTAACCTTGTGTTCAGAAAGACTACATTAAAACTGGAAGTATACGGTTTGCCTTAGCTTTTTTGTAGTTTGGAATGTTATGAAGTCAATAGTGGTTACTTCAGAAATCCCTAAAAGTAGAGCTTGCGTTATAGATAAACGTTCTTCAATATTAAATGTTTTATTTCGATTCAGTATGCTAAATATTCCAGGAATCATATGAGAAGGAATATGCCCAGCAATGGGAAGAAACTGACTGACTGAATATAACAGAAGCATTGCCTTATCGAGTGCAGGGCAAATTATTCCAAATTCATATTGTCTGTGGTTCACAGTTGGAATGTAGTCTATCTGAAATTGAAATCTGCGTCTGATGTAAATTGTATAATAATGTTATCTCGTTTACAAATGTGATATTTGATAATCGTATATTTGATAATCATATGTGTATTGTGTAATATAATACTAATTAATGTACTGGAAATGACCAATACTAAACTAAGTCTAGATTGTAGTTGAAATTCAAGATTTTTATTTTATTATCACTTGGGCGATTTAAATCCTAACTGATATTATTAATGCGCAAGTGAGTTTGTTTGTTTGTCACTTTTTACGCCTAACTCGCCAAACCGATTTTGATGAATTTTGGTAGAGATCGATGCGACTTTGGAGTTAAAAGTTAGCTTTTGCCCAACTAGTAAAAATCTTGAATATTAAAAATTTCGTACCTACTGTATAAAGTTTGTTTTTGTTGTGCTTCCTTGTTATACTTAATTTAAATTTTTAAAAATGTAGATACCATGCATTTCGAAGTAGATGCACCTTGGAATAAAATTAAAAATGGAGTATGTTATAAGCCTTTGGCTAAGTGTCCTTTTGGAGTCTACAGGAGTATAATTACTGTAGTGAATATTAAACTTTATTTATCTCCGTAATCTGATGAAAAGCCTCATTTTACTAGACAAAAAGTAAAGACAATACTTATCTAAGAACGACTGTCAGATATCTTTTATCTGAGAAGTCAATACCATGGTTTGGCACCTTTGGTTTACAAAATATGTCCATAATTATTCTTCAAATAAAAGTTGTAATAAATCAGCTCTAACATTAATAAAAAGTAAAGTAGTTCATTGTTAGTTTCAACTAACACGAATGTGTGTAATATAAAGAAACTCGAAAATGTCGTTAAAAATCAAAAATAATATTATTATTATAGGTTGACGTTAATGATATCATCGGCGTTCTGATTATATACGTTCTAATGAGGTCAAAAGTGCTGGCAACACAGTATTCTAATCACCGTTTATTGTAACACATATACCCCGTTTGTTTTAGTACAACACGCTTATGTTCTCCAATAAGAAGTGACCTGATATGAGTGTAGAAGTGTACCTATAGTAGCTCAATCCGCCTAGTTTCTTCCTAACTATGTAGGTCTAACCAGATGCTGTTGAATTCAAACCTTCACAACCCAGTTACTGGGTGGCACGATACACCTTGGCATGACTGGTGTCATTTTCTGGCTTCTGTCTTCCCGTAACGACTGTCAAAGATTTACAGTCGGGACCAACAGCTTAATATGCTTTCTGTGTCTCTGTGAAATTAATGGTCACGCACCCATAGACTGTCTTCGGCAATCGTTGTATAATGGTGTATAGTACCTACTCCTACGCAATTCGGAAGAAACTAGAATACGAAGAAAATCGATGAAGGTCTTGGTTTAGCATAAGATTATCTGCAACCTTATAAGTGGGTTCGCACGTGCGTGCAATTAATTTATGTATTTGTGCAGAGGTACTTTAGTTCATCAGAAATTATTTTTGAAAAGACTACATGGTCATTGCCAACTATGTTGGGGTTCCAGTCGAATTGGATGCATCTGGGGACCAGTATTTTATATGGAGTGGCTGCCTATCTGACCTCCACATTTAACAAGATACCCCTGGAGAGGGCTGGTTGTGTCGGTTTTGTTTTCAGGGTTCATGTATGGTATGTTTGTGAGTTTCTTTATTCCACCATAACTTCTAAACGGCTTAACCAATTTCGATGCATGTGATATCGTTAGAATCGTCGTAAAAAAAGTTGTAAGGCTGAAAATTATAAAAATAATAATGAGGTAGCCATGGTTTCATGAATAAAATCGGACATCATTAATTTTTTTACGCTTGTGTTGTAATAAAACATTGAAATAGAAATGCTTTGCATTCTCTACAATATACCTGTTGAAGATCTGAAATTGTAAATACTTCTGTTGGGACCACTTTTATATGTTCATACTATCCAATGATGCCTTGTACATACTAGTTGCCTATTATTTACAAAATTGAATTAAATATGGCGGCTCCACTATTCCCCTTTGGCACATGTTGTGTGCGAGCGAGAGGCGAATAAGGATGTAAATGTTTCTATTTTTGTTGTATGCCTATTAATTTTATATTAAGTAAATTTTTATTATGCTAAAAGCACATTTAGTTTATTAATAGTATTAACTGAAGTATTATGTATGTGATTGAAATATAAATGTATAGAAAATGTTTTATTAACTGGTGACGATTAATTTATAATTAAATATAAGTTATGGTTTAACCGAACTGTTTTTTTTTTGTTTTCCTTAAATTAACGATTTTACTGTGGCTGTTAATATGAATGGACGGAGAGGCCAAAGAAAAGATGGATGGAATGTGTATGCGAGCGAAGGGAGACAGTCATAGCATGACGGTAGACAGGACAAACTGGAGGAAAAAACGTACTCACCTGTTCCAAGTAACATGAAGATGGTGATGATAAATAACCCAGTAGCAACGGCCTCACTTTACAGGACATGGTTGTTTAAACCCAGGCATGCACTTTACTTTTTGCAATTATCTCATTCACAGTTTACCTTAACCTTTTGAAAGAGTATAAACGCATCGGCGTGCCCCCGACGCCAAGCCACAAATTCGCCGTACTTTTTGTCACTTATTTTTGGCGTTTGGTGTATAGAGCACGCGCTTGCTTGTCACGTATACGTGAAAATGGCGTTAAAAAGGTGAAACAAAGACAAACAATTTATTGAGGAAACTAGCATTTCTTAGAATATTTTTTTTTGGGAGTTTACATTTCCAACCCGCACTGGGCCTGTGTCGTGGATTAAAGCCCACTCCCTCTCATAGAGAGGAGGCGTGTGTCCCAGCAGTGGTCATAACCAGTTCCCAGTCCCATGAACCACATGCGGTCTTCGCTGATTGTTAAAAAAAAAATCTCTTTATTTCAGAAGTGATCCTGTTGCAAAATGAGAACATCAAAATAAATTTGTATTCATTTATTTATTGTTTATGTTTATCTAACCTAATATATTACAATGGGAATGTGATTAAATCACAAACATTACAATATTTTAACAATGTTTCACAAAAGTTTCAAACTATGGTCTTGCTAAATTTTTACAACTATTTTAGTTGACACACAGCAAAGTTAACATTAGAGTATTTAACATTTTTGATAGTCCTACTACTCCAAATTTTTCGTTTTTTTAGCTACAAATAATATAATTTGTAAGATTATTCTACAAACAGTACCTACTAGTGTTTGCTAATTTATTTCGTAGCTTACAAACCTAGTTATTGAAAAATATTTAAATACGGGATTTTCCATTGGCGTAACTTTATCAAACATGGAACTCGGCCAAAACGGCCCATGGAAAAAAATATTAATGTTAACTTGCATTTTATTTTCTTAGAATAGCATTTTACATAATTTTATGTACCTACTTAATTGTAACTAACATTTAGTAGTAATATTAAAATACAGTAACATTCCGACAATACCCATCTCCAGTCTTGCGTTCATTAATACAATTATATTATTACTTACCTAATTATTATTGCTCTTAATAATCAATCATTTTCAATAAGTACAGAAGAATATAAACAAACTTTTTGTTAATAACACAAACACTGACAGCTTTTTTGATAAAAACTTTGTAACCTTGACTTAGCTAAAATACTGATAAACAGATTCTTTATTCAAAATTTTCTACGAAGAATTTGAATTTAGAATCTCTTAAACAGTATTTTAACGAAGTAACGGTTAATAAGTTGTTATGAATAAGAGCCTGAGAATTTAGGGGAAAACTAAACTTAACATCAGCTATAATAGAAGAAATTAGCCTATTCGTGACTCGCCGGATAAAAAAATTAAAACTTGGACTTAAATCATCTATCAGATAAGTTTACCAGCACTTATCCGGAGGTGGTCAACTAAATAATTTCATTAGAATTAAACACATTTTTTTATGACATGATGACAAAAGTTTTGGTGGATATTCGCTAAGGTTCCATCTTGTTGAAAATGATTAATTTCAGCGAACTTAGTGCAAAAACTAGATATATCACTAGAACACTTACAAACTAACATTCTGTACGATACGCCTCTTAGCAAAAGTAATAATTTTAATAAAAAAAACAGCAATCAGTAGTTTAATTTCACTGGCTAGTGACAGTAGCTGCGAATAATTAAAAGTAAATGCTTTAGAATACATTAAGAGTTGCTTACGTAAGGAGAAAATAAGTTATTCTAAACATAAGAATAAATACTAGGCATACACTGGTATTAATCAGAAACCAAGGGATTTAGTCTCAACTCAAAGTAAGAATCCCTTTCAAATAGAGACCTTAACTGTAATTACTATAGGGCCCAGGCCCTCGACTGCTCTCCCGAACCTAGTGCAATAACAGCCAAAACACCAATTTTTTTACTCTTAAATAAAGCCTGTAAAGTGTTATCTCAACGTGTTTTTCTTTGGGGGCAGTAAAGCAGTAATGCTTAGGAACGTAGGAGTCGTTTACCCCTATGCGGGCTTAACCTTTTGAACGCCAGAGCATAGAAGCATCAGCGTTCCTCCGACGCAAATTCGCCGTACCTTTTTATCACATATTTGTGACGTTTGGCGTACAGGACACGCGCTTGCTTGTCATGAAAACGTGACAATGGCGTTCAAAAGGTTCCCGAATTCAAGCCACAAATTCGCCGTACCTTTTTGTCACATATTTGTGACGTTTGGCGAGGACACGCGCTTGCTTGTCATGTATACGTGACAATGGCGTTCAAAAGGTTAAAACCTGGCAGTCCTATGAACAAAAAACGAAATGTTAAAAAAAATATTACCGAAAAGCCTGTAAGGTCAGTAAAAATGAATACATTCACGAATAAAAGCGGGTCTACAAGGCACAAGCGTTGTGATTACTTCCTATGTCTATGATTACATTATGTTATGTCATCACAAGTAATCTTTGTATACAGTTTTGACAATTCAGTAAAAAATATTTAAAAAAATAAACTACGCGTAATATTTGCCTGACGACATAATTTCTGAATATTATTCGCTCTATCGAGTCGGGTATTTATTTCTCTAGTAACCGTCATTTTGACAAAACTAGCAACTACAGCTTCAAGATTTCTTACCTCTTATGGAGAATTCACACGTACCACAACCACACCACAGCGCACCGACAAAAAGTGGTCAAGCAGCACGTGTGAATACGAATAGTGCCACTGCAGCTACTTGCAGTTGCGTTATGATAACTACAAAACTTGGACGTAGTTGCGTTTTCGCTTGTATTTGCGATGTGGATGGTGTTTGCAGACAGATCGACCATCGCGTCGATGCAACGTTGTATTTGCGAAGTAGCCAGCCGGGCAATATGGTCGGTATCTCGACCACACGGTTAAGCACAAAGTGGTCCGTTTGACATTAACTATTCGTTTTCGAGTTTTAATCAGTAACATGTTACGTGTGTGCTTACTTCTTGCTACTATTATAAAACGTACAGTTCCAGCTGTATCTACGCAGCGGCCATCGTCGGCAGTGTGAAGTGATGCTCGGGGTTGGTGTGTTGGTAGAGCGGTGCGCGCGCTCGCACGCCGGTCGCTGTGGGCCTCTTCGACGGGTCCTCACTCAGCATCAATTTTAAGACTTCCGTCTGGAAATAAGATACGATATTGAAATGATTAGACACCGTTGTATAGGGCAGAGGTGACTAGACGCTCCTTTTCCATTTTAAAAACTTTTTAAGGGGAAAGTTGCGTTTCATGCCCGAATGGCGACATTATGTACGTATATCGGGGACGATATTTCACAGGATAAGATTGCTGGGAAAGACTTTCGGGCTTCTGACTCGATTCAGACTGTCAAGGATCAACGAATGTCCCCGGAAAAACGGTTTTGTGTTATGCCTCGAGCACGCTGGGAAAGATCCCAGCGTGACTAACAGATGCATAACAGCGTGAATAACAGATCTTGAAAGTTAAATTTCTTCAAAGTAACGAACGACCCTTACTGCTCCTATTATTTAGCTCGAGACTTGAGACCTAACACAATAATACAATGAAAAGTCATCTATTTTTTTTTTTAAGGGTGGGAAATCATCAAATGACTTCTTCCGCTCTAGGTAGAGCGGAAGGGCATGTCAGACTCTTACTGACTATAATCCATCCGTGTTTCTTCTAAAGCTCTTTGCGTTCCAGGGCCGCGGTGACTCTTTCGAACAAATTCCGCAACCCTGGCAGGCTCTGGCCCTAGCGGGCCCCGTCTTCTATGCTAACACCTCTTTGAAAAGGCATCTTACGTTATCTAGTGCCTGATCCAGATTAATTTGACAAAAAAAAATATTGACGTGTAAAAGATTTATTTGTAACCTATTTGCAAAATAAATGTTACCTCTTGCGGATAATGCAACAAGAACGGCTCAGGATACTTAGCTTGTCGCAAGCGCAACAAGCAGGCGACGCGCTCCGACTCGGTGCCGAAGGGCTGCAGCAGCTCAAACAGGATCAGCCCCAGCGAGTAGATGTCCACCTTGTAGCTGTACGGACGACCCAGCAGCTGTTCCGGGGACATGTACAGGTGGGTGCCTGGGAAACAACTAACATTTGAGTCCATTGAGATATTTAGGCACCTTTTGTACGGTGCTTAGCGGTGCGTTAGATAGATTTCCAAAAAATATTGGAAACTTATTTTTTTCTTTAGTCATGTAAACAAATAATGAAGACGATACAGTGCGTTGAAAACTCGTGTGACGTCACTTACCAGTGCACTTTTTACTGGAAAGTGACGTTACAAGCTCCCACTCCTTATCTTCGATGCGTTTTATCTTCGTAATTTTTTATTAAATTTGGTAAAATAAAAAATACGTATCCAATATTTTTCGATAATAATCTAACTGATGGACTTGAATCATATTTTGTTAAGGAAATATCCTTATTGGCTAAATATGGCTGTGTAACAGTAATTCTACTAGCATGTAAGTGGCTGTTCATACCCTACGTAAGAAAGAATAAGACTTTGATGCACCACCTCCTATCTATCATACGCTTGATCAGTACCTATCAAAATTGACAAAAAAAAATCATCAAATTATATAAAATGGCGTTGGTCTGTGCTATAAAAAAGTTATTTCTTTTGGCGATAGTAGATATTTTGAGTAGACTGTGATAGGATATACGATAGGATATATATTTAAGGCTGTCAGAATACATTATATGATGTATAATGTTTTTTCTAATCTCTATTTCACTACTCCACACTAAAGCGATACCCACAAAAATAAAATGGTGAGAGAGTGACATTTGGACAGCCCGAGCACGGCCCAGTCACTGCCCGGTAACGTCCCTGACGTATGTGAACAGCAACCCCTGAGCGGGCACGGATGCAGTCACGGCCCTGACACTGGCCGGTAACGTCCCTGACGTATGTGAACAGCAACCCCTGAGCGGGCACGGATGCAGTCACGGCCCTGACACTGGCCGGTAACGTCCCTGACGTATGTGAACAGCAACCCCTGAGCGGGCACGGATGCAGTCACGGCCCTGACACTGGCCGGTAACGTCCCTGACGTATGTGAACAGCAACCCCTGAGCGGGCACGGATGCAGTCACGGCCCTGACACTGGCCGGTAACGTCCCTGACGTATGTGAACAGCAACCCCTGAGCGGGCACGGATGCAGTCACGGCCCTGACACTGGCCGGTAACGTCCCTGACGTATGTGAACAGCAACCCCTGAGCGGGCACGGATGCAGTCACGGCCCTGACACTGGCCGGTAACGTCCCTGACGTATGTGAACAGCAACCCCTGAGCGGGCACGGATGCAGTCACGGCCCTGACACTGGCCGGTAACGTCCCTGACGTATGTGAACAGCAACCCCTGAGCGGGCACGGATGCAGTCACGGCCCTGACACTGGCCGGCAACGTCCCTGACGTATGTGAACAGCAACCCCTGAGCGGGCACGGATGCAGTCACGGCCCTGACACTGGCCGGTAACGTCCCTGACGTATGTGAACAGCAACCCCTGAGCGGGCACGGATGCAGTCACGGCCCTGACACTGGCCGGTAACGTCCCTGACGTATGTGAACAGCAACCCCTGAGCGGGCACGGATGCAGTCACGGCCCTGACACTGGCCGGTAACGTCCCTGACGTATGTGAACAGCAACCCCTGAGCGGGCACGGATGCAGTCACGGCCCTGACACTGGCCGGTAACGTCCCTGACGTATGTGAACAGCAACCCCTGAGCGGGCACGGATGCAGTCACGGCCCTGACACTGGCCGGTAACGTCCCTGACGTATGTGAACAGCAACCCCTGAGCGGGCACGGATGCAGTCACGGCCCTGACACTGGCCGGCCACGTCCCTGCCACGTGTGCGGCGGGTCACTGCGAGCTTACTGTGCATACTGCAGGCTCGTGCCTACGTACTCACTTGATACCGTATCAGATATGTTACATGCTACACGTCTGTCGCAGACCTCGGAAACCGCGCCATATATTCTCATACTCTGACTTATTGTCGCATGCGATAGACCGCGCGCGGCTGCAATCGGCCGCGATGCACGGAATTGTAACTTTAAGACACTGACATAATTTTAGATTACATTTCACTTAATAATCTGAAAAAAAAAACGCTTTGATAGGTACTGATCTCTATTTATATGTATATTTTCTTTTCTAAATTACAAAGTTCCGCATAATTATATAAATCCTAAGGTTATAACATTCAGACATACCAACACAACTCTCGAATCTTAATTCATACACATACCATCACATATACGCACACACAATATATATATACATACTTGGTTATCTACTGTTTTTTTTTGTGTTCATTGTTTGTATATTAGTCTTCATTGTTCAAGAGCAAGCTAGTCTCCCTCCCATCCCCATGTAAGAAAAAACGTGTGTTTACTGCGCGTCTCTATTAACTCCTTCAGTCAAAACAGTCATGATGCTATGCTAAATGTACTCACCAACTCTATACGTATGCCTCTGGTGCGCATCAACAATGTCAGTCTTCTCTCCGTCCTGGGACGTGTCGCTCATGGCGGTGACCAGGCCGAAGTCGCCCACCTTGACCCGCCCGTCCGGGGCGAACAGTATGTTACTGGGCTTCAAGTCTCGGTGGATGAGGCCCGCTAAGTGGACGTATTCGACTGCTGATACTATCTGGCTGAAGAGGATTTTCACCTGCAAAAAAATATGGTTAGGTCGGATAGTTACGGGGAAGTGAGTAAGGGTTCATCCTTGAGGAGACTGTGCATCGGTTTGTGCGGGAAAGTTGTTCAATTTGAGCCGGGGTTTTCAACTTCATTTCTGAATGCCAATATGGTTGAAAATTCATCGAGAAGGAACTTTTACAGGTTTACATTTTTGGCGGTGTCGCGGGTGTCTTCGAGGTCAGTGCTATGGGGCTCGCGGGGTCCACGGGGTCTATGAGTTATATATGAAGTGCTATCTCACCTTGTCAGCCCTCGCCTCACAGCACCGGTTGTCTCTGAGCCAGTCGTGCAGACTGTCCTGGCGACACAGCTGCATCTGTATGTACAGGTACATCTGTGAAGATGGCCCGGGCGGGTCTGTGGGGCTCGCGGGGTCCACGGGGTCGCGCACTACCATGTCTAGGGACCAGTGGCGCGTGTGGCCTTTCTGCTGGGGGGCGGAAAAAATAATTAATGTCAATACTTTATGCACACAAAAGTACAGAGGCGGACTTAACGCCTTAAGCATTTTCTTCTACTAAACGCACTCACATTTCGAATAAAAAAACGCAACTATTATTTAAAACCCTCACCTTTTTTTTCTTCTTCGCGCACGAGCTTTCAGTCTTATAAT
This sequence comes from Mamestra brassicae, assembly GCA_905163435.1. Lineage (NCBI taxonomy): Eukaryota > Metazoa > Arthropoda > Insecta > Lepidoptera > Noctuidae > Mamestra > Mamestra brassicae. Next base: position 4,453,498 of record LR991009.1, read on the forward strand.
CACACTCCTTCACTCTTTCCAATCTCTTGTCAAAGGAAGAGTTCATATCCGTTCCGTCATTCGAATGAGCGAACACTATGAACGAGTCGTCGTCGCTGATTGGCTTAGCTAGGGAAGAATGCTCGGCGCTGATTGGCTTTGCGAGCGAGTTGTGCGTGACGTCAGACGGTTTGGATGAATGAGGGGCGTTCTCATCGAATACTATGCTGAATGAGTCGTTGCAGCTTAGTGATCTGCGAACAAAAGAGAATAGACATTGATTTTGTAACTTTTATTTGTATGTGAGTTATGCTGTTATTTTTTGCAATGTAATTTCTGTTACGCCATGTAGAGCCCCATTTTGTTATGTTTAAGCACTTGTGTAGGTTAAGCATGACGTCATTGGACGGCGAAATGGACACTGTCACGCTATTTAGAACCCTATTCATTCAGGAATAAGTACCTGAGTCTCTTGCTAGGCTCTCCTAGCTTCTTCTCATAGTCGAGCGCATCGAAGCTGTCTGTGCACTTGTGTAGGTTGAGCATGACGTCATTGGGCGGCGAGATGGCCGGTGGGGGAGATGTCGCTGTGTATTCTTCTGTCATGGCTACTGAGACGCCGTCTAGTTCCCTAGAAAATAAATTGTATTTAGAGCTAGCTTCTGTCAGCATCTTCGCCATCGTGGAAGTCGGTAACTATTCCAAGGGAACGTACTCTCGGGATAAAAAGTAGTCTACCACACACGCGTTCATGCGCTCACTACCGCGCGTCGACAAACTAACGATTCGCGATACCGAATTACTTTTCTTCTAATATTTGAATGCCTAATTAATTAAAGTTATAGTTGTTTCACTGACTGTTTTACTTCGAATCGAACGAACTACTAAACTTATGTAAGTCGTGAAACCCACGCGCTTACACTATATTATATATAACATTTTTGATGTGTGACATCTTTCCTGTCGCTATCCTGCAATATGTGGGAGTGATTTTGTGAAATGAGACGGAAGCGTGTAACAGGAAGCCGAGAGAGCACGCGCTATCGGATTTGACCAATGATCGCGCGCAGTAGTCGAGTTGGCTGTCAGTTGGTACTTTTAATGTTAATGTTATTTTTGACTAAGGTGAGACGTTAGATTTTACACACTCGACTACTTAAGACTCGCTCGTTTTTTTCTTTCTGATATCGTAAACCGTAATCGTAATCTAAAGTAAATTTTGCAAGTTATATTATTCTTGACGAGAATTACTAACTATAATTACTAACTGTATACAGTTCTGTTTGTGGTTGCTGATATGGAAAATGAGTTAAAAAACAAAATCCAAGAGGGCGTTGAAAGTATTCGTGTCATGACATAGTAGAGTGCTGGCTAGGCACCTCATCCACACGGCGTCGCGCTGCTGCTGCCACAGCGGCGGCGGCTCCTCCAGCCAGGCGTTGAAGTAGCGCACGATGTGCTCGTGCTCCAGCTTCGCGAGCGCGCGCACTTCACGTAACACTCGCTCGCGTTTCGACTCCCTGTAACAAAAATAAAAATTTCTTTGTAGCATTGGGCTTTTTATACTATACTAGTTTTTGCCCGCGACTTCGCACGCACATATATGTTTTTCCCGTTTCCGTATATATTTCGGGAACTTAACTTAATTTAACTTACCTAGACTCCCCAAGGATGCTACATGCCAAATGTCAGCTTTCTACGCGTTGTCTGTCAATTACTCAGTAACGCAAGAGTTTTATATATGTCACCGGAAAATCTTTATTCGATTATAATTTCTGGATATATTATTTAAAAAAATCGTTTTGCATAGAATAAATCCCATCCAAATTCCAATAGTTTCCAGTATATCCGTGTCTTATTAAGAAAATATAGTTGACAATTTAACGCGATATTTTACAATCTTACGTCGTTTGCTATTTTCCGGTGCCATATGTATATATTGATTTACAGTACTGGTCTAGGTCTACCCTCATTAGTTTTTTTTGTAGTTTCGCGTTTGACCTGTCTTACCTAATGATAAGCGAAGATATGGTCGAAGTTGGAGCGGAGCACACTTGTCTAAAGGTAACCTATTCAATCTTTAAATCACAACAAAGTAAATAGGTTACAAGGATTTAAGTCAGTTAACTTACCTCCTAGGTAGAGTGATCCTCTTTACGGCATAAGAGCAGTCATCGATGTTGTTCTTGGCCTCGAACACGACTCCGAAGCCGCCGCGCCCGAGACAGCGCAGCGGTGTGAAGTCATTCTCGTAGCGACCAGAATACTCCGGGATGTTCGGACGGGGGGTAACTGGTTTTTCAGGCCAGCCCATTACTTGGACTACTACCTGTGGACATAAATATACCGTTTAAATGGGTGATAAACACATATGAGTTACAGACAACCCACTCTGTACAACCTGCATGGAAGAGGATGAGACAGCAGAAAGTCTGATCATTAGCTGCCAAGTGGCCACTGGATACGGCGACATGTACTTCAGAAACCCAGGTACCCTCTGTAAGGTACTCAGTCACACCAGGCCATTGCTGGCCTACCTCGAGGAGAGGAGCTGGGATGGGTCGAGTGGTACATTTGTCCCACCTGGACGCAAAATACGGGTTTGGACTTGGGAGTTGCGAACACCAACCCGGTTTACATATGTACATGCATAACGGTTTATCATTTTTTACTAGTTTCGACAAAGGTTCACAGTTTTGATTGCCTTCGCTTTTGATGTTATGGCCATAATGTGTTGCCATACCCGAAATTTTTTTCAGTCCATTTAATTTGGGGCGTATTTCACAGCAATTTGGACAAAGGGGCCTTAAAATACCAAGGTCTTCGATGCATTGCTACGACTGCCAACATAACCTCTGACTTTTGCAATTAGCGGTTTGAGATCAGAGGTGGATGAGAGCAGTCGATTTAGGGTTATGATTCATGAATTGATTGGTCATGATCTGAATTCGGGCAAAAAACCTCGAGTATTTTCGCTGTTGTATGAGATTTTCTTTTGAGTAGTCGGGGGATCTTCCCGGTACTTTTCCATAGGAAACGAGCACTTCTAACTCCGCATTAGCTGCTGACGTTTTTACCTTTTGAACGCCATTGTCACGTATACATGACAAGCAAGCGCGTGCCCTGTACGCCAAACGTCACGAATATGTGACAAAAACTACGGCGAATTTGTAGTTTGGCGTCGGGGGCACGCCGATGCGTTTATGCTCTGGCGTTCAAAAGGTTAAATGTGTATAAATAATTTAATTGAATTGATCCTTCAAACTTCAAAGGTTCAAGGAACCTATTTTCTGTGTAGGTACTGCTTACCTGTTCTTGAGTACTGGGCAAAGGCGTGATAGTCTTGAACTTGGGCGCGAAAAACCTCGGCCAGATCATGAGGTTCATGAGCAGAGCTGAGGACACCGCGATGAGGAGCACCTCCTTCCACCAGTACCTGCAAAATTATATTGTACTGTTAGAGTTTAACCTTTTGAACGCCATTGTCACATATATGTAACAAACGAAAGCTTACCCTGTACGCCAACGTCACATAATATGTGACAGAAAGCACGTTGAATTTGTGGCTTAACGTCGGGGGTACGCCGATGCGTTTATGCTCTGGCGTTCAAAAGGTTAATAGTAAGTTTGCTTGGCATACTCCAGGCCAGGCAGAAACATCCACATGGTATGGGACAGTCCGTCTAAGCAGAACGGAAGGGGATATTGGACTCCTACCGACTAAAATCCATCAGTTCCTGAGGGCAAGGGCCCGGAATACACGTAAAAACACACGCGCGCCCGCGCCTGGTATCGGTCCGCCATTGCTAGCGAGTCCTATCACCTAGTGAGGCCCATCCAACGACCGACGAAAAACTGCACACCATCTCTTTTAGGCCTGACAACTTTAGGCGACGACTCAGCCCCAAATTCGCCGCTTGCAGGTCCGTCAAACCCAGGTTTACGATGTACCATAAACAATTATAATGAACCTGTTATTTTGCACACACTTCTGCAGCATAATTATTGTTTCCGGAATCCAAGGCTAATCTCCGTTAAGATTGACCGCCTACCTTGGTAAGAATTCCAGTATCATCATCATATCAGCCGAAAGACGTCTACTGCTAGACATAGGCCTCCCCCAAGTGTGGCCACAACAACCGATCCTGTGCGTCTCGCATCCATCGGCTACCCGCGACCCTCACCAGGTCATTGACCCACCTTGGGGGAGGCCTTCCAACACTGCGTCTTCCGGTACGCGGTCGCCACTCCAGTACTTTTCGGCCCCATCGACCATCTGTTCTGCGAGCAATGTGCCCTGCCCACTACCACTTCAGTTTGGCTATCCTTCAGGCCGATCACGCAAGGAAACTCCGCATTGCCTTCTCCATTGCCCTTTGGGTGACTTTAAGCCTTTTGATAAGGCCCATTGTGAACGATCACGTTTTGGTTTCATAAGTCATAATCAGAATTCCGTTAGTACTATAATTATGTATTTTTAAGACAAGTACTGTTTTAAGATCTAACTGTACCATATTTTACGGAAGTAAAGATCATCATTACCAGAGCGAGGAGACGTGCACGTGGATGTGATGCTGCTCAGTGTGGTCGTCGCTGATGTTGGGGAGTGCGTCAAAATGATCTTCCGACACTTGGACCGATTGGTCGCAGGTTTCATGGAGGTACACGAAATAACCGTGGTCACCTGTTGGAAAAATAGTTTATTTAAGAATAAAAAATATTTAATAGTTATCACAAAAAATCGTATCTTGTGGGGCCCGTCTGTAGTTGTCTGTAGTAGAATTTGATATAAAAAAGAACCAATTTTTTTCTACATGTAATTAAGGTAGTCGTTCAAACAGAACATTTTGCAAGAACTCATAGTGGAAAAACAAAACCCTTACAGGATCACTCGGTCCGTTCCGTCTGTCACTTGTCGATTTTTCTCCGAATCTACTGGACTGATTCATTTGAAATTTGGTACATATATAACTCTATAACCTTCTATGACTCAAACACGAATTCGCAACGAAAATAAATACATTTTGAAAATAGGGTCACTTTGGGTGGAAATTAAAAACATTGAAAAGTTTTTCCAATTATTCCGTGTGACATATAATAAAATAAAATCAAAGAGCTCATCGTTACAAAATTCTTGATGTCCGACCATCCCCCCCCCCCCTAATCTCCGAAACTAAGTAAAATACGGATAGTAGATCTTTACCTATAGATTACAGGAAAACCTATAAGAAGTCTATAATTTAAAAGTAACAAGTAAAAAAAAAATCGTTCGGAACCCTTTGCACTGCGAGTCCGACTCACACTTTGCAGGTTTTTAGGGATCCGAACGCCATTAGATCAAATGGGGGTTCCGTTAGGCCGAAAACGCATTGGCTAGCGGTTTCCTTAGCTCCTTGAGTCTAGAGACACACCTGGCGACTAGCGAAGTGAAACGAACGCTCTGAAATCTTCGTAGCTGCCACACAAGGCGCCATGAATGACGGCACTGACTAGTCTTTATTATTATGTCAACTTAACTCTAACTTGTTTGTTGTGCGCTTATGTATAGTGTGGTCATTTGCAAATTAAGCAATCGCTACTAAGGTTTGCTGAAAACCTTTCGTTGGGTTAAGCTCGCCTTTGTACATTTTAATCAATTTATCCTTTATTTGTATGTATGGTGTGTACACTAAAGAATAAAAAGATACTCCTAATAAAACAGTGTTAACGTACCAAAATTGTTCCCAGCATTTCCATACAGCGTGATGAGCGACAGAGCATTGGGGTCGGCGTCGTGTAGGGACAGGCCCGTCTGCTCGCTGTCCGAGCTCGCCTCTATGAGCGGGCGAGCGGTCACCAGCTTCCAAGGTAACGGCTTCGCTGACACCGCGGTCTCTAGTTTACGCGAGTAGAATTCACTTTCTTGGATGTATAGCTGAAAGAGAATATAATAGTTTAAGGAAAACCAGTTTTTTCTTAGTTTAAGATGTAAAATCTGTATTTTATATTTCACTAGCTTTTGCCCGCGACTTCGTACGTATAGAACATGTAACAGAATAAACGCAATACCTCTTAAAGGGTCATTGTACTCATCATTACGTACAACTTTTACTATGGGACCAAACCCAAAATCGCGAAAAAAAATCAGCTGTTCAGTACATTTTGTCTAGTTAGCGCACAACAGTGTATGGGGGAGTCAATTTCTTTTCGCGTTTTCAGTGTTGGTCCCATAGTAAGGCTGATATCAAACTGGCGATTTTCGAGCGAGTTCAAAGCGATGCGAGTGCAAAACGAGCTCGCAGCGAGTTCGCAACGAACATGCTACAAAAACGCGGCGGGCGCGCAGCCGTACAAAATGGCGTCGAAGGCGCTATTCGCGGCGAGCTCGCTGCGCATTCGCCTCGCTTTGGACTCGCTTGCAAATCGCCAGTGTGATAAGGCCCTAAAAGTTGTTCATAACGATGAGTACAATAACCCCTTAAGAGGTATTTCGTTTATTCTGTTACACGTTGTATATCCCGATTTTTCCCTTGTTAATTCAAACAAACAAACTTGTAAATATTTCTTTTAATCACAATAAAGTAACTGGAACGGTAAAAAAGAACGGTGTGCATGTCGTGAGCTAGGATTTAAAAAACTTCCAAAGAGCTTGGTGTACAGTTACATCTCACTTCTTGTATTAGCGAAACTGATATGGACGATTAAGCTTTCTTTCACATTTATGCTTAGGCGTGATAAATAGTATTACTGCGCAGAAGATTGTCAACATTGCTTCCGTTGAAATAAAGATAAAAATCCTGCACCTATCTGAGCCAGATGTGTCCTTGAGTGTCAGCAGAAAGATAGTTGTAGTTAAAAACCTAACTTTTTGTAAACACAGGAAACACGAACTCCGACAGTGACTTTCACTCCTTAGCTGAACGCACAACGATAGTATTCCCAAAATGTTTTTTGCGTATGGGTGGCTCACCACTTGCTAGATATACTGACCTGTCTATCATGACTGCCAATATAAAGCGACGGTTGCTGTGTGACTCCGCCTTTTATGAGGGTCTGCGTCGCCTCCCATAGCACGTCGATGTTCTGTAGAGTACCCGCCGCCAGGCGCCACATACCAGCCACTGGCGCGTCTAGCTTTAAGATAAAAACATAATATTGGACTTTGGTTATCAAGATGAGAACATTTTCGATTAATTAACCTTAGAACACCTGATAACGATGAATTAACATCATTAGGAAATATCTGTCTTACAACAAAAAATCGAAGATATGTGACATTCTCTCATTCTTACAGAGAGGAGACCTTTGTCGCAATAATCTTTATTATTTTGTGAATTAATCATTAATATTTGTTGAAATAATTATTATTATCTGGTGAAATAATCCCCATTATTTGGTCAAATAATTAATTATTTGGTGAAATAAATCCTACTAATGTTATAAACGTGAAAGTTTGGAAGTATGGACGGATGGATGGATGTTTGTTACTCTTTCACGCAAAAACTATTGAATGTATTTTGATGAAATTTGGCACAGTGGTAGATTATAGTCTGGAATAACACAGGATACTTTTTATCCCGGGAATATGTTCCCTTGGGATAATTTTCGGCAATCACGCGGGCGGAGCCGCGGCCGGCAACTAGTAATTAATATTTACCTTCTGCTGCCACAACAGTTTCGTTCCCGACGTGTCTCTGAGAGCGACCACTCCCTCCGGCAAGGCGACGGCCACGGCGACCGGTACCGACCCGGCCGGAGCGTCCGCGCATTCTCGTCGCGTCAGGGCTACACGATGCTCTGCTACGCTGAAGTTCCATCTGAATAAGAACGATGAAGATTATAATGGCAATCTGCACAGCCAACTTTACAAACGTTACAAACTACATTGTGGTTGGTTTTCAATCTACGCTCGGAGGAGTGTCGATCGGCCAAAGCGGCTGTTATTATTTGACCGTGCAAACATGAAAATTTACGCCTTTAAAATTGCCTCACGTGTGGTATACCATGGCCATTTGTGTGTTTTACGCCGCAGCAGCACCACCCAGTCGCCGCGCCGGAGCGGATTTACGTCAAGCAATTACTCTACCTAGTATGACCATGTCATGGGAAAAAATGACGCAAATAAATTGGAATAAGGAGAAGAAAATGATAATGATGATAACATCGCCTAGTTCAAAGAGAACACTACTCACTTCTCACTCCCAGTCCTGGGGTCCAGCGCCCTCACAGTATTGGAGTGCCGTCTCAGCACGATGACGTCACGGCCCGAGTTCGCCGTTTGTTGCTCAGTGCTGCAGCCTCCTGACCCGCACTCGTATATAACGCCGCCCGTGTGCGCGTCTAGACCGAACCAGAGGGTTTCGCGAGCACCTGAGAACAAATGGAAGCGTTAAGAATACTGTAGCCATCTGTTTTGATTAGAATAATTTAAGATACATTAAATTCAATCGAATTACAAGACTTTTCCACAAACATGATGGGTTTGGCTTCAAGTATAATCGAATGCAGCTGTATACTAGTATTTTACATGGGATAGCTGCCTATCTGACCCGAACTGGGTACAGTTCATGGGTTGTAAAGGCCAAGACCGGTAAGATTTTCTAGCTTCTGTTTTCTGGCGACTGTCAAAGATATACAAATGACAGCCTGAACCCACGGTTCGTGCTTTCCAAGGCAAGCAGGTGTGTCGATTGGTAAAAGACGGTCACCCTTGTGACCCCTTTAATGGATGGGAAATCAACAAACGACTTCTTCCGCTCTGGGTGGAGCGGCAGGGCGTGTCAGATACTTACTGACTAAAACCAATCCGTGTTCCTTCTAAAGCCCTTTGCGTTCGAGGGCCGCGGTGACTCTTTCGAACAAATTCCGCAACCCTGATTGGCCCTTGGGACCCCTTGGACCTTGACACCCTCTACGGCCTTTTACGGCTACAGATCGTCTAGTGAGTAACTAAACCATAAGAAAATGATTCACAATTTTGTAATCTACATCCAAATGATAAGGCTCATCTCTCCAACTTTATCCGAATGAACTTAAAAATTTAATCAAATCAGGAAACTTGTAGATAGGACAATTATCTTTCTTCTTATAGTTTCCTATAGCTTATCTCATGACCCACATTTGAAGACGTAGCTACCACGTATTGATTCGTTTCATCGTTATCTGCTGATGACGTCACGTAATCAGTGTGAATGGGATGACATTGTATTTCACGGTTGAATAATCGCAAAATCGCGAATTGTTTGAAGCTATTTTGTCTCAACTGTGACTATGGTTGGTTTAGAAGTGAAAGGGAGTTGTGAAATATGAGCGTTGTGCTTGTCGTATCGTATGTCTAATGTTTTTTGGGCTGTTTTGGATTTGGAGAGGTTAAATCGATACAAGGAGTTTATTTAATCTGTTGTCGTGACATGAGAAGAAAGGAGACAGGTTTTTTTAAGTGCCGCTTCTTAAGCCGCGTTTTCACCTGCAAGCAAGTCACATGCAAGTTTAATAACATTGCAGGGATGTGGTCAATCGCTCGGCTGACTGAGCGATTGATCACATTAAGTATACCTCGGTAGCCTGCCATGTAATGCAACTTGCATGCGAGCTGAAACCCGGTGGAAACTTGGCCTAACAGTTCCATGCCGTTTCCAGCAAAGAAAAGTATACTTTTCCTTTCTCATACGTTCTCTCCACCTATTTTTCCATGTTTCCCTTAAGCGACAGCAAAATGATAGGCAGCAGCAGCGACTTCCTGTTTAATTAGGTACAGTAAACTGCGAACGCTAATTCGTCGTTCAGGCGTGAGAACAATTTAACTGTAATGGTATCGGTAATTAAAATTAGAGTGTTTCTAGATGATCACGAGTTGATGAATCAGAGTATGTTTATTTTCTATATGCGCCGACCACCATGTGCGTGCAGTAGGCTACCGTAAGGGTAGGACAGTCTATACATAATGCCCAAAAAAAAAAAATTGCGTCGACTTTCGAAGCGGACGAAAATTCGCATCGTCAGTATCGTGATTTCAACCTTGAAAAATGTGGAGTTTTTTTTTTTGGGCATTATGTATGGGCTGGCCTACCCTTACTGTAGCCTACTGCACGCCCATACCTACCACTATTTGTATCTGCATCACACAAAGGTTGGTAAAGTGAACCTTAGGCACTAATAATGCCTTGCCCGCTTCTGTTCATTTGTGTACATAATGTGTTAAATAAAATGTTTTCACGGTTAAGTAAAGCTTGCCGAGGTCGATCCGTAGATGCATGACCATTCATTAAATACCAATACTCCTCCGTGTTTCGGAAAGCAAGCCAAGTTGTTGGTCCCGACAGTATTTTGTAAATCTTTGACAATCGTGACTTCAATCTTGCCAAAGGGCAAGCTACTAAATTGGTAGTGTCATGGGGGCATTTGCCCAGCAGAGAGATAATGTAAGCAAACAGAAATCGGTAAACGGGGTTTTTTTCTTCTAAAAAAGGCGGTTTAAGATTACTGTCGTTGATTAAACTTATAAGCGGAACAAAAAACCGTGTATGTTAGTAAACCAATCTAGATGAGGCGAAAGGAATACGTTTGGATACGGTATATTTCTACACAATATTCCGAAAGTAACCAGCACTAATCTAAGATCAAACAAAAGGTATGTTTATGCAGAGCGTGACGCTGTGACTCAGTAACTATTATTTATTTACATACATCAAGATTTTTTAAACGCTGAATCGTTTGCTGATAACGATAGCACTCTATGCCCGGCCAAATACATATTACCAGTAGCTAAAAGCTAGGAGTCTTGAAATCATATTATTCAAAGGAATCTAGGCAAACGTTCACTATCGGCGACCACATCATTATTAACCCTCTGATGATCAAACAAGTATTATTGTGTTATGGATTCGATTGGTGAGTTTGATTTTAGAGAGGGCACGGCTCCCTGTCGTTTCGTGCGACGCAGGTCCTCTCGGGGCATGGCTGCTTCGGCAGGTTCCTGTGTCTCATAAGCAGGGAGCCGGACGCTCGATGTCACCACTGCGTCGACTGTCGGGTGGACACGGCACGGCATACGCTGGCAGAGTGTGCCACTTGGGAGGAGCCGCGCCGTGCCCTCATCTCTGTGGTAGGCAGAGACCTCTCGCTGCCGGCCGTAGTTCATGCTATGGGCGGCGGTGAGGAGTCCTGGGACGCGGTGGTCTCCTTTTGCGAGACAGTTATCGCGCAGAAGGAGGGTGCGGAAAGGGAGAGGGAGATCACGACCGCTCTCCCAGCCCGCAGCAGGCGCATCGGGCGTCGGAGGAGGGCATACGCTGCCCTCTTCCGGCCCCCCTAACTAGGTCCAGGGGCGGCGGACTTGGGGATGTCCGTCGCCCCCCATTCATCCGGACGCCGGGGATCGAGGTTCCCGCGATCCCCGGCGTAGGTGGGAGATGGAACACCGGGGTGGTTTTAGTCAGTAAGAGTCTGACAGACCCCAGAAAAAAGGCTGGATACACATGTCGACGAGCTTGCGCTTCAGTGAGATAGGAAGGTTACCCTTCATCAGCGACTAGGACAAACTCTTTAGTACCTACGTAGTTACAATTAGACTCATGGGACTTTTTTGGGCCATGCCGATACAGGCTGTTTCTAGTTTGGCCACTTCCGTAGTACCTACTCAGGTTGTTTTGTATTTTTTTCTTCACTATGTAAATTGTTTTTTTTTGTTATAACTTGTGTTGTGTCAATAAAAATAATCTGTTGCAGCAGTAGTAAGCTATGTAACGTTGAAAAAAAAATCGATTGAAAAAAATATGTGACACTAATAGAAATAGCGCCTGGCATACCCTGTGGGTTAAAAGTTTACTAAACCAGGTGGCTGGCAATTGCCCAATTTCTGTCTCACGCCACCACTGATAAAACATTCGTGGTTTCAGACGAAAACAGAAACGGTGTGATATCTATTGTTTGATTTAGTATCGTAGGTATTACTAGACAGGTAGACGTTTATCATTATCAACTTAACTGCAGTGCGATTCAACTTCTTTCCTTCACTTCATCTAAGTGTTCACGGTGAGGATTTGACGGAATCGACCGGCTAGCCACCATACTACATACCCTTGCACGCTTTGTGGCCTTTAAAATACTTTATAAGTATCGCAATTCTTTAGATGTTGTCTAATTTAATTCCCTAGAAAAGGAAACCTAGGTAGCATACCTGTGTTACAAAACAGGTTGTTACTGAACATTTTCATTCCTGTAAAAGTCATATAGCATATAGGCATATATGTAGTCATATTGCGGTCCAACCCTTTTTACCCAGCATTATTTTTTTGCATTATTTTAATAACCCTCTCATATTTACATAGGTGGAAAACTCATGAAGAAAATCATAGATATCTACTTTCTGAACTCCTAAAAAATACAAAAACTGGCCAAGTGCAAGTTGGACTTGCATACGAAGGTTCCGTACCATAAGCCGAAAAAAAACATGTTTCTTGTATGGGGGCCCCCATACAAGAAACATGTTTTTGTCGGCTTTCCCTTTTATTTTTAATTTAATTAAATGTTTTTTATTTGTTGTTATAATAGCAACAGAAATACATCATCTGTGAAAATTTGCAACTGTCTAGCTATCACGATTCATGAGATACAGCCTCGTGACAGACAGACAGACGGACAGTGGAGTCTTAGTAATAGGGTCCCGTTTTTACCCTTTGGGTACGGAACCCTAAAAACAAACCCAGGAAAAAGCATTATCTATTTACAACGAAGGACCACAATCGAACATCTATAAATACCTCACGCATTTATAAATGTGTTACGTTTACTGCGCCCACGTAGATCGGTCTACATATAATGACAGTGGCGTGGTGACTCGACATTGGTCAGCACGGCTAGACGCGATTCCGTCGAATAACGTTATCTAACCGCTATGTACGTCGTGTTTATTTACATATACGTATCTGCTAGGTAGGTACGTACATGTGTATGATTAACTTAATCAGATTTGGCGAGGATTTTCGCGGTATTGTTGATAGCGGTTAGGTAATTTGTTTCAGGTCTTTGGCCGGTGGAGTGGCGACTGTTTGGAGAATTTATTAAGAGTTTATGCACTAGTATAAGGTCATTGTACAAAGACGGACTTAAAGCTTTATATATTTTCTACCAGTTGACCTTAGGGTATGGTAAGCGCAAGATAAATTTGCAATAAAGTTCATTGCCCTTTCCTTAATTTCTCTGCGTAGATACCCGGACGAGTTAATTATGAATCGTTTTTCAGAAAAAGTAAAGAATCACTATAGATAGATGTCGTGGATTCAGGATAGCTTTATGTCATTATTACGGTTTCCGGAATTAAGTAAGTATGTCAATAAATGTATTGTAGGTCAATAACCGTTTTTGCACGTTCATCTGGTGTCGACCATGGTACAGAAACAGATAATCAAAGGTACAACTTTAAACAGAAGGAGTAACAGAGAAAAAGAACAAAGTTGTAACACATTATCATGGTGAATATTTAGCCTTGTAAGTGTTGAGTAGGTACTGGCCTACTGGGTAGTTAAATTATTGCGTGGAAGTTGTCAGATTCTTAAACATCTAATTTTCATAAAGTTCGAGCCACATTAGTATGGCTAAGGATCGAGGCAACTAACTTTTAAATTTCGTCATATCAAGAAAGTAGGTCAAAGGAACTGGTTTTAAACTTTTTATTTGCTTTTTTTCATTAATACTGTAAGTATGTTTATCTAAATAATGATGATATTTCATAGCCTGCACGTTTACCTATAAGAAGAACAGCATTACAGTCGAGTCTCATTAATCTAGCACTGTTAGAAAACGGGGCATGCAGGATTATTAAAATGTTAGGATTAGTGGATTGTGAAGAAAAATCCTTACTAATATCATAATGCGACAGTAACTCTGTGTCTGTCTGTCGCACTTTCACGCCAAAACTACTAAATCAATTTAAATGAAATTTGGTACACAGAAAGTCTAGAGCCTGAGAAAGGATTTAGGCTACTTTTTAATGCGAAAAAAAAGGGTTGAAAGGGTGGATGAAAAGTTGTATGGAAGTATCGCCATTTTTAGAGCTAGAAGCTTGAATCTTATTTTTTAGGCTGTTGATTCGTTAAAAAATATGACATTCAAAATTTGTAAAAGTTTTACCCTCAAGGGTGTAAAATAACAAAAGGAAATAGGGGATTAAGTTTGTATGGAAATATGTAAGGTTTATGTACGCGGCTTGGTACGGGTGGCGCGGTGTAGGTGGGGTGTCTTAATCGTAAAATAACTAGCCTAAATAATTAAAAATGCTATAGCACTTAGGGCTAATGCTACACTTTTCCACGCGGACGAAGTCGCGGGCACAGCTAGTTCTAAGTATATAAATAATTTAAAACATTTCATTATGTACTAATTTAATAAAGGAATATGTAGGGTGCGGGGTAGGCGCGGGCGGAGGGTGCGGACGCCTGAATAACAAAAGCGTCTTAAAAACCGGAGAGCAAGCTTTACAAGATGCATGGCACTATCCCTTTTACAGAACGGAATCATGACGGCATTGGCATGTCTACTGTACCTTAAAAATTGTGTTTGCCAACTATCTCAACTGATGGTAAAAGATGATGCAGTTGCAGGCCGCATGATCTTTTACTCCAGATTTTTACAGAAATTCAGAGTGAAGATTTCCTTAACAAAATTGAATAGGTGTTTAATGCAAAATCACTCACCAGCTATAACCAGATCATCGGAATACTTGAAGGACGACGAGAGCAGCTGTTCCGCGTCAAATGGCAGCGGCTCGATGGTGTCCCCGCTGAGACTGTACAGGGTGCCACTGAGAGATGGCACCAGGCGGACCCACTTGCCTCCTGACGTGAGCTGTGGATAGAACGGTGATTAGTTTCATGATCTCATTGTATAATTGTAGGGTATAGTGCTCTAAAACTGACAGAAATAAAGCTTGTAATTAAATTCTTAACACTGTAAGAACTGTGCACATTAGATCCACCCATCTAGAAAGGCTTGTGTGGTGGATAAGGCCACGTTTCCACCAGCACCGGGCTCGCATGAAAGTTGCATTACGTTAGGGGTACTGATGTAGGTATATGTCGTGGCCATATCATGATATGGGCGAAAAATCATGAAATGTTTCTATTTCATGAAATGGCCAGCAAAAAGTGACAATATCGTTTAAACGTCAACGTTTATTGATATAACTAACCTAACCTGATTAAAAAAAACTAACCTAACCTGTCCGAGACGAATTGCCCCCAGTCCCGAGCTCGCTTCGCTCGCTCTTGCACCCATGAAACTGGCCACCCATAATGTAATTATTTTACGATATGATCACTAATGTTCGACCATATCATGAAGTGACGCTTGATTTTTATGACAGTTAGGTATAGTGCACTGTTAAATAACCATGTGTGACTTAAAAAAACCCATAGTCACTCTTTAATACATGGTCTTAATGAACGAATACCAACATTATTTCAATAGGAAAAACAATTTAGTTAGGAAATACCAATTACCTTCATAAAATGTTAATATGGTTATCAAATTCTTTTGGAATAGGAGAACAATAGTATTAGTATGTGGAAATTCCTTATTTGAAGTTTAACAAAATGTGACAAATCAAGGACTTTGTCACATTCTGTTTTGATGAATTAGGAATTTCAATTGAAATTATTATTCCCTTATCAAATTGATGACTGCCAAGTTCAATAAGACCAAAATTCAATAATTATAATGAATGACAATAAGGTTTTGCATGTTGCACTAATCAATTCAGAACACTGAATGATAAGATATAAATTAGTGAATCAGTACTACACTTCTACTATACTTAGGTAAAACGCTTTTTGGACACATAAATTGGCAGGTTGGAGGGTCCATCAAACGTCTAACTCAAGTCTGATGGCTCTTATGCAACCAATGATTGCCCACCTAATGAATTGTTTTTGTGATCTATTTTAGCCATGTAGGGTTACCTATCACACATCTAGATTAGTAATTCATTTTGGTCAACTGTCAAATTTTGATTTTGCTTTGGAGTTTGCTACATTAAGTTTGATAGAAAATTCTAAGGTGATTCTAAGCATGTCTAGTTTTTAGCTACAACATATAAAAACATTCTACATTCGCTCGATGGAAAATAAGAAGTTAAAACTATTGAATGTTTGTGCTTTTGTGTTGTATTTTCTGTTCTTGTACCAAATAAATGTTTTATCTATCTATCTTAATGGTACCCTGTGCTAAGGCCGCCCATGTATGTTTGTGTGAATTAAAGAGTCACAGAGTGAGTCCATTTGCCTAGCCTTTTCCCTTCAATGTTAGGGTCAACTTCCAATCTAACCAGTTGCACCTGAATACCAGTATTTCAGAGTGAGTTAAGTACATTGCATCTTTTTTACCCTCAGGGAAACACACATTACAAAGGAACAAACAAATCAACCGTCCCTATGTACATAAAGACATGTCAAAAACTGAGGTTTATGACATGTCTTCATGTACGTAGGGACCCTCAAAATAATAATATTTATACCTTTGGAAAAAAGTGAGATCCATCAAATTTTGTTATATATATAATAATTTAAAAAATGTATAATTACCTCAACATGGTGTAAATTTGACGAGAGCAGCGGCTGTGTCTCCAAATCCCAAGCTTTGATGCCATTCTGTGTAGAGAAGGCCGTCAACCTTCCATCTAATGTGCTTACTATCACCAGGCTGCAAAGAAGGGACTGGTCATAAACACAGTAGGTGGTAAAAACTTCATGGAAGATGCCAGATAAATTTGCATTAAAATACAATGATCTTTCTTTTGTTTGATATCTTTCTTTTATAGACACTACATGAAAAAAATAATGAATCATTTTTCATTAATAGAAAATGTAAAGGATCGCAATCAAATTCAATTCAGAACATGTGTATGTTTTTATTTCTAATAATGACAGTAAATACCAAGTATAAAAAGCTATGAGGTTTGGTTGACTTTTCCTGTAAACCTATCATGCAACACATAAAAGGCTTAAGTACATGAATCAATTAATGCAGCCAATCACAGTCCACTGCTGAACATACCCCCCTCTCAAACACAACACCTGCTTTAGCAAACAGCAAAAAGAATGCAAATATTGTAACAACATATCAAGAATGTTTTTTTTTGTTGACTTACACTATGGTAAACTATGATTAATAATTATGGTGATGAATAATTTTGTATTTAAATTATTTGATGATTATTTATTTTTACACCTTTAAAAATATATGTATATATTTTACAGTCAGTCATGAGTTTCAGCTATATTTTAACACAAGGATATTAAACTGATACACAATCACAAACACCAAGAAACTATATTTAATTTGGTAAGTAATGTAGATAAGTTATCAAGGTTGGCAGTAATTGGATTTATGCATTGTTTTTAAAACAATGTTTACATTTCTACTTGATTATAGAACTATCTATGTAAGAGCTATAAAGTCTCAGGCTGTTACAGGCAGTTCCATGCACATTCTAGAATCACATTAAGCACATCATGTCATGACTTGTCCAGGAAAGTTGAAAAAGTTTTGTAAAAGTATTATTATGTAAATATTACATAAAGTCAACATCAGCAATTTCCTTATTAAACTAACTCACTGCATGCTCTAAGAAACCTGTTTTATATCAGCAGCAGTATTAAGGCAATTGTTTTGTAAACAAACCTTTTGCATGTCTATAAAATCTTTAAGAAGCTCAACTGTGGTAAATTATATATTTTTTAAAGAGTCATTGTAAAAGTTGAATGAAAATACCATTAAAAACTCACTCGTTAAGCGCTGAACCGTCCTTTTCTACAGTAGGATTACAGAACGGTAACTTTTGCACAGTATCCTCGGCACGTACACTACAAACTATAAAAGTTAACGCGAAGGCTGCTTTCAAAGCAATTACCCGCCAATACCAGTCCGACATTTTATTACAGCTGAATTATTTTTGGACATTTCAAACCGAAAACCGGCAATTTATTTTTATTATGAAATTCTTAAAATAAATTACGAGATGCGCGCAGCTGACTGTAAAAACTTTTGACCACAGACTGCACACATTCTCCACGTAATATCTGTCATACTTGACAATCTACGTTTCGTTCGTTGAGTTTTCTTTTTTCTCATGTAAAATCTAGTTAGTGACTCACACCAAAAATTGTTTTAAGAATACGTAATATCGGTCGTTCGGTTCGATAAACTTACCGCTAAAAGCTGCTAAAATAAAAAATCATTTGAACAATGTGCAGTATGAGTCAATAAAAATTATACGGGTTGAAGACTCGAAATGGTCCTTGTTTTTTTGAATTGTATGAGATGGTATTTGAGGTTCTATTGAATAAATTACTGAAATATAAGAAATCATTGCGTCTGTCGTTCAAACAAATTCAAGAAGAAACAAACATTTTTTGTAAAGATTGCACTGAGTTCTACGGGCTCTTCGTTGGTGGATATATTATAATGATAATCTGTGAAATGCTATTGATTAGTTAACTTCATTATTACTAGTATTTAAGAAAAGAGCAGTGATATAGAACATAGAACGAGCTTGAAAACTAGCTTCTCGCCACTAATAGTTTAGTAGGTTTTCTTTTGTCCTTTCTTATAGAAATACTTAGTAGTAAAGTGAAAATGCAAATCGAAAATTCTTTTTTTTTCCAGAAGTTTAGAGAACAAAAATATGCAATGTGAGGGAGCGACACAATATCAATTTTGGCACTCTAGTATTTAGTTATTTGTGTTGGCACTCGGACTTGGATCAGCTACTTCTGACCATCATACGAAAAATTAGGAGATACTTGATTGATTTACGTATAAATGTTTAAGAGACTATAGAATTTTATTGTTGAGTGCGTTATCTTATCAGGGTCGAAAATATTCCAACCCGTACCTGCGTTTTATCTACTGGGACCCCGTAAGGAGCGGGTTCCACTCGTTTATTAGTCTGTTATAAGTCGGGAATATACATGCTTTGCAGTAGCACGAAAGCATGCTAATTCCAAGCAGATGCTATGTACTTACTAGCAAATTAGTAGCACGTAAGTGTATAAGAAGAAAAAAGTTACCACAAACTACCTAAAGTTGAAAGCAAGAAAGAAAAAATGTTTATTTGGGTCTCGCACAAGACAAACAAACCAGTAAAATAAAATTAATAACAAAACAGTATAATAAAATAATTACATGTGCGAGGCCAAAATGGTCCCTATCCCAGCTTATGCTGCGATATCTAAAAAAATAAATAACGCGTTTATTCATAAGTTGACTTACTTATGAATAAGAGCGCTACATATTCGCACTGTTTGTTTTTTTACGCGCTAACTGGAGTTGCTCCAAAGTATAAGATTTGCTCCCAGATTTTGTCTTCTGCTAATCTCACTGCTAGCAAAGCATCTTTGCCTCTCTGAAGTTAGGTGTTTGTGACGACTGCGCAGGTGCAATCGCGTAAAAAAGTGTTAGCGCGTAAAAATATTTTTGTTTTATACGTATTAAATTATGTATGTTCTTGAAAAGTGTTTTTTTTACTCACTTGAATAAAGTTGTTTGTGCAGTTTGCGATTGTAAGATAAGTTGGTAGAAATGCATAAGAAGGTAATAAGTATAGGTTATTTTAAAGTGAGGGATTGTGTTCGCACCAAATAAATTAAAGCTAAATTTAAAAGTACATGCACTCACTTGAAGTATAGCCAGCTAACTTCTTGTCGTAGGTCGAAGGATCACAAACACAGACACAAGCGGGGGCACAGCACATTACCCAAACTAGTTCAATATAAAGTTTATTAGTCAATATAAAGTCTTTTAGTATTTACTCAGTCAGTATCACTCAAAATTTCCGAAACTCCTTCCATAAATATTTTTGTGGGCTATTAATGGCATTAATAAGAAGATAACAAAACAATAACCTAGAGGTCCAGAGCAGATTGGAGACGTGGTGGCAAAGACTGGAGAGTGTTGGCCTGAAATTGAGCAGAACAAAAACAGAATACCTTTTCTGCGATTTCGGCGGTCTCTCCAGTCCTATACCTGTAGCTCTCATTGGAACGCCTATACCGATCTGCTCCGACTTTCGGTACGGCGATATAGACCGAGACGTAACGCAACGGATCAAAGCAGGATGGATGAAATGGCGACAGGTCACTGGAGCAACTTGCGACCCACGGATGCCCCTCAAGTTAAAGGGGAAAATCTATGGGGTCACCAATTTAAGCGTTGTATGCTTATTCGAGTGTAGTGTATCGGTAGGTACTCGTAAATGAAACTACTTAGGTTGGGCAGAAACGTGAACGGAACTTGACTGATCTGAACTGTCTTTTATTTCTAAAAACACCCTACTTATATACATACACTTAGGCACTAGCAACTATTTACAATATACTGATCGACCAATAGCGACGCGCCGTAGGGCGAGCCGCGTGCGGGGCGCGGGGCGCGGGGCGCGGGGTGCTGTGTTGCACACGGCGCAATTCGTCGTGAAGGCATAAATATGAGTCGCGCGCCGTTCCCGGTCCTCACGATCGCCCGTAGCAAATTGTCACTCAAGTGCAAATTGCGACTCTTCACCGCGGTCATCCGTCCCATCATGACGTACGCTTGCGCCGTCTTTGCACACGCAAAGCCACGTCATCTCCACAGGATGCAGACGCTCCAAAACCGTTTCCTGCGCAAAATCACGGGTGCCCCCTTCTACGTCCGAAATGAGACTCTACATGTAGATCTCAAATTGCCCACCATACAGCAGTTCATGAAACGCATAGCCAAACGTTTCTTCGACACTGCTGTAAATCACCGTAACCCCCTTATCGCATCGGCCGCCCGATACGAACCCTCCCGCATCTCCAAGGTACGCCGACCGAGGCATACCCTCGTCACGCCCGACGACTCTACCACTCTCCTCCAAGAGAGTCGCAAAGAGACCAGCACTCTTCGCAAACCACGACCGCCGTCCTTCCGCCCTCGCCGCCGAGGCCCGCCGCGACGTCCCCGTCAAAATCCGCCCCGACCCTTGCTCGAGCCAGCCCGCGCCGCTGAGCCTGTAGTCTTAAATTCGCCCCTAAATAATAATTCCAGTTCGATCCAGCCCGTCCCTAGCTGTCCTCCCCCCAGCGACGCCCTAAGCCGAGGCCCGTACCCCACAGGGGGTGCCCTTAGCGTGTAGTCGCTTAGTTTGTAGGTTTTTTATAAGCCCTGGCTGGAGGCTTTAATATTATATTAAGGCCACCACAGGCAAGCCCGGTTAAGCAGTCGACAACCTTATAGGTTGAACTGCGAGAAGCCACTCACAAAAAAAAAAAAAAAAAGTTCCCGGTCCTTCCTCAGCAGGCACGCCTTAAAGTCGGCGCCTACGTCGCTGGTCGTCTCTCGCCGGGCCTCCTCCGGGAAACCGGAGGTCTCACCTGGCGGGGACTGACCGCCGTAGGCACGTGGAGATGCGGCACTGTGGGACGGTGCTGCGGCGCTCCTGCTGAAACACATAAGACAGTTACACTTATAGGCACGCAGCGATAGAGACGCGCGTGCCATAGGTTGCGCCTATATGGCAACCAAACGATGTGCCGTAGTTACGGGCACAAATTACGATCCCGCGGGATTAAAGGCACAGTTTATGCCCGCCTGCCACGCCCCCTTGCGGGGACGTCGCGAATTTCTCCGAGTCGCGGTCCTTTTCGCTTGGCACCGTCGTCGAGAGAAGATTGAAGACTGAAGACTGCCTGCAACGAGTGTGTCGTCCGCCTCATCTGTCCACGTGTTCATCTGTGTGCCTTTGCTTGCTTTGCATGCGCTAACAAACCGCTTCTTTCGAAGCGAACACCCGAACGTGTGTGCGGCGTTGTGATGACGCTCGTGCCTCGTCGTGCTTACTATCTTGTTTCTGAGTCAATGCGTACACGTCTTTTTCGAGACGATTGCTTCCTGTTTCTTGCAGACTGTCCAAAACGTGGTAAGGTAACTGTTTCGGTGGTATGTGGTAATTGGTTCGGTGGTATGTGGTAACTGGTTCGGTGGTATGTGGTAATTGGTTATATGGTGACTGTGTGACGGGTACTGTGTCACTACAAGTCCGTGATAAGACCTGTCGTACTGTATGGATCAGAATGTTGGGCTGTGAAAAAGACGGATGAGAAAAGATTGCATGTAGCGGAGATGAGAATGTTGAGATGGATGTGTGGAGTATCGAGAATGGATAAAGTGAGGAATGAGTTCATTAGAGGAAGCTTAGAAGTGGCGACAATAGCGGAAAGATTGAAAGGGAACCGCTTATCTTGGTATGGTCATGTGAAGAGAAGGGATGAAATGCACGTAACTAAAAGAGTTATGAATATAAATGTGGATGGATGGACAGGGAGAGGGAGGCCAAAGAAAAGATGGAGGATTGGATATTAGGAGTGATATATTATGAAAGAAAAGGGAGTTAGTGATAGCGTGACGGTTGACAGGACAGAATGGAAGAAAAAAACGTGTTTCGCCGACCTCATGTAACATGGGATAAGGGCAGGACGATGATGATGAACACAACAATAACAAGAACAAGTAATTAAAAATAATAACAACGTGTAACACTTATGGCATTGGGCAAGCGAGACACGAGTAAGCATCGAACGTATACGAGCGACTGAGACGTCAACAAGGAACCCTTATAGTTTCGCCATGTCCGTCCGTACGCGGTTTAGCTCAGAGTCACTTGGCACTAGAAAGTTGGAATTTGGTACCTATGGGTATTATGTACATACTAATCACGCTGAAATGCACCGTTAGAGTCCAAGTGTCCCCCCGCCCCTCTACAAGGTATTTTGTTGTTTTTGGAGACGTATAATTCGTGAAAAAACTCATGGTAGTAGAGTAACATACATAACGCATTCTAAAAGAACTATCACAGCTAAGAATGCTTTACAAGTTAACGAGTAATAGTCGACCAACTTATAAAAATAATGTAGGTAACTGATTAACTATTTCGTACTAACCCCATAGAAAATCGCTTACCTAAGACTAAGTGTTTTGTAAATTTGCAATCTAGTAGAATTACCTATTTATTTTTTGTCATTTTAACTACGGAACCCTTCACTGTGCGAGGCCCGACATGCATGTGACCGGTTTTTTTTGTCAATTGTTTCTTTTTATAATAAGTTAGTAGTTAGTAAATGTGTTGGAAGAACTAATTAATATACATAACTGAACTAGTAGCAAATATATACGACTTTTCTTATATTTAAAATATGTGTTTCTGATTATCAGGCAATTTTGGAATTCGTTCGGATACATTTCAAAAACGTGTCATCGACAAAATCAAAAATTCTTTTTAATCTATGCTGTCTGTTTGACAACGACGAGTTGACAAATCTTTTATTTTCCATGCTTCCTTTTTCTGCGATTTTCCAATAATTCATTCGTGTTTTGGGAGTATTAGCGAGCGAAAGTCATTTAACAGTTTGTGTAAAAGTGATTTTCACCTACCTACATATCATTTTTGCGCTGCCAATTCGAATATTCCGCCATGACTTTGGGAACTTACAATAGACATCAGGCGCAAAAGAAAAAGTAAACCATTTCTTCCCTCCGTTTATGTATTTATCGATTAGGTTTTGCTTGTTATTGATATTGTTTTCTTTTTAAAGGCAAGCTGCGTTGGCAGCGGCGTTTCCCCAAGGGATCCGTTGCCAGAAATGTCTGGAGTATGGTCACTGGAGCTACGAATGTACGGGCAAGCGCAAGATCTTGGTGCGTCCTTCACGCACGCAGGTTTTCAAGAAGAATCTGAAGTCGCGGGAAGAGGGATCATGCAGGTATGTTCTGGTTTTGTGATTAGATCTTAGTTGCCAATAGGTGTGGATTCTTCTAGAATTTTTTAATTTTTCTTTTACCTTCAATAAGTTTCTTACAGGTTTTAACATGATACAACAATCTTATTTCATAAAAGATTGCAATTATTAAATTAACATTTGTTTTCTTTAGATAATATGAAATAATGTCACCATAGAATGAAATGAGTAAATAAATTTTATTGAGACATAAACCTACCCACAACTCAATAAAAAAAAAAGTGAGATTAATTTTTCAAATTGTTCCAGTAATGGCAGCTGCAAGATTCCGAACAAAAAGAAACGCACTGATGACTGCGCTGACTGTTCAGACAACAGTTCTTCTGATAGCTCCTCTGATTCAGATTCAGACAGCTCGGACAACTCGGGCAGCAGCAGCAGCAGCAGTGACTCTGAGAGTGACAGTGATAGCAGCAGCGGATCGCAATCATGTTCAGATTGTTAAGAAGATAATCGGTATTCGCTGGTAAGTTACAACTGGTGTTAGCAAAGTTTAGGCAGTTTTTTTTCAGTTTAGGCAGTGCCTGTAAATATTGCTGACTACCATTCAGGAACAAGATCTTAGTGCACAGAAGTTATTTTAAATGTTAATTTAATCTACATTATGAGGGCTGATGTGCAGTCCGTAAAATAGATTTCCACTTAAGATTTCATACTTATACTACCTTTTTAAACTATAATCTGTAGTATTCCCAAAAATGTGTTATTATAAGTCTACTGTATTAAATTATATTTTTGTACTCAGTTGCATTCCTTGTTACCACCAGCTATAACATACTCTCAATTGAATAGTTACGATTTGAATGTAGGCTAAACTATCACCAGTTTAATTTATAATGCTGGACATTAAAAGTAAGGTTTTAGTATAAAATGACACTGTTTTTAAGAAATTTTTAACCTGCAGACACTTTTTAATCTATTTATTTTTTTATTTTGTGTAAGTAGTGGCACTTATCTCATTCAGCCTTTATAATAATATCAATAGCAGATTATTAAACAAACACTGGTTTTCGTAGATTTTAAAAATTGTAATTTCTATAAAGAATTTGATGTTAGAAAAGAGCTAAATGGGTTTGGCGCCATTCTTCCTAGTTTTAAAGCTGTGACCTTGTTGAATGTTTGTAGTTTAAAATGATTTTTAATGAGATGCTAAAAGTGATTTTATGTGTGTATGAATGAGTTATTGAGAGTTAGTAGAGATTTGATAACTTTTAATGTAAGGCTTTATTTCCACTGACAACATTAGGAAAAAAGCAAATGATAAATTAAAATAAAAGAAGCCAAAGTTTGTTGATGTTAAATTACTCTATGGTTAAACTATAAATTGTATAACAAACTTAAGTTAGTGGAAATTTAGTCATTTTGTGTTTGTGCTTTGTGAAACTGCTGTGTTAGTATAGCATAGACTTAAAGTTAATTATCAATTACATATTTACATGTCATAGACGTAATATTTTCTAAGACTGTATAAAAAAATGTCTCTTCAATTACATAGTCTCATGATTTAAATAGAAAAATGTAAGAATTTTGATATAAAACGAAATATAATTTAAATGGGATTATTTCTGATTTTTATTTCTTTGGATCAGCTGTTCATCGATGTATGTATCACAATTCATCATCACCTTCCTGCTCTTGTCCCATGTTACCCGGTCGGCGCAACGTGTTCTTCCATTCACCCGTCACGCTATCATTCATTCCTTTTTAACCGACTTATTTTCATCTGTTTCACATTCCATCTGTTTTTTCCTTGGCCTCCCTCTCCCACATTTATATTCTAAATATTTCATCTATGTACTATAAGGCCGTTTGTACACGTTGTCACGTTTGATGCGCCGTGTCGTGTCACACAAATATAATATAAATTTTAAAGAAACGTCAGAAAATACCACAACAGCAACAAACAGTAAAAGGAAGGATAATATTATAGAATAACAATACAGCTTCATATTTAATTATTTTTCGGTACGGTTCTGAACTCTTGTCATATGCAGTTAATAAGCTTAGGCTGCGTTTCCACCAAAGATGTGGGGTTGCGTAGCGAGGGGTGTGTTTGTTAAGAGCCAAATAGAATCGCTTCATTTACCTAAGGCATAGGTATCGTAACCTCTCGCACATCTTTGGTGGAAACGCAGCACAGTCATCCGTACAACATTGACGAATCAACACTACACATGGCAAATTGACTAGTTTGAAAAGCCTTCTCATTCTGTACGGTAACTCAACCAAGCCCCAATCCCACGTCCGTGACTACCGCAGGACCACCAGCGCCAATCTCTTCTTGGTAAATAATTAGTACTCGAACAACAGACTTACCTTAGTAGTTTTCGAGAAAATCGACTTTGAAGGTGGTCCGGCGGTAGTCACACTCCTTTCAGCAGGACAACCATGACCGCCGAAAAAGAGGGCATGCTACAGGTATTCTAAGTATGCAAATAATTAGTACCCTTATATATGTGATTCATTTCGTAAAAAAATCTGAACTGAAACATTTGTATTTACCGAGAAATCAACGATGATTACTTTCGCGCGCTCGTTCAGCAGGAACACTACTTTCAATGTTGATTCAAAGTTTGAGGAGCTTGTCGCTTTCCTCAAACCTACATAGAAAATTAGTACCCTGCAAGATAAAATTAGTTCTCCAGTAGTTTACGAGATATACCATGCCATTGGTGGGGTGGCGATGGCGGTAGTCACGGTGTTACATTTTCATTACAAGATTTCCCAATTAAAAACTCGTGATTTTTTCCCAAATTTATACAAAAATTAGTACTCGCCATGCGGTACAATGTACTACCCTAATTTACAAATTCTGCGAACATTTTGTAAATGTCTTCCATCTTCGGTGACCCTCAAACCAGTGGAGATAAAAAATGAAACCAATAAAATTATTTGTTACAGTAATTGTTTATTAACCGAAATCATTGATAGTTAATACATAATTATTACAAAACAACTTACAATACATCCAAATTAGTTTTGTACTGACATAGTCGCTTACGACTTAATATTATTCAAATGAAAAACCATTTTTTAAATCCTAATAACAAGTAGTCCATGATTACAAAATAACGAAGATGGACTTTACAAATCGTAAAAAAATAATGTCGATTTGCCCTCAACAGAATAATGTCATCTACAATACAATCAAAAGGCATGGTCGCCCAATGCAACTTACAACTGTTTATCGATCGGTCTGCTAATATTGAAAGCTGCAAAATAACTTTGAGTCGCATTTATGAATATTGAATAAGTTGACGTAGTTCAAAGGGCTAGCGTAGGTATCTATTCGCAGATATTCGATCAAAGCCTATTATTAGGGTGGATAAACTTGATACATTTGATACACATATGATTTCTGAGACCAGCACAGAATTTATGGAACTATCGAGAAGTGAGAACTTAAACATAACACTTATACTAAAGAAAAGTTTTTAGACAATGTTAAAGCTTTATTTTATTGTAATGATATTTTATAAAGGTGGGTACCTATCGAACAATATGATACTATGTGGATTGGTAGAGTTGGAAAACTGCGGCCGCCGAGCGGGAGTAGCCCATTAGAATGTATGTTTAGTTTATATTTTATTTATTGAGGGATAATAAACAACTACAACATATATAACCAGTGATCGGATAATTGGGCGCGTAGGTACCTAAATTTCTTCCAGTGAAAGAATAATATGGATATTCCTTTCTGAATGAATAAGTAATCCCGGGATTGAACAATTTTGTAAAAACAACTATAACCAACTTAATGAAATTATAGCAGTGGTTATTTTGATTTAATATCTTTATTTTATTCAAAACAAATGAAATACCTATAAAAATTATAATGCGGGCATTTATAGCAATCTCAGGAATTTCTAACGATTCCGGGATCCGGGATTCTGAAAAGCATGTCCGTATTATACTTTGGTTGGAATAAAAGTGAAGTTTTGGTATATTAGCGCCCAATTATCCGATTACTGTATATAACTATAAATATATTTTATAGAAATGTTTTTAATTGCATATTTTCGCAGGCGTGTTGATTCGGCGCCGTCCGTTTTAATATTGTCGCCGTTTTTTCGTCTCGATATTCATGTTATTTCTATTTATTTATGTTACCTTGGTTTTTCAGTTCGATTTATTTGTGTGAGATTCATTTACGTTTCGGAAGACTAAATAATCCGCGAACTATTTAGACAGACTATTAGACTTAATCCACACAGCATCATACAAAATCCTTAAAAGAAAACTGGAAATAATATTCAAATATACAAAAATTAAGCTGAAGACGTACTGCTGGAAGGTGCGTCTGGCAAGATGTGAATAATGATCTTCCTCTTGGCATCGTAACTGAAACTATTCATCTTGAATATTCTACTGTCATAGAACGGTTTCAAGTCTGAGATGTTGATCTGTCTTGCACGTTCTAGCAAGTCGCGTTCAGATATCTCTATGGTGGATTGAGAATGGTTATGCAGGCCTCTCATGTAAGCCAGCTGGTCCATTGTGAGTTGACGCAGAATGTAGTATAGAAGCTCGCTGTGGTCTTTCTTGTATGATAGGTATTTTTGGAATGTCTGGAATTAAAGAGATTGTTTAGTTATAAATATAAGCTAATGGTGCAATATTGTTTGCTTTGCCCTTGTCTTGTAACTTTTCGATAAATTGACGGAAACAGGATATTGTTTTAGACAAAAAAACTTTTAATAATTCTTCTATCCATTCCATCTTTGGACCACAAGACGTATGGCCATGCGCCACCGGTACATGGTGGGCTCCCACCCATACGCACAAATCATTTTGGGAATTATTTCATTGTGTCACAAGGTTACTTCTACGCAAGCGTACTTCATCGTCGACCACATGGTAATTTTCCGTTAGGTGAGATTGTGGTCAAACGCGAGTCATCTCTATCTGCCTAGCCTTTTCCCAACTATATTGGGGTCGGCTTCCAGTCAAACCTGATTCAGCTGAATACTAGTATTTTACGTGGAGTGGCTACCTACCAGACCTCCACAACCCATTAACTGGGTAACACGGTACCTACTCCTTGGCAAGACTGGTGTCAGATTTTCTGGCTTCTGACTATCCGTAATTATTGCCAAAGATCTACAAATGAAAGCCGGGACCAACGGCTTAACGTGCTTTTCGAGGCACGGAGGAGTCTTGGTATGTTAAGATGGTTACCCATCCACAGACCAACCTCGGCGAGCGTTGCTTAAACTTGAAGGTCGACCTATGCGGTTGTTATTATTTAGCCACGAGCTCACGAGGTCAATAATATTTAAAAAACCTAGCCTACCTGTCGCATAGCTCTCATGACGCTGTACTTCTGCGTTTCCACGAAGCTCTCCAGCATGGTGCGGATGGCCATATTCACGTCTTCTTCCGACACTTGTGGGCGGAGGTGCATGCGGGCGTGTGCTTCGCTCATGCGGATTACTGGGGACAATATAGAAGTTAAGATTGTTGTTGGAGACCTTCCATTGGGTGGGCTACCTCATCGAATCCCTTAATATTTTTAAAACAAATAATTAACTAAAAAAAAATGACTACGACCCATTCATTAAATAGTGTGGGGCAACGTAAAATAAAAAAAAAATCTGAACATTTCAATTATTAAAAAATATATATATATATATTTATTACCATGATGACGCATGGCGTAGTTTGAAACATCTCGTAGCGAGCCCAGTCCGAGCCTTGTGTTCCAAGGACAGCGCGGAATGGAATGGCGTGGAACGGCGACATTGTTTTGATACATTAATAACAGGGTGTTTCGTAATTCTAATGCATTATTTATTTTGAATAATAAAAAAAAATCGCGCTAAAGGTAGTTTATGTCGGGTACATTAAGTGTGCCGCCTTAAATGGCACCGTGTATTATTACGACGACAGCACACTACAAGACAGAAAAGGATAATAAGTTAAACTTTTAAAAATACTAGTATTTCAAGATTTCCTCAGCTGGAAATTATCCTTCATTTTGTATTTTTTTTTTTTGGGTAGTTATGTGTGAGTCTTACCAGATTCAATATGACGCACGGTGATAGGCAAGCTGCCCGTGGCGAGAGATTCTTGGCGGAGCTGACTGTACATCTTAGCCACCTTATCTTGATCCATGTTCTGTAACCAATCGTAAAGTTTACTACGAAGTAAGGACGACAATTTCGTATGTCTATAGTAGGCGCCAGATAATCGTGGAATAACGGTCATTGACCCACCTACAATTATTGACATTTTTAATTTGAAAAACGGAATTAATGACACAAAGCTGTCCCGAATCATCATCTCTCGTGATCCTTAACATTGTCTAATAATGAAAAACGATTCATATTTAATTGTTCAGGTACCTATGAACAGTTATTAGGGAAAGGTCAATGTACTTTATTCCACATTTATCTGGCGCCTACTATAATGGTCTCAAGGGTGACTGTTGTTCTAAGTTTGTTCCCTGTAGTAGTGTTATTGAGGAATTCCTCAGTAGTAGGTTAGAGTTTGAGTTATGGCCGGAAAACAGCTCGCGTTACGCGATTCACTTGTAACTACACTACTACCCGTAACTTGACGGGTTACACTGCCATCTATACTACCTAACGGGCTATATGTAGGTGGTAGTGAGCTTCATCGTAGACCTCATCCTTCGCTCTTAATCAGGCAAAGCCGAGGTTATAAGCTGTCTCAACTCGAAATAAAAATAAAATATGAGGGGCAGTCTTTGACGTCTGCCGATAGAAGTGAAAACTAAAGCGTTCGGTGACGATGACGGGAGTTCCATGATTTATGTTCACCCAAAAAGTACACATATACCTATACACAGTATACATATAGCTCATGAAAAGCGTTCGGTGACGATGACGCGAGTTCCATGATTTTTGTTCACCCAAAAAGTGCTCAACGCGCCTAAAGAAGTTTCACTTACACAATAGTGACAGGCGTGTTTAACTTGGGTTACTTTCCAATCCAGAACACTTCTTAGGGCGAGATTTTTGTTCGATAGTCAAATGGTAATACTGACCATTTCTTTGAATAACCATTGCCAACTGGTAATTGTTAGTTTATAATATTTCGGCGATCAACAAATCATGACAAAAAAAAAAGAAATGACAGTTAAACACATAATGGGATTAGACAGCCTTTTTTTTTCTTACCAGTAACTTGGGATCTTTTTCAAACCAGAGCAAATTAAATGATTAAATTACCTGTAATTTAGGATGCACATTCTCTCTAGAATAGACGATGTATTTCTTGAGCAGGTCCTGTTGTAATACAAACTCAGGGTCGGGCGCGTTGCTGTCTTCCAGCGTCGTGCCGCGCTGCGTCGGGTGGTGGCGAATGTGAGACGATACTACGAACCTAAGAAAAGTATCATCGGTATTATTAGTTCAGGTTTCCAATAGCTATGGGGTGAAGTACAATATTTTTAGTGAAAAAAAAAAATATTGTTGTGTTCTTAGGGTTCCGTAAAAGGTAAAAAGGAACCCTTATAAGATCACTCTCTTGTCCGTCTGTCTGTCCTTGTGTCACCACCGATTTTCTCAGGAACGGGTGGACCTAGCAAGTAGAAATTTGTACGAGACACTGAGGTCTATAGTCTCTGTTAGGTGTATGAGTCAACACGATAAAAAGATATGGGCATATTTAGATTTTCGCGAAAACTTGTAAGTACCAAAATTCGGTTGTGTTCCTACTTAAAAACACAATCGTTCAAGATACGAAAAAACCACAAACACGTGAAGAATTTTTTAAATTGCCTTGCGGTTGAAGTTGTATTTTGTACCTGGCCGCGAACCTGTTCTGTTATGCCGTTGGTCCCTCGGCTGTCATTTGAATATTCTTGCCAATCGTTATGTGTAGTTAGGCCTGGCAATCTGACACCACTCTTGCCAAGGGGTACCTTGTTCAAAGTCAAAATGTTTATTTAATTCCAATTAGGCTATTAAAAGGCACTTTTGAACGTCAACATACAGTACAGTTAAAAGAATATGTATAAAAATAAAGCGAATACTGTGTATTCACAAAGGTAGATTTCTTATGGAGAATAACGGACAAGAAACTATATAGTTACTATTTTCAAATAAAAGTTTTACAATAAATGGTACTCACATATTTACAAATATTGCAATCAATTGATTTTACAATGTGTGAGTTATTTAATTGAAAAATAAAAAATACAAAAAACAAAAAAAAAATACACAAAAAAGTACATCTATATAGTTAAATACATTATGCCAACCAGTTTGATTTACTCTACACTCTTGATTGTCCTATGGAGCAAGACCAGCGTGCTTCCAAGCATTCCTATCCTGAATGTAATCGTCTAATTTGTAATATATGTACTTGTTTACAAAGTGTGCTTTAAATATAACTGTTAAATTTTCTTTCATTTAGTTCTAATATGTCACAAGGTATTTGGTTGTAACATTTCACAGTATTCCATGAAAGATGTGCGTACTTTAGCTAATCAATAAAATGGTTGATCTAATTTATCTTTATTTCTAGTATTAAAATTATGTCTATCACTATTTTTACTAAAAAGATGTAGATTTTTCCATGTAAGGAAAATATGTATGTGTGTGTATGTATTTAATTGGCTAGGGACTGTCTTAATATTAATATTTTTAAATAGTTACCTAAGAGAATCGCGGTGACGTACATTATAAAGGGCTCTGACAGCTCTCTTATGTAAAATAAATATGGATTCAATGTCAGCAGCCCAACCCCATAGCAAAATACCGTACGACATAACGCTGTGATAGTAACTAAAAAAGACCAAATATGCGGTTTCTATGTCTGTTAAGTGTCTTATCTTTCTAACTGCATAAGCGGCTGAGCTTAGCCGCCCCGCAAGAGATGTTATATGAGGTCTCCATTGTAATTTCTCGTCTAAAGTGATTCCTAGGCAAACCGTCTGATTTATAAACTCTAGTTTTTCACCATTCAGTATGAGGTCACATTCGCTACTTCTAACATTTGGTAAAGTAAATAATACATTTAGTTTTTTTTTTCATTTAGTACCAAGTTGCTTGCCGTAAACCAATTTTGGATGATGAATAGAGTTATTGACGACATCAAGGTTTTGTGACCGTCGCACTATTTTAAATATCAAATATGTGTCATCCGCGAATAACACCATCTTTGGTTGATTTGGTCGATGAGGAACGCCCATTGTTATTTCAGACCCTAGTGAGTTTACACCGTATACCTGAACTTTAACCTGTCTGTCCATTCAGTATGATCTAAGTAACTCGAGGGCAGTATTCCTAAACCCATGGTGCTCAAGTTTCAACAAAAGTGTGTCATGGTTAACGCAATCGAACGCCTTCGAGCAGTCACAGAATATTCCAATGGCGTCCTGCGACTCTTCCCAGGCGTTAAAGATGTTCTTTATTAGGGCGACACCGTCGTTAGTTGTACAACGCCTTTTGGTAAAACCGTACTGTTGTTTATGAAATTCCAAAGATGGAATTTTTATTAAAGTGAGCACTGGCAAAATTGAAACGGGCCCATAATTATTAGGTTCTTGACTATCACCCGATTTGAACAAAAGAACTACTTTACTGTGTTTCATAAGCTCCGGAAATACTCCTTGGTCTACACTTGTATTAAATATGACAGCTAAGTAGGGGGCAATAGTTTCAATGACAGATCTACAAATGTTTACAGATATTCCCAAAGATCTTCTGCTGATTTAGTTTTAAGATCTTTAAAAGCTTTTATAATGACCTGAGGGTTTGTATGTTGAAACTTAAATTCCGATAGACATACTTTCAAATTATTTCTAAGTAAGGCAGCAGAAAGCGCGGGTGACGAGTTGAGAGTTTCTGTAGTTTTAAGAGGAATGTCAGCAAAGAAATTTTCAAATTTCAAGCTAACCTGCATCTGAGCTTATTGGGCCATGAATAGTAGCTAAATTTAATTTAATTTCCCGCTGTTTCTTTCTACCTGTTTCATTATTTATTATTGTTTAGGTGGTTTTTATTTTGACGTCTGCTCATTTTATTTTATTGCTAATATGCAAAGCCTTTACTGTTTTGCATACCCCCTACTTGGCTGTCATATTTAACACTAGTGTAGACAAAGAAGAATTTCCGGATCTCATGAAACACAGTAAAGTCGTTCCATTGTTCAAATCGGGTGATTCTCAAGAACCCAACAATTATCGGCCGGTGTCAATTCTGCCAGTTCTCAGTAAGGTGTTTGAAAAGTTAATGCTTAGTCAGATGTTACGTCACTTTAATAAAAATTCCATCTTTCATGAACACCAGTACGGTTTCACCAAAGGGCGTTGTACAACTGACGCCGGTGTCACCCTAATAAAGAACATTTTTAACGCCTGGGAAGAGTCGCAAGATGCCATTGGAATATTCTGCGACCTCTCGAAAGCGTTCGACTGCGTTAACCATGAGACGCTTTTGTTGAAACTTGAGCACTATGGGATTAGGAATAGAGCCCTTGGTTTACTTAGTTCATACTTGATGGGCAGACAGGTTAAAGTTCAGATAAACGGTGTAAACTCACTGGGGTCGGAAACGACAATGGGCGTTCCTCAAGGTTCAATATTGGGTCCATTCCTTTTTTTAGTTTACATAAATGATTTGCCCCAATTACTTAAAAATCAACCAAAGATGGTATTATTTGCGGATGACACATCACTAATATTTAAAATAGACCGACGTTCACAAAATCTTGACGACGTCAATAGTTCTATTCATCAGGTCCAAAATTGGTTTACGGTAAACAACTTGGCTCTAAATAAAAAAAAAACTAAATGTATTAGATTTTCTTTACCAAATGTTAAAAGTAGTGAATGTGACATCATGTTGAATGGAGAAAAACTGGAGTTCATTAATCAAACGGTTTTCCTAGGTATCACATTGGACGAGAAATTACAATGGGGGCCTCATATAACATCTCTTGCGGGTCGTTTAAGCTCAGCTGCGTATGCTGTTAGAAAGATAAGACAGTTAACAGACGTAGAAACCGCACGTTTGGTCTACTTTAGTTACTTTCACAGCATTATGTCGTACGGTATTTTGCTGTGGGGTCGGGCTGCTGACATTAAATCCATATTTATTTTACAAAAGAGAGCTGTCAGAGCCCTTTATAATCGGCGTCGCCGTGATTCACTTAGGGAACTTTTTAAAAAGATTAATATTATGACAGTCCCTTGCCAATACATTTATGAAAATATTATGTATGTGCGGAAAAATCGACATCTTTTTAGTAAAATTAGTGATAGACATAATTTTAATACTAGAAATAGAGACAAATTAGATCAACCATTTTTTAGATTAGCTAAAGTCCACACTTCTTTCATGGGGTATTGTGTTAAATGTTACAACAAAATACCTTCTGACATATTAGAACTAAATGAAAGAAAATTTAAAACTTATGTTAAAAGTACACTTTGTAAACAAGCATATTACAAATTAGAAGATTACATTCAGGATAAGAATGCTTGGAAACATGCTGGTCCTGCTCCATAGGACAATCAAGGGTGTAGACAAAATCAAACTGGTTGATTTATGAATTAACTTTATAGATGGGTATACTGTTTCTTTTTTGTGTTTTTATTTTCTGTTTAATTGGTGGTTATTAAGATTATCTGTAAATATGTGTACGTAAATACGAGTACCATTTACCTATTTTTTTTTTAGAAAAGGAATAAGTACCTCTGCTGGTTATACTTTGTTCTTATAAGTAGCATACTCTGGGTGTATCGTCCTCACATAATATTAAATTGATTTTTGTATACCAAATTTTGTAAAGTCGTTATTTGAAAAGAGTAACTATGGAGTTTCTTGTCCGTTCTTCTCCATAAGAATCTACCTTTCCGAATGGACAGTAGAGTCACTTTATTAATATATTTTACTGAACTGTAAATGCTGACGTTCAAAAGTGCCGTTTAATGGCCTAATTGAAATAAACGTTTTTGACTTTGACTTTGACATACATTTTTATATGTTTATATGAAACCAATTACTAGGTTGTGGAGATCAGATAGGCAGACGCTCCATCTAAAATACGGGCACTCAGCTGCATCCGGGTAGACTGGTAGACGACACCAATACAGCTCGTAAAAGCAAGGTAGATTGAATAATCGAGGGATCTATAATGTAACTTACTTAGCCAGATGCGCGTCTTGCATGGGATCCGCCTCGTCCCGGACGACGCACAGCACGTCGAAACGAGACAGGATAGGCTCCGATAGGTTCACGTTCTCAGAGAACGTCAGCGACGCGTCGTAGCGGCCGCCGATCGGATTGGAGGCGGCTATTATTGAACACCTGTAGCGGGGGAGGAGAACATTACAATGATAATGATTTTAATAATTTATTCTTAAATGTGTGTAATTCACCGATAAACTGAAGTTTATGGGTGAATTAAATATGAAAGTACGCCGTCAGCAGGATATGGGCGTAATGTACTATGATCAAGATTAAAGGTACTTTTTATAACAGAGCCAGTCTTTAATTTCCACCTTGTATAGCACTTTACAATGGACGGTCGACCGTCTCTTAATATATTTTGTGAACGTATGGCGCGTCTGCGCGTTGCCGTAATAGAAAGCGATCATCGCGCAAATACGCGATCGTCGTGCTGACAAAAGAAGCCTTCCGGTTTTACCAATCAAATTAACGACGATCGATGGGAGCTTAGAATAAGACGCATTTGTGCCGCAGCAGGAGCCATAGGTAGCAGCACTGGCAGTAAACTAACTAGACTGAGCATCCACAGTGAAGCGGGTTGTTCTAGAACGGCAACATTATTACCTACTTGATGGTATATCCTTACCTAGTGTATGGAGGTGCGGTCGGCGTCGTTCATCTTGTTACACGTTGTATATCCTTACCTAGCGTGGAGTGACGTCACGATGCCCGCTTTGGATATAGAGATGGACTGCTGCTCCATGGCCTCGTGTATGGAGGTGCGGTCGGCGTCGTTCATCTTGTTACACGTTGTATATCCTTACCTAGCGTGGAGTGACGTCACGATGCCCGCTTTGGATATAGAGATGGACTGCTGCTCCATGGCCTCGTGTATGGAGGTGCGGTCGGCGTCGTTCATCTTGTTACACGTTGTATATCCTTACCTAGCGTGGAGTGACGTCACGATGCCCGCTTTGGATATAGAGATGGACTGCTGCTCCATGGCCTCGTGTATGGAGGTGCGGTCGGCGTCGTTCATCTTGTTACACGTTGTATATCCTTACCTAGCGTGGAGTGACGTCACGATGCCCGCTTTGGATATAGAGATGGACTGCTGCTCCATGGCCTCGTGTATGGAGGTGCGGTCGGCGTCGTTCATCTTGTTACACGTTGTATATCCTTACCTAGCGTGGAGTGACGTCACGATGCCCGCTTTGGATATAGAGATGGACTGCTGCTCCATGGCCTCGTGTATGGAGGTGCGGTCGGCGTCGTTCATCTTGTTACACGTTGTATATCCTTACCTAGCGTGGAGTGACGTCACGATGCCCGCTTTGGATATAGAGATGGACTGCTGCTCCATGGCCTCGTGTATGGAGGTGCGGTCGGCGTCGTTCATCTTGTTACACGTTGTATATCCTTACCTAGCGTGGAGTGACGTCACGATGCCCGCTTTGGATATAGAGATGGACTGCTGCTCCATGGCCTCGTGTATGGAGGTGCGGTCGGCGTCGTTCATCTTGTTACACGTTGTATATCCTTACCTAGCGTGGAGTGACGTCACGATGCCCGCTTTGGATATAGAGATGGACTGCTGCTCCATGGCCTCGTGTATGGAGGTGCGGTCGGCGTCGTTCATCTTGTTACACGTTGTATATCCTTACCTAGCGTGGAGTGACGTCACGATGCCCGCTTTGGATATAGAGATGGACTGCTGCTCCATGGCCTCGTGTATGGAGGTGCGGTCGGCGTCGTTCATCTTGTTACACGTTGTATATCCTTACCTAGCGTGGAGTGACGTCACGATGCCCGCTTTGGATATAGAGATGGACTGCTGCTCCATGGCCTCGTGTATGGAGGTGCGGTCGGCGTCGTTCATCTTGTTACACGTTGTATATCCTTACCTAGCGTGGAGTGACGTCACGATGCCCGCTTTGGATATAGAGATGGACTGCTGCTCCATGGCCTCGTGTATGGAGGTGCGGTCGGCGTCGTTCATCTTGTTACACGTTGTATATCCTTACCTAGCGTGGAGTGACGTCACGATGCCCGCTTTGGATATAGAGATGGACTGCTGCTCCATGGCCTCGTGTATGGAGGTGCGGTCGGCGTCGTTCATCTTGTTACACGTTGTATATCCTTACCTAGCGTGGAGTGACGTCACGATGCCCGCTTTGGATATAGAGATGGACTGCTGCTCCATGGCCTCGTGTATGGAGGTGCGGTCGGCGTCGTTCATCTTGTTACACGTTGTATATCCTTACCTAGCGTGGAGTGACGTCACGATGCCCGCTTTGGATATAGAGATGGACTGCTGCTCCATGGCCTCGTGTATGGAGGTGCGGTCGGCGTCGTTCATCTTGTTACACGTTGTATATCCTTACCTAGCGTGGAGTGACGTCACGATGCCCGCTTTGGATATAGAGATGGACTGCTGCTCCATGGCCTCGTGTATGGAGGTGCGGTCGGCGTCGTTCATCTTGTTACACGTTGTATATCCTTACCTAGCGTGGAGTGACGTCACGATGCCCGCTTTGGATATAGAGATGGACTGCTGCTCCATGGCCTCGTGTATGGAGGTGCGGTCGGCGTCGTTCATCTTGTTACACGTTGTATATCCTTACCTAGCGTGGAGTGACGTCACGATGCCCGCTTTGGATATAGAGATGGACTGCTGCTCCGCCTCGTGTATGGAGGTGCGGTCGGCGTCGTTCATCTTGTTACACGTTGTATATCCTTACCTAGCGTGGAGTGACGTCACGATGCCCGCTTTGGATATAGAGATGGACTGCTGCTCCATGGCCTCGTGTATGGAGGTGCGGTCGGCGTCGTTCATCTTGTTACACGTTGTATATCCTTACCTAGCGTGGAGTGACGTCACGATGCCCGCTTTGGATATAGAGATGGACTGCTGCTCCATGGCCTCGTGTATGGAGGTGCGGTCGGCGTCGTTCATCTTGTTACACGTTGTATATCCTTACCTAGCGTGGAGTGACGTCACGATGCCCGCTTTGGATATAGAGATGGACTGCTGCTCCATGGCCTCGTGTATGGAGGTGCGGTCGGCGTCGTTCATCTTGTTACACGTTGTATATCCTTACCTAGCGTGGAGTGACGTCACGATGCCCGCTTTGGATATAGAGATGGACTGCTGCTCCATGGCCTCGTGTATGGAGGTGCGGTCGGCGTCGTTCATCTTGTTACACGTTGTATATCCTTACCTAGCGTGGAGTGACGTCACGATGCCCGCTTTGGATATAGAGATGGACTGCTGCTCCATGGCCTCGTGTATGGAGGTGCGGTCGGCGTCGTTCATCTTGTTACACGTTGTATATCCTTACCTAGCGTGGAGTGACGTCACGATGCCCGCTTTGGATATAGAGATGGACTGCTGCTCCATGGCCTCGTGTATGGAGGTGCGGTCGGCGTCGTTCATCTTGTTACACGTTGTATATCCTTACCTAGCGTGGAGTGACGTCACGATGCCCGCTTTGGATATAGAGATGGACTGCTGCTCCATGGCCTCGTGTATGGAGGTGCGGTCGGCGTCGTTCATCTTGTTACACGTTGTATATCCTTACCTAGCGTGGAGTGACGTCACGATGCCCGCTTTGGATATAGAGATGGACTGCTGCTCCATGGCCTCGTGTATGGAGGTGCGGTCGGCGTCGTTCATCTTGTCGAACTCGTCTATGAGACACACGCCGCGGTCGGCCAGCACTAGCGCGCCGGCTTCTAGGGTCCAGTCTCTGTGGAACAAGTTATTTTTAGTGTAAGGGATGATTTATATAAAAATCGGGCCGTGCCGTGCATGTGGGCCGGAAGGCTTTAAAATGTTGTATACGTGTCGTTGTATGTTGTGTTTTGTATGAAGCAATTCATATTACACCATGCATGATCCGTGCCCTGTCAGTGTCAGTTAGCGACGATAGCATAGTGAGACCGCGTTCGTTTTGTTTCAAATTCGACCGCGACGTTTAATACTCGGTGTAATATGATAATGCAGCACGGACAGCCCGTTCCGGCCCAGACACGGCTCGGTCTAATATAAATCATCCCTTAGAAATGAATGGTCAACAAAATTGTTTTTTTAAAGAAACATTCGCTTTCTAATTTCAGTATTGACTTGTCAAAACCCCTCTAAAGCTCTGTTCTTTCGATTGGAAATCAGAACGGTACATAGCCATTGGTGAACACGAGGGCCGAGTGTGGCTCTAAATAAATTGAATAAGATAGTCCTGTTATAAATTGTTTATAGGTGTTGAGACGAGAAAGTGTGGTTACCTGGTGGTAGGATTCTTCCTGACGTAAGCGGTGAGACCGACAGCACTGGCTCCCTGTCCCGTAGTGAAGATGGCTCGGGGCGCTATCTGTGACACAACAATATTAGAATATAGTGGTATGTTGTGGTGCGGCGAGTGTGGCGCCGCCGCGACGCTACCATCCTATTGTTGGCTGCCGCCGAACTTGTCATTGAGAATGATTCCTTTACATTTCTAGAACCCGTGCCTTAACGACTCTTGTTGGTGAGGACAATTTGGCATATAGACATTCAAGCTGCCCGAGCGTTTAAATCACGACCCTGTGATGGTCGTGCTGAGCTATTTTCAAAGTTCCTTTTCGATGTTTAGCTAGTTTCAAACAGACCTACCTTCTCAGTGTACTTCAGGAACTGTGACTTGGCGGTACCAGGATCTCCGCAAATGAGAACATTGATGTCACCTCGCACTTTGTGCTTGTCACCTAAAATAAGACAAAAATATTACAGTACAGTGTCACTTCTAGCAACTATGAGTACCTACTATCTTACAAAATTTGGCTTCACTCTTATTTAATGTAGGTAACCACGAAATTTCCCGGTCATGAACTTTTCAATATTGGTTACGTAATACTTGAACGCAAGTAAGGGTCAAAAGATGAGCTTTCGCGTTATTATTACCCAGTTCTGAAAAACATTTTTCTGGTAACTTAACAAGCTAGTCCAGAATGTAATATTTTTTCTACTTTTTGACGATACGTCTGGCGCAGTGGTTGAGCGATTGACTGCAGCGCTGTGTGGCACGGGTTCGATTCAAGCACGGAACAAATATTTGTATGGCCTACAGATAGTTGTTTCGAGTCTGGTTGTATGTATGTGAGATTATATGTATGTTTTGTAAACGCACCCACGATACAGGAGAAATTCTTAGCGTAGGGAAAAGTAAAAAAAAGTATATGATAATAATTTTCTGAGGTGGAATTGCTTAGGCTTGCTTGCTTGTTTAGGATGAATATCCATACTAATATTATAAATGCGAAAGTAACTCATTCTGTCTGTTTGTTAAGTTTGAAACTTGGCACATGTGTTGACGATATCCAGGAATAGGACAAACTATACTTTCTATGAAGCCTAAAGGAACATGCCTTTAGGCTATTATTCAACTTTGACGCGGACAAAGCTGCTGGCAGAAGCTGGACTTTCATAAAAATAATGTATTGCAAGAAAACCAACAAAAAAAACGGTAAGTAATTTAAAAAACTAAAAAACCGACTGCGTTTCTGTGTAATTTGGAAATGAAAAAACCCTAAAACAAGAAAGTCGTTGAACTTAAGCCAAGTGCAGTCAGGACCCATTCTAGAAAGTCAGCTGTCTAGTCAGTAGATTGGAGTAATCTGCTATGTAATATAGGTATGTGCTCTTAATTCACTAAGCTTCTATTTCTAGCATGGGCCCCGAATGCACTTAAGTTAAGTGCAATCGGGTATAACGACTTTCTTGTTTTAGGGTTTTTCATTTCCAAATTACACAGAAATGCAGTCGGGATTTTTATTTTTTTGAATTACCGTTTTTTTTATTTTTTTTTTATTTGATATACTCAGTGTCAGTCTCACAGTAAAAACGAATCTAACGACCCCTCTCAAGCTAACATCCATCGAGCCATTCAGGCTGCAGAGCGTGCCAAACATTTGAATTTGGCACCGAAAATCCGCCATTTTGTTTTTGTTTTTATTTTGATATACTCAGTATCACTCTCACAGTAACTACGAATCTTACGACACCTCTCAAGCTGAAAAGTGAAATCCATCGAGCCATTCAGGCCG
This sequence comes from Mamestra brassicae, assembly GCA_905163435.1. Lineage (NCBI taxonomy): Eukaryota > Metazoa > Arthropoda > Insecta > Lepidoptera > Noctuidae > Mamestra > Mamestra brassicae. The sequence goes on from LR991009.1 coordinate 4,495,490, forward strand.
CAGAGCGTGCCAAACAAACTCGAAAAACATACAAATTCTCGAAAAACATTCCTGCTGCGCAGTCGGGTAGAAAATTAAATGATTCTTATATTTTTTCACATACCTGGATTCTTAGGTTCCCCTCCAAACAGCGCCAAAGCTAACCCCCTCTTAATATAATCGTGTCCGTATATAGAGGGCGCAATGCTCTGCACGATGCGCTCGCCGACGCGCGGGTCCTTCGACAGCTTCACGATGGCGGCCACGTCTTCGTCCGTCAGCGAGTCCACGATGTGCTTGCAGTCTTTCACTACGATGTAGTTGGCTATTATTACTGTCGCGAACACGGGGAAGCCCTGGGGATGAAAGCAAGATGGATATTCTAAGTTATTTTGACAGTGTTAAAAATACACACCCGGCTGATCTTCTAAAAAACTCACCATGAAAACTTAGGTGAAGAGAGCTGATATTTTAATTGTTACTAGGGATTGTTCACTTTGCATATACGTGGTAACATTTGGGAGAGGCCTATGTCGACTGAAATGATTATTTTAATATGATGATGAACCCTAAAATACGCACAAATCAACTTACCTGTTCAGTATTAAGCGAGCCATCATAATTGTTAGTATAAATCCCAGTGAGGTCGACCTCGTCTCCAGGCTTGCAGCGGTCACACAGGTCCGCCAACAAGATGCACTCCTTGCTGCGAGGGATACGGCCCGCGGGGATGCGCCCTGGAGACTCCTGGATTGTGACCTTCTGGTAGTTGCGGTACACTGTTTGTTCCATGTTTACCTGTTTAAGTAAGAAGATGGTCAGATTAGATAAATACTCTTTACTGCATATTAAGGGGAAAGGTGACTTAAAAACAGTGCACTGTTAACATATAGACGAAGTCTTGAAAATAAGTTTTATCTGTATTTACAAAACACGAGTGAACGTCCGGCGAACTTAAATTTTACTAGATGAAGATAAAGTTGAAGATACAACATTGTCTTGGTCGAATAGTTCATAGAAATATCTCATAAGTTATTTGCTTCAAAAGCAATTTTAGTTTTTCTGATTTTTTTGATGTGTAACATCTTTTCTGTCGCTTTTCTGCAATCAAAATCAAAGTAATTTCGTGAAATGGGACGAAAGTGTGTAACAGGAAGCCGAGGAAGCGCGCGCTAATTGATTTGACCAATGAGCGCGCGCTCTTGGATTTTATCAATGAGCGCGCCTTATTCGATTTGACCAATGAGCGCGCGTGTTGGTGGAGTTGGCTGTCAGTTGGTACTTAACAACCAACCAAATATAAGAAAAAGCCTGTCAAAAATATTTGACCCGACGCCCTTACAAGAAAGTAAAAATAAAGAGAAATAGATGGGGCGTGAAGACTACCCACCGGGCTGTCACCTTTGTAAAGAATGTTAATGTTACTTTTACCAAAGTAAGCCGTCAGATGTTACACATTCTGCAACTACTGTAAGGCTAATTTTTTAGCTTAACAATCAAGCTCAACAATTGTTATGTATTAAAATAACAATCAAATAAAACAAATGAGGTAAACATAAAAACTCACCATAAAAGGCCCAGCACTCTGACACTCCGGACAAGACCCCGGCCTGACCTCCGTATTCTGAGTCTGCACAAACGGTCCCAGGATATACCCGCACCTGTTACAGTCGTATTTCACCACAGACAACTGCGGAAGTACTCCTGTAGTTGCAGTGATAACTCCCACAGTCCTCACGAGCTGGTTTAAGTGGAGCTTGCGGAAGGTCCTCAGCTCTTCTATGAGAGGAAGGTCGGATATCCGGACGTGGATCTCCGAAGTGACTCGCTCGTAGCTCGGGAATATTTGGAGGACTATGTCTTTGGCTACCTGGAAGACAATTACAACTTGACTTTATATTGATAAAGTGACAAAATTGTTAAAAGTATTTGGCTTCTGCAATAACCCACAACCCTCGACAACAGTCATGTCGCCGTGAGACGAGACGAGAGAAGTTTCTGTGAAGTCATCTCGACCTCACAGAAACTTAAAACAATAAGGAAAAATATGCATCATGTGAAAAACGGCCATCGCTTAGCATAATGCTGGAACATGCGTGCAAGGTAGAGTCAAAACGCTGGTTCTGAGCGACAGTCGGGCGTTGACTGGATGACTTCGACCGGAGTAGCATAAAAAATTTAAACAAATAAAATTAAAATTAGTCCGTACATCCATACTAGTACTGCATGTATGTAATAATAATACTTATAGTAAAATGTGGAAACGTTGTTAATTGTACGTTAACCTAATTTATTGTATACTTAGATATAAGACAAAATGTACAATGGTTTGTTTTCCCTAAATAAAAAATTAAAACGCTCCAAAACATAAGAAATAAAAAATTATATTTAAAAGTTCTACATAAAAACAACTCACTTTTCATGCAGTTGATGGCATTTACTTTAGTTTAATTACAGATTTGATGCCACCAACTGCATCAGACTGCTTGAAAAGTGAGTTGTTTTTGTTCGGATTTTTTTTTTTAACGCCTCGACTATGTCACGAAAAAACACGTACAAACGTTTATAGACATAGATACACACACGCGAAAACACCCTTCTTCTTGGGAAGTCGTAAAGATACTTAATCAGCTGAACCTTACCTCATCAAAGATCTGCAGCATCTGGAAGGGTGCTTCGGGCAGGAAGTAGGCGAGCACCTGCTCCCTGCGCGCCAGCACGTCGAACTCCACGTGGAACGACGCCTGGTTGTGCTCGCACATGCGACGGATGCGCTCTTTGTATACGAACTGACCTTTACTGTTTGTGTATGTGCGGAGGAAGTTCTTGAACCTGGAAGGGTTTTAAAATAAGTCAGATGGCTCTTCTGGCAATTTGCTAGTAAATAAATAAGGCCTATCCCAAATTTCGCCAATATAGAGCAGAAGGATGCGTGACGCACAGGACCGCTCGATGTGGCGACTCTTTGAGGGAGGATTATGTCCAATAGTGAACGTCTTCCGGTAGAAATAATGATGATGAAGCGGCGACTGCCTTGTTTGGCTATTGGCTGCAAAGGCGACTGCGGGTGTATTTTTAAGCGCCTGTTCCATGGGACTTTCGAGTACCTTAGGTAAAAAAAAATGTGGATGCTTGAACTTTCTTCTTCGGGAAATAAAGATGTGCTACAATCTGACTATCTAACTAGGTTATGTTATGTAAAGGGACAACATAAAAACGCCCTCCTTAGTGATATAAACCTTAGTATACAAGTTATCTTTGTATGAGACATAGGCAGTCTCACTCCATAACATAGGATCACGTATTTTATAGGGCTTACCTATAAAAATGAGTATTCTTCTACCCCTATGCGTGATGCTATGTTACCCCACTGTGGGTTTCTGACTGAGACTGGTCCAGAAAAAGTTACGAAACAACCTTTTTTTTTTTTCTTGTGAGTGACGTCTCGCAGTTCAACTTATAAGGTTGTCGACTGCTTAGCCGGGCTTGCCTGTGGTGGCTTTAATATAATATTAAAGCCTCCAGCAAGGGCTTATAAAAAAACTTACAAATTAAGCGACTACACCCCCTGTGGGGTACGGGCCTCGGCTTAGGGCGTCGCTGGGGGGAGAACAGCTAGGGACGGGCTGGATCGAACTAGACGAAACGACCTAGACAGGGCTGGTTCATGTGGCTCTAGAAATGGTTACCTAGAGGAATTTGGAGGAGGCTTTAACCTCTTAGCAATCTCAGTCCTCGGTCCCAACATGGAGAGGTCTCCTTAGTGGTATAACCCTTGGTGTCTTTCAAGTTATCGCTATACTCTTCTACCTACCCATTTGATAAATATGTATAGGTGCTATGTTATGTTACTCCACTGTGGGTGTCTATTATGGACGGCGCCGCCCTGGGCCAGAAAGTGGTAACGAAACGACCTGGAGGCATACTGCTGTACAGTTGATTTAAGTGGTTCACGATAAGGTTATCTGAAAGAATTTGAAGGAGGCCAATGGTAAATAAAAAAAAAATAACCTGTTAGCAATCTCAGTCCTCGGTCCCAACATGGAGACCCACTCCTTAGTGGTATAACCCTTGGTGTCCTCCAAGTTCTCAATACTCTCGATGCCTTCCTCCACTTGTTCCTCACTACCCATGGCCGCCTTCTCTGCAGCACGGCGGCGCTTCGCCCTGGGTGCACCAGTGCTTTCCTCATCAGATTCATCTGAAATTAAAAGTAAAATATTTGATTGATTAGATTATTCACTATAATTTATAACTATAAGATTCATATTCGTATGAACTGATTAAGTTGTTTAAATTAAGCTACAAACTAGCGCTAGAAAAATCGCAGGCTGTGAAACAACCAAAACTAGCCCTAGAAATAGAGAAGAACAAAATACACATTTACTTTTCATAGCAAATGTATTGTTTGTACTTACCATGTTAAGTGGTAGTGGGAAATGGCTATGGTTGGCGTTGTAGGTCCTCTGCGTATGTCTAACCCACCCGCTGCATGTGTAAAATGGCTGTCAATATGCCTTGAAAAGGGTGATCTTAATCGGTCTCGTACATCTTGCACATTTGTGGGGCCAGCATATTGCATCGGACTGCTCATCATTCAGATCCTCAGCTACAAAGTGGCCAAGGTACTTAAAACAAGGCACTCTGTTTAAAGCTAAACCATATACGTATACCGGCGGCACTGCTCTATGCTTTCTTGTACCAACCCCAAACACCATAATATACACTCTTCTTCACATTGTACAAGAGGCCGTGAGTCATGGCGTATCTCTCAAAAACCTCAAGTAATCGCCTGAGTGACTCAGCAGCACCATGTCGTCCGCGTAACATAATGCTATTTATAATTTTACCATCTATCGAGCATCCAACCCCTTTCCTTTTTTTTTAATGGGTTGGAAATCATTAAATGACTTCTTCCGCTCTGGGTGGAGCGGAAGGGCGTGTCAGACTCTTACTGACTAAAACCCATCCGTGTTCCTTCTAAAGCCCTTTGCGTTCCAGGGCCGCGGTGACTCTTTCGAACAAATCCGCGACCCTGGCAGGCTCTGGCCCTAGCGGGACCCGTCATCTATCTCAGCAGTACCATGTCGTCCGCGTAACATGCTATTTATAATTTTACCATCTATCGAGCGTCCAACCCCTGTGCTGCTGAGTTCCCCCGATCAACTGATCGACATACAAGCTGAACAGCTCTGGGGAGGTCAGTCCTCCCTGCCTTACGCCACACTCCCGCCTATACGTCTCAGACAAAGCACCCGACCATCTGACCTGGTTAATTTGATGGTTATACCAGTACCTGAAAAGCTCTCTCTCTTCAGGTTGTTCCCGCTCACCAATGCAGAGCAGATGCTAAAGAGACTCCTACAAATGGAAGAAAACTATTATCTTACCATACAACAAGTCGCGATCATCCCTCCTAGTGCGCCCCTCATCTCTGTCTCGCCTCCTCAGCTCCTGTTCAGCCGCCACACGGTCTTGTACCGACATGGGGTCGTATTCATCATCATCCAGATCTTCAGCGTCATAGCGGTCCAGCGCCGGCATAGGACGGTAGTCACTGTAAATCAATATTTAGGGTATTTTGATTAGCTTCAAAATTATCTCTCTGATTAGCTTCTCCGCGAGAAAGAAATGTATAAAAGCTCTCTAGATTTCTAGTAGAAGCTTACTAGAAATCTAGAGAGCTTTTATAAATAATACATTTCTTTCTCGCGGCATCGCTCCTGTGGCCTAGATTTTTCTGGGATAAAAAGTAGTCTATGGCAATCAGACTAGTATAGCTAAGAATGTTTGAAATTGGAATTGGACCTAAACTTGACCAGACCCAAGCTCACTCAGGTACCCAACTCAGCATTGGCAGATCCAGGGGGCGGGCTGAGGGGCTCAAGCCAAAATACCCAGATTTCTTTGGTAGTCTACAACCTAACATTGAGGAATTTACAAAAAGTAATCTAAGGAGGCTTGTTATGCATTAACCTTTTGAACGCCATTGTCACGTATACATTACAAGCAAGCGCGTGCCCTGTACGCCAAACATCACAAATATGTGACAAAAAGTAAGGCTAATTTGTGGCTTGGCGTCGGGGGCATGCCAATGCGTTTATGCTCTGGTGGTCAAAAGGTTAAACAAAATAAGATTTTGTTTAACCTTCCTTAACCCGTGTTCAGATTTTATGTGGTTTTTTAGTGTCCCCCACCCCCAAAAGACAATCCTGGATCTGCCCCTGCTGCACTGCAGACCAAAACTATCCCCACTACAGGCCAAACCTCTCCACATATATTTGCACATCTCTTAGTGATACTATTGCCATCTATTGTTCTAAAGCCTGTTTTCAAACACTAGGACACACCTAGATGAATAGCCCAATATTATTGTACTGTTACATTTTCAAATCTTACAGCTGACCCAAGAGCTTGACATCCAACAATTCATTTAGCCACTGAAAAAACACTGGAAAATGGGCATCATTTCGATGGAATGTTTCCCATATCAAAATTATGGTTTCAATGACTTACGCCTCCATATTGTCATTGAACAGCTCTTCCCCATCACCCTCCTCCTCTTCAGGGTTGTCACCGAGGATGGCGCCCTCATCTTCAAACATTTCATAGTCACGTGCCGGTGATGTCATCCGGGATCGTGCTCCATCTCGGTCAGACGGTGTGTCAGGGGCTGGGGAGCTCTGGAAATGAAAACAATATTGTGATATTGACAGTCTGTACTAAGGAGGTACATGTTGATTCAAAATTAATGGTGGCTCTCATATACTCTTTTCACTTACACAGTACCTGCTGACATAACCTCACTGCTACTTGAATTTACTACACTTGCCTCATATTAACCTTCAAGCAGTCGCGCAGCGTCGAATCGACCGCACTGGATACATTTTCATTCATAATATCCAGATTTCTAGTCACAAGTATTTTTCGTTTCTAGTAGCCTGTCATTAGTTCAATACGCATAAAAACGACTGCCTCCAGATGGGAACAAAATGCATATGTTTAAGTGCGGCGTAGGCATTGAAACGACTACACGTACCTGATTGTAATTTTTACCTTGACAAAACAACTGTTTCTGAAGTAATCTAGACCAGAGTTGATAATAAACAACGATACCAATTATTAGATCTTATTATAGCTAGTTCAATTAAAAACATCTAAGAAAAACAACAAAACTCTGGGAGGAACAGACCTTTTTGGTTGGGCGTGCATAATTTGTTAGTCAAAGTCAAAGCATTTATTTCAAATAAACCATTATCAAGTACTTTTGAATTGTCAAAGTCAGTCCCTCAAAAAAACATGAAGCTATTTGCACATTCGAAAGCGTAGATCTCTATGGAGAAGAATGTGCAAGAAACTCCATGGACACTCTTTTAAATCATTTTATGTTTACAAAAATCCTGGTTACATTAACCTTGTTGCTTCTATATATGAGAACAATGAAAAGAAAGAAAAAACAATTTACAGTATCAAATATTAAAATGAGGCAGTGGCAACTAAGGGATGACCAGTCTCCACTGACGGCGCCCGTTCACGAACATGACGCGTGCATCAGCACCATTCAGCTCAACCATTTTGAAGGGAACTGAATGATCCGATACACGCGCCACCATCAGCGAGACATTGGAGTGAGCATGACACACCCTCAACTGACCCTGCTATTTCATGTCAAACAAGGAAACTATCTATTAACATAATGGTCCATGGTTGTCACATTTACAGAACTTGAAATAAAAATTGCTTCTACATTATATAAAACTATAAATATCAATCTGAAAAGACAGAAAAAGAAAAGTTTATTCCAAACATAATTTAAGATTATGCGGAATAGTATTATTATTAGACATAAAAGAGGGTGAGCATCTCTTCCAAATATAAAACCTAACTAGTGGAACCAAGCGGCTGAGGCTGTGGAGCAGGACCGGCATTCAGCCAAGCATTCTTATCAAGGATATCTTCCAGTTTATAATATGCCTGTCTACATAGAGTGCGTTTTATGCATGTTTTAAACTTTTTATAATTCAGTTCGAGAATCTCATGTGGTATTTTATTATAAAACTTAACACAATATCCCATAAAAGAAGTGTGAACTTTAGCCAATCTGAATCGGGGTTGATCTAATTTATTCCTATTTCTAGTATTAAAACTATGCCTATCACTAATCTTACTAAAAGATGAAGATTTTTCCGAACATACATAATGTTTTCTTATATGTATTGACAAGGTACCGTCATGATGTTAATATCCTTAAACAGTTCCCTTAGGGAATCGCGCCAACCAAGATGGTATATGGCTCTGATGGCTCTTTTTTGCAGAATAAATATAGACTCGATGTCTGCTGCTCGTCCCCATAATAAGATACCGTAAGACATTATACTATGAAAGTAACTAGAATAAACCAGCCTCGCGGTCTCTATATCAGTAAATTGATGGATTTTTCTGACAGCATATGCTGCTGAACTTAGCCTTCCTGCAAGAGATGTTAAATGAGGACCCCATTGTAGCCTTGAGTCAAGCGTGATCCCTAGGAAAACCGTGTCTTTAACGAATTCAAGTTTGTCTTTGTTCAATACTATGTTGCAAGTATTACTTTTGACATTCGGTAAAGCAAATCTGATGCACTTAGTTTTTTTCCCATTTAATACTAAATTATTTGCAGTGAACCAATTTTGGACACGCTGTAGCGCATTATTTATGTTGACAAGACTTGTAGAACATCTATCTATCTTAAAAATTAAGGACGTATTGTCAGCAAATAACAACATTTGTGGTTGATTTTTTAAATGTTGTATAGTGTTGTCCTTAATTCAAAGAAAATGGTTTATTTTTATTGTTTTAAAATTAAGACAATTTGGTCCTAGCTCAAAACAAGATAATTTCAGAATAAAAATAACAAATGAGTATTAATTAATTGGTGTAAATCCCTGAAATCTTCCATAGGTAATTTCGGCTATGCCCAACTGCTGCCGTTTCAAATAACCACGCCCGACTTGAAGGTTAAGTTACCATTAACCTTTTGAGCGCCATAGTCACGTATACATGACAAGCAAGCGCGTGCCCTGTACGCCAAGCGTCACAAATATGTGACAAAAAGTACGGCGAATTTGTGGCTTGGCGTCGGGGGCACGCCGATGCGTTTATGCTCTGGCGTTCAAAAGGTTAAGTTTGAAACAACCATTTTTTTTTGAGGTACTCTTACTCAGTTTAAACACTCAGTTCCTATGGAGTGGCCACCCCTCAGGACAGCTAGTCTTACCTATTTTCAGGCATTTTTTAGACAATGGTCAGTGAAAAGCGATTTCGAGATTTGCGTACCAGTATAACTTTCTGTTCTAGGTTCTAATGACTGATCATTTAATCACATAATTAAATTTTGTAGCAACCAATGATACTTAACTGCCAAAGTTTTAGGAAGTAGGTACATAGCATCTCGGCTAATTTACACAGAATACATCACAAAGCTACTTTCAGGTTAAATACGTTCATAACTTGTAAGTGATTTTAACGGATAAACTATCAAATAATAATACGATGTATATTGGGATTTTCACGTATCTCATGTAATATATATAACATTACAAAAACAATAACGAGTAAGTTAAACTTTTGTGTGAAACCCAAGCACCAGCCTAACTGCTAAACGGACCGTCCCATACACCCCATAAGTAAGTAAATACTGCAAGGAATAGACAAATCTTTACTCACCATTGTTGTTTCAAACTTATTGATGTACACAGTACACTGAACTGCACTTAATAATGTTTTAATTCACAATTAAACGAGATAACTCGTCGTTACAAAAAAACAAACAGGCTTTAACAGGTTAACTTTGTGAATGTCAAAAAAACGCGCGAATCAAGAAATGTTGTGACGAACTGTCAAACACGTTTGATTTGCAATTTTCAACCTTCGTCGTATGAGTTAAAGCTTAACCGATTACAGTGCCATCTGTTTATTTTAATTAAAATTCCATAAGGTTTGCGTGTTGTGTGGCCGGTCCCTGGATAAATAAGAAATACATGAAATTGAATGCGTTCAAATATGTCGGATCATTAGTACCGAATTTTCCGGAACCGCATGAACGCAATATAACCTCAAAATTTCAACATTGACAGATCCATTCAGACCTGACATTTATTTTGCTAGTAATGTCAGTAGTTATTTCATCAATAGTAGTGAAAACATGGCTAAATACATAGCTCAAATTATAGTCCTTGGTGCCCAAGTAGTGGGACGAGCTTTTGCGAGAGCTCTCAAGCAAGAAATAGCTGCATCTCAAGAGGCAGCGAAGCGAGCTGGTGGTGGACCTGAAGGCACCCGAAGAGCGGCAGCAAATGCTTCCACAGGTCTCACGTTAGAAGAAGCAATGCAAATTTTAAATTTAGACAAATTGGAAAAAGAAAAAATGGTCAAAAACTTCGAACATCTCTTTCAAGCTAATGATAAGGCTAAAGGTGGATCCTTTTATTTACAATCAAAAATCGTGAGAGCAAAAGAAAGAATAGATGAAGAATTCAAACAAGTCAAACAAGAAGCAAGTAAAGAAAAGGGTGAACAAAGTCAACCAAAGGATACATCATGAAACTAAGTTAATTCATTTGGACTAGAAATGTTATTTTTATTGTTGTAGATATTGTTTTAGTTAAAACAGTGGTCAGTTTTGTAAAATATTTATTGCGTAGAAAATGGATACCACAATAGTGACTAGAATACATCAGTCTTCATAACATACATTGTTGATTACGCATTACAAAATTACAAAAACAAATATCATTAAAAAAAATTTTGTAAAACCATACAAGAAACCCATTAATGCTGAAGCATTATGTCCTACTTAAATAATTAGAAATCAATAAATATTTGTTATGCATAATATTGATTTTTACTGCTAATCCCAATATTGCATTAAGTACATTATGTTAAAACTTGATTTTACGGAATGCTAATATAAGCATCTATTTTGCTTGAAAGCTTTTAATAATTAAATTTGTGCTCAACAACAAGTAACACTATTTCAGTCACAATAATTAAATTAAATTAATATTTGAAGTTAAAATTAAGAAGTAACAAGACCAAAATTATGATAATTGGAATCCAGACAAGTCTTGCATGTTATTACATCATTTGAGATCTTTGGCTCCCCATTACTTTCGCAACAAACTACATCTGTAACTCTTAATGGATATGTAAAACTTTAACCTAATTACATCTACGATTACAATTCCTTACAATAACAAGTACGCAACCAAACAGGTTTAAATGACTAGAAATAATTGCTTAGTATGGAATGACACAATGGAAGAAATTGAGCAAAATGATTCTATCTGATTACACATCAATATTTTTAAAAGAGATCTAAAAGGTATACCATCACTTGTTCCCACTCCATGTATAAATATCACTTTTCGAAAATCGATCTTTTTCCAATTACATACTCTTCCAAATATGGATTTTGAAAATCTTACTACTAACATTAAGACTTATATTTTTCTAAGTTAACAAATTTATGAAAGAGTATTTCGGACTTATACTAGAAATTAGGCGCATACAGAATTTGAAGAGTAGTATTTTTCGCTAACATTGGACATTAAAAATTATTGTAAATACCCTTCATTCTCTAGTTGTCATTGAGACTCATTTGCAAGTTCCAGAAAAACAAATAAATAACAGACCTATAAATGGCAGTGTTGTTGACAAGATCATTGTCATCTAAGGTTTAACATCCATTAGAACAACAACTTCATACGGGCTACATTCAGACATACCCAATGTATTGCAGAGCCAACCGTAAAACCCTTTTTCGAAATCGCAAACATCCTTCCACCAATTGGCAGCACTGAAAGTAAGCTGGACTATACCAGCATACAGGCCCAGCCCAATAGTAAAAAGTACTATCAAAAACGGGTATGACAAAATCACAATTGGGGCCAGCAAAACCTTTTTAATACAGCTGAAATTCTCTGTGACATGAGAGAATACGTTATACCAAGCCATTGTACCCATGTAGAATGAGTACAAGGCTGAAATGCATGCAACAAATGGAATACACATTAGGCTGAAGAGAAAAATGTGTGGCCCGTTGTACAGAGAGCATTTGGATATGTCCATCTTGTTGTACTCCTCAGCTACAATAGCTGCTTCAATGATCTCAAGCTCCTCCCTGGATATGTTGAGCTTTACATCAACATTCTGACCCTTCTTCTTTCCTCTTTTGATTGTCCCTGTCATAGTCAAATATCCATCCTTGGAAGTATCTGTCAAAGAGCAGTCAGGGGACATTGATCCTTCAGATTCAATGCGCAAAGCTGTTATCTCTGTATCAGTGTTGTCACCCTCCATAATTCCAGGGACAATGTTCACTCGTTTTTTCCTTTTAGCACTGTTTTTAAGGCTGTCAGTGAGATTCCCCATTTCAAAGCTGTTTTCTGACTGTGTTTGTGACAGACTGTTTGGAGTAGCTGATGAGCTCTCATTTTGATCAGAGTTCAGGATCTTGCAGCTTTTCTGAATGTCACTGTCGTTGGCATCTCTTAGATCACCGTGGCTGGAGCAAGCATCGGAAGAGTTTTCATAAATTGGAGACAGATCTATTAACTCCCGACTGCTGTTAAGAGTGGACAAAGCTTGATATCCATTCTTCTGAATATTCTGCTTCTGAGATTCTGAGTCTCCATTATAATCATTTAGATCTTCATCATTGACATCATTGATTATTGGAAGATTGATCTTCATGTTGGACTTTAGGCCTTCCATAGTTGAGTGGATTATACCATTCACATGCTCTGAAACTGGTGACAAGCCATTCTTGTATTTAGTTTGGGCATCATCTGCAACTCCCTGGAAAAATAACAAAAAATTGTATACCTTGCTTCCTGTTACCTGTGTGTAGTGTGAGTGAAAATAGGTCAACCTATTTTTATATTCTAACTATTGGCAATTGGCATTGAAAGGAATCCGGTACAAATAACTTGTCAAAATGGTAGACGATTTAATCAAAAAGTAATGATACTTTATATTAAAAATATGGGAGGAACTAGAAGCTAAAAGATATGATTCATTAAATGGTTATTACAAGAAATCTCTGGAATCTATTAAATTAGGAATCCCATAAACTCGGAAATAGTGAGAAAATTTCTATCTTACGCAACATAGAAATTTTGCCGAAAGCCGGCTCGTTGGCATATTAATCAAAAGCAATCACAAAAGAACTCAGTACATCAATATCGCTTTCGTTTAAAACGAAATAGAACGATAATTTCACTGTCTTATTACAATAACTGTACACTAGAAATTTCTGCAATGCTATCCGAAGGCATTCAGACATAAATAACTGATGAAAACGCTTCCACTAGAACGTAAAATATTATATTTACCTGTACAGTAATTATATGGTCTACATGGCTGGCTATTGTATTCTGTTTCTTCCCATTTCGTTTCTTTGGCAGTATAAATATAGGCTGTTCGACTTTAGACATAGCTGCCTACAATTCAGAGAGCGCGAATATGCAGTTAAACACTAATTATGCACAAATACACTAAAAACTTGAAGAATAAAAACAACAAACAGCACCGGCCATTATTTTAATACGACTAGTTTTAAAAGATCTTAAATGTTGGAAAATGTATTGCGAAATGAAAGAGTTCAATGTCACCTCAATTTTGTCGCATTGCAAGTACGTTCCAACTCACAAAAAATAACTATATTATAAAAATACTATTAGAAGGATGAATAAAATAACTTTTGTTCCGCTTGTTTGAAAATTGAATAATTCATTTTCAAAATTATTTTACAAAGTAAAGAACGGCCTGCTACACGGTTGGAACCAACCACCGACAGAGGTCACCTTGGTTGGGTCAACCAAATTTTATTTTGTTCTACACGATCATGTGGTTGACTCAACTTGTCAGTGTATACTGCGAACGCAACAGATTACTACGTCATGAAATATGGCACCATATCTTTCAAAACATCATTTTTTCTCAAAGGACTAAATAAATTAAAATAGGTACCACAAATTAGGGACGTGCTTAGGTACTCCAGTCGCTTTAGTCGTTTTTGGCTCTAATAGAGTAAAAAACGACTGGCGCGGGAGTCTATAAGTAAATCAAAGGGGTCAGTTATAATCTTCCGAAAGATCCGAAAAAATTAAAACGGTGGGTGAAACCACAGGGCAGCTAGTAATAAATAAATAATTAACCTAACGCCGCATTCACACGGGATCCGTCATTAACGATTCGTCAAAAAACACGATACGTCGGACGGACGAATCGTGTTTTTCACGATTTGTCAAAATATCCGATATTTTTTTATATTCGTTTCGTGATTCAGAGTTCAGCCTTGGATGAATTACCTACTACTACTACTACTACCTACAGAACGTTGCGGGCAGACAGACCGACGGCCTCTTTTTATGTTTTGGTGACATAAAGAATGTAAAAATGGGGTCTATAATTGGCCAATTTATTATTAAGAGGGAATATGTATAATTCTATAAATTCCATCAAAATTTCCCGCTCCCGACGTTCCATCTTAAATGTGACGTGTAAAGCGGTCGAATGCCAAGCCCCAACTGACAAATCCAACCGCCAACAGACGTCCACACGGTCGAGATCCGACTCAATGCCCTCTGTTAGTCCTTGGTAGTGAGGGATGCGCTCGCGACCAAGGTCGTTGCAAGGTCGTTGGGTAAACAGACGTCTACACGGTCAATTTTCATGCAAACTCAACCAAGGTGCCCTCTGTTGGTGGTTGGTTTCGACCGTGTAGCAGGCCAGGTAAAAGGCCTGCTACAGTCAGCCAGAGTCTGACATACCCTTCCGCTCCAACCAGAGCGGAAGAAGTCATTTGATGAATTCCAATCCTTGAAAAAAAAAAGCTAGCAGCAACTCATACCTACTTATAAGAATCTTATTAATAAAACTAGATGACCCGATGAATTTCGTTCATGCGACCTATTTTTCGTTTTTCAGCTGCAGTGTCATGAGTTTTTAATGTGTTTTCTATTTAATAAGACGTTTGTCTGTCACGATTCAATTGTCGTTTAAATATACATTTGTCTGATCATATTTTCTATTAGTATCATTACAATGCCTTAAGTTTCGCTTGAGACGCTACACCGCATTGTCAGCACTCTGCTACAGGTTATGTGCTAGCGGAAAAATGGAAACGAGCGAAAAAGTGGGAAATTTAAGTACCTACATATTATAACACTACTTCAAGGCAAGAGTAACTGGGATACCTGGAAATATAAAATATCGATCCTGCATACCCGATGCATTGGATATAGTAGAAGGAAAATGTAAGAGACCCGTGTTGCCGGCAGGTGTAGGAGACGCCGCGGAAGTTACTGCATTTAGAATAAAACTAGCCCGTTTTGTACAGGCAGAGAACAATGCTATGATCCTGCTTTCAACAAATTTAAACGAAAATACTATAAGAAAGGTAGTGTCATTTTATTTTTTATTCATTTATTGAGGAACACCAACTACATATTTACAAAATATATTACGTAAATTTTACATTTACATTGTTCTGAGTAAATATGTCACTTAAAGTGTACGGGCCAGGCCACAACAGTGCGTTGCGGTGTCGCATCGCAAAAACAACATTGCACAGCTATGCGATGCGATGTCGCAACGCAAAAATTTCATCGGATACGACATCGTACGACAAGACGCTAACCGTCAGTTCAGTTTCTAGTGAGACATGGACCGCACTGCGCGTGTTCTACTTCTGCTTGCGTTAAGGCGTATAAGAAAAAGAAACAGAAAAGAAAGTACTGGGTGCACCCATTACTGACATTATGAATAAAGATGGAAACCACTTTAAAAGGAAATATGAGGCGCTAAAAGTGGACGAGGTTAAATTTTTCGATTACTTTAGGATGAGTGTAGTAAGTTTTGAAGAACTTCTTAGTTTGATAAAGCCTCATTTACAAAAGAAATACATATTTAGAAAACCCATCGAACCTCTGGAGATGCTGGGATTAACTGTAAGGTAAGAAAAAAATAAACTATTTTTACTATAATCATACTGTTTAATCATTTTCATAATTTAGTGTTATTCAAAACTCGTATTCCGATTGTGTGTCATTCGTCAAATTTGTTAGTTCCTCATCGAAATGAATTTGTTCTGGCTCATTTACATCATCATTCCTTGGCGTTTGTGGAGACGATTGCATAGGTGCCGGTGATGATCCGCTTTGGAAGGCACTGCGTTGAATGGATGTTTGATAGCCACTCTGCATAGGCATTTGAGCTGATTGGTAGCCACTCTGCATAGGCATTTGAGCTGATTGGTAGCCACTCTGCATAGACATTTGAGCTGTTTGATAGCCAGTCTGAACAGTTGTTTGAGATGTTTGATAGTTTGCTTGGACGGATGTTTGTGAAGTTTGATAGTGGCTGGGATAGTATGATGGTTGGTGTAAATCACTTAATATCTGTAGGACACGACTTTGGAAAATTATTGTTTGCTTATCATTCAATTTTTCCAATGATGGCAAAATTCCTTTAAAAAAAGATAAATGTCTACTTTCAGGTGTTTTTAAAGCAGCTATAATATTCTTCTCAAATTCGTCTTCGTCAATTTTTCTTTTACGCGATGCAGGCTGGTAACGTGGCATGACAGGTTGCTGGCTTTGTTGGGTTGAGGTGCTTGGTCTTATTTCTTCATCGTCAAGACTTGATGTTGTTTTATTTAGAGAATTCTTTTTCAGAAATAGGAGCTGGTCGTATAGATGATATTGTTTATTTTTTTTGGCCCCAGCTCCGGATTTACATTGCTCGTTTAATTTTTTTTCGTATTTTGTAAAATTATCCTTGATTCCTCTCCATTTCTTTATGACATCGTTACCTAAAAAAATATGACGAATAATGATTTATTTTGTTTTCTTTCAGGTACCTGGCGACGGGAAATACTTTTAAAGATATGCATTTCACATATTATCGTGGAAAATCTACAATAACAGGAATAATAAAATTTGTTTGTCGTATTGTATGGAACATTCTTAAAAGGTTGGAATTACCAAAAATTACAACAGAGCTGATGGAACAAATTGCTCAAGAGTATGAAAAAAAGACCAACTTTCCTAATTGTATAGGAGCGCTAGATGGAAAACACATTCGTATATTGAGCCCGGATCACAGTGGATCCCTATTTTTCAATTATAAAAATTATAATTCCATTGTTCTATTAGCACTTGTTGATACGAATTACAAATTTATATATGTCGATATAGGTGCATATGGTAAGGAATGTGACTCCACTGTTTTTCAGAACTCAAATCTATACGACTTATTAAAAAAAGGTCAATTATCTATACCTCCGCCAAAACCGTTACCTGGCTTTCAAAAAGAAATTCCTTTTGTCTTCGTGGCGGATGAAGGATTACCACTGACAAATAATATAATGCGCCCATATTCTGGGAAGTTTTTATCGATAGAAAAACGAGTTTTTAATTATCGTTTGAGCCGAGCCAGACGATATGTTGAGAGCGCTTTTGGCATACTCGCAAATAAATGGCGCATATTTCATCGACCCATTAATGTTTCTTACGATTTCACAATAGACATTATAAAAGCATGCTGTATATTACACAACTTTGTATTGAATCGAGATGGCGCACAAACGTTTGAAGAAATGATTATTGACGATTCTTTGCAAATTTTACACGAAACAACACATGAAAGTAGAACAGGAGCTAACATAATCAGAAACGAATTTTGTAATTATTTTAATAGTAACATTGGAGGTCTTAGTTGGCAGTTAACAAAAATATAAATGTTTATAAGTACTTACCGAGTTTTGTTTTTTCAACACTATTTAACTCCTCAAAATTTGAATATAAACTTGTACACACTTCCCTCCATGCTTCTGTTTTTAAAAAATTTGTCTTTGAATTGTGATATAGTTTTGTCCCAAAGGACGGGACGTTCGTAAATTAAAGATATCAGGTGGTCGACATCGTACTGCGCCATATCGCTTAAAAAACACGTGCAGGTCGTTCAAAGTATGGACACCGACTAAACGGCAAAGCGTTGTCGCATCGCAGATTTGTACGTTGCGGCAGCGCATCGGAAATTTCCACGATACGTTGTGCGGCGTCGTTGATTTTTGCGATGCGACGCCGCAACGCACTGTTGTGGCCTGGCCCTACCTACACAACTTATACACTTTTGACATTACATCAAATTTAAATTAACATTATTGTAGGTTACATTTGATTTAAAAATAAATGAAATCAATTAAATATTAAGCAAGTTAAAATAATATAATTATTTTAACTTTCTTAATTAATTGAATAGATAACATAAGTTATTAAAAATATTGAAAATAATAATAGTAACTAGTTGAGATTATTTACAAATTGATTGAAAAATTGATTTTAAAATACTTATTGAAATAATAATAATAAAAAGGAGTTGACTACAAATTAATTTATAACGAGTTTTGCTATTTAGCTATGCTGTCACAGAATGTCAATATCGGTGTTAGTGGAGGTAACCCTGTTAGTAATCGCATTCACATGTTCAAGAGAAGTTTGGCTAGAACTACATACATCGGTTATTTGACGCAGATAATGAGAATCGCGCTTATAATCTCTGCCTAGATTTCTTCGGATTTTACTTCGATCATTCTGATACCATGGTCACACATATTTATAAATTGAAGACTCTCTGGTGTCAGTAGAACAGAGAGATGGGTAAAGATGATCCCAATATGAAACTACCAGAAATATTCCTTAATTGCAAAATTCTGGATACATTAGATGTATTTCGAATTTAAATCAAGTTGGTTGTTGTTAGCCAAAGAACAGAGGACAGTAGAAGGTTAGACAAGTAACTTTTGCGCTCATGAGAATTCATTTGAAAAGAAGAATGGTAAATCGAGGTATTAGTGACGACACAGAATAGCACGATTCGTAAAGCCAGGAAGCATGAGGATAAGCAAATGAGATGCAATTACTGCCATGAGATGGGACGTGAGTGGATGAAAGATGGTCGCTCGCCAAAAGACAGTAAAGACAAGCCATCTTCAAGTCAAGGTGCGAAGATGACTATTATGGGCGTGGATATTATGGCATTCGCACCTCCAGATAGAGAGCCATGGTACGTGGACAATGGAGCGACTAGTCACGTATCCAGCAGGAGAAATTCCAAATATTCCAAGAGTTTGATGAGATCCAAGGAGTTACTACACCTAATGGTAACATTGTTCAAGCAAAAGGCAAAGGAACAATTTATTTGGAAGCAGATGTCAAAGGAAAAATTGTGAACTTAGCACTCACAGACATTTGGTACGTACCAAAGATGCAGAGAAATTTGTATTCAGTGCTAGCTATGCATGATAAACAGAGAAATAGCAAGTTAATCTCGACTCCCGGAAACTTGCGAAGTAATTTTGAATGGGGAAGACGTATCAGTTGTTGGCAAACGTAATCACTGTGGAGGACTTTTTAGATAAGTTGAAAGTTCGTAATGTCCTGCCACCAGTACCTGTACTTGCCACTACTACAAGTGATTTGATGCAGTTCTATCATGAGGGATTAGCGCATCAAAACGCACGTTAAGGAAGTCATTCAAAGAGAATTAGGATTGTCACTTCCACTAAACAAAGAGTTGTGTGAAGCTTGTATCTACGGAAAGATGCAAAGATTGAAGTTTGGTATTCGAGAGATATCTACACATCCAGGAGACATACTTCATACTAATGTTTGCGGTCCTGTTCCTATGAGTTTTACAAAATATCGTAACTATGGACTTTTTAAAGATGACTACTCCGAATACTGCATGGTTTGACAACGAGGAGGTCATAGATATTTGAAATAAAAAAAGGAATTAAGCAACGTCTTGTTATGCCGTTCACGCCAGAGCAGAATGGCTGTAGCGAGCGCCAAAATAGGACATTAGTAGAAACCGCAATCTAACATTGATGAATGCTCAGAGAGAACTACCGAAAGCATTATGGGTGGAACTTATAATGACAGCTGTGTATATTTTAAACCGAACAGGTGCAACTAGAAGGAAGGGCAAGTCACCCTATGAATTATGGTTTGGGAAGAAGCCTAACATAAAGCATCTTAGAATCATTTTAAGCACGTGTTACGAAATACAAAAGGACAAAATTGGAGAAAGCATACCAAAGGCATTCTCATAGGATACGACAATGATGACGGTTATCGTATCTGGTATGAAACACAGCATAAAGTTGACAATCTTATCCGATCTAGAGATGTTATCTTCGAAGAGACACCTATTCTAAGGATTGAAGCTAAGGCTTCAGGAGTAGATGCTAAATCTGACCAAAACCCGATTGAGAAAGAGTGGAGCGTGTCATATGACACAGTTCCTGTAGAAACTATTCAACAATAGCTTTTGCAAATCGCCAATCCCTTGAATCAGGAAGCCCAATCAAAACGGAGATCTATTCAATTAGAGGGAGAATTAGAAGAAGATAGACATTTAAGGAGGCCTACTGAGACAGCAATAGAGGCATATGAATCAGGAGATCAAAGACAGTCAGTCCAATTAGAGGGAAAAAAGGAATAGAGTTTATAGAAAACGAAAACGCATTTTCAGATAGTAAAACTGAAGAAGTATTCGTAAATGCTGTTCTTACTTATGTTGAGATTCCGATGAATTCAGAGGGAGACGTTTATATATCGGACGTTCCAAGATATAATCTCAGGGACAGACGTACTCTACGACCTCCACGTAAATTAGATGACGATAGGTTATTTCTGGTCGATACTGAAAAAGAACCTTCGGGAAAGATAGATGGTTAGAAGCCATGAAGAGTGCAATCGATTCTTTGCAAAGATTATAAGTGTGGGACTTAAAAGATTACAAAATCTACCGAGTAATTGAAAAGCCTTGTAAATGGGTTTTTAAACTCAAAACAAACCCTGACGGCACAATAGAAAAGTATAAAGCCCGACTAGTTGTAAAAGGGTTTAAGCAGAAGAAGGGTTTTGACTATAACGAAACGTTTAGCCCAGTGGCGAAGTTAGCAACTATTAGATCTTTGCTCAGCGTTGCAGCAAGAGAGAAACTTCATCTTATTCAGTTTGATGGTGCAACTGCCTTCCTCAATGTAAATTTAATTGAAGAGATTTACATGATGCAGCCAGAAGGCTTTGAAGATAGAACATCCAGAGTATGTCGTCTAAAGACAAGCCTCTATGGTATAAAGCAGGCACCACTCTGCTGAAACTACTGTTTTTCAGAAACACTTGAATCTTTAGGTTTCAAGACAAACGACGCTGATCCATGCCTATATACCAAATTCATAGGAGATAATAAAATCTTAATAGCACTCTACGTTGATGATGGTTTAATTGCAGCGAGTGATGAAAACCTTGCAAATATCAATGACCTAAAAAGAATTTGATTATAACTAGCAAACCAGCTTCATACTATCTTGGGTAAGAGATAGCACAAATGAAGGAGGCTCAATTTAGGGTTATGCAAATAAGATCTTGGAGAGATTAAATATGAAATACTGTAATCCAGTATAAATCTCTTTACAGAAAGAAGGAATTATTGAAAAAGGGAAAGCTGACAAAGAGTCACAGTCATTTCCCCATAGAGAAGCAGCAGGCTCGCTCGTCTACTTGATGGTGGGCAGTCGCCCTGATCTGGCTTATGCTGTAGGATTGACTTCGAAAAGCCAACTTCTAGCGACTGGTGTATGGTTAAGCGCATAATGAGATATTTCAAAGGTACATTATCAAGAGGAGTAATGTATGTTCATGATGCAAATTCTACAGTCTGCTGATCATGCTGGATGCTTGAAAACAGGTCGCTCTACGACTGGAGTATTGTGTTTACTTTCAAGAGGAGCAATCGCCTGAATGAGCCAACGACAAGTTTCAGTTGCCATTAGCACTACAGAAGCTGAGCTTGTGGCTGCAAGAGAACTAATTTGGCTAAAGAGACTGTTCAAAGACTTGAATGGCCAAAAATGCTACTTGCTAGTATAGACAAACAAAAAAGAAAAATTTAAATCTGTTGAGCCGAGCTTTGAGCTCAGTATCGCTCAATGTTTGTTATATATTTACACCCGAGCCGATATCTCTTTGAAAATGGTAATCGATGCTACCATCCTACATGTAGAAGACAAGCTTGTATGCTAAGTCGTGATACTTGTTTCTTCTTTCTAAGCTTTCACGAGATTTCCGGTGGATTGGCAAAAGCGATCATCATTGATCGATTATCGGCGCACTAATAGGTATATCCCGGCTAAATCCGGCTTATTTAAGTATTGGCAACAATAGACCTATAGCTTCAATGATGATAGCCGAGTTACGTCCATGGTCAACGAGACATGGTCATTCTTAAAATCTGGCTCGGTCAGATATTTCTAATACGGTAGCTCAGAAAGTAAAACTTGGTATTTCAAAGCAAGTTGTTGGTGTATAATCCTGGCCACTTGATTATGCCTAAGTATGACTCGCCGTTAGCCTGACGAGAAAAAACAATGTCTAACCTGACGGTGGCATGCCCGACAAACGTCAACCATCCTGTCCGAATATGCCTCTTTGAGTTATTCGTCAAGATAACTTCGTCCATTATCGAACAGACAAAACTTCCCCAAAGAGGTCGCTGAAACGTAACCAGGCTACCGACACACGCCGAGAAGTCTACATAGAACCCCTGAAGTAAGTAGAGTAAATATGTTCCTTGCCCTGAAGAGCCCGAAAGAAACGCTTATATATATATAGAAGCTCCTTCCATACTTCCTTGCGGTCATCAGTGCCAAGTACCTACTATAGGTTTGCGCCAGTTCACTTAGGCATGGACGACTGGGTGAGTACCTTGTCCACTACGACCATATCTCGGTGCTTCAAGTTTGGTGGTGATATTCACGTCGTTCCAATTTCACACAATTTTCGGTTAGGTAACCGAAATGTAGGTACATGACAGTCATGATAATTAAATTGTTTCATTTCGAGTATGCATGGTATGGTGGTGTTATTTAAAAATACAGCCTACTGCAAAACTGCATTAAGCGTCACGACTCTCGTAGTTTCTTTTGTTAGAGTTTGATTGTAAAACAAAACTCTTTGAACGTGAACCAAGACATTAAATTTTAAATCTCTTTGAAGGTGAAGCTATGAAGCCTTCATAGATAAATGGAATAACCATTCAAATAATAGAAAAACAATGCTGTCACGTATTCTTAAAAATATATTTATATAAATATATTATTCTTTGTAAAATGTCTAAGATGCCTCCATTACTCCATTTCGTTCTCTGTAATACCGTTGTGATGAAACTAATTTAGAAAAAAACTCGGCGACTAACAAATTGGAAAAGGTACCTATACATTATCTTTAGTAATACGTGAGTACCAAATGCCTCATTATAACACAAAAACGAACAATTGTGGTTTTTTTGTTCTTTATAAAAATCGAAAATGTACTTAACTTCAGCAGTAAAATCTAAATAAAAGCTTTTAAAAATGCAACTTTCACGAAATTATAGCGCAGATTCGAAGCGTCAATCTGAAACTTCACATAGCAAATTCACTCATATCTCCACAACGTAATGCATATATTTCTACTGAGATATTTCTTCCGCTCCGACGGACGCGCGAATTCCGTCGAATTCGCGCGTCTTCTTTTCATCTCAAAAAAAAAATGTGCTTTATGTTGTAGAGATAAAGATATATTAGCTATGTCAAGTTTCAAATTGACGCTTCGATTCTGCGCTAGTATAAATTGACCCTTAGTCTATGGCCGACAGGAGTTTTTGGCGGGAATCAGGAATTCAAGATCTTTTCGAGTAAAGTTCACTGTTCAGACGTGTTTTAATCATTAGCTAATCGATTCCTAGTGGATATTGTTATGTTATTAGTTTTGTGCTTCAAGTGTCCACGCAACTGGACAATATGTATCATTGAAACAGGCCCTATCTCGTCATCTCGGTAAAGTGGAGCGGATATTTTTATTGTAGTATTGACTAGAATAAGAATAAGAATATTTTATTTGCATTTAAAACATGGTACATTTAAGGTCTTATATTTTATAATCATGATCTAACATGTTTTGCCATTTACTGGCATACAAATATTTGAGAAATTGTTCACAAAAATAACGAATGTTATATAATTATAAAACTAATGTGATACAATAATTAATCAAGTTATTATATAAATTCAATTTCAATTTTATTATACTAGCAAGTCTCTCAGGTACATCTGTATGCTAACACTAAATATGGTACAGTAGGTACTGGTAATCAGTAACCATATTTGTCTGTTACTTTTTTGTCAGTAAATTCTTTAAAACTATAAAAACAATTACCAACCAGCCATTTATGTAGTTTGGATTTAAAATGTTTCAAAGGCAGTTCTCTTATTGCTTTTGGTATATTATTGAAAATTTTTATTGAAGTGATGTAGCTATTTTATGGCATAATGTGCTTTTATGTGTAGGTAGGCATTCTTAGTAGTGTAGGGTCTCGACGGGTATATTTTGAGTGTAATTCACACGTTGTGAAAAACTTTGAGTGCTCCTTAACAAAAACACCAGCTTGCATTATAAAAAGGCCTGTTAAGGTTAGAATTTTTATTTTTTTGAATATAGGCCTGCAGGATGTTAAAGGGCTGATTCCATAGATTGCTCGTAGGCACTTTTTCTGTACTCGAAAGGCATCATTTATATTTGTGGAGTTTCCCCACAGTAGGAGTCCATATCTTAATAAAGAGGAAACATATCCGTGGTAAGCAGTTAGAGCAACTGCTTCGCTCGCTGTACTCCTTAAACGTTTAAGGGCAAAGACAAATTGATTAATTTTTTTGCAAACGTGTTCTATGTGTAATTTCCAGTTACAATTCTGGTCGAGAATAAGGCCAAGAAATTTGTAACCATTAACTTCAAAGATTTCTTGTCCGTTACAGGTAATTTTAAATGTTTTAGGTTTAGAGTTGTAATTTTGAAAGTTTATGTATTTGGTTTTATTTATATTTGCACAGAGATAATTGTCTAGCTCAGCGGAGCGGGTCGAGAAGGTTGATTCGATATATTTGCTGCCAAACACTCCAACAAAAACTAAAGATTGCGACCAACCAAAAATCTAAGTAGGCCTAGGCATAAAAAAAGTCGACACGGAACGGAACGGAACCGAACGCACCAATCGAATGCGCGTAATAATTGTTCATTGTTGACAGGATTTGAGATTTTTTTCTCTAGACTCTAGATATGTTATTTTGAAAAATCTAAGAGTTGCAATAAATTTTGTTGATGTAACAGATCAAAAAGAATAGAAAAAAGTATAATAATGTTCAAGGTAGCTATGCTTCTGCAACTATTTCGTATTTCATTCATGAATTTGTTATTGTAAATATAACCTCAAATTTAACCTCTTGCAGGGAATGGTAAGCTTGGTAACAGGCGGAGCTTCAGGCCTAGGAAAAGCTACAGTTGAAAGATTTGTGAAACATGGCGGAAAAGTGGTTATTCTCGACATTCAAGGCACAAGAGCTAAGCAGGTGGCTCAAGAACTGGGCGAGAATGTAGTGGCTGCCACCGGTTGTGTAAGTTCTAAAGTTCTTTATCCCCCCAGAAGTGAAGTGTCTGAGAAAATTGCAATCACCTAAAGTCTTGGTTTGACATGCTGATTTCTGTCTATTAGATAAAAGATACCAGACAAACCGGCAAAGAATTAGCCCTATCTACACGCTCACTATGGTTTATGTACCCTAAGATAGAGACAAAAAAAAACAGCACAATTAGAAAATTAAATAAAAAGTCAGTCAATGGGTGGTCATTGGAAGACCATTTGCAATTTGCTTATTTTAAAAGTGTCCCTTTGCATAATCTTATTCCTTTACACCAATAATAATTAAGTCATATAAGATACCTAAAAAGTTTTCTTTGAAGAGAGGGCAATTCCTGAAGTTTTAAACCCACTTTTAATAAATAGGAACATAGTAATGACCATAGACATAATTATGCAGTTTAAAGCTTACTGCAGTGTCAGTAATCATAGGGGTACTTCTAATTTATGTTTCCTTTAACATAACATATTTCCTTTGGGCTACTTGTATAGCTGGTCTTTACTTCATTAGTGTTATGTGAATGGAAAGTTTGCTTCTTCCCATTCAAGCAATAAGTTGAAGAAATTTCAAGAGTTTTTTTGTAATGTCAAAATAATAGATTTTTGAATGGATATGAATATTTACACCATATCTATTCAAAATGTTTTTCTGTCTGTTTGTTCCACTTTATCTGTGAAACGGCTGTATTGATGTTGAATACGGTCCATAACAACCTAAACACATTCAGACCAGACCTTCATTATTAGGAAATATTTGCATTAAGAATTTGAGGTCAAACAAAAACAAACAAAACATCTTCTATAATACAGCTGCATTCCAACAATTTTGGTGACCCATGTGATATAAAGGGTAAGATTATAACTATCAATTGGGCACAGATTCTGGGCTGCTACTGAGAAGATTCAGATTGGGTAAACTCACAACACTGATGGACCTGGGAATGAAACAAAGCACCTTACACTTAATGATAAATGTTTTGTAAGTAGGTTAAACATAACACTCTTACACATCAATATTTTTGGGTAATTTTAAACTAGATGAGGCATAGGCAGTACAGCAAAACAGTACAGCTTGTCACCATTAGACCAATGAACTAGACAGCTTTTTATTCAATGTTTTTTTAATTGCAGGTAACATCAGAAGCCGATGTTAAGAAAGCATTAGACATAATAAGAGATAAGTTTGGGCGGCTCGACAACCTAGTGAACTGCGCAGGTCATTCGGTTACACACCAAATACACAACTTCCATAAAGACAAGTGCTGCGATTTGGATGATTTTGTACGCTGTATCAATGTAAGTACTACAGACTTTTCTTTAGTAATGCTAGAGATAATTCAGGTAGTTCCTAAAAACATTTATTTTGTTTTATTCATTTAGAGCCAATAAAAAAAAAACATTATCTAAACTAATATTATAAAGAGTAAAGATTTTTTTTTTGTTTGTTTGTAACACAAACTATTCAACTGATTTAAAAAATTATTTATTTAGTCGCCATTAGAAGGCTTTATTATTAACGTAAAACATCACTACATAGTATAAAACTAAGTTGCTTCCCGCTGCCTGTCTGTCTCTATGTATGCTTAGATCTTTAAACCTACACAAAGAATTTGATGCGGTTTTTTAATAAAAAGAGTGAATCAAGAGGATGGTTTATATGTATAATACATGCATAATATTGTAGACAAACACTAAATAATTTTAGAGGTTTCTAATGTGATGTAAATAAACACCATTTTTTTGCGCTTACATTGCAAACGCTGGTGAACCCTACGACATAGATCAAAATAATGTACTACAGTATTGTACACCTTCAAAAGGTCAACAAAAAGTCCGCGATGGTATATCTTAACTTTTTACGAGAAATAATGGCGCAGCGCCGTACGTTTTGTGGTTCGATGATGGAAAGAGCTTGACGGAATTCGCACACTCCCCATAATGCAACCGATAGGCTCGCAACTCGGCGTCGATGAAGTGAAACAAGAACATTTACTTGTTGTTGTGCGACCCTTGTCCCACCACCAACGCTTCGCGATCTTTTTGCGATGTATCGGTACAGAATCGCTGTAAAAAGTTGCCGTAGGCGACCTCCATGTGTGCAGCTTGGGAGGAGCCGCGCCGTGCCCTCATTTCTGTTGTAGGCGGTGACCTCTCGCTGCCGGCCGTAGTCCATGCTATGGTCGGCGGTGAGGAGTCCTGGGACGCGGTGGTCTCCTTCTGCGAGACAGTTATCGCGCAGAAGGAGGCTGCGGAAAGGGAGAGGGAGATCACAACCGCTCTCCCTGCCCGCAGCAGGCGCATCGGGCGTCGGAGGAGGGCATACGCTGCCCTCTTCCGGCCCCCCTAACTGGGTCCAGGGGCGGCGGACTTGGGGATGTCTGTCGCCCCCCACTCATCCGGACCCGAGGCGGCGGCGCGTGGTGTTCCCGTGCGCCCCTCTTTGACGTAGCGAGGGGAGTTAAACACCTCACTCCCCTCGCCGACGCGAGTTGGCCCGCAGAGGCGGGCCGGCACCAGCCGGGGATTGCGGAAGTCGCATACGTTCCCGCGATCCCCGGCGTAGGTGGGAGATGGAACACCGGGGTGGTTTTAGTCAGTAAGAGTCTGACAGACCCCTCCACCCGCCCCAGGGTGGAGGATTTCCATGAGGATTTCCCCCCGAGATAAAAAAAAAAAAAAAAAGGCGACCTCCATAAGGCTTTCGCAGACAGACGCAGTCCAACTTTGTGACAATGCATTTTCATAGATTTGCTCTTATTTTACCACCCACTAATACAAGTAAATCGCCGTATTTCTGCTAAACAAAAAACTTTTTACAAAAAAATACAACCGACTTCCAAAAAAAAAACACTGTTTTTGGTTGTTACTTCGTATTTTAACATCGAATTCCGATTTAAAGTTATTTTAGTGTGTTGTTTTAGTGTTGCCGGCAACTACATTCTAAGATTTCGACTTTCGTTTACCTTGAAAACGAGATAGCCTATTTTTTCCTAAAACCTTTCTTCAATTCCAGGTAAACACAATAGGCACATTCAACACGATACGGTTATCAGCAGGTCTTATAGGCAAGAACAACCCAGATGACAATGGACAAAGAGGCGTGATAGTCAACACATCATCCACAATCGCATATGAAGGGGATATTGGACAGGCGGCGTATGCGGCCGCGTCGGCTGCAATCATTGGTATGACGCTGCCGATAGCGAGGGATCTGGCTTCACAAGGAATCAGAGTTGTTACTGTTGCTCCAGGTGAGAAATACAAAAAATCGCCATCATCCTGCTCTTGTCCTATGGTACTTGGTTTCCGGTCGGTGTAACACGTTATCTTCGTCCTTTCCGTCCTGTCAACGGTCATGATGTCACTGTCTCTTAATAGAAACCTTATAGGATCACTCGTGTGGGTCTGTCTGTCTATCCGTCAGTGAACGAATTTGCGAATGAATATTGCGAAGTTCAGGTGAAGTTGTGCGTCGTGCCTGGCGCAAATGAATTATTTTTTTCTCTAATTTCGACTTTTGAGATCGAAACTAGACGCGTTTACCTGACAGGGCGGGCTACACGTCTTTCTGACACCACAATTTGGTCCGATATAGGTCCAACTTCTTCTAAACAAAGGCTTGTGTTTAAACGCCTACCAGAAAAGTACCTATTTCACTACCTAAAATATCGAAATACCTGACAGAATGGATAAATGCTCACTAAAAGGCGAAGTCGGAGTCGGGAGTCGGAAGTCGGTGGTTAAAAAAAAAAACCACTAAGGGGATAGCGGGGTCTGATTAGCTCGCTTCGCTCGGTCACTAGACTCCGCCATCCCCTTCTAACCTAACCTGTCCGATTCAGGGTGCCCCGAGTCCCGAGCTCGCTAAGCTCGCTCTTGCATCCAAGTTCTCCTAGTAACAGAAGTAACATTGTATTTCTGGAAAACAAGATTTGGTGAGCATTTATCCATTTTGGTAGGTAAAAAAGCAAAAAGAAATAAATACAACACGTACATTTATTCTGATGAGTATATAATTATTTTGGAACTTAAAACGTTGTTCTTTAGGCACCTCGGTATTTTTGTTTTATTTGAAGTTAACATATTTTACTTGGTACGCATTTAAATTGTAGCCATAAACAAACCTTTAAGAACGCAAAGGGTTTTAGAAGGAACACGGATGGGTTTTAGTCAGTAAGAGTCTGACACGCCCTTCCGCTCCGCCCAGAGCGGAAGAAGTCACTTGATGATATCCCATCCTTGCCATAAACAAACCTTCGGGGTTCGGTCCGCCATATCTTCTTCATTAAGATCTATGGTGGATACACAGTTATGTTATAATACTTACATTTTATTTCTCAGGTATTTTCGAAACGCCCCTCGTAAACTACCTACCAGAGAAGATGCTGGAGTTCATAAAACGTATGACACCATTCCCTTCTCGTCTCGGCAAGCCAGCAGAGTTCGCGCACCTTGTCACGAGTATAGTTGAGAACCCCATGCTCAACGGAGAAGTCATACGATTGGATGGCGCGCAACGATGGTTCCCACTTTAGAATATTTATAGATATAAGACTGACGTTAATAAATGTGTAGGTATGTAGATAATTGTTTTTTTTTGCTGGTTTGTAACCTTCGTACAGAGCTGTTGATTATTTTTCAAAGTTGGAACAATTTTTATGTTCAGGTTGGTATTACCTCAAATCTCCCTGTCAAATTTCTTTCGGACGATTAATCTGTGAAAATGTATGCGTTTTAGAACTAAATGGAGGAATGTAACGTGAGTTTAATATCAAAGGGTGAGTCCTGCGATTATTACACAGTCCTGCGTCTCAGCGTTGACATTGTAAGGGTTCATGAGTCCATATGGAAATACGGGTCCCTTATTTTGAGACCTTTCGATCTCGAAAGCTTATCGAAGAAAGACTTCTAAATGAGGGATCTGATCGAAAGCTACAAAAAGCAAATCCTTCATTTGCTCGATCGCTCTGAGGTTTGCTGTTAGAAAACCCAATTTTGAGATAAGCTCGCCTTTGTACATAAGCTGCATTATTGTATTTTTATGTTTTGTGTGCAATAAAAAAATAAGAATATTAAAAGAACTTGTCCAAGCTGCCGTTACATTCAAAAGAGCTTTCGCCAGAACCGGACTATTCGTTATCGCCTCCAAACGAAACCCGTTTAAACGGACAATACCAGCGAACGGCAATAACTTAATAAATGATTACATATTTATTTCAATCGCTCGGTTTGTTTTCTGAACG
Organism: Mamestra brassicae; assembly: GCA_905163435.1. Classification (NCBI taxonomy): domain Eukaryota; kingdom Metazoa; phylum Arthropoda; class Insecta; order Lepidoptera; family Noctuidae; genus Mamestra; species Mamestra brassicae. Next base: position 4,526,275 of record LR991009.1, read on the forward strand.
GACCCGGTTGTTTATCATCGCGTTTATTGCTTTATTCGCTGTCAAAGTGACAGTTGGCGTGGCGCGACGCTCATGCGCGGTGGGGCGTCGACGCGCGGTAAATGCATGCGTAGGGATGTGGCCCTTGTCGATTGATCGGGACATTGGTAGTCACTCGACTGAGTTATGGTTGGTCGTTAAAATTAAAAGTATGGCGAGGAATGTGAATGGAATGCAATGTTTTTTTTTTAATGTTTGCGTATTTTTTTTATTATTGATAGTATCGCGTTTGACCACAATCTCATCTGATGGAAAGCGATGATGTAGTCGGCGATGGAGCACGCTTGACTTTAAGGCCCCAAGGTTGTAGCTATCAGGAAACACTGACTTCGGCAGGGAATTCCACTCCTTAGCTATACGCACAAAGAAAGTTTTCCCAAAACGTTTTGTCCTTATTATATTGGTATGGTTGCACTAGTTCTGTCGTGGGTTTACATTTATTTTGTTCTTGAAAAAAAGCAAGTAACTGACCAAGATTTTGTATTTTAATTTATACTAAATTTTGGTCAATTATTGTTGCTTAAAAAACTCGTTGAATGTTGAAGTTTGATCATTTCGTTTCAAATGGCATAAGATTTTTTATGGTTGAAAAAAGTCCATTAAAGTCATAAATACTTTCTAGTCATAAGTTTTCAAGTGTATTATTTGAATAGTGGAGCGTAAAATCATCGCTTTCTGGACTTGCAGTCTAGCTTTTGTTAGTTATAGATTGTTTTGACCAGTTCCTATCGCCATCAATTGCGTATCGTTTTTTTTCCCAACTGCCCCAAAAGGAGGGAAGTGTTTTCTATACAACTTTTCAGTACACTTAAGCCAATAATATCTACTACAAACCATATAGTATATTTTATGCTTTTAACTTTATAGCCAGATTATCTAACTACGCAGAAATTTCAACTTGAAGATCCTAGCTTAAGCCATTTTAAACCGGGAAGTGTGAGTAAAGCATCCACTAACATTTCCCAGTATAAATGCCCTAAGATAGGTTAATAAATAAAACCTAAGACCCACCTTATTACGGAAGAAAATTATGCAAATAGTTATGAAAACTGTATCCTTATAGCAAGTCGTAGATATGCTTAATGCAAACCACATGCAAGTAGGTTTGAAATATGTGAAGGGATAATAATTTTAAGATAAATGTGCTATAAAAACTTAATCATGTTACTACGTCCTCGTTTTTGCAAAAAATAAAACTGTTTTGGTATAGTGGCTTCTTATGAGTGTCATGTGTCCTTAGCGGCCAGTTTCAATAACGTACCTATCTACCTTTGAGTAACTGTCAAATTAGCTACCAACAGTAGCTGAAACGTCATGTTACAAAGGCAAACATGACGTTTCAGCTACTGTTGGGAGCTAATTTAATAATACGTTATTGAAACCGGCCGTAAGTCACTTATTATTTTTAATAATAATTTAGTCTACGACTAAACTAATAATAAAAATATTATTATTATTAGTTTAGTCACAAATTGTCAGACACGTTAACCTAAACTACTATGACAACAGCCAATCATGACTTTTTAAGTTGACACCGTAGTGTCAGTAGTGTCAATGTTCACATTAATTTTTCGTTCCGCTTTCTAAAAAGCTAATGATTATTAGCTTATTGCTCATATTGGTTGAAATAAAACAGTCAATTCATCACTTGACATGCGTTCGAGTCTGTTGGTTAAATTTATAGTAAATATTTTTCAATTATGTAGTTATTGTATGTATAAATAGTACACCTAAGCCTACCAACAGTGCTGTCTTTCCTTTTCTCAAAGGTTATCTTGAAAAGATCGCTTTTAGCGATAAGGTCGCTCATTCTGTCACCCTATGTAATGTTTTTTCATCTATCTTTTCTGTAACGTATATGGTGTACCTACATATGTAATAAAGAGTAGGTATTCTATTCTGTTTGTTTTAAAAACAGGTTTTTTGTTCTTTTCTGTGTTCTACTTGTTCTGATATTGTTTCCTTTCCTTACTTTAAAAATTGCGCTATAGTAAATTCAGTTTTCTGAGGTGTTCCATTCCGTTCGCCCATGTCTGTATTGAACTCGGATGAATTGTAAAATTAAACCATGTTCTTATGTTCCTAATGATTCTTTACATGGAAGAGCCTCAACTCAATGCTTTGCGTATTTTGCTCTTTGGCTCATTCGCGGTCAATTGGGAAATTCAATTGGAAATACTGTTTTTGTGCGTACAGCTAAGAAGTTAAATTCCCGGCCGGGATTTGTGTTTCAGGAAACACTAACTTTAACTTCTTAGCTGTACCTGGGGGGTCTTTAAGTCAAAAGGATACTTATCGCCTACCATTCGGTGAGAGAGTGGTGACAAGCGAACTCTAATACTATCTAGAACGTGTAACAGAATAAACGCAATACCTGTGAAGGGGTCATTGTACTCACCATTATGAACAACTTTCACTATGGGACCAACACTGAAATCGCGAAAAAAAATCGACTCCCCCATACATTTCTGTGCGCGCATAACTCGACAAAATGTACTGAACAGCTGATTAATTTTCCCATACTAAAAGTTGTTCGTAATGATGAGTACAATGACCCCTTATGAGGTATTTCGTTTATTCTGTTACACGTTGTATATCTTTACTTCTATACTAATAGGTACTATAAATGCGAAAGTTTGCATGTTTGGATGGATGGATGTTTGTTACTCAATCACGTCAGAACGGCTGAACGAATCTTGATGAAATTTGGCACAGAGGTAGATTATAGTCTGGAAATACACATAGGTCTTTTTAGTCCGGGAGAATGTCCCTTGGCATAATTTTCGACACGGGCGGCATCTAGTAATAAAATAAAAAAAACTAGTATGTTGTTAAAATATTATTTTTCATCTATTGTCCAGCGTTGTTAAAGAAGTTTATTGAAGCATCATGAGACAATACTGAGTCGTAAAAGTCCTCATCAAAATGATTGCCTGATCTAAAAATCAAAACAAGTGTCCATCGCTCGTATGTCACCGTCGCCCACTCTACCGGTGGGGTAATAAAAAGAAATTCAAGACAATAATATCGTTTTATAGTCCCTATTCGATTTATGTAATCATAACCGCTACTATTGTTCAGGAGTACCTATATAAATTTAACAAGGAATTCAAACAGTCGTTATCAAATCGTATCTGTTTACAGAATAAGGTTTGTGTTCACTTAGACGTTATCTGTATGTTACGATGAGTTCAGGTAATCCTGTGCTATATAATTAGCCGATTTAAAAAAAAAAGGATACTTACTCGTAAACATTGATGCGTTAAATGAAGTAGTGAATGAGTGTCCAACATTGTAGCGTGGAAGGTATTTTGCGAAACCTTTAAACCTTAGAAAAAAGTCACAAAAAAATCCAGGCAAAAACTACTAGCTGACGCTTGCCATGTCTAAGTGCAAAAAAGTTCGTTTCTATATACTTAGGTGCTTGAAGTGCGTATGACAACCACTGCAGTGGCCAAAAAACTTAACCAGCAAGCCTTCAGAAAGGGAAGAAAGAAACTACCGCCCATAGAAATACCTTTACAAATATCAAAGCTTTGGAACAAACATCAATAAAATGTATGTAAAACACAAACGGCCCAAGATCGTAAAGTTGCGAGATAGATTCGTTCAGAAGGTTAACTTACAAAAGTATTGTGTGTTAAAAATGTTCGGGTATTCTTTATCATGCATGACATAGGCTTTCTTATTAAACAATTTAATTACAAACAACAATTTAATTTAATTAACAATTTTATTTTAATTTTCAATTTAACAATCAAAATTTAGAATTTCACCATTAATTTATTGTAGTCTCTAGTAAAGCGAAGATTCTGTTGAAGATTACTGACCAAAACCGCACAGGGTCAGTGTGGTCAGTAGGACTGAAAACCCCTGATATGTAATAAAGTAGTGATAACTTTCTCACGAAGTTTAATGACGATACGATCAATAGTTTGTTCCTATCGTCATTTAACTACGTCTACGGGTCGTCGTCATTAATCTACTACGGGTCTTATAGCCGATTTTTGAACAGGGCATTTTCCTGAAATTTATTCATCATTTGGCCAGTCAGATTATCACAAAATATTGGACGCCTATTTATTATTTTTCCTTGTAAACAAAAAGTGAAAACGATACAGAGCGTTAAAATTTCGTGTGACGTCACGCCTTGGTACATTTTTTACCACAACTGATGTCACCAAACACCAAACTCCTGTATTTTGATGCGCTGTCTTAGTTTAGATTTGTTGATTTGAAAAGGCAAAAAATGTCCAATATAAGTTTTAGGCTTAAATAGAGTTAACTCAACAGAGTACTCAACTTAAAATTGCCTATTCAAAAACCGGGGGTTAATCTTTTGTACTTATCTGCATAGTGGCAAAGTGTTCTTAAGAATTAGATTTTATTTTGTTCTTTATTATTCTTGTGGCGCATTTTATTTACTGCCCGTGCTAACATGAGGCGCTTTGGCTTATGCCTCAAGTTCGGCCCGTATTTTAGTGAATGTGATTTTTAAATGGTCGCTCGTTAAGGCTTTAATATGAGAGATTTTCTTGAGCTGTTCGATGCAGTTTGCAAAATAAAAATTTCATACGTGCTTATACCGGTTCGATATGGATAAAAGTTTTTTTGTAAGCAAACAAAGGTCTTGGTGAATGAAACTTATTCGTTGGTCTGACTAAAGTCACTTTGATAAAACTTCATTTGTATTCAGATAGCTTTATTCAGAATAAAAGTTTTAAGTTATTATCATGTTGAGTCTTTTCTGAAACCGCTATCACAAAATTATAAATACGCTGGATTTTCGAATTGTTTGATTATTGTCTTCTTACGAGTCTATGTTAAAGTATTTTTTTACAAGCTCTGTATCATTGTTTTCTAAAATATTATGCATTGAAAAAGATACTACTTCATAATATTAAATCGTAATGTTATGGTGTATTGTTGTGGTTTCAGAAGTTTTATTGTTTGATGGTGTAATACGGGTTGTTTTATAGTTTATTCACAATTGAGACTTTTTGATACGGGTTTTGCGGCTAATATTCTCATAAGGATTTCTTGTTTTGTAGCGTTAACCTTTCAACTGACATCCATATGGACAAAGGTTAAGGTTTCCTAGTTATGAAAATCTTTAATACCTTAGATGTGTCTTGAAATCTACTTACTACTCTTACACTTATACTTTGGGACGATTCACTATAGGTTTACAGCGTGCTGTCAAGCGCTGCAAATCAAGTTTCTATTCTAATTTCTGGATGTTCAACTTCCTCTTTTGTCGTGTTGCATAGTCCATAATATAAGTACATCTCTTCATAATTATTTTTTGATATAGCTTCTATTCTGTATGATGTACTTATAAAGATCTTTCATATCGGATTAGGGTCATGGAAAATAGAAAAAAGTCAATAAATACTTACCAGCGGGCGAAAGCTGGTCGGTAACAAAGTGGATCGCTTTCGGTAACATAAAGACATCTTATCTAAATCTCTATCGAAGAGGACACGTCAAAATTTAAAGAAATACATTCTTGACCAACCCCATACTGCGTTACCACGATATCTTCACAAATGTAACCTCTATGTGTATATAAGTAAAGTTTATTTTTGTTAAATGTGGCTGTAAATGGGTCTTGTAGGCAGCATTTAGAGGAGTCATCAATCATATGGGACATAGTATGTTATCCTTTTGGACGGGCGAGCAGTAACATTTGATTTGGATCGAATGCATTGCCGCTTTGTATAGAGATATATTTTAGATTTTATCTGATTTTTTACGAGTTTGTTACGCACGATTGGGTCTATGATGCACCTTGAGTATGTCGATGTCGGAGAACATGTTGGTGTCTGCGTAACTAGTCGGTATTGGTTTGTGTTTTGAATGACAGCGAAGCATGCAGGTTGCTTGTTCGATAGGACTGGGCGAAACTGAAATAAAATAAAATAGTGATTGAAAAGGTAGTGGTATATAGGTTGAATTGAGAAATATTGGAAATGGTAAGATGTGTGAAGTGGTGAAATGTAAGTGGTGTTCTTAAATTTATTTATATTTAAATTATCACCGTGAAAACCAAAGTTTATTGAACATGAAATGGACTGTCAATTCATTCAATAGAGGTAGAATGACAGTTCAGTTCAAACTCCTTCCTTCCGGCTTCCGACTGATGTACCTATGTTTCGCAGCCAACTGGTTACATCATTTCATTAAACGGCGCCGTTTAATCAGCAGCCATTAGTTGACTGCGACAAATATTGTTCTGAAAGTAGTGGATCCATTGGGTCCATACAAATCAATATCGTCCTCAGCGCATTAGACGTTTCAAGATCATTATTAGAACGTGAAACGCAAACGTTTCTTGTGCTCTGCTTAGAGCAAACCTAGCAATGGTAACTTAACATTAGGAATGCAGCCGTTCAGCATCCTGCAAGCATAACCTGCATAACAGAAAGCTAATAGTCCTACCTACCGCACGGCGCCACTTCTAAGACACTCATTTGCCACTAATTGCTGGCACGCTCAATTATACGGATTTCTTACATGTCATTCTGGCTGGACACTCGAATATTTGTGCTGTTACGTGATCATATTCGTATGAATTTTTGAGTTTGTTTGCTTTTTGTGTTTTTGAGTGTAGAGGATTTTGACCATGTTAGAACATCTATCGCAACTAGGTTATATTTTGGAATAGAACATGAAACTTGGGTGTAAGCTACAAAAAAAATAGACATTATCGACATTTTATTCTGTAATTTTAACATTCAAAGTGGTTCTGCTACGGAGCATTACATGTTTTGAAACTACGCACGGCACCCGGTATAAATAAGTATCAATCCTCGGCTTGGAGGATGGGCCGATGCATTTTATAATTGTGGGTACCGTTTTCTGAGCAACAAAAAATAGTTGGAATTAATTCGAGCTTTACTTTAGCTAAGGCTAGCAGACTCGTGACTTCTGTATGAATTCTAGGGTTGTGTTTGGGAACTGCATTTCAGGCACGGTTGAAGAATCCAACATCTTAGCTGCCAATATTCTTTTTACGCTATTTGAGTCTGATGAGATGGAACGAAAATACCTCGTGCGATAGCAAGCCAGCCAGTAAATTTCTTACCAGGTACAACAATTCAGGGCATAGGTACCGGACGTAGAAGGTATCACTCTTGAACGGTCTTATAATGGACCTTTAAATAGCCAGACAAATTATAGACAAGAAAGCGCTAAAGCCATAAAACGGTACACAGTTACATATAGGCACAATAGTCAATAGAATACGAGTACATATCAACTGTTATTTCTGTTACTACTTCGTAAGTAGCCCTCAAACGGTTAACGGAAAAGGAAGACGTATTAAATTTGTTTGGCTAACTTAACATTTAAAAGCCTAAAACCAAATTTTCATTAAAGGCTAAAATTTTCTGTGTCTGTTTAGAGTAAAATAATGTTCATTTAGTGTACAACCACCAGATTTCAGAAAGCCCAATCAATGACTTGATTGGGCTTTCTGAAATTAGTCGACAGACTGAGAAACTCAAGTAAACTGCTAAGATTGGCTAGCCGCAAGAAAACACTCATCTGAATATGAAAAAATTGGATTCGTTCTTAATTTGGAGTGGATTCGACAAAATATAAAAAGTTGTTGATGACCGAGAACCTTTAAGAAACCTGAGGCCCAAGAAAACTGATATTCTGTCAGCGGTAGCGTGTCAAAGGCGTCTGTCAAAAATGTAAGAGATTGACAAATTGTTCTTCAATATCTTTTTAATTATACACCGACTAAATCTGTGAGTAGGCAAAAATTGCGACTAATAAGCGACAAAATTTGGGAGGAATCAGATTGTGCCCTAGCTTTGGAAAGATTGGGTCAAGCTGTGGAGACTTCAGATCGACCACCTAGAAACGCTTATAACTTTTGAATCAGTGACCTTTTGATTCTGATATTTGTCGAATGATTCCGACTAATTAGTGAAAAAAATTGGGAGAAAATAGATCTTCGCTAGGTGCCCTAGCTTTTGAGATTCAAATTGGGCCAAGCTGGCGAGATTCTCCAGATCGGCTAGCTATAAACCCTTATAACTTTTGAACCAGTGACCGACTAATTCTGAAATTTGGTGACCAATTTCGAAATTATACATTAGTAGTCGACTACTTAGCGACTAATATTTTGTGTTATCAAAATTAAAATCACTGATGGTGGCCATGTTAGGAACACAACGCTGTCGAAATCGCCATTGCTAAAAGAATGGTACCTTGTCTAGCTAGGGCCTCTGACTTAAGTGAACGCAGAGCTTAATACGATCAAGGAATCACAGAATCAAAGCCGCCATTTACCCACATTGAAATCCTCTTACAAAACAGCTTACCCTCAAACAGGATCTTAAAGCCATATCAGGCAAATTGAATAAGTATGTGCTTAATAATGTTGTAGTGTCCATTGTTGGCTAGTAACCGTTGGTAAACATAACAATGTGAAATATCTGCCGCGCGATATAAATAACTCTCTCAGTGGGTCATTGCATGGCGCTAGGCCGGGCATACGGAGTAGTCGAAGCAGGAACTTTGTGTTGGTAGTTAGAAGGTATTGCTAAAAATGTTATTTACTTTATCTTCGTGTCGACGATTCCATAGCTATTATATATTTGCTTAGGCTAGCGTTAAGCATAAAAGATGGAGCATCATTTGTGGTGTGGCTCCACAGTCGCATTGTGGCTCATGGGAATCCATCCATCTGACTACATTGTACCTACACCGGTCCACATAACTTCGAAGTTTTCGAGTTGACTAACCAATACACAGACGTATTTGCAGTGACTGTCAAAGATTAGCAAAATTCATCTGACGACTTCCATCTCTGTTTGCTAAAAGTTTTGTCGCACTATGGCAGCTTCATTGACCCTTCTATGTGTTATCGGGGCTGTATTTGTACATTTTCCAAAATTCATAACTCCGAAGTTTTCGCCTAAAAATCGAATGCATTCTATCAAACATTGCTAAAAAGAACCCCTGTTATCTTTGTTGTTGTCGAGTTTAATACGCAGTGTGTATAGTTCCAGTTGTTGCATTGTTATAAGCTCAAGTCGACCAGTTATGCAACTAAACAATTGCATAAAACAAAAGCGCAACGGGCGGCACTAACATTTTTGTGTGTCTATTGAGAAAGTAAAACTTAAACGCTTGGAATAGGGCGACCTACCTCTTATAGCTACCGTTTACGTATGCGGTTTTGACTGGCTATTTGTTATTGCCAACTGACTCATAACCTTTGTAGCATACCTTTTGCAAGAAGTTGCTTGAATAAAAAACTAGAAATAAAAAAAAATATAAAATATTTTTACCATGGTGGGTTTTCCATAAGCAGTTCTTTGTTTGAAGCAATTGTTTGCTTAGGACTCTCTAATTGTCACCCTTATAAAAACTCACATCACAAAAAGAACCAAATTATGGCAACGTTTTTGGGTTAAACATGAGTATAGGAAAATCTTACTGCACACATTTTTTTTTATTTTGTAGCATTTTATGCAGTTTTATAAAATGGACTCCAAACCGGAACAGCTTACTCCAACTGAGACCTCACTAAGGTTTTATGTAGAAACAAGCAAGTAGAGGGGCCTTTTAAAAATGTTTAAGAGGTTAAGGTGTCAAGAAGATAATTTACTAAAGCCACTACCATTTAAGAAAGTTTCTTATATGTCGATAAAAACAGACCACGACCCAAGAAGCTTAAACATGAAAAAATTACTTACGGTATGTTTTACCAGCCCCTTCCACACAGCCGCTTAACCGTCGTCGCCGGAGTGACTAAAGTGATTGCGGTCGGAATAACTTACACCTGGAACTTTCAGCCCCGCTCTCTCCTTTTCGGAAAAAATAATAAGATTTGAATCATTTGAGTTTTCCACCTTTTTGTTTTTTTTTTCGGATATTTATGCAATGATACTCGAATGAAACTGAAAGTTCAAGGACCTCACCGCATCGTCAGTGAATGTGGAATTATATAGATTTATTCGGCTCATAATATACAATGCCTTGGCCAAAAGTATTGAGCACCCATGACATCTTTCAGTTTTATGAGGAGTATCAAATAGAAATAAAACAAAACGTTTTATATAGGTTTATTTTACTATTTATTAATTGAAAATTTATGTTTTGTGGGTCCACCCTTTGCCTTAATTACGGCAGAAATTCTTTTTGGTAAAGAGCTAACAAAATTTTTACAGTCTTCAGCAGTAATCGCTACCTGCGCCTAGAATGGAACGCATTCTAGGCGCAGGTAGCGTTTCAAATCCTCTCTGTTGTTAATTGTGTGGCGCCTAACTCTACGCCTTAATAAACCCCATAAATGTTCTATGGGGTTCAGATCTGGTGACTGGGCAAGCCAGTCAAGAAGCTCTGTGTTATTTTCCCGAAACCATGTCATAGTGCGGGCAGATTTGTGGCATGGCGCATTATCCTGCTGGAATTTAACACCATCCATTTTCGTGTCGCCGAAAAGTTTCGTGAATGAAGGCAGCAACGCAGTTTGTAGTACATTTATGTACTTAGTAGAGTCCATGCGGCTCTCACACACCAACAATTCGCCAACTCCAGAATCGGTCATGCATCCCCAGACCATTATGCTGCCGCCGCCGTGTTTTACGGTTGGGATCACTCACTGTGGCTTAAATTCTTCGCCGACCCGGCGACGCACAAAGGTCACACCAGGTGTACCAAAAATCTGCAATAAAGAAAAAAATATTGAGTTTCGCAAAAAAAAATAACTTCATCTATGCGTTTGGTTTTTAAACCATTTTATAAAATTTTATTAGGGCATTAAATTGACTTACTCACCTCAAAGTTTGATTTGTCTGACCACAAAACATTTGACCACTCTTCAGCGGTGAAAGTTCGGTGTTTTAAGGCCCATTTATACCGAGCTTTTTTGTTGTTGTCGGAGAGCCATGGCTTCTTCCTAGCTTAACAGCCTTTCAGACCAGCTTCCTGAAGTCTTCTACGAGTAGTTCGAGCAGAAATTGATTTCTTAATTTGTTCTGAAAACTCAGCAGCGCAATTTCTTAACGACTCTCTCAGTAACTGACGATCCTGACGGTCTGTGGTGATGCGCCCGGTTCTCGGTCTATTTTGATGTGAACCGGAAGCAGAGAATCGCTTAATAGCATATTGCACGGATCGGCGCGAACATTTCACAGTTTTGGAAATCTCTACTTGTGATTTCCCTTGCTCATGCAGAAGCTGTATCTGCACACGTTTTTCTAAAGAAAGTTCGTTTCGCTTTGGCGTATTGCAACGATAACACTTAAAACTTTGAAATAAAATACCAAAGGCGCACTAGATGTGTTCACAACGAGCGATGGTAGCGAACTGATAAATAAATACAAAAATTGTAAAAGACACATTTTATTGCAGCCATGTGTTTTATTGCTAGCTGCGGCGTGGGTCATTGTTTTTAAATATTTGTAGATGACCGACAAAAGAATACTTCAACAGTAGATTTGGTTTTCTCCCATACTTACCGTGAACGAGCGAAATTTGTAAGGTGCTCAATACTTTTGGCCAAGACTGTATGTGTCCAAGCAAAATAATCATCCCAAACATCCATACGCCAATTTCACCAATGAATCTGAACGCGATCTTGCAGATCCAAATCGCATTCTAGAGACGCTGTCAATTTTCCTTATCAGCGATGGCACTGACATTTGTTTCAGCCCCGTACTATGAACGAACTTGTTTTGTTCTTCAGCTACTAATATTATAGATCTACCAGAAAGTGCAAAGTTTGACGCATCACCTTTCGTCGCTGCCGTCATCACTTGACACTGGCAGAATAGTCGTCATCGGCTCAGTTGCCAAAGAATGCAAAATAAATCCAATGTGCTCGACTGTACTTATCCATCGAATAATTTAGTTGTATTGTATGTCTACAGTTATAACTAATCAAAAAACATACTTTGAATTATTCATTTATTTGTTCTTCAGGGGAACTCTGAGTGGGTCTCCTCCAACCTCTGGACCACATGAGTTAGTTTTACGTCTATTATCACCGGAAGGGTTTTATCTTTGTTTTCCTTCCAGAATCAATAAATCAGCGGATACAGTAGCTGCAATTCACTAGACTGGATTTTGTATTCGCATGCCTCGGAAGTTCGTTGGCCAAGATTTACTTCAACCAGGTATTCGGGAAGCTCTCCGGCTAAATTGAGGGCTCCAAGGATGCGCATTGGTCCATCCCTGTTGGATGACCAATGCGTATCCTTGGAGCTCACTTGACCAATACTTATTGATGTTTCCTTCAAGAGTGAAGCCACGGACGAAGTCGGCCAGGTAATTTCCGATAAGGTCTGGTACTCTGAGAGACTGTCTCATTTTAAAAGGAGCATGTTTTCACTTCCAGGACCATCAAGATCCACAGGTCCGCCAGCCATTTTCGGAATGTTCTTCTCGTGAAAGATGGCCGCGTCGTTAAGTACATCATATAATTTACAAATCTTTTTAGAAGAAAATAAACAGTATTCATGAGTGAACAAAATATGTAATTCCTTAATCTATACTTAATCTAATTGTTGATTCCAAAGAATTTTATGTTTCCTTCCAAAGGAATGAAGTTAGATTCAACCTAAACACCTTTTTTCTCCTCCCATTTCATAGTTCCGGCAGAAAGCACCTTCCCCGAATCTTTTCTTCCAAAAGCAGATCTTATTCTAAATGATATCTTTGAAGCGGCCTCAATATAGAACTCAAGCATAGGGGCTCCTAAAAAACTATTATGCACCTAATGACAATTATAATTGTCCATAGGTGCAATGACAGTAATAGCGGCAGATACATCTTCTGTGTAGCTTTGGCCGTTATCAGTAGGATATCTCCCAGCTCTTTTAGTACTCCAGAAATTGATCCTGGACTGTTTGCCTCTTTTAAATAACATATGATTTATGAGGACATTGGCAACATCTGAAGACTTAGATTTAGTGCGCTGGTTAATTTGGTGTAATATTTATCTTCCATTACTATCAAAATGGATTGAGCTAAAGGCCCTAAACTTCTGAGCACTCCAGTACGTCTTTCCGGGGCCAGAGTAATCCCTTGCAGTAAAGGAATATGATGGTTTACTAGACCATACTGAGATATGTTTTGTGTCAGCCCCTTATCAGTTAGTTCACGCCTAATTGTCCTACCGCTAGAATCGCGATTCAAACTTCTTTTTTGAACTGACTTTCTCACTTTGAAGCGTGTCACTCCAGTTCATCATACATCGACTTAAATAGAGTCATTATCTCTAGGTACTATTGAAGTGGCAACCAGAAAATTAAGTCTTATCCCTGCAGATTTCATCTATTCAACAATTGTCTGAATACTAAGAGTAACACCACTAAGTGTTGCAGTGTATGAAGATATTTTCTGTGGCCTTCAGGATCATTTTCTTCTTTTCTTAAGCAAGTGAATACGGTCATTAATACTCCAGACAATTCATCAGAAACATCAATATCTATTGTCCCTGCCCCCAAATCAGTTATCTTTTTTGAAACATCACCTATTTCTCCCAGTATAAGATTACAGGTCCTAACAATCTTATCAATTTCTTCATCCCTTTCTTTAGTAGGGTCTACATCCATAGTTGTACTTGTCGAAGCTATCACGATGAGATGTTAATAGAAGATTGCAGGTTACTGACGGAGTTCACAATCCAATAAAGTGACTCCAGGACGATCGACACGTGAAATGTCGTCTTGAAGAGGTCGCTGGTTACATCCAAATCCCTGCAGTCACGGTGCAATTGGTAAGGTTTCGGGTACGTCTCACGGTGCCGGCACTAATTTGCCTCAACCAGACCTAAATCTGCTCTGTTAGCGGCGTGGGCATTAGGTGTCTACATTTCGAAACTTCGACACGACGTTGGCAAGGCGACCAGCAGCCAAGCCAATGGCCCTAGTTGTAATGGGTAAAGGTATAGCTTCTTGGGTCATGGTGTCCCCTACGGATGACAAAGCACTATCAGCAGTGCTACAGCCAAGAAAAAGCTTTCCCCTGGAAACTTGTTCTCTAAATGCTTACTTTTTGCAGAATCTGCATTAACTTGATTGGATACATTTTGTATAAATTAAACCATTAGTTTATTATTAAACAAACGTGCAAGTGACGCGCGGTTAGTGTGTCGGGTTGTCAAAACTTGTCATAACTTCTCCCCTATCCAAAACTTGTATCGATACCGGTAATAGATTTTTGGTTTCGGATATCTGATAGTTTCGGTTACAGTTACGAAGCTCCTTAACTCTTAACTCTGCTCTAAAGCCATTTCCATTCGGGTTTCATTTTTGTTTATAGATAGATTTATATTGACGTATTTATCGCTCAGATTGGCAGGCATTCCATGTAAAATATTATATATATATACTTTAATAGGTATAGATCTGATTAGACTAGAAGCCGGCTCCAATATAGTTGGAAAAAATCTGAGAAGATTGATTGCTATATCGCGGGCTTCACAAATTCGGGCTGCGGGCGTAGTTTGACGACCACTCTAAATGTATGACATAACTTATGCACGATAATTACAAATCTCTGCCATTAATTATTTTTTGTGGATCATTAATTTAAATGCCAAAGCACTGTGGTATAAACGTAAGACATGTGACATTTAAAGACATAACTCTAAGATTGGATATTGCAAAAGTGCAGTAACGCCGGTAACAAATGATATGACTCCCACGCATCGCATTAAACGTATTCTGAATTGACTCAATTGACTTTTACGAGTTGCGTGGGCTGAAACACACACATTCTTTTGTTTCGCTTAATTTAACATTTGCGTTCAAAGTTGATAGGGTAAATATTGCTTTATTTTTAATTCGACTGCAGTAAAAAAGGACGTTTTTAAAACCAAATAATGAAAGTTTATTTATTTATGTAGGAAATCGTGTTGAGGCTGAGATTTCTCAAGCTTTGAGCGAAATATAACAAAATTAAATATTTCTTTTTATGATTTTGTCAATCTATAAAAAAATTACTGTTGATAGTCCACACTTATCCAAAACCTTTATCAGTAAATCGTAAGATAACTTCTTGGTATAAAATAACATCACTCATTGTAGTACTATGAGAACTTGTTTGATACGCTCCATATAAAAGACATAAACGAGCATGCACCTCTGAAATCAGATAAAAATCAAAATGTTTATATTATGTAAATAGATTATTTATTTTATTATTTTAAGTTTCTTTTAAAAGCTATTTAGTGTAAATGCAAATATATGGTTTTATTTTAAGTATCAAATTTATAAAATTCTCCTATATTTAAGATGTTTTTAATCAGTTAATTAATTATTTTACCAATTATATAATCTAAACATGGTCACATAAACTTATATTTTTATGACTTATGCCTTCGGGATCAGATTGTAATCATTAACAGATTCGTTTTCTGATATAAATCATGTCATGTGTATAACAAACCCCTTATAGAATTTGCTTTTCACAATTAATTTTGAAATAATTATTTAATTGCACTGAATACCTTTTTGTACATGATAATTATTTTAAGCGAGGGCTCAAAAACAATTAGTCAATACCAGAGGGTTTCATATCTCACGAAATGATCCATTGTTGAACAAAAAACCGGTCAAGTGCAGCCGTACTTTCGCAATTAGTGTTCCGTATTATCAAATGTAGAACTTAGTTTTTTAACTGAACTCCTATTTAAACAGGAGCTAAACGTAGTAAAAACAAAGCTAATTTTGCATTTTGTTCTTTGTAACTGTTTGGTCTCGCTATTGATACTCGTACACCATGTCATCAAAATGGCGTTGGTAAGGATTCTTTATGCACGTTTTTTCGCTCATCCTTGGCAGAAAGCTCTGCTTACAATCTTATGGCGGCGTAAGCGTAGTGCCGACATACTGACTGAGTTTTAGAGCGTCGCTGAGATGAGATTACGATTTGGATTCATACGTTTGGTAAATAGAAATACCAATAAGTCCCATTATATATCACAGAACACTAAAACCATGATATCTCACCAATCACTCGACCACATACACACGTACTTATCTGCACATACACATACGGACTATTTAGTGCACGGTTATATAAAAAGCACATAATGCATGTATCGGTGAAGCCAGATAATCGAACCGGGAGAATGTTTTAATTAGGTTAACGATTGGGAGCGGGGACGAGCGTCGTGACGTCATCCGCTAATGAACGGCGGGTCCACAAATAATGTGCGTACAAATACTTTACTTCATACAACTGGTGGAGGCGCGTGCACACATGTAAAGGTCTTGTTTTAGCAGGGAGAAAGGGGGAAGGTGACTTTTGAATATTTTTCGTAGTCTATGGTTGGGACTCTCGACCAAGTGACATTTTAGTTGCAGAGTATTACTATAATACTGGTAGATAACGAGTACCAAAAGTCCAAAATTAAATTGGATTGACCACGTGTCATTTCGGAAGCACTCTGCTCGTGTTCTTACCATAATATGCCAAGAACCCGAGCAGAGTGCTTCCGAAAATATAACTATGTAACGGAATCTAAATTCAAGGATGAAATCCTGAGTGGTTAGACTGTCTGTCCGGTCGATCAGGTAACTTTTGTCATAATGAAAAAAATTATATGACTTTTGATAATAAATGATTTATAAAGTAACAAACCCTTTAAAAATATTTTAAAGTTTAAATGTTTGGTAAAAATAAAAAATCATTATATATTTCGATCATATATTTTGTAAATATCCGTCGTCGCCGTGGATTTTCATGTCGCGCCTTCGCCGCCGTGGATTTAATCGTCGCGCGCGCGATGTCCCGGCGCGCCACCGCGATGCACTACTTGTTTAAATAAGCTTTTCGTTTGTTATTGTGTATATTAAGTTCATATTCGTAATGGCGAATGCGAACAAGCTTTAAAACGAAAATGAACACCGTTTACAAAACCTTGTTCACAATTCGCGAATCGGCAAAGAAAATATCAGACAAGAACGATCTTCACGCCACCCGAAAGGCCACCAGAAAAAGGAATTAAATAACCTGGTTATTTAATTCCTTTTTCTGGTGGCCGAAGAAGCGCGCTTTTAGAGTTTGCTTCATTTAAAAACCGTACCACGCCGGCTCGCCGCCGTCGCCGTGGAAAATTTCATTAGAAGATCTCCTCCTAAGAGTTTCAAAATATTTCTATTAACCAGTACTGCGAGGGTTTTCATTTATTATCGTATTGATGTCTCCATATTGTATAAATCAATAAGATAAATCTTACCTTTTTTTAAAGTTTATAATATTATACCCATCCATCTTTATTTCTCAATGCACTTCTAGTTTCTACAAGTCAATATTTTAGAATGTTGTACCACATAAGCAACACATAAAGAATAGACACATGTCTATTCTTCATGTGTTGCTTCTACACCAGCGAGTCGTTGAGATAAAAGTTAAGTTTTGATAACATGAGTATCGAGAAGAGCTTTACCTTTTTACCCAGCCCAGTTTGACGTCAATGTCCACTCAGTACTGTGCGAAAACCAAAAACTTATATGTGTGCGAGCACTTAGAACCAAGTGT
The DNA here is from genome assembly GCA_905163435.1 of Mamestra brassicae. Taxonomy (NCBI): domain Eukaryota; kingdom Metazoa; phylum Arthropoda; class Insecta; order Lepidoptera; family Noctuidae; genus Mamestra; species Mamestra brassicae. The sequence continues at coordinate 4,543,828 of LR991009.1, forward strand.
ATGAAGTCAAGTCTCTGTATACTCAACATTCTGTGCCCCAGGCGGGTACCGTTCCCTATCGATACGCATTTCGATTCAATCGATGTTGAAGATTATCGATAAACGTTGATTTATTTTGACTGAGTTTTTTGTTATTTATCGATTGCGGATCGTTATTTCGCTGTGTAGCTGTGAGTATGTCCATAAATTAGATGCGAATGGCGCAGTGGCGGAATGTGATAATGGTTTTGGGTTTGATTCCCTAAAAAAATTAAACACTTTAAAGGCTTAATACAGTGTATCGTTGTATTTTTATATGTGACGTGCAAGTCTAACCTAACTTGAATACCCTAATATTTAACCTAGGTTAATACTGCACAAAAAAACAAGAATGATGTTGAGCAATAACTAAAAAAAGAAAAAAATTGTTAAAATAATAACTTTTATCAAAATAATGTTGTAAGCTATCATAGTACCTCCGCCTCGTTCTTACTCCGCGTGTTAGAGAGAGACAGCAACAAGTTTAGGGTAGCTAAGTAGACACATTCACATCAACTTGGACTTAATGTTTTACGTGTCACGATTCCTACTACCTATAATATTGTGATGCTCCTCCTTACCTAAATTATATTTACTAGCTACTTAAAAACGAATATCAACAAAACTTATTGCGATATAAAATAATTTTAGAAAGGCTATAAATGTCTCCAGAATAATATTTATACGACCTTGGCTGTATGGGCAACGATTTACTTGTAATATCTCATATATTTAAATTTTTTTATGTCTTTGTTTGGACATTCTATTGTTCAAATAATTAATGTGGTGAAAGAACTATAAAAAATTACTTGATCGCCAAAGATTGCTTGATTTGGGTTTATTTAAACCTGCTTTTACACGAAGGTTACTGGTGTGGCCTGTTTCGTCATTAATTTGAAAGATTAGTTGCTCAAAAACGTGGAAAACGAGAGATAAAGAACTTTTCGGAACTGAACAGCGAATGGTTGTTGATACAGGAAATGCATTTTGCATGCCAACGAAGTCCTGGGTTAATAGCTAGTATAAGTTTTAGTTTGTTTCTACCTTTCATTTCACCTTTTCAGTATTTTAATCACAAGAAAATAATCAATGTTTTAATCACCGGTAATATTAAATAATAGGTATTTAATATTTCCGGTGATTAAAACATTGATTATTGAGTAAATGCCTTTTTTTAAGTTATACTTCTTTTGGCGCGATGAAGAAAACTGATGAGAGTGAATTTTTACTATGTGCGCGCACACCGACACCTGAATTCTACATCGTGAAGTTAGTTCTAGGTGGCATGAAAATCGATAACTATGTTCAAGTTGTCTATTCTAGTATTTTTTTATTGTCTTTTGTTTCTTTTATGTTTGAATTTCGAAGAAGAATGTGGTTTTAATTTCGAAATAAAGCGCCAAAATATAAGATACAAATATTTTGATAAAAGTAATTGATTAGACACTAATTTTTCCCGCGGCTCAGATCCTAGAAGATTTTATTGGAATATGATGATTTTTCGAAGACATTAAACAGCCTCTTCATGAATGAGTTTTCTTAATCGGATTTGTTTGTACAGTAGAACGGAACAAAGAATTTTACCGTTTATAATAATTATTAGTATTGACTATTTTGAAAAAAGGAGTCTCGTAACTTATATGTCATTGTAAGTAGGTACCCATAAACTTCTCAGGAACACACCATCCAGAATAGAAAGTTGGTATTAATTTCAAATACTACTAACAAAACATTCGAATCAAAAAAAAAAAATTGCATGATATCTGCCCTATTTTATGAACAAACAGTTTTAAAACTATGAAACGTATCAGTTATTTAGCGTAATAGACTTAATTGGCGATCGTTCGAACGCAACAAATTGAAGCTGAAAACAATACAAATATTTTAAAACTTTTATATTTTTTTAGTTGTGAATGTTTTTTTTTTCCATACGCCAAAGAAGTATAACTTCTAACGCGTGTACATACGTACACACACTCTTTTTTATTTTTTTAAGGATGGGAAATCATCAAATGACTTTTTCCGCTCTGGGTGGAGCAGAAGGGCGTGTCAGACTCTTACTGACTAAAACCCATCCGTGTTCCTTCTAAAGCCCTTTGCGTTCCAGGGCCGCGGTGACTCTTTCGAACAAATTCCGCAACCCTGGCAGGCTCTGGCCCTAGCAGGCCCCGTCTTCTATGCTGACATCTCTTTGAGGCGCGCGTGAAACACAACGCGCCATCGACCCGGGCCTGGTGGTGATAGGACAGCGAGCCACCCAACGCTCGCCGTCCGCAGGCCCGCATGCAGTAAATGCCTACATTGAGCGCTTAACAGGAGGGCTACTCTCTAAGCCCGAAGTCCGTAGTTTCGGGCTTGGTTGCGGGCGTATTCTAGTCCGTATCACCTAACCACTAAGAATTATTGACAACACTATTTGACAGTAAATCGTGTTGTCATTCATTCTTAGTTCTGGTTCGGAACTAATCGTCTAGAAACTATCGTAAGTCCGTAGGTGATATGGAGTATAGAAACCCTGTATAGAAACTCCGTAGGAACGTGTTTCTTTCCGTTGTCTTGTTTACGGCTCTTTTTCACCTGAAAAGTTTATACTCATCGACAACGGACATCCATCAATATTGGATCTGTACGGTATGTGTTCTACCCTACAAGCGCACCCTCCTACAAAAATTATTTATAAGCCGATAAAAATAAATTATTCCCTCCAGCACACCCTGGGCAGATCTAAGGGGTTTGATGTCACAGCGGAGTGTCAGCGAGCAAATGCTGAGATGGTAACCCTTTCGGTATATGCACACTCAGCACTATTTTATTACATCATTGTTACGTTTCATTATGTTTCCTTTTTTTTGTTTTACTATGTGTTTGTTAGTGTTGTGTCTGTGTCGATTAAATGTTTTCTATTCTACTCTATTACCCTGTTACTGGGTTGTGGTACTTTTGCAGTCACTGCATGTAAAATACAAGTAATTAGTTGCATTACTGGCAGCCAACCCCAATATACATAGTTGAGAAAAGGCTAGTCAGATTGACCCCAGGCAAACCAACGCAGCTGACTCGTGTACGGTGGCGGCCAGCTGACAAACCATTTGATCTCCACCATATAAAAATAAATGATGCTGACACTTGCTGTATCCGTTAAAACTCCTGTCAAAATGCGAATACTATTCAACAATGGCTTCTGAGATAGACTTCGGACCATTCACTGCTATATTCCTATAGCCCATCGTACAATGACCTCAATAAGCAGTCAGGCAATGTAATTGGGTCCCCCTGTTAGAAAAAAAAGACAGTCATAGGCTGGAATTGGCTGATAAATGGCGCTAGGCTGACACCTATCACTTTGTGTGTTAATATCGTCATAAGAGTGCCGTGGGCGTACAATAGTATAGTAGTTCTGTCCTTTTTTCTATTCTACAATTATATTTAGAGTCTCTTTCTGTAGATGAGTTGGTTTCTTTTCCTTCTTTGCATTGAAGTATTTTCTGGAAACTTGAAGGGCTATTAACGTAATAAATCATCCAAAACCTTGTCTTGTTTTTGACAGATTGACACTGAGATTGGAATGTGAATGTTCTGAAAAATGGGACTGGTCAACTCGACTGAGGTATAAATAAAACCTAGCAGTAGCACAGTATTCTAAATTGTGGTTGCAAGATTAATATTGCCGATTGAATATTTATATAGCCATTGGAGAATTCAATAAAAACGCAAGTAGCATTCAAACATGCAGAAAATTAAAATTTCAAAAGCGCTGGTATGAAACAAATTGACTTAGTCATTTTATTCAAACGAAGTAAAGGATTATGTACCATTAATATTTATAGGAATTAACACTTTCTTGCGCCCACGAGTCTTATTGTTCGACCCATATGCTGAGTTCTGGGCACTGAAAGTGTTACGGTAGTCCTCACGCTCGTTTTCTTAACCTGGATCAGTAGGACTGACAGGTGGCAGTAAGTGTGAAGAGATATTATGGAATTATTACAAGCTTTTATTTAGTTTCACTTGTACCGTTGTCTGTCTATAATCACCAGTGATCGGAATAGGCTGAGATATTTACAGTTTGTAGAACAGAGACAAAAATCGGAGACTTCCTTAGAACTAATTTTTTTTTTACCAGTAAATTTACCCGAGTTTTAATGACATGAATTTTTAACATCTTCTTATTAATATTTAATTTATAAATGCTTTTCGTTTTTACACGACTGTTTAAAAAAAAAGGAGTGCAATGTTTTCATGGTTCACGTGATCTTTATTTCTTTAATCCACCATACTTTTGATCGACCAAATTTTAGATCAGAAGTAGAAAACGCGAGCAAACAACTTCAGAACTCTCACAATCGTCTCTTCACTGTAGACACAAGTTTTTCCCGAGATTTGTTGACTTCAACACGAATTTCTGGGACTGTTAGGCGTCTATTTCGCTTGCTGGTTACCACAGTAAATCTTAATATTAGTCTGCTAATTCCGGAGAAATCACATAACGAAATACAAATCCGTTTTTTTTTCTGTTACTATGATAAACTTACATAATGCTATAAGTAACTTAGCGTAGCTCTTCAAAAATGTCTACGTCTACGAGGTTACTTCTAAAGCATGACTTTCTTAATAAAAAATAATCATCGGTCCTCAAGATCAGAAAAACCCGCGTAACAAACATTCAAAAAACAAACAGTCGAATTGAAAACTTTCTTTTTTTAAGTCGTTAAAAATGTAGAACCATGTGAAAAATTTTCTAAGGAAGAATATTTAAGCAAAATACTTTTTTATAGAACTAATAAGACGTTTAAATTCATGTAATTAAAGTTCTGGTAAATTTACTGATAATTGTATCTGTTCTACAAACTGTAGGTAAATATACTCTTGCAAGTTTGACAAATTTGACACACTTTCCGGTTTCCGATTGAGCTGAAAATTTTCACGCAATCGCGTGACAATGCAATATAACATGGAGCTTTTCTGACGAAGGAGCTGGAAGGTGGCCATATGATCTCCGTAATAAATCGACGTAACCGCATCGAGTTTGGGCTCGTTTGATTGGTCTTAATGAGTACTTTGGCCCTAGATAATATCCATATTTGCATGTGGATCATCTCTCCTCATCAGATTTGGGAAAATAAGTTCGTTCCATTTGTTATGAATGTGAATTATATTAAGCGAAACGGATAGAATGAGAAACGTTACAAATATTGAACCAGTAATAACATAACTAATTTGAACACGATTTTACTTTAAGTTACAATTCCTAATAATTAAATAGATATGTTGTTCAAATAAAACATAAATTACATAACACTTAGTGCTTAAAACATCACATATGTGTGCGTATTACGAATTACTACGTGTTGCGAACTACGCCGTAATAAATCCCGAATCATAAATACTAATAAGTTAAAAATAAAAATAGTTTTTTTTTCAAACAAGCTTTTGTAGCTTGTTAATAAAAATAACTAAAAAAAATAATTAAATTCTTATAAGAAATACACCATTTTATAGGTACATTTTATCCCATTTTTTTTAAATAAAAGCGCGTTACACTTTCTTTATTTCTCTTGCCGTCAAAATGTAAGAAACATAAGCTGGTTTAAAAAATCTCTTTTTTATTATAATCAACCCCTTGTAAACGTGCAACCACAATTTGTTTTTCTTCATATCTGTGATAAGCTGATAAGTGATCGTATCTTTTCTGGTGTAGAACCAGGTTGGGTATTTGGGTTTGAATGGTACATTTCTGTAAGGCCAACCTCAAAATGAAGATCTTTTAAGTGTTATCTTTGTCCATAACCACTTTTCAATCAATTTATTCGTCGGTCCGCATTTTCAGTAAAATTGTTCAAAAGAGGATTCGTGTTTCTTCTAAAAGTACCGTGTTCTATCTATACAAACTATACGTATAATACGATAATCATTTCTCCTACAATGATTGAGGTGGTACTTAAATTGTAAGCACACCTTAACTAATCATCTGAACATGTAATGGTCAAATTATGACTTATGACCACTACGGATAAAATGCGCGCCATACTTTTTGCATTCCAAATGCATAACCTCCCTGCCATCACAATCTATGGGAAAGTTATTCCTGGAATGAACGATAAGGGAGTGCTTCCTTCGATATCGCCGTCTGGCTCCAACGTTGTGGTAGACGTGTGTGCACAAGAGACGGCACTACTTAAGGAATGTCGCACAGCATTTTATTATTATTCATCGAAAGTATGATCAAGAGAGGACGGTTATAAATTTATATTTTGTATCAATCTTTGGGTTTTGTTTACTAATTGTTATGGTAGTCTCAGGTTTTGACGAATCTTTTGGCTTACTGGACACCTCTAAAAATAACCGGCCAAGTGTGAGTCTGACACGAAGGGTTCCGTACCATAAACCAAAAAAACACGTTTCTTCTATGAGAGCTCCCTTTAATTTTAAAGTTAATTAATTTTTATTTGTTGTTTTGTTATAGCGGCAACAGAAATACATCTGTAAAAATTTCAACTGTCTAGCTATCTCGGTTCATGAGATACAGCCTGGTGACAGACAGACGGACAGTGGAGTCTTAGTAATAGGGTCCCTTTTTACTCTTTGTAGAAAAATAGTGTCCAAATTCTTCTAGTTATCATAGGGTGATTGGATATCTGCGAGCAATAGTGTCAATAACTTTTATTGATTTTAAAATTATTTGTTCGAGTTGATACAGGACGCTTGTGTTCAACAGTAAACGTTTTAAGGCTAATAAAAGTAAGTTTTATGAGGAAAATTATTTTAGTCATTAATTTCAGGCCTATCCCATTGACTAAGTCAGCCTTATCCGGAATGTTATCCCATTTCCGTTGTCTTGCTCACCTGACTTCGCTCGACTGCTCATGTAATCTCATTGGTGCGCCGCACGGAAACATTACTGTGACGTCATCTGGCGTCTGGAGGGTCTAATTATTTTTAACTGTAAATGTTCCAATTCGAAAAGTAACGGTAAAATTTTCAGTGTAACCACTGAAGTTTTATGAGAGCTCCTTACCAGCTTTATTTAAGATGTCCTGGATTTCAAGTATTCATGGTAATATAAAAGCTTCGTTGCATTTTGATGTTCTTCTGACTACGCCCATAAAAATTAGCTTGGTTTATATTGACTCATATGTTTTTTTTATCAATATTTTAGGTACTAACAATCGCTTGAGAAATTTTGAAATCTTAATTACAGCGAAACAGCGTGTTCAATAATATTATTATCAAGCAGACCCCTAAGGCAAGTGATTCTAGCTAACCCGATAACTGCATTTACACAAAAACAAGCAAAAAACCCAGCATTAAAGTGCTCATTATGTATTTATTATCTAATAGCATATCTCGTTAAATGCGAAGTTTGTAGAAAAAATAAACAGTTATATATTAGGTTATGTAAGTTGTTTTTATTTAAATCGCCGGTTAACAAATTACTGAGTTGTGGGTTGACCACGTATTGGGATGATAGCTATTATGTTAGTTGATGGCTTGAAATGCGGCGCTCGCGCAGGCTGGGTGTTGTTGTTTGTAGATAGAGGGTGTTTGAGTCAGCTGATCGAATATTGACAAGGGTTGTTTTTTATTTATTACCTGTTAATGGCAGGAAGATGATGAACGGCTGAATAACACCGAAAACCGAACCGAAGCTTCGCTATTAAATTAAAATTTGTTAAAAAAAATTGTAATGAACCGTACTTTATCAGTATTTACGCTGTTTGTCACTAACATCAAAAACAATAATTTAATTTATTTTTAATGAAAATAATATCCACACGAGAATTCTATACAACATACAATTGACTACCATATCTACATACCAATTCATAATTAGATTATCTAACAAAAAATAGTCCTGAACTGATCGAAACTGTTCAATAGACTTATATTCGAACCAATCAGCCCGCTATCCATATAAACTAGCCAAGAATAATATAGCCAATCCCACCAGAAAAAGATGTATCCTATCATTAAAGAAACTGTGTGTGAAACGCACTTTTAAAATAAGTCGGGTTATATCTAAACGACCGTAACTCTTACCATCAATATTATCGTAGTAAGACCGCTTCAAGTTTTGCAAAATTATATTGCGTCAGAAGAAATATGGTGGTCTCTTTCTAATGTATGGTTAATGCAAAGTGCGAGAGAGAAGGGTGACGAAGCTCGAGTCTCACTAGCGGGACATCGACCAGCAGCTTTCAGAAAAACTTTGACGTAGTATCGCAGCGTTGCAACTTGGAAACTTTTGGTTCGTTGTTATTGAACTTTTATGAATAGTTCTGTAATAAATGCCTAGTGCCTTAATATTCATTAATTTGGGACTAAACATGAGTAATGTAATAATTAAAAAAAAGATACGCAGACGAAGTTTTGCCAGGCCAGCCAATATAAGATATAAAATTAGTAATAAAATCTTTTGTATTTTTTATCGGAAGTTTAAATTAAAATGTTGCTGCGTACTATAAACTTGAATTAATTGTATGTTTTTTGTGTTGGGGTCTACATGTCAGAAAACTTGTCACAAATATTACCATATTTAGAAAATCCATAAAAATACCTTCGTCAATTTGCGAGCTACAACGCTATTCTACTAAGGTTACTTGCCCCGTGGACATCGACAAAAACCGTGCAGCCTGCGGTTGTATGTGTGCGTATCGTCGTGTTCCTATGCACACACACACAGGCGTGCCCGCATACCGAGCTGCGCGCGCGCTGGAGAAACCGTGCGCTTTGCATTCAACACTCAGTTGTAAAGCAACTTTAGAGGTCATCAAACGCTATATAGGGACCCCTTATAACTTCACACGTCAAATTATTTTGACATATTTATCAAAAACTGTCGAAAATACTATCTTAAAAGTTAGTTCTACCTAACTTACTAAGTTCTACTTACAAAGTGTCGTAACAGTTAAGTGCTACTTGAAAGTTGTCATAGTGCTATGAACATTGTCATCCCGGTTCCGACGTGTTAAGTTTCAGTTAAGTTGGAGGTTTCATTAAGTTTGTGTTAAGTGAAACTATGAGTGGTTGTGAGTTTAGTGATTGATACCCGCTCTCATGTTGGATATGGAAGGATTTGACTCCAGTTGAAAATGTGGGAAAACATTTTCTACGTTAAATCTGTGAGGAAAAAGGGGACCAGTGTATAGGTAAGTCTCATTTGCATGACATAGTCGTAACTTAAGTTATATTTAACTTAGAAGTACACTTTCTAAACAACTTTAGATTCAGAGTCGACGTTATATAGAATCGGGCGCACCAAGTACTTCATCGTCGCCGTCGTCTGAAGAAAACGAGTCTGAGGACCCACAACAGGCCCATGATGATGTTTTTAACAAGCTGGTACGAACGACGTAGATGTTGAAAGAACGGAGAAACCTTCGAACTCTGAGGATGTTGGAGATAAAGCAGGGACTGAACTCAATACCCAGACCAACATGACGAGTCAAATATTGTTACAAAAAAATCGTTACGTAATCGCCCCGTTATTTGAAAAACAATATAAAAAGCAATCATGGTGAATTTCTAGGTGCTCACTCTGCATCCATTTGATACACAATGTTCTTGCCATTTTGGACATCTGTCTAGCAGAGTTTAAAACTGAAGAAACTTAACAATATAGTCGTTTTTCCAGGTGAAATAATCCCCTAAAAACATCTCCTTGATTGTCTCTTTCAAATTGATACATTTGATAACTCCCAGTAGTCGGGTTTTCTGCTTTGGGCTGATTACCTGTACTTACAATTTTCGCCTTCGTTTAGGTTTCCTATTTTAGGAAAACAAGTAGCAATGCACTTCAGAAGCTTGTGAGGGCTTAATTCGACAAATCTCTCAATTTGCATATTTATTGCTTGATCAGTGTAACCATCAGTGTCTTGATACTTATAATTGATGTATTTTGCGATCTCCTTCAGAAGACCCATCATTTCTCTTATGGTTGTGTAATTACTAACAAGTTCAAACAAGACCTGACCGTTGTGGACAACTTTACCCTTAAAGGTTTTTGTACCATTCACGAAATTCACAACTAGATTCCCTCTTTTTTCGATTCTGAACACATTCTTTTTGTTAAATATAGCAAGGTCTCTTGTGTTCGAGCCTTGCTCCAGTTTGCTTAGTAAAAGTCTTCAACCTCTTTTTCAAGTGACACGAATAAGACATCACTCAACCTCTTTAGTTTATCACAACAGACCTTGCTATTGCAGATTCACCTGTTCACTCTCCAGGCTTGCCAGCACTTGATCTTGCAAATGTTAATCCCTATTGCTATCGGCATTTGTTGATTGGGCTAAATAGAGTGAGGTATTCCATACTTCGTTGACTCACGGCGTGAGAGTGCAATTGGGTATTTTTGATTAAGATGGATCATTGTAGTGGCAAAAGGGTTTGGGTCTTTAGTACATCTTGAACTTCTTTCTTTCTTTTTTATTTGTGTGGTAAAGTTTTTAGTACTTATTATGTCAAGACTCTTTTGGTTCATCTTAAGAATGAGCTTGGCAGCCTTAAGAATGATTGGTTTGGTTGGACTATATTTCTCTTTAGTTTCCATAGTTATAAAGCTGTTATTACATCTTCAAACCGTTTAGGTTCATAATGTCCAAATCTCAAAATGTACAGAAGGTGCAAAAAGTCCATATCCCAGAATTTCCATGTCCCAAAAAGTCCATATCACATAATGTACATATCCTAAAATGTCCATATCCCAGAATGTCCACATCCCAGAGTGTCCATGTCCCGGAATGTCCATAATACATACCAGAGTGTCTATTATGTACATGTGGGAATGGCTAGTCGGAACTAAACCTTTTTCCATTGACGTTTGACATTGACGTGTAATATTTTGAAGAAAGAGATTTGACGTTTGAAGTAAGAAAAAATATGACGATGATTATTGTTATTCGGATATACAATCCCACATATATATTCTGCGTGAATAAAAGAAAAGTGACAGTAGTACAGTTTTACGGCCTCTATAATAAACTAATTACATATCTAAATTAAGATAAATATTCATACTCAGATCATGTTATGAAAGAATACTATTTTTCTGCAACTTAAACTAAACGCAATCATCAAACCTGTGTGTGGGACATTTGGAGTTGACTTCAAGTTCTGTACCGGAAAGCAGTCATAAATAAAAGTACCTGCTTCTGGGATCTTCTGTTTGCAGTGTAATGTAATGTAGGATCGCGACTAATTTGGTTTTCTTTTGCCTTCTATATGCCCAAAAGTAATCATTGAACACAAACGCTTGTTAAAAAGTTCTGAAATTTAAACGATGCTACTAGATTTTGTGGAAATGAATAAAAATAGTAATTATTCCTTAAGACTCCTTCAAACCATCAAAAAGTTTTCGCAATATGGCATAGTTTCCTATCTAGGAGCATAAGAATTCTCGAACGACTACCTATGCTAAACGAAACTGTAAAAGACAAAAATGTACACAAGAAATATCGTTGGCTAAGGATAGATTAGCAGATGTTTTTAACAGCATGTTACAAGTTTTGATTAGTAATATTCGCAAATCATTCCTAGGATATTAGAGATTAAACTTGTAGAGCTTCTTTTGAAAGACATTGTTCTCAAATCCAAAGCATTTATTTCAAGCAAACCATTTTCAGGCCCATGAATTGTCATGACTGATCGAGTCAGGAATATGAAGCTAGTTGCACGTTTATAAGCGTAGATCTCTGTGGAGAAAAATGTGCAGGATACTCCACACACACACACTTTTAAATGTATTATAATTTGAATGGAAAGATGACGTCACAGTTTTGTCTCTAGGGTTAGCAATCCTTTACTTTCTTTACTGAAAGAAATTATTATTCATATACATGTTGGAGCAACCGATGTAACTTTAGAAATGGGGAGAAAATAAGGAAAATTATAATACCTAGGGCTGGCTCCCTACTAACTACTATTCAATACGTATTCTTTGTTGCTATTAGATCACTGGAGTTTAGTTTTAGCTCAGTAGAGAAAATACTAGCCAATCAGCATAGTTTCCAACATAATCTACAATGATTAAACTGACTTCCTCTGGAATAATCGATATGACGAAAAAGTCGCATGGTTGTCTTTGGGCTGTCTGTTTTCTTGTTGTGCCCTGGGCAAACTGTAGTATCCGCACTCTTGAAATCTCATCTAATGCATCTATCCTTTCTAAATCAAATCTTTTGATTTCTGTCTTACCCAGTATGTTCAAACCATCTACGTAAGTCTCCCTAGTAGTAAAGCTAAATAGAATGTATTAGGAGTTCCGACAGCTTTGAAATCAAGATTCATGCTTCAGTACCATTCTGAGGTCTTTATAAATTGAATCCAGTACCAGCAGTTGTCCTATAGACCAAACGCACTAACAAATAAACTAGACACATAATATCTTCTATACAAAATCGAATATCTTTTATCTCGCTTTACTGTTGCTGTACAAATCTAGTCTAACACGCCACTGCATTTGATACTTAAGTTGCGCAAGAGTGCATTAAACGTTTAAAATATAGTTCTGTAACTAGGTCTCCTGTACTGTTCAGCAAATTGAATATATAAATATGAACTGTATATAAACTTCACTATATATGGCTGGCATAAGCTGACTTACAATTACTATCACAATCTTGCATTTATAATTCGAACTTTATTTTTTGAACGACAAAGCTCAAGATTGCTTGTAGTTTGTGAAGGATAGAGTTGTACCCCGTTAAGAGCTTAGGTTCTGGTTATTAAAATCCAATTAACAACTTGAATAGGTTCGCATATTAATTAGGGAATAAAATTAACACATTAAGATCAAGAATCAGTCATTTATCATACCTTTTTTGCCTGTCTCGACTTAGGCATAATAATACTAAAAATAGCCAGTAATTGTTCCGCAGCTAGATGGACCACCACGACCTAAAAATACTTTAATAAACATAGCCTTTTTACAATATTGCCAATCGCAGTCATTTGTTGCCCTATCCTTTGATCATTTGTTGCCCTATCCTTTGATCGTTACTTTGCTGCCCCTACCACAATTTATTTAGAATCAGTGCAGTATGCCTACATATGGGCACCCGTCATCACGTGATATGCGTAATATTCGGGCTAGTTAACCAATCCATTGATCTAGTCTTATCCAATTTGGTGCCTCAATTGCCGGGTATAAGGCAATTAAGGCTCCAAATTGGTTGCCTGACCAATTAGCTTCTGGAGTTGGTCTTGGGACTTATGTTGTCCACGAATAGAAAACAGACCACGATTCATGAAACTTCCACAGTGTAGAGAAGAATATATTTTTTAAACTTAATGCAGCTTTCCCTTTTGGTGCAGCTGTGGTCCTGCCACTGCAATAATTATTGGTACATATATATTTAAACTTTATGACTGACTGTTAATAGGTATGATCTTAGGGTTAGCCGAGGTGTGCTATTGTACACCCACAGATAGCAAATAACGGTATTGTAGGTCCCGAAGCAAGCTTGTCGCTATTTATGGCTCAGAATTATAAACTCCAGGCTGTAAATTTTCTGGCAGGACACTCGAATTACAAGTTCACTGAGCTGGGAATCGAATTTAGGACATCCGTGATCACAATGTTCTCGCGTGTTCCTATGCAAAAGATTGATCTTTTGCAGTCGTATAACTAACTATTGATAATATATACTGATATTTTGGTTTACTCCTAAATAGAGTTTATGAAAAAAAACCTCGAAAGTGGTTTCTTGATCCATAGATTAAAAAAAAAAACAAAATTCGACGATACCTACATCTAAAGTCTTAAAAGATATTCAGAGTATATATGTATTCATTCAGTGGTTCTACTACAAATTATCAAATTAATATACGTAACCGTACCTCAGTTTGTCTAAGCTCTGTCTGTACAGCTCCTAAAACAGTATTCAAAAATTTAAATACATCGTAAATAGTCTGGTCTGCAATATATATCAGTCAGAGAAAACAATTCAGGGTCATGTGAATTTGCTAAACAATTTAAAATAAAACAAGTGCCTGACTGATTCACTGACATTTGGTAATGGACAAGATGAGACTAGGTTTATTATATCTTGATGCTTCATATTGTTCCTTCCAACTTAATAATTAAGCTTTTTTTTGCGTTTTTACTAACACTATTACCTAACTATATTATGCGACATCTAACTGTATACCAAAAACAAAGTGCTGTTGGTTTTTCAACTTTCGGCGCTGTACAAAGCGTTGTAATCCAATATTACGTTTTAAATCATTTTTTTTTTGGTGTCATATAATTTTAGAGGGCACGAGAGCGACAAATTTTGAGCCGGTCAAATTAGGGCAACTTCTCTTTTACCTTTTTAAGGGGCAACTACATCATAATTTTCTGTTCCTAACTAATTCATCTTCAGAGCTTATCTTCTGTTAGCCCCTTTCTACGTTTTGAGAAAATACCTGCATTAACAAGCGCCAGCCCTAAGCGACAATGTTTGATTTCACCAATCATTCAACTGTAGTCAGTGCTGACTTTATTGCAACGGATATCAAAGTGCTAACTAATCTATGATTACCAACTAGGTCCTCAGGAACACGTAACGGGTTTAATTGCTTGTGATCACCTGTCATTTTATGTCCATGTCTAGTTAACCCCTTTCGCTTGCCAAGTTATGGATGATCGCAGAGATTAAATGTGCGAATGAAACGTGATAAGGAGAAAACTTTCTGATGAGTATGAATTAAATCTTAAGTTACTAATCGTTCTGCCTTTGCCGTTCGTAAATAACCACTTAGACCTGCTTTGGCTTTTTTACACTTTTACCTCTGCTGCATTTTTCTTAAAAACACACCTATCTTCGGTACTACCTACCTACCTAGTGGCGTTCTTGCTATCTTCTAGGGGCATAAGAGTCATACCTTTGAATACTCGTACAACAGAGGCCTTTCACCACGACTTTTCACCTTGTTCCTAGTAAGGAACAGGGTGGAAAGTCCCGCAGTTGTTCCTGGACTGCTCACGCGAAGCAGTTTAATTGTGCAATGTAGGATTTGTGTGGGGTCATCCGGTCTCTTTGTAGTTCTTATAGATGTCGCTACAGTATTAAAATGACTTGTAATTAAATGTTGCTTATCCACACAACCATTAGAGGGTGTGCCATGTTTCCATATTTATATTAAGACGTATAATTGCATTATTCATTAATATAGTTGTCACCTAAGCTTTCCCAACATCCTGCAGCTTCTTGCGCTGCGGTACCATTCATCGACAGAACAAGACACACTTTCTCGAGAAAAGTGCTGACAATCAGTTAATGATCTACGCTCAATTGCCTCAATCTTAATTGAAGGAAGCCGTACTATGGCAGATTGGCAGCTGTAATTGATAAGTAAATACAACTCTATCAACCGGGCGATTCTGTAAAATTTTCCAATTGTAAACGTTTGTAGGTGAAGTGTGCTGTAATTTCGTTTTATACTAAGGATTGACAGCTCATTCTTATTTATTTACTAAGTTTTCAAGATTACTTTTTTACTAAATAGCACTGCTGGTCTGGCTTTGGTTTATCGTTTGCTCTTGACGGAAACATTATCATCAGAATCATCATTTCACATAGTTAGTTAAGACCCTGATACCGGAATACAGTTATTTCTACAAAACTTGCAAGTTGAGATTTTGTATTCAAAAGTTTTCTAAAAGTTGCTTTGTATTAAGACGGATTAAGTTTCTCAACGATCATTGTACAATAACTCGCCTTCTACTCTACAATTCAACAACTGCCTGTACTTACAAGCAAACAAAGCCACGACAAATCCCGATCTATCCATCTAATCTGCAATATTCGTGACGCGTATCAGATGCCAACAATAAGCAGATAAATCAGGAGGTTAATCAATACTCAGGGATCGGACGCTCGCGGCGTTCCCACGAAATCGATACGATGGTACAGAGTGATTTGCGGAATGATAGCGGCCGAATGTAGGGTGAAGCGCTCTGCTGGTAGAATTTGAGAACAAATGCTACGAGTATTGTTAGGTATGAAATACAGTTAACCTGACTAGGGACATGACGTCTTAAAACCATTATGATTCCGGTGTGAGAGAGAGAGATGGAGGTGTACAGGACTTAATAATAGCACTGTCTCTTGTTTGTGGCGGACTAATGATTAAATTGGCATTTCGTAGTACGACCTAAAATGGTGTCGATGATGGGGCACATTTTAATTTAGCATCGCTTCAAAGAAATTCATAATTAATAAGTCATAACAGAGAGCAACAGGGTTTCAACAAATTCCGCAACCCTGGCAGGCTCTGGCCCTAGCGGGCCCCTTCCTTCATGCTGACATCTCCCCGAAGCGCGCGTGAAACACAACGCGCCATCGACCCGGGCCTAGTGGTGATCGGACAGCGAGCCACCCAATACTCGCCGTCCGCAGGCCCGCGCCTCCGGTGGCCGGGGATCGCCCTGCGACTCCCGACGCCCGGGGCGTCTTCTCCTGTTGCGGCGGTTGGGGCGAAGGCCTTGCCTTTCCTTCGCGCGGCCCGCCTCCTCCTTCGCTAGCATTACTGCTTCGCAGAAGGAGGTGACCGCTTCCCAAGCCTCCTCGCTCCTGACCATGGATTCAACAGGGCCGGACGCGAAAGGTCGCCGCCGACGATCGCCTCGATGAGGACACGGCGCTGCTCCGCCCAAGCAGAGCAGACCTCCACCGTATGCTCCACCGTGTCCTCCGGGCGATCCTCACAGTGCTGACACCCGGGCGTGTCCTCCCGCTTAATCCGAAACAGGTACCTCCCGAAACAGCCGTGTCCGGTAAGTACCTGCGTCAGGCGGAAGGTGTGGACGCCGTGGCGCCTCTCCAGCTACTCCTCAAAGAGGGGCCTTACCGCCGCAATAGTGGCGTGCCCAGCGCTGCTGGGTCGCGATAGTCGCTGTCTCCATACCGCCATGGTATCCTGCCGGAGCTCCGTCCGCCGCGCCGCAATTTGCTGCGGCAGCGGAGTTTCGCCCCGGCGAAGCGCCTCCACGCGCCTCGCGTAGACGTGCGCGAGGGCTCTCGCCTCCAGATCCCATGGCGGTAATCCGGCTAGGAGGCTCGCCGCCTCGCCGGAGACCGTGCGGTATCCCCGGGCCAGCCGGATGGCCATGACCCTTTGGGAAGAATTGAGTTGGCGGGCTGGTCGCCCCTTCAGTATGAGAGCTCACACTGGAGCCCCATAAAGGGCCATGGACCGCACGATCCCCGCATAAAGCCTCCGGCAGCAGGCATTTGGACCCCCTAGATTAGTTATATAGGTAGTTTTGGCCTTCAGCCTGTTTACCGCCACTCTCAGGTCTACCTCAGTCACCTCCGGAGCGTTGTCATCGTCGTCGCCGTCGTCAGTGTGGTCCGCATCGGGCACCGCAGGTGGCGGAGCCATAGGCGGGGTAGTATGCTCCCCTCGCGAAGGGAACAGAGCGCTCACCACGTCTTCCACCAGCTGGGGCCGGAGACTCTGCGTCAACGGGGGGCCCAGGTGCGGAGTTTATCTCGCACCATTTTGTAAGGGCGTCCCCACGGGTCCCCGTTCAGAGACTCACTCCCGTCCTTACGAGCCTGATCTCTGGCTCGCCGGATCCCCGCTTGGAGGGCGGCCTTCGCCACTCTGTATTCCTTGTACAGCTCCGCCTCCCTGGCCTGCGCATCCGGAGGCCGGATGCGCATATGCACGCAATGCCTGGTGTACAGGTACCGTGCAGCAACGCATGACTCGCGCAGCGATGCCAGCTCCCGCGACCACCAGTACACCTGGCGGCGAGCGCGTCCTGGCCGGACCCGGGGCATTGCCACGTCACATACATATTTCAGACATGGTCTCCCGGAACCCTCCGCCTCGTCGTTGATATCAGCAGGCCTGTCCGGTGGTGACACCCAGGCCTGCACGATCGAAGCTTCCAGGAGGAGCTCCCGGTCCAGCTGCTTTAGCGCCCACCGCGGACCACTTGGGGCCTCTCGGAATGGCGCGGTTGAGGTCTAGGCGGAGACGTCAAACCGGATGTACCGGTGGTCCGAATACGTCTCCACCTCCTCCATGACGCGCCAGTCGACGACACGCGGTTACAGAGCAGGGCTGGCGATTGAAATGTCCACCACTGACTCACCCTGCATCCGCACACACGTGGGGACAGAACCCCGGTTTAGGACGATTAGGCCTGTCTCCAGAGCCCAGTCCTCCACCATCCTGCCTCTGGTGTCCGTATAACGGGAACCCCAACCCAAGTGCTTGGTATTGAAGTCCCCGAGAACGAGCACGGGGAGGGAACGATACCCGGCGACGACGACAACCAACTCCCTAAGGGAGTTGTGGAACTCGGCGAGAGATCGGTTCGGAGAGAAGTAGACCCCCACTACTACAATCTCCCCAAACCGTGCTGCTACGCACTCCTGTCCTCTCCTGACACTCTCGAGGGACGGGGTACCGGCGGCGGCCGACGAAATTAGGGCCACTGAGCCGTTGAGGTCCACCCACCCAGTCATCCCTGGGCGGGACAAAGTACGGCTCAGCGACCACGGCGATGTTGATCGACCACTGCGCCATGCTCTGGAGCAGCAGGTGCTGAGCGGCGGCGCAGTGGTTGATGTTCGCCTGGAGGAGGCGTAATGGGGCCGTTATTGGCATTCCATTACGGCCTCCTCCCGAGCCTCTTGTGAGGGCTCCACCGCGGCATTCGCAGTAGTGGTGGCGACAGCGTTGGAGGCAGCGGCGGCGGTGGCTACGGCGGAGACGGGGGTGGCGGAGGACTTTCTTTTGCCCCCAGCTTTGGCGGGTGGAGCGCAGGCCTTGCCCCCAGCCCAGTGATCGGCCGGTTTGCCAATTGCCGCACATACGGTCAAGTGCGGCGTGGCGTTGCACGAGCCAGCCCTGTGAGCGGGCTGACCGCAGCGGAAACAGAGCCCGGTGCGGTCCACCTCCGAGGTGCAAACAGCTCCCACATGGTTGCCCACCAGGCAGCGGAAGCACCTCAGAGGTCTGGTTTCCAGCAGTTTGACCTGCGCAGAAACCCAGCCCACCAGGAGCCTTCCGCCCTCCGTTATTTTCTTAGCCGCCGTCACGGGACAGCTCACCACAACCGTTCGCATGCCCGTGTGGTCAGGACGTATGGTGCCCGCCTTCACCTGATCGACAGAGCACCCCCCAGGGCGACGGCGGCCGCCACCTCCCCCTCGGTGACGGAGTCGTCCAGGCCCTGAATGCGCAAGTCGACGCGCTTGATAAGCCTGGACACTCGGGCCTCATCCGCATTAAGGGACGCCCTTAGCCTTTCGGCCAGAGCGTCAGCGGTCGGCCCACTGGCTGCACCGGGGATCTCCATATCCGGTCCCCAGTCAAGGTAACCTTTAGTCGGAGGCCCCCGGCGATGCCGAGCTCCCCCAGATAATCTTCCTCCTTGGCCGCTTCCCACTTGTTGTGGAGTGCAACTGCCTGGTCTAAGACAGCGGGGATCTCCAAAGCTCTGCAATGGGACTTGATGAATTGGTCCATGTATTGCACAGCTTTTAGAGAGGAGTACTCCCAAACCAGTTTGATTTGGGCTACGATGGCCCCTTCTGCTCCGATTTTCTTGAGAACCAGCAACCTGTCCACTATCTCCTCCCTCAGACTAGGCTTTCCAGCCACTATCAAGTTGAAGACGCTGGCTAACCCTGTTATGCCTGGCCAAGAGGAGGCAGGCACCAGGTCGGTGATGGTCTGGGAAGCTAATGCTGCCTTCCATCTTTTCGAGAAAGCTGGCACATTCTGCCCTGTAACAGGCTTTGCCAGGGTCATCATAGCAGACAATGTCAGAGCTAGCACCTCCTGGTTGACGTGTTCATTGGTCTTCTCATCTTGAACGGGGACAACCTCTGCCACCCTCGAAGTGTCGATGCTAGAGGTTGTGAAAGGGGCAAGAAAGGACAGCACCAGGGACAAAACGACCTCTTCTGTATACTTGACCCACTCGGCACTCCTTCCAACACGATGGCACTCCTTCCATAGAGCAACAGGCTTAACACTTGTTGCTCGCTGTTCCTTGTTGATCTCTAGCTGGCGGCGTTTAATGATTTTCACTTCTAATCTCTCCCTCGCCGCTGACAGCGTTATCTTTCCTATCATCCTTTCACAAATTATTTAAATCGTTTCCTCATGCAATTCTTTGCTCTCCCGTTTGGTTCTAGTTTATTGGAGTTCTAATGTATCATTACAAACTTATAAACCACTAGCATATTCAGGGAGTGAAAATGTTTTCAGTATAAAAGTGTTCCACTCCCCGTTTTGACTTTTAAATGTGATTTTTCAATGTAACCGCATAGGTACTCGTATTCGTAAATAAAATATTAAAAAAATAACCAGAAGATGGTTGTGCGAAAACTCATGCTAGGGCCTCGGCATGCAAATAAAACATCTACATCCTAATAAAATTCGACTTTTGAACGCTCAGGTGAACGGTTCTCTCACGCTGCTACATTTTTAGCACGCGATCGATATTAATAAAGTTTATAATAACATAATATTATGCAGCTCCTCTACATATTCATCCAAGCGTAACGTTGGAACATAAAGGTATGTTTATAATGGATTTGTGACAGGTATAAAAGCAGCTTTGCTTGGTCTTAAAGCCAAAGCGAATCAGTCCCGCGAAGAGCAATGAGGCAAGAACTGTTGATGAAGCTACACTTCTCATCAAAAAAATCGAAACACTTTCGTTTTTATTGTTTTTGTCCTAATTTTTTACAAAAGAGAATTAATTCCATGAAAAAAAAAACATTATTGTGTAGCTGGCAGTTTGGTCATTACAGTAAGAAGAAAAAAATCAAAATTCGAAATTAGAATTTCATTTGTTTATCCTATAAATGAAATTAATCACTGTTTTGAGACAAATGTGTATTTAGGGTTGGAGTACGTTTCTCGTTTAAAAACTAAAATTAGCGCTTGTCTTTAAACTTTTTGTTTCTTATTTCATTTACTGTGACTTTGGGACGTCTGAAAAAACTTTTTTTTCTAAAACATATGGATATTTCGCCCGCAGAAGCCGCCCAAGTGGTGGCATTGCTGGATTCTGGACTTAGTCAGCGTGTTGTGGCTGCAAGATTGCATCTAAGCTTATCATCTGTTCATAGAGTCTACAAACGCTATCGGGAGACTGGTTCGTTCACGCGCCGTTCAGGATCTGGCAGGAATCGGGTCACTTCTGAGCGAGATGATCGATTTATTGTAACAACCTCTTTACGAAATCGACGCCTTAACGCTTTTCAACTGCAGCAGCAGCTTCGCGTTGTACGAAGAGTAGCTGTAAGTGACTCTACAATAAGAAGAAGGTTGAAGGAACGCGGATTGGCACCGCATAAGCCAGCGAATGGGCCGAAATTAACTGCAGACCATCGAAGAGCGCGCCTTAACTTTGCACGCGAGCACCTAACTTGGTCATACCTTCAGTGGAGCAAAGTACTGTTTTCTGATGAGTGTAAAATTATGCTGTATGGTAACGACGGAAGGAACAAGGTCTACAGAAGAGATGGAGAACGCTTTGCACAATGCTGCATTGAAGAAAAGGTCAGCTATGGTGGCGGTTCGTGGACGGTTTGGGGAGGAATCAGCGCCGACGGTAAGACAGAACTTGCCTTTGTATCTGGGCCACGGCTGCCTGCACTAAACTCTCATCAGTACATCGAACAGTGTCTTGAACCTCATGTGATGCCCTATGCACATTTTATTGGCAACGACTTCATATTCATGCACGACAATGCTAGAGCTCACACCGCGGGCGTCGTACGAGATTATCTTACCGAAGTCGGTATCTTCATTATGGTATGGCCAGCAAGAAGCCCGGACATGAATCCCATTGAACATCTATGGGATGAATTAAAGAGACGAATTCGAGCAAGAGATCCAGCCCCAGAAACACTTAGCCAGCTGCAAAATGCAATCCAAGACAAATGGGATAATATACCACAACATGTAATCGTGACTCTCATCCGATCGATGAAGAACCGTATGGAAGCAGTAATAAGAGCTCGCGGAGGGAATACAAGTTATTAAATAAACGTTTCTTACATTTTTTTTCATTTACGCGTGTTGTTTTACCCATTTCCTTCATATTCCATACAGGGTAAAAATTACTCATTATACAAAATACGAAACCTATGAAGACTTAATTTGAATTTAGAACATTAACATTAGGATTTAAAAACCTCATACTACTCACTATTAAATGACATTTTACATTTATTCCTAAATATACACATTTTTCTGATAATCCTTATCAAATCATAAACTGCGAGGTGTTTCGATTTTTTTGATGAGAAGTGTATTTGGTGGTCTTTAGTTTGCAAATCAGCTCCCCAATAATGGTCAAAAGTAGGTAAAATAGATACTAAATAAATCAGTCAATTCATCATCTGCCTAGCCTTTTCCCAATTATATCGGGGTCGGCTGCCTACCAGAACTCCACAACTCATTATCTGGGTAACACGGTACAGAAATCAATCACTTACGAAGGTAAATTTAGAATTGACTGATTTCTTGAAATCCTAAGTGATACTAGAGCATAGTTCAGGAATACAAGCAAAATAGTTAATTGCCTTCCATTCCATGCCATTATACATCAATGATGGCACTTTAAAAGGGTTTGAATTGACCTCATATTTTCTCTTAGCTGTCTTGTTTCTTCTCGCCCTACTCGCCTCGCCTCTTGTAAGGGACAAGTGGGAACGGACCTTTATAATGAATGAATCCACATGGGGTTTGAAGGAAGTCATAAAAATATTATAATTTTTATGTTTATTGAAATAGTCAGTATATTTTGTTACATAACATAAAGCAAGCATAAAAGTCGTAGATTTTAGTGCTTCTTTTTATTTGACTGAAT
The DNA here is from genome assembly GCA_905163435.1 of Mamestra brassicae. Taxonomy (NCBI): domain Eukaryota; kingdom Metazoa; phylum Arthropoda; class Insecta; order Lepidoptera; family Noctuidae; genus Mamestra; species Mamestra brassicae. Next base: position 4,566,677 of record LR991009.1, read on the forward strand.
GGATTATTGGAGAGTTTGACATTTAAATATTTTTAGTACATTTTTATGGGGAATTTAAATATGAAATTTTAATGCTTCTTGTGCAGCTGTTGCTACCTAAATTATGCATAAGCTTTAGGTAGCTACGGTGGCGCAGACTTGACCGAGTCGTTTTATTTTTTTGTAATAAAAGCAAGCCCAAGTTGAAATACAGTTGTTGTCGCTTAAGTCTTAAGTCATCAGAAGTTATAGAAAGCAAGAGGACTAAATCTAGAAATTAAAAAGAATTAAGACTACAGATTACAGCATCTGGGTGATTTTATTTTTCTACTCTGGGATTGAGAAAATATATTTAATAATGAAATGCCAAATTACAAAGGTTCTAGAAGTTCCAGAGTGTAAACGGCAATAGTTTAACGACAAAAGATGCTCTTAATTCACCTATTCTTTAAATGAAGCTAATTCCCAACTTAGTGAACGCTTTCTTAGAAAAACTTGCCGGTTTTATGAGCAAAAAAAAAACAACCGATCCAATGAATGGAAAAAGCGGTCTTTATTTTACTCAATGTTAGTTTAGCGGTGGACGCTATTCCTATCTTTTTAAATATCAAGGAAATTGATGCCATTCTTAGCTAGGAATTACGATACCCGTTTTTAATGCAAATTGTAAGGATTGATTGAGGGTAATAAGTATCGATGGGCCTTGTAGACACTCAATGGATTGGTTCAGTAAATCCACTTCGTTAAATAAGTGAAGGCTGCTGTGGTGCCTAAGTATCTAAACGCATATAGGTATATGCGTTTAGATACTTAGGCTGACTGAACTTAACTCTAAAATTAATGTGGCTATAATATACAAAAAATAATTTTCCGAATCCGACTGGTAATTCCAGAGCGCCTTCAAAGAAACAAACAAACTCTTCAACTTCATTATATTAGGTATAGATTTTGTACAACTTTTTGTCTTTTTGAAAGTCAAAATTTATCCTACGGGAACGTACTGCCGCGTGAAAGTATCCCATGACCTAAACCAGATAATGCTTCATCTGTGTTCAAAAAAATATCAGTACGTTCAGCCGTTGAGGTGACATCTAAACATACAACCTTTCACATGTATAATATCAGTAAGATTGAGCCTTATATCGTTGAACGTATGTTGGACCTTCTACACTTTTTTGCCTGGTATAAGCGATAGCCTAGGAACCTGTCAGTGCATGCAATTAGTGCTTTATTGCACTCTTCAATCTAACTCGTTACAGTAACGAGAGACTTTAAACTCCGTGACGACTTTCGATATTATCTGAAATTAATAAATGACTATTTGCAAAAAATGCAACCTAGTTTTAATCATCGCTATGTAAAGTGGTTTACAAGAGATTAATCTTGAGATACTGGATTCAATCATTGTCGTGTTCGCGTGACGGTTTCGATTAGATTATATATCTTACATCCCCTCAACTCAACTCTAATCGAATAGTGTCGGCCATTGGTGTCTTGTTGCTTGGAATAGGTACTTCACAACCTATCTATTGGGCTAAAAATACATAGGTTCCACACCTAAGAAGTTTTTGAAAACTATAATTTCATATTATTAACATTTTATATCAAGTGTCTCTTAAAACAAAAAGTGTCTGCTTTTTCCGGACAGAAAAAGCCTAATCCAACATGGACACCTTATCGGTTTCACATTATTTTTACACCGTTAAGCGTAAAACGCGAATAAAAAATGTAAAAACGTGACAAGTAGGCAATAACATAAAAATAACACGAACCAGCATTATCTTATTATACATACTGGTCATAAAAGCTATACGTCGTAACGACGTAATTCAATATTTTACGACGGCTTAAGTAAATACTGTCAAATATCGACATCTAGTCGATAGATAAATAGATGACGTAAGATTCTAGAATAATAATGCGCTTTTTAATATCACTATTTATTACATGTTGTGGGAAATTATATTGAGGTTAAGTTCCGTGCGATCTTGGAGAGAGAAAGGTCTAAAGGTGGAATTTATTTTTATTTTCTTTTTATGCAAATGGTAAACATTAAAAGGAAAGTCAACGGTGGTTATCATCACATTGAAATGACATATAACACTTGGCATAGTTAGATTATAGTCTGGAATCAGGAAAAGTATCCTTTTTCCCGGGAGTATATTCCCTTGAGATAATTTGACATTCACGCGGGCGAAGCCGCGGACGGCAGCTAGTGATGTATAAATTCGATGTAATACCTTAAAAACGCTATCAATTAACAACAAATTCAGACTTCATTTCTCCTTTTTCTTGCCCAATGAATCTAAGTTCTCATCAAATATTTTGCAATACGTCGTATACTTCGTAGGACGTTAGCGTAGGATTACCTAATGAAATAATTTACAGTTGATAAATTTCATACTCCTCATGGCTGAGTCATTGCTGACCTTTTGTTTGTAATTTACTTTGTCGTTTTCATTAAACGACGTGGTTTTGTAGACTCATTCAATTTACTTTGTTGTAGTCGATCAATCGACTATCGAAATCTATGAATGACAAAGGTGTTAAAGCAGTATCCCTAGTATCAAAGAGTCCTGAGTTAAAATTTAAAATGATAGTAAACACGCAACTCTCGAGTCGAAAGCGAACCCGAATTCTTCAAAATCATGGTAGACAGTAATATGCTTTTTGCTAATGCAAAAAGCAGCATGGTTTCTGTTCGCAGTATATAGTTATTATGTGTTTTCCCGCAATTTATAGACCAATTAGTTATCAAAATAGATGGCAAAACTCGAAACAGTCAACATTCTAATTAATTTAGTAACAAATCTATGTATTCTCTTGATAACTTAAATAACATTCCAAAGATATAGTGAAATTGTAGCCTCAATCTTCACCGTCGAAGTGTCAGGAACTTAGACGCTGAAGCGTTAAAGAGGAAGGGTTTAATACATTTTGAAGTTTGAATAGGACCCACCCAATTACAAGACAGTCGGGTTACTTCTCAGTTCTAACAAAAGAGGCGTTCTCTAGGAACTGTTTTATTTTCCTGCTGTTAATTCCTAGCTTCAACCTGCGTTTTACTGGTATACTGCTAAGATAAAGCAGAAGGTGGAAGCTAACGTAATGAGAGGAATTGAAGAGTGAAATATTTCATAAAGAAACGTACAAACAAAAATGCTGACAGTTTTAGTCCAAAATAAAAACCGGACAAGTGCGAGTCAGACTCGCGCACCGAGGGTTCCGATCGAGTCTTGATTTTTCCGAGTTAACATTACCTACGGATACAACAATGTTCGTCACGGTCGATTCTTCAACCGAAAATATAAGTTTGTAATTGCAAAAAAATATTTTTAAATGATGTAACAACAAATTCCCAAATTTCGGACTTTTTCCTGTACTTGTACTGTAAAATCTATCTTCTTGCCAAATTTCATAACTCTAGGTCAACGGAAAGTACCCTGCAGGCTTTGATTTCCTGTAAGCGTCAAAAAATGCGCAATAATCGGAGCATAAGCGGCCGTATTATTTTTACGTTAACTTAGATGATTGATTTTTTCACAGCTTCACGAGACTGTAGACTTGAGTATATGGTTTTAATTTCAACTCGATACCTCCACGCGTTCCCGAGATAATGAGTCTTGACATACAGACAGACGGACAACAAAGTGATCCTATAAGGGTTCTGTTTTTTCCTTTTGAGGTACGGAACCATAAGCAACATTAATTATGAAAAACATGTTCATAACGTTAAACTCTTTTGGACACGGTACTGCACGAACTAGATTAAAATGCGTGTCAAGCTTTTTTTTTTAGGTCGACGAAGCAAGCCATCCGAAGTAGCTACAGCCACCACCATTCCCTACCTCAAAACTCCTTTCTTACCAGGGAAGGTCATAGCTACACGGCCACGTGGCCAGTTCCTCCTTGGCAAGTTTTCTTTCACAATGAGAACAATGTTCCCATGATTCAAACTTGCTCCCTTCTGCTGTTTCATTGTGAGCAGAATCTCCGTTACTCAGCTGTTCCAAAAGTGGTCAGCCAACCAAAAGCTCTTCTGCTGACTCGTCTCGTGACCAGAAGGCAGCCTATTTGTCATCCAAAGAATGTTGCCACCCAAATTTGTAAAGAGCATCTATACTATGTAAGCACACGATGACCACAATTTTGTCCAAGACTTTCTGGGACTGAAGTAGGTGAATAGCTATTGAATTGCAAATGTTTTAGGTAAACGACTTTCCAATTCTAAGTTCATAAAGTTGTAGGCTTGCTTGTAACTAACAAACGAATCGTTTAACCTGAAACGCACTTCCCCACAAGTAGTAAAATATTTAGTCGCAATTTAATAGGATGTAAAGTTCCTCAGTCCGGCAAAATTTTAAGTGAAATGTATAAATATAAGTTCGACATGGCTTTCAACCCAATCAATCTTGTTTAATGGTACTTTTGGTTGTCTTTCATCAAATACTAGTATTTCGTCGGAGCTGGATTATTTATTTGCTTAGGAGCTAGCACAGATGATACTATATTTTGTTTTAAAAGCGATGGGTTGTGGGCCAACTAAGTGTTTTGTGCCCCTATTAAGAGTGAGTGGGTTGTTAAAGATCTTATGTTGCATTAATATTAAATTGAGAATGAAAAGTTGTCTTGCTGAAAGGACTCCACAGTATTCGTAAAGCCGCGCGGTAGGAAATAATCTTAGTTTGAAAGTGCTAACCTTCAAGATGGCACGTTGGACAACCTCAATAGGTTTTATGATAGTTGTAGGGGATCCTCCCCATGATGTAATACAGTAGGTAATGAGGGATTGGCAGAGGGCAAAGTATATCTGCTTCAGCACAGAGGGTTCGGTGACGTGTCGGAGGGTCTAAAAGATGTAAATTAGCTTTCTGATCCTACCACAGTGGGCCTTAGTGTGTTCCTTAAAGTTGAGGTTATTATTTATGATAATGCCTAGATATTTTATCACTGTTACACGCTCTAGTTTAGGACAAGAAGAGTTTTCTTTAGAGGAACACTCTATTGGTACGATCAGAGGGTCTCATATTTTTAGTATTACGAAAATTGGCCTCATGTAGGTCACCTAGAGGTGTTAGGGTGAAATAAGGAACTTTGACACACACAAACAGTAAACGGTAAAAATAAATCACCAGTGGATAAGTGTCTTGATTTGTGATCGTGCTTTTTCCATCTAGGCGCCAATTTATCTTTACTGGTACCAAACAAAGGCATCCATTACTATTGATAAAACTCTACAAAAACGACATGTAGCTACTGTATCATACGCAGAGAAAGTGTTCCAACTATATTACCCGGTTCCCATCTTGATAATAGCTTACTTTATTACTTTCTATGGCAGGAAATTATTATTGCATACAAGTTCCTATATGAAGGCAGTCTTATAACATTTCCTACGTATAAGAACGATCCGAGTATGTTTTTGTATAATGCTGTTTGTTTATGAGTTTTGGCTTCCTCGAGATGGCATGTTTTTGACATTATGTTTGAATTATATAAAAACCAGCCAAGTGCGAGTCGTGATCCCGTGTAAAGGGTTCGAATCTCATTTTTGTAACATGTTAATTTAAAACTATAAGAAGTCGTATGGTTTAAAAGTGAGAGAGGCGAATGGTCTTTTCATCTAATTTCTTGAATAACTTTAAAACGATTTATTTTAAAAATTAAAAAAATGCTCTTGAGACCATAACAATAAACCCTTCTATTTAATACTAGCTGCCGCCCGCGACTCTGCCCGCGTGAATGTCGAAAATGATCCCCCGGGTTAAAAAGTATCCTGTGTTATTTCACACTATAATTACCTCTGTTCCAAATTTCATCAAGACCCGTTCAGCCGTTCTGACGTGATCGAGAAACAAACATCCATCCATCCAAATATCTAAACTTTCGCATTTATAAAATTAATATAGATAGTATGTGTCACGCGGTAAAGTTTGTTTTTTTTTAGTTTTCTATAATGTCCCCTAAAAGTGTCGGCCATACTGAAAATTTATTTATTTTCGTAACGTTTCAGTGTTTGGGTCACAAAAGTTTATATGTGGACCAAATTATAACCGCACTGGTACAATAGTTTCAGAAAAAATGGCTGAGAAGGACGGACAGACCAACAGGCAACCGAGTGATCCTATGAGGGTTCCCTTTTTTGCGGATGTTCGGAACCCTAAAAATTAAACAAAATCGCTTCTGTTTACTTTCTCCGAAGTAGTCAAGAAGAGGTTGGAAATGTCGATAACATTTCTCCAGTGACGTCACAAGTCCCTTGTTATTTGAAGCTACCTGTCCTTACTGTCGCTAACCGTCACAAATCCAGACTGATTAATTGGAAAAGATAATTGGAGGAATAGGTTTATGCCTTAGTTGCCACACTGTCGCAAAAGTATTATATGCAACATTTTGCCGAGTTATGCGAACAAAAATGTACTAAACAGCTTATTTATTATTTATTTAAGTGTATTTTGGTATAACTCATTTCTTTAATGGTACGTAATGCGGATGCCTGAAAAAAACATTGGTTGATGATTGAAAATAGCCCTGGATAAAAACTATATGGACTAGACTAGATGTTTCGAAATCAAATTATATGCAGACACATTAGACACTATTCATTTCAGACACAGAACAATTTATTATGAGAGACTAACACCTATTACGTTGATAAGTCAGTGTATAAAATTATATATTCAAGTACCTATAAAATCTTTCTATAGATACCGTGTCGATTGCCATGCTAATCCAAGATGGTCAAGGCATGCATTCGCCGTAAATTTATCATACGAACCCCATACAAGATTCTGTTTGAGATTTATAATATTATGTAATGGTGTTCGAGTAAACCCCATCATAATTTAATGGGGGTCTGAAAATTATTGCCGGACTATATAATTACTTCATTGCAGTAAATGGGTAAAATATAAATAAATATAGAGACCAATAGAGTTGTTTATATGACTGAATTATCATGGTGTTCTGTAGGGTTTAAAAATAAGTTCTGCTTTTCGAATGACTGGTTAGCTTTTAGATATAGCTGCAATTACTGTGGCCACGTACTGGGCCCACGGTAATTGCAGCCCCAGATATCTTTACAGAGTCAGTAGAGTTTATCAGAACCTTAAAAGTGTAGGTGAATGGGCATTTGGGGTACTCCAGTTTATGAGTCATGCTCTGGACAAGGGGGACCAGATTCACAAACGGAACATAGAAATTAAGGATAAAGCTAGATAAGATACAACTTTATGTAGAAATTAAAAACTTTGTTGTTGAGTATATCATCCATTCGTCCTATTTTACCTTTCTACCCCAGAAGGAGGGCTAACGTTTTCTGTATGTTTGTGTTACTATGTAATTTGTGGATGTTATCAATGTATTGTTAGGTCAGAATAAAGCGACAGTCGCTCTGTTAAATAGTTATCAGTGAGTATATTATGATTACAAAAACTTGTGAATGAAATTATAAAAAAAAGTCTTGTCCGTTCCCGAAAATCCTACAGAAATATTGAAAATTATTGAGACTTGACCTTGAGTTTTGGACCAAATGTAATTGAACAGTAAAACACATAAGATACTACAAGTCTTGTGTATATTGCATAGCTTTCTTTATTATACTTGTAATATAAGAAACTCTCTCATAAATGCTATAATGACAAATAAATAAAAAAGAAAAAAAATATTGATTTTAGAATTATAATTATTTTTTTTTTTTACGGCTTCCATATTTTTTATTATAATGTACAACTATTTATTATATATACACTAAATAAATAAAAAAATACTTACTAAAAATAGTCTAAAATATGGCGTCGAAAAATTCGTCCGCATCGCTGGCCACTGGTAAATTACCCAAAAGGCTGGCAGTTTTGCCACGTATGGCAATGCTTACCCTTTGTCCAAGGTAAAAGCCAGCTCTTGAGTCATTCGATATGTCAACTAAGCGTCTTGAAAGATCTTTAAACAATTTATGAGCACTCGGACCCCACGACCCGAGAGTTTCAACCCCAAACGGCTCGAAAATATTATTACCAACGAGGGTATTATATTTCCGCAGCTTGAGGTTCTCCGCAGCCGCAGCGGCAGCGCCAGCACAGTACGATGAGCTAGGAAGATGGGATGGCGCAAGAGTATCGACACAAGTAGCTTTCCATACTAATGGCCTACCCATCTTCCATGGAAATAACGACATGCCGTCCGGTCTCTTGCCATCGTCGCGTGGCAGGCCATTGGGTTCTAATACAGCCGGAACGCCGACAGTGACAAGAGCTCTTCGGATGATGTCGTTAATATTCGCGTGCCGCGCTATGCGTCCCGCGCTACGGTTGCATGACAGGCCGTGGTGTCCGAGGCTGTTGTCAACTTCTCCACAGTGGCAGCGATGAGAAGATCACAAGGAGTTCCAAGACGCAGGGAGGCAGCGAGGCGGAAAATAGTATCGTCGAACAAGGTGCCTATGTTCGACGGCGGTATTGCGTGAAGCCAGAGTCCTGACTCCCAATGACCCACAGCCAGCAGGCGCGCACGCTCTGCTGTAGTAGTTGATGTGGCAATAAGGTTTTCCTGAACTTGCCTGCAGAGCAGCTCATCCCATCGTCTTTGGGATGAAGGGTAGTCGGGCGGATTTGAATTCGGGGAAGTGAGTCTCCAGGCCTCCACAGCCTCGGTGAAGCACGGCACATCAAAATCAATGAGTGTAGAAACTAGAATATTCCTGATTAATTTATCAGTGCCGTGAACCGAGGATTACATTACTGAACTGATAATAATTGACTGGTAATTTTGCGGACGTTGAGGCCTCCCATACGGATGGGAAGGGTTGCTTGCGCCCAGGTTCGGTCGTCCATGGCCACTTTTAAATTTAAAGTAAGTGGATGCTTGATAATTTGGTCCATTTTGTCCAAAAGGTGGAGGTGCTTCCGTAAATGGGACGCACGAAGGAAATATATAAATTTTGGGCCGAAATAGCAATAACGAAAACGAGTGATGGCCGAATGCATGTTAACTTGGAGCAATCTTTCCAAAACTTCATTAAAATTTTGAATTTTTTCTTCAACAAAATCTGGTAAGAATTCTCCAAGATTGGGGACCCAAGGAGTCGAAGAAAGCTTTTGTCCATGATTTGAATTTCAGGGGCTATGTGTTGAATTCAGTATAGTCCGATAAAAAATTTCGCATTTGGAAAAGTTCCGATGAAGTCCTATGGAATGGAATTGACTTTTTAAAAATTGAAGATCATTTAAAACAGTATCTACATCGCCTCCAAGGGTTCCATCATCAAGATACCAAACGATAAATTTAGAATTTAGCTGTCGAATTATGGGGTGAATAGCTAAACGAAAGATCACTGGGCCGAGGTGATCACCTTGTTGACAGCCTACTGCAGATTCCAAAAGGTTGTCTCGATATAGTAATTTAGATGGTTTTCTGTAACATTGCCAGAAGATTTGAGGTATTTCTTTTTTAGTGCCAGAAAGGAGAAACAAGGACATTGTTTACCGAATTAAATGCATTTTTGATGTCAACCTTCAGGACGACCTCTCCTTTGCCAGAATTTAGATAGGTCGACAGTGCGTGTACGGCAGCCTCACAGCCCTCTTTAGAAGGAACACGGATGGGTTTTAGTCAGTAAGAGTCTGACACGCCCTTCCGCTCTGATGATTTCCCATCCTTAAAAAAAAAAATCCTGCTGCAGGGGCTGAATTTTTTTTTTGGAAATGTCCTCTCTGTAAAATTTACATCAGGTGTTGGCTGCCACACGACGGTATGTAGTTCCCACGGCAATTGGACGAATGCCGCCATCCCTCTTGCGCAGGGCACTTAAATTGGCCCCGTACAAGACGTCGATAACGGCCTCGTCCACCTTACCCGAGAGCATGAGGTTAATCAAAGCCGTGAGCTCCTTCACCAGCTTCCCCGGCGCCGGAACAGATGAGGTCCTTTAGGTCCTGAGGACTTAAGCCGTCGAGGCTGACTACCTCTCGACCTGTAACGGTGAGGGTGTGAATGTCCGGATCAGGGGGGTCGGGAAAAGAAAGGTCATTCGATGGGGCAGGGTATTTCCTCTCCAGAGCTGCGAGAGTATCTGGAAAACACGGTGCCACCACATCACTACAAAAAAAATCCTGGCTGCTCCGCTAATGTCACCTTTCCCTAATTTTGATTCGGCCAGATGGGAAATACCACTCTTGATGAGATAAACCTCTGCTTCGATAATTTTGAGTCCAAATTATAGGCCAAAATATTACAATTTTCTTTAATTTGTGCAGTTAATGTTTTTTGGTTGCCAAATTCTTTTGTACATGTAGAATTCTGTAAGGGAAGGTGAGAAGTTGCTCCCAAGCACCGTGTTCTTGTGGGCGGCGAGGCGAATGCATCCCGCTAGGTGCTGCGCTACAACGAGTCGAAGTGAGTACGTTTTGGGGTTTGTGTGCCTTCCCAATATGCACATTAAGTTCCCGCTTACCTTTAAAAAATCGTGCCTGGGTGCACAGAGGTCACCTCTCCAGGATGTTTAGTGATGTTGAAGGTTGACAAGCACTATCTCCCAACACCACACTGCTGCCACTAATCATTTAAATATGTACACTACAAAACTAATAAAAAACCAAAGAAAAGGCAATCAAAAATAATTGTTTATGTGACAACTGCCACGATGACAACGACGTCTATCAGTTTACAGCGCATTCGCGTTGGCGGCCTGGGGCGCCGCCTCGCCCGAAAAGACTTTTCGGGGCAGCGCCTGGACAACCGTTGCTAGGAGACACGAAGGCTGGCGTCGCGTCCTCAGAGTCGCCTCCAAACTGCACATCGGCGACGCCTGCCGATGCAGCTGACCGCGGCCAAAGACACTGTTCCAAGCGGACGAAGTCGCGGGCACTACTTGCCCAAAAAATAACACTTTCACGGCTTGTCTGTTCAGAATGTAAATAAAAATCTTTCTTTTTCTTCTTCACGAAGAAAACTATGTCATCTTTCAACAAGTTTGATTTTCTCAAAGAATCAGTAATATCGCTTCTATAAATACAGCGACCCGAGAACCTTCTTTATATAATATTAGTTAAGATTTCGATTTTTTTTTTAATTTTAGGTATAAAATAACACTTTAATACGTCATATTATTTGTCAATTTAAAATTGATGAAGCCAGTTTCATATCCATTGCGGATTTTTAAGCTAAGTATGTTTGTTTTTATTTATTCCCTATTTATAGTTTTATTTGACATTCTCAAAAAATCCCTTTGTTTCTTCTTGTTGTCTTTTACTTATTCAGTTAAAGGCCAGAATAGGTTAATTTAAGAGAACCCATGTTGTATATCCTTTCATTATCATCAGCAGTCCAAAGCTGGATATTGATCTCTTCAATCGCATGCCAGTTAGTTATACTTAACATGGACGTTAACATGTTGAAAACCATCAAATTATAATATTAAAATTTTCCTGGGATTGCGCCATCATCGCAGAGACCATCGAATGCTTCAAGAATTTCTTCTAGCTCCGGCAAGTCTCTCGGCAAAGTGTTAAAAGACGTGTTCAGTCCCACTGCTTTTACCTGCAAAAGAAAGTTATTTTAATGAAATCCCTTGCTTTTAGTGCTTCGTATATGAAAATATTTTCTTCATCTTGTGCCGTCAGCTCAGTGTTTAACTCGTTTTGATATAAAAGAAGAAGACGTTTTTCTTTTGTTTTAACAGTAATTCTACTGAGTACGAAAGCGTGCAAATAAAGCAAAATTAAACAGTAAAACAGCAAACAGTTTCCTGGTACTTGTATCGTGGGACTGGTGACCGTGTCAACCAGAAAACGCGAATTTTAACGACCACAGCCAAGTGTGAGTAGGGACGACCAATTGGGTTCCGTAACGCTTATTATTGTTTTGTACGACTGATCTTTGTGCATTTAGTACTTTTGATTGCGGTTAAGGCAGTAAGTATTAGAGTCTGCTTTTCATGTCTGTCTAGGCCATTTATTGCAATTTTACGACTCATTTAGTCAGGTTTAAACAACCCTAAGGCGTAGCTCAGATAAACAAGATCAAGTGAAATTAAATTACTAACTTAATAATTACCTAGCTAAGCTAACTTACTAATCAAATTAGTTAATTACACTATCATAAGTTATTAGAATTCAAACAGTAATAGTCATGAAACAGTGAACTGGGTTCCGGTAACGGTTAATACAGCTTGTCGTAAAATTGTCCACGTCAATTTGCAAAGGACTTGTCGGAAATTTCAGTTGTCATTGTCAATTTTCTAGGTCAGTGACTCGATGAACATAACATGACTAGTGTCTTGTCTAATGGATAGAGACATTTTCGATCCATTGTTGTTACTATAGTAAATTAACTAAAATAAAAGCGTAAGATCATAGTAAATTTTTTTTTTTTTAACTTTGTATCAGGTTTCAGGCAGAGGACACTTAAACAAAGAAATAATGTTAGCACCATATTGTGCCCAGAAGTCTCACGTTGCCGAAACAATTGGAGGTAAAGTCACCAAGTGAGAACAATGACAATTATTAAAAATTAAATAATCACGTGTTAATATGCGGTAAATTGTATTCAAATAATAGTTCTCGGCTCGACTGTCTCATCGTGAATTGAAAAAAAAAAACTGGCAGCCGGGTAGCTATGCCACAAAGGCACTATCCCGTTTAGCCCTTGGATTAAGTAATGATAAATGATAGCATCGAAGAGGAGAATGTATCAAGCATCAATTGATAACAGATAATCATCCAAACATACCTTACAGGAAATATTCAAAAGTATTCGCAAATTGGATCTCGAAACCACGGAACCCTAAAAACGGGTTATAAATCACAGAGCGGACGTATAAAAATGTCCACTCTATTGCTTTTACGGAACTGGATAGGTGAAGGAACTCGGTGATACACTGGCGAACACAAAGTGTGGCCAATGGGTAGTCATTATTTTATACGTTAATTAAATGTCTTACACCTGTACTGATCTGAAAAGGGTTAAGACCCTGACCTTCGTCAAGTCACCACGGATGTTCCTATGTCATGGCCGCACGCAGTAGTCGGTCTACCGGAAAAACAATTTTTTTTTGTGAAATCCCAATAAAGCTATCGATGTTGTATTTAAAATGAGATCGCGTCAAGTCGCTAATTGTATATTAGTCAAAAAAAACATTTTTTACTTTTAAAGTTTCACAACTTAGATCGTGGGTATCTAAACCTGTTTTTCACTGTACTACGTACCAAGTGTGCTCACAAGTGGACATTTCAATTTTATAGTAGAATTTTATCACCGGCTATAGTTTTGTCTTAGTTACTAGCCTATAAGATGATATTATCAATATAACTTTTAAGATAAGTAGAGATTATAGTTTTATATGTTATTTCGCTTCCCGTGGGCAAGATAACAAATACGATCATAGAAATAGCAACGAATATAATCGGCTCAAATCTTTACGACTCAAAATGCTGTTCAGTTTGTACAAGTTTTGATTCCATAGAGCACTGGTTCTAGAATGCAGCGTTCAAGAACTCTGGTGAAATAATATGGATCTATCATGCAAAATAAAGGGTATTCTACTGAAAAAATCTAGTTAGTCCGTAAGATAGCTTTCCAAAAAAAATTGGAGACGATTTTTTTCTTTTTTCACGTAAAAAAAATGATGAAGATACAGTGCGTTGAAAACTCGGGTGACGTCACAACGATAGTACAACTTTACTAGCGACGTGACGTCACCAGTCTCCTCTCCTGAACTTTGATGCGCTTTATCATTATCGTTTTTTAGCGATTAGAACTCGCAAAAAATACGTGTACAATATTTTTTTTTAATCTAACGGACGGACTAAATAGCATAATGTTTATTTTTTCTACCTGGAATTTTAGTTTCCAATCGCCAATAGAGTATTCTACTAGTAGAATTTCCGATTGAACACTCGATTCTGGTCTTCCGTTTGATAAGTTTCGTAGGTAGCGCTATTTTAGTATGCATGCTAACCCTGGAGACGAAAGTGCTGCCGTTCGCCGAACCTTGTTTGGCCGTACCCATGGTATTTACTTTTCCATCCTAATAGGATTTCTGGAAACTGAAACCAGCTTTGTTGACCCGCTGCCTTATTCTTAACAGACTGACGCAAAATGCTTTTGAATGAGTAAATTGTCTGATAATGTAACTACTATCTTACTAATATCAATACCGTACTATGCCTTACTAATATTGTGAATGCGAAAATAACTCTTTGTTACGATTTTAGGAAAAAAGACGAAACGCAGCCCATTGCCTGGATTAGGCGATCCGGGAGTATGTTGCTTTGGAGTAATTTGGCTGAAGAATTTATTATTAATTAACTTTATCAATGAACATGGGATGCACAAATACAAAAGCTATAAAATAATAGTAGGTATACAATCATATATCTGCGTGTCAATTCTACTAATTCTAAACCTTTTGAACGCCAGAGCATAGACGAATCGGCGTACCCCCGACGCCAAACCACAAATTCGCCGTAAATTTACATATTTGTGACGTATGGCGTACAGGGCATGCGCTTGCTTGTCACGTATATGTGACAATGGCGTTTAAAAGGTTAAGCAACGTTCTCATTTACATCTCAGTCGCAATCTGTCAAAAAGCCTCAGTTTCCACACATTTTTATTGCTATTTTTTTTTCGCCATCGCCACAGGTATCGTGCCATAGTTATTTATGGCCCTATCTTAAATACACGAGGTAAATCGGTTGTTCTACTTAATGCCTAGATAACAACCTACCACAATTTTATCAACATGCTTGTTAAATAGGCAAATGACTGTCAACTTGTCACCAATGCTACATGCACTAGTTCTGGTAATTTACAAATGAATGTTCTATGTTTCTGCCAAACGCGTTGTCTAATTCTAACAATCAGTATTGTAAGCAGCTTTGTTTAAATTGTTAACAAGCTAAATCGTGTGGTCTCAGTCAAACGTTAGACCAACCCTTGCTCTAATTTGTTATAAGGGAAAGGCGCGTTGAATTGTCTTTTTTTATTAACGACTTCAAACAAAGGAGTTCTCAATTCGGTTGTTTTTCTTTTTTTTTTTATTACTTCATAACTCCCATCATTTATGAACCGATTTGAAAAAATATTCGGAAGTCTTGTGTTAAAATACGAGAATAACTTCGGATTTTTTTATTTAGAAGTCAGTTGTATTTTTTTGTAAAAGTTTTCTTCGAACATACACTTAACGGGAGTCATGACAACTACACCATAAAAAGCTTACTCCCCAGCCTATCTTACAGGTACAAGTCCGCAATGACGCAGAGTACATACGGACATTAGTCAAGCGGCCCGTTTGTAGGAATGTGACCCGTGGGTCAACTGGTACCATTCTGGTTAATTTACCGGCATGTGGCACGGTAGCCCGTTGTCTCGCTGCCTTTTTGGTGCTGTGGCTCAACATTGTAATTTTATGATTTCTTACTTCCTGGTTAAAGATAAAAGATTTATTTAAATAATATGAGTGCCAGTAATAGAAATAAAAGCTTAATGAAGAAAATCGGAGATACACTTCTACACATACTCGTGCATGACTGATCTTTCATTGTTCTTGTGCTTCATTAACACGCACATTTGCGAATACTACGCGCCTGGCCTTTTTATAGAAAATCACCAACCAACCTACTTATTTCAAAATTATTTATAAATCTTACGTTATCTTAATCTTAAAACCGTAATTTTTATAATCAATCTCGCGAGTAAACATTTTCTTCTCAATAGGATACGGTAATACTACTATCAATATATATACAGCTCTTCCGTTACTGACTGAATGAGTGACTGAGTGACTGACAGACAACGCACAGCCAGAAATACTGGTCGCAGAAAGCTGAAATTTGGCATGTAGCTTCCGACCCGTAGAGGAGCACTAAGAGAGGATTTCCCGAAATTCCTACGAGAAAGAGAAAAAATTGGAAATGTGCGTACGAAGTCGCGGGAAAAAGCTAGTTAACTATAAAGTTTTGATGGGATTTATTGTATTTATAAATATCTGTTGACAACATATCATGAAGCTATAGCCTCGCAAGATTTATTACAAACCAACGGTGCTTGCAATAATCCGGTGACCGATATAACTAGAATAAAGATCCCTTTAATTAAGTTATCTTCAAGTTTCAATAGATTTGTGGATATTTTACATTTAGCCTTAAAGGTTTATAAATGAAGGGTACTAATCGACTTCACATGAGTTGATATAAAGCCGTTATACAATCCTTAACGGGACGATTATCGCCAATATAATTAGTGCAGAGGCACGACTTGGCACATCGCTGAGCATAACTTCGCTATGGCCAGTTAACTGTTACTAAAATTTCACTATAATAGTGACGCCTTTTTATTAATACCTATAAAGATAATGTTACAAGCTGCGCCTGCGACCACCGGAAACGTTCTGAGAGTTAAACGCGGGTATTCATTTCCATATAAAAGTCAATCTCGTGGAATTGTTTAATAAGCTACAGGTGTTAAGGGAGTTGAATTAGCTGTAAACTGTGTTGTTGAGTTTGTGGAAATAATTTGCTATTTCATCCGAATTTCTCACTTGTATCGTAATGCTGCAAACCATCAAAAAGTCTTTTTTCCTTTTTTTTTTCAATTAAACTGTCTTCCACTCTTCCCGGTGAGAGGAGACAAACAGAGTTACCTCTTTCCTCAAATATGGCGAGGGGTGTAATGGCTGATCTTTGCGTTATGCTCGTGAACGGGTGCTGCTTGTGGTGAATGGTCGTCTTGTTAGCCATGGAAATAACGATTATCTGCTTATTGTTTAATTTTGATGGCCTTGGTTTATCACTTGTGGCGTCGAGTCATAGATCTATTATTAAATTCTACCCTCTGCACGTGTAAGCGAGCACGCCCTTTATGCCTGGAGGCTTATTTAGTTTGATTTGATATTGTTTTTATGCTTGAGTTTGTCTGATTATGCTGGCATAATGGAGTGTGCTAGCTTACAAGTAGCGAATTATTTAGTTTTAGGTTTTTACGTGATACCTTTGTTTTATTGTTTTTTTTGCAAGAATACTTTGCTTACCTTTGTATAAATGATAGTTCTTATAACTCAACACACATGTGTTGCTGGGGAGTTTGATGCGCCACTTCTTCTTCCCACCTGAAACACTAGGAAGCGGTGACGGGCGGGCGTTTTGGGGGACTGTCTTTATGTAGAACGTGACGTTCAAAAAGTGCTGGCACTCACAGCCTAATTTGAATAAATGACTTTTGACGTTTTGAGTTTGACTTTGGGTGTTTCAGAAGTGCGTGGTCAGCTTTAAGGGTGACGTTCTGTATCTGATCTGTAAGACTTTTTTCAAAAAACCTGAACAAAAAAGTACCATAAAGTTCCAAACAAATCAGTTTTGAAGCAGTTGCATGCGCTTGGTGGCTTTTATTTTTAATTCGATCACAGATTTGATTTGATGCCACCAACTGCATCAGACTGCTTAATAAGTGATTATTTTTAAACATTTAAGTCCGCTTTTTTTAAAGTCAACTTTTCTTTGGCCTCGTTTTTATTACTAGCCCGTACTGTCCCACTGCTGGGCAAAAGCCTCTCTCCATTCCTTCCAATGCTCACGGTGTTGTGGCTCTTCATTCCAATTCGTAAGGAAGACATCCAGGTCGTCCCGCCATCTCCTTCACTGCCTGCCGCGGCCCCGTCTCGCTGCTTCAGGGCTCCAATCCTGTATATTAAGGGCCCACAGCTTGTCCGGCATGCGGCAGACATGTCCTGCCCAGTCCCATTTAAGTTGGGCAGCCTTTTGAGCCACATCAACGATTTGTGTTCGTAGCCCATATCGAATATAATATTGAGTTATGTGTGCGAAGTCTCATTCCATTTTGTTGCTTTGTTTTATAAGTTTCATCCGTCTTAACACTCTTTCCACTTTTGCATTTGAATGTGGGATTACTAAAACGAGCAATGCAAAATCAATAACGTGATAAATTACTTAATTTTGAAAATGCACTAATTAGGTAAGGTTACGTTGAATTTTTGACGCTAAAATGTCAAGAAATGATATAGTGCCAAAAGCACTAAGTTTGCAACATTGCCGTCAGGAAAATCTGGTTGCTTGATTTAAAAAAACTTTTATTTAATTTTGTTCATTCACCATGCCATAAGCTAACTCTGCTTGGGTTATTCGCTTAAGAAGCTTTTTGTCATATCGATGTTTAAATCATTTCGCCAAAAGGGTATAAACCTAGGATCTCACGCTCAGCAAGTCGCAATTGTAACTACAACATCAACTCGGTATTTTTAAATTTCCGAAGATACCAGATAGGGTGGTCTCGTAAGTACCGGCGAAACTTAATGATACTAGCAATAAAACATTAACAAAAACCAAGCATTTAATAAAGAACGTGCGACAAGGACAGTCCAACACTCTCTACTCGCTAGAATGAGACAGGAGACCGAGTAGCTAGTAATAAGCGAACATTAAGATGAGGTACACTAAGCCCTGCCTATTGCTTCTGGCGACGATAAAACTTGCCAATATTAAAAATAATATTTTTGCGCAATATTTTGCTCCGGTTGCGCCTCAGGAAAATTGTCGATTGAAGTATATACAGTGCCGCTAAAATGATGCTTTAATATCGATATTAAATTATAGTGTTCGTGTTGAATGGAACGTCGATTCAACGTAATATAAGCACGGAAAAACATAGGATTAAAAAAAAACCCTGCAGTATTGCCAGAAATTTGAATTCGTGTGGCCTGCCGATAAAAAAGAAAACCTGGAAACAGCTTTGGTTTTCACGGTTGCAATCATATTTCTGCCTTTGGCTCGAAAATTCGCAAATGCAGCTGTTTAGACTCGTGCGCGGCGACTGAAGATAAGCTTAATAGGCTCGATCCCTATTTCACGGCTTGATGACTTTAAGCCGTCATCAGCTTACAGTGGTGTAAGTCCTAAGAACCTCTACATAATCCCTAGAGTTACAGAATTGTAGGCGCAGTGTTATAGCTTGTTAATATTTTAGTTTATAAGTTGGATAATAATATTCAGCAGCAGGTTTGTCCTTGGCTACTTATAGTCAGTTTAACTGCTGCCAACGGTATAACTTATAAATTTATTGTTGTAACACTGTTTAATAAAGCTGAAGCTACATTCAAAAGTATATGCGTGTACTAGAAGCTATGTATGTTTAGTACGTAACACTAGTTCCAAAAAAAATTATAGAAAAGCAAACAGCGATTTAGTCATCATCATCATCTGCCTAGCCTTTTTCCCATACTGAACAATTGTTTACATAATTCAAAAACTCCATGGTCATAGGTGTCTTTGCATCAATTCAATTATAAGCAGCATTACCTTGTCAGTCAGCCTTCGTGTGTGATAAGGTGCTCTCACAATAACTCCTGATACTTTTTTATTATTTTTTTAAGGATGGGAATTCATCAAATGACTCCTGATATTATCTATCTCATCTTTTCGCTATCTACGGTTTCATTGGTAGTATTGTAGCAAGATAGAGTGGCGATGATGGGAAATATTGCTATATTTTTTAACATTTCCTTGCCTACAATTGTTCCAGAGCTGTAAGGTCCTACCAACCTTGAATATGTGTTCATCAGCTTTGAAATCTGCACCCCGGAGTTTGTTTGCAGGAGCATAGAAAGCATGTCACTTGTGGCTGCTTCGCACATATGAGGAAGTGTATGTCCGTCAGTTGGGCTTGGGTCCAATAGTTCCGGACAGGTAGTGTAACCGTAGGGTAATCGACCTCCCTCAGCCATTCCGGTGAAGAGTTCTTCATCCCAAGGAAAATACTTTAGGGCAGGGTTTTCGTAATACTCTGGCTTTTTTGTGTCATCAGTGTATGGAGAGTAAGTTTTTCTTTTCTTTCCTATGCCCAAGCATTCCTTTATCCTGTCTTCCTGAGATTAAGATACTTTGTTATTTAATCTGTTCATACTCTATTCATGAATGAAAACGTGCTTCTTTCAGAGTTTTCCCATATTCCTATCTCGTCGTTCAAAATTTCTTATATAAGAGCGCTATTTGCTTCATGGTAAACTCATGTATTTCTTGAATAGTATGCATGTTTTTTTTCGTGGTGCTCAATATCAAAGTAACAATATATACATCTCTTTCTATTCTAGTTTGGATGTTAAACACCATAAGTTCTGGCATCAATTTTCCCCTCCATTGTATGCACTCTTTAGGATCGGTTCCTTTTTAAATGTTTTAAGATTGGTCAAGAAATCTGATGGTTTTTATGGTCTTGGGAGGTTCAGTGGATGGATACAGTTCTAATTCACTCCATTTCTCATTTTCATCTGCTAACAAATCAGCTTCCCACTTAGCAAGCGCCTCTTGCAGCCAATAGCTTGGAAAAATGTTTGATACATCTAACGGTGACTAGTAAAAATCATCATTTATGCCTAGATTTCTTAATACTATTTGTCTTTCAATTAAGAACTTAGTTACTTTGACTTCTCCTAAGGCTTTAGGGTTTTTGTCAACCATTCTCCCACTGTTTCCCTTGCATTTATAATGAACATGTCAGAGTTGTTAGGCACTTCTGCCTTCGCCATAAAATAATTGTAAACGTCTCTTTTCTTATTGTATGTGTACCTCACCATTATGAGTTTCTTGTTTTCCTAGTCTACCAAGTCCCATCGATGTGACACTTTTTTGAAGTTCCACTCTTGTCACAAATGTCTTGTATGGTTGAGTTTATTAGAGGCATATGATTGATCATCTTGAAACGAAAGTTAGTCATTCTCATCTTCAAGCACATGTTCATCTTCAGTTGTAGTGGAGCTATACCCTGAACTGGATGTGCTAGGAATAGGTGCTTCCCTCGTTTCAAGGTCTCTCCCTCCATAAGCCTC
Organism: Mamestra brassicae; assembly: GCA_905163435.1. Lineage (NCBI taxonomy): Eukaryota > Metazoa > Arthropoda > Insecta > Lepidoptera > Noctuidae > Mamestra > Mamestra brassicae. Next base: position 4,587,489 of record LR991009.1, read on the forward strand.
CCTCGACTTTACATTCTGTTCTTTTCCGTTTGGATGCAATAGGCTTTGGTCTGTGCATTTCTCGACTGCACAACAACATACATACCATTATATGTAGCATGATACCTTCTCTTTCTCTTCCACTGCACCGATACCATTTTTGGTGAAGCTTGCCAAATTGCTCGATGATTTCTTAAGAATAAAGTTAGTTTCCCAATGATAATCTTGAGTCCATAGCGAACGGCGTCCTCGCCTTCCGCCTGACGCAGGGACTCACCGGATATGGATGTTCGGGAGGTACCTGTTTCGGATTCAGCGGAAGAACACGTCCGGGTGTCAGCACTGTGACTATCGCCCGGAGGACACGGTGGAGCATACGGTGGAGGTCTGCCCTGCTTGGGTCAACCGCCGCCCGTGTCCTCGTCGAGGCGATCAGCGGCGGCGACATCTCGCGTCTGGCCCTGGTTAAATCCATTTTGATAAATCCTTTAACATTGTGTGTAACAAAACACTTCTTACTTTAAATGCTGTTATGTTTTTTATCAAACTCCCTACGTTTATCAATAATACATTTGTTGTACAAATTCAAAATGAGCAAACAACATTTTTTCCCGATTTTATTTACATTTTCATCTGGGAAAGTATGAAAAACGTTCTAACATTGTAACAATATTATAAACTCACATAAATTGTATGCTTTATGTATTCCGCTCTTCTGTATATATAAAAGTTCTATGCGTGAGAATGAGTTGAAACTACAGAAAACTACAAACTTATATACTCGTGATTCTTGAGATTCTTTCATTTACATACGACTTATCATACGCGAAGTAAGTACTCATTTTATTTGCAATTTAACATGTATCCTTTTCAGTCATCTTAGCTGTTTTGTACATCTGTCCAAAATGGTCTATTAATATGACATCTCCTTGTCAATTTAATTCATATATCGGTAAAAAAACGTCCTTAAATTGACTTTAATTCCGACCATCAGATAATCTTCACTGTTAAATGTAGCAACTCAAACTACTTATCTATTCAACAATCGTACAAACTATTTAACCCTATTCTGCTACAATAAAAACTACTAGCTACTCCACATACTTCAGAACAATCGGATTCTCAACATAATTAAGTTGTTGAGCGCCATTTTAGTCGCCGCCGTCGCAGGCGATTAAGGAGGATCACGATTTTACCTTTTTTGCGTATGCACCATATTTATTTGCGTCCTTTGAATGTTGTTATTAACAATAAGGACCGTGTAACGGATATTTAGGTACAGTACCTGATTTGGAGCGAGAGCGCGCAAAATTGTAGGTTAGAAAAAGTGTTTCTGTAATTATTTAAGTCTCTAAGACATAATTCGACTTACCGAGGTCTTATAGACCTTTCTTCATCTGTAGCTGGACAGCTAAATACCTATTTTGTAATCCCAAGAACTACAGTCTATTTTCTAAAACGGTTCGATAATGAAGCCATTTTGCGCCTTTTGCTCAAACCGCAGTTTCCTTGGAAGGCTAGGGTTTTGAGGAAATTACTCTATTTCCTTAGGACGTGCTAAAGGTTTAAGCAAAGGGTGTCTGGTCCGTTCCACAAGTGGTCTTAGAGGCAATTTTAGTTGCAGATTTTTGTTTTTTGTTTTGGCAGGGGTGGAAATCCTCATGGTCGCCCCGACTGCCTCCCATTGTGAGATGGTTAGGGCAATGAGAGTTTTTTCCCGGCTAAAACATACTCGTGTCACGCTTTTCAGCGATTTTTTGTAACACAATCCTGTCTTAATAACTTCAACAATAGTATTGTTAAGTCAACACACACTATTAGTACGACTAACTATGCAATACTTAACTACTGTTTAGTTAAGTACGATGTTTTTACTTTGGATTTTCTTGCAATTAATTTTCTTATTATTCAGGATGTTATTTTATTTATTTCGGAACAATTGCTTACTATTCTTACAGTTTGCACTAAAGCGTACAGTTTTTTTTTTTTTTTTTTTTTTTTTTTTTTTTTTTGATCTCGGGGGGAAATCCTCATGGAAATCCTCCACCCTGGGGCGGGTGGAGGGGTCTGTCAGACTCTTACTGACTAAAACCACCCCGGTGTTCCATCTGCCACCTACGCCGGGGATCGCGGGAACGTATGCGACATCCGCAATCCCCGGCTGGTGCCGGCCCGCCTCTGCGGGCCACCTCGCGTTGGCGAGGGGAGTGAGGTGTTTGACTCCCCTCGCTACGTCAAAGAGGGGCGCACGGGAACACCACGCGCCGCCACCTCGGGTCCGGATGAATGGGGGGCGACGGACATCCCCAAGTCCGTCGCCCCTGGACCCAGTTAGGGGGGCCGGAAGAGGGCAGCGTATGCCCTCCTCCGACGCCCGATGCGCCTGCTGCGGGCAGGGAGAGCGGTTGTGATCTCCCTCTCCCTTTCCGCAGCCTCCTTCTGCGCGATAACTGTCTCGCAGAAGGAGACCACCGCGTCCCAGGACTCCTCACCGCCGACCATAGCATGGACTACGGCCGGCAGCGAGAGGTCACCGCCTACAACAGAGATGAGGGCACGGCGCGGCTCCTCCCAAGCTGCACACTCTGCAAGCGTATGCCGTGCCGTGTCCTCCCGACAGTCGACGCAGTGGTGGCATCGAGCGTCCGGCTCCCTGCCTATGCGACACAAGAACCTCCCGAAGCAGCCATGCCCCGAGAGGACCTGCGTCGCACGAAACGTCAGAGAGCCGTGCCTTCTCCCGAGCCACAGGTCGAGCACTGGCCGGATGGCCTCGATGGTAATGAGGCCGGCGGAAGGGCTCGAAAGCCTGTCCTGCCATTCCGCCACCAGGACCTCGCGCAGCTGCGACCGACGCAGCTCCAAGTGTTGCTGCGTCAGTCTTTCGCCGCGCGCCCGCGCGCCCTCGCGCCACCTATGCAGTGACGCGAGCACTTTCGCCTCCAGGTCCCACGGCGGAGATCCGGCCAGTGCGCAAGCCGCCTCGTAGGAGATCGTGCGATATCCCCTGATGACTCTGACGGCCATCACCCTCTGCGGCCTCCGCAGAACAGTGATGGTGCCGGCCGTCAGGTCAGCCGCCCAGATCGGGGCCCCATAAAGGGCCATCGATCGCACGATCCCCACGTACAACCGCCTACAGGCGGTGCTCGGGTCCCCCAGATTGGGAAGCAGCGTTGACAGCGCCCCCGCCGCGCCCAACAACTTGGGCGCCAGCCGCCGGAAGTGGGGGCCGAAATCCCACCGGCTGTCGAGCACCAATCCCAGGTACTTCATGGTGGACTCGACAGCGATACGGGCCCCCCCGACCACGATGTGCGATCCCGGCGGCGGCGCTCGCCGGGGGCCATGAAAAACAATGGCCTCCGACTTGTTGAGGGCCACCTCCAGGCCGAGGCGCCGTATGCGGCTCACCACCTGTGAGACCGCAGCCGTCGCCAGCAACGCTGCCTCCCTGTGCGAACTCCCCCGGGCAGTGACCAGTGTGTCGTCAGCGTAACACACCAGCTGCACTCCCGGCCGGAGCTCGCCCCTCAGCACCCAGTCGTACCCGATGTTCCACAGGAGCGGGCCCAAGACCGAACCCTGCGGAACACCGCACGACATGGGGCGCTGGTATCTGCCATCACGTCCCAGATAGGTGACACACCTTTCCGCCAAATAAGCCCCGATGACACGACGGAGGTAGGGAGGCACTCGATGATAACGCAGTGCCTCCCGAATACAACTCCAGGGCAGGGTGTTGAAGGCGTTGGAGATGTCCAAGGACACCGCCAACAACACACCGCCCCGCGACACTGCTTCCTCCGCCAGGACTCTCACTCGCGATATCGCCGTGACAGTGGAGCGCCCTTGCCGAAAGCCGTACTGGCATTCGGCCAGGTCCGGCCCCTCTCCGCACAAGTGGCTGACGAGGCGGGCTGAGACTATTCGCTCAAACAGCTTTCCCACCTCGTCGAGCAGCACTATGGGCCGGTACGCGGACGGCGAGTCCGCTGGGCGCCCCGCTTTCCTGAGCAGGACCAGACGACCAGATTTCCACTGAGTGGGAAACTGGCCCTGCTCAAGGCACGCCGAGTAGAGTCCTCTCAGTCGGGGCTCCAGCTCCTTCAGAGCGAGTACTAACGCGCAGCCGTGAATCCCGTCGGGCCCCGGGGCAGTGTTCTTTGCCCGGAGCCGTGTCACGGCCGCCCTCAACTCTGGTTGTGTCACCTCTGGGACGCTGGCGTCCTCTTCGGGCTCTGCGGCTGTGGGCAGAGCCATCGGCGGCGGAGCGTGCTCCGCTCGTGCCGGGAAGAGGGCTGCGACCACGTCCTCCAGCAGCTCGGGTTGGAGACTCTCCGTAAGCGGGGGCGCCCATGGTCCGAGTTTCCCTCGGACCGAGCGATAAGGACGCCCCCACGGATCCCCGTTGAGAGTCTCCAACATCTCCTCCCTGGCTCGCGTCTTCGCCTCGCCGATGGCCAGCCACAGAGCCTTCTTAGCCGCGCGATACACCTCATACCGCGCGGCTTCTTCGTCAGGGACCCGACGACGTCTTCTCCGGTATCGGGTGTACTGGCGCCTGACCTCCACGCACGAGTCGCGCAACTGCGCGATCTCGGCGGACCACCAGTACACCTGGCGCCTTCTGGGTTGTGTGTGGACCCGGGGCATTGATGCGTCGCAAATTTGCGTCATCGCCCCGTGAAACCACTGCGCCTCCTCTTCGACGTCGACGGGTCCGGTCGTTGCCGACTCCCGGATCCAGGCCTGCACAATAGCGGCCTCCTCGAGTAGCTCCCTGTCGAGGCGCTTTCGCGCCCAACGCGGACCGTCCGTTCGCGGGGCCGTCGGATTGCGGCCGCCCGCGGTCTGGGGGGAGACGTTGAAACGGATATATCTGTGATCCGACAACGTCTCCACCTCCACGGCGACACGCCAATCGCGGACACGGCTTGCGACAGCGGGGCTAGCGAACGAAACGTCCACTATAGAACCACCCCGCTGTCGCACGCACGTGTAGACCGAGCCCCGATTCAGGACGGTCAAGCCGGTCGTGACCGCCCACTCCTCCAACGCCTCGCCCTTGGCATCGGTGACCGGAGATCCCCATGCCGCAGACTTGGCGTTGAGATCCCCGAGCAGCAGCACCGGGCGAGGGTGGTACCGGTTCACGACGGCACCCAACTCGACAAGGAAGCTCTCGAAGTCGGCGAGGCTCTTGTTGGGCGAGAAATACGCCCCAACAATGCCAACGCCGTCCGCGAGGGCGGCCACCCAGCCGTGACCTCGGGACGGGTCGACAAGAGCCCCGCCGATGATGGCCACCGAGCCGTCCAGGTCACCCACCCAATCATCTCGGGGGGGGACGTAATACGGCTCGGCGACCACAGCCACATGGATCGACCACTCTGCCATGCTCTGGAGTAAGAGATCCTGAGCCCTGGCACAGTGGTTGATATTGCCCTGGAGGAAATGGTATTGTGCCATTATACACAATCCATTTCCTCGGCACCATTCTTAGGCCGGGAGTCGGCCGAAGAGCAACCAGGCTGAGGGGGGTGTAAAGGGCCCCCTACAGCCTTGGTTGTCCCCTTCTTACTGCCCTTCTTTGGGGCGGGCGGGCAGGCCTTTCTTCCGACAACGTGCCCCGCGGGCCTCCCTGCATCCGTACAGAGGCTGCAGTTTGGCATCGCGGAACATGCTGCCGCCTTGTGGCCGGGCTTACCGCAGCGATAACATTGCTCGCTGCGGTCAGTTGCGGCGGCGCACCGTGCCCTGACGTGCCCAACGTCAAGGCAGCGGTAGCACCGCATAGCCCTGGGTTGTAGCAGCTTGACGCGTGCTGCAACCCACCCCACTAATAGCCGTCCGCTGACGGCTATTTTATTCGCCGCCGCTACCGGGCACTTAACCGTAATGGTGCCGAGCCCGGCAGCGTCGGCGCGAATCTCGCCCGCCCGCACGTCGCCCGGCGGGCATCCACCGCTTCGAGCGACGGCCGCCACGACCTCCTCCGGGGTCGTCGAGTCGTCCAGGCCCTCGACGCGCAAATCTGCGGTCTTCATTGGCCTGGACACTCGGACGTCCTCTTCTTTGAGGACCTCCCTCAATTTGGCGGCCAAGATGTCCGCCTTTTCGCCGCCCGAGGGTCCCGACACCTCAAAGAGCCGCGCCCCCGTAACCGCCGACTTCATCCTGAAGCCGGTCGGTGTGCCAAGGTCGGGGAACGCGACCTTGGCCTTCGCCTGCTCCAGGACCTCCTTGTAGGTAAGGCCCCTCTCGATAGCCGCGGGCTGCAGTGTTATTACTACAGCCGCAGAGCGTGGGGCCTTACCCTTCCGGGACCTCCTCTTCTTTTTGGGCGCGGGCTTGGGCTGAGCCGGCGGCGCCGCCTTCTTCTTGCGACCCCGTTTAACGACCGTCGTCCAAGCCTCCGTGGGCTGGGATGCGGTCGCCGGGGTCGCAGTCGAGCTGGGAGGGGGTGCTGACGCACCCTCCGCGGGCTTCTTGGGCCCCTCCGCGGGCTTTTTGCCCCCCTTTCCAGCTTTTGCCGCCACAGTTGACGGCCCTGGCCTGGCGGCCTCCTCCATCCTCCGTTTGTCCGCCGCTAGCGGTGGCCGGAGGTTCTGTGCCGGGAGGAGCCTTGACTCCAAGGCCTCCAGGCGGGCATTCATCATGCCCCCACACTGCTGCATGCAGATGCGGACGATCTTCTCGATCTCCGCCGCAGCAGGCGACAGTGCAGGGGCAGGAGCCGACGACGGGGCCGCAACTCCCGGAGGACTGGTAGCTGCAGGAGCTGCACGCTGCCGCACTACCCTCTGTGCGGCGACCTCCCTTTTTAGGTCCTCCAGCTCTGCTCGGAGACGGCCGTTCTCCTCCCACAGCTTCGCCGTCTCCTCAGAGCTTGTGCGATCAAGGAGGACCCCAGCCGCCTCCTTGATGCCCTCAGCCGCCTCTTTCAGGGCACGGGTGAACGTGCCCTTCAAGCTGCCAGATTTAGTGGCAACCTTTAGGACCACGTCCACGCCGTCCAAAACTTGGCGACTGAGCGCCGCCGCCGTTAAGCCCGCTCCGGAGGCCGCCTGAGCGACCCGCCGCTCACGGGCCTGCCGAGCCAGCTCGCCGACCTCGTCAGCCGCGACTGCTTTCCGTTGCGCCCGCTTTGCAGCATTGGCTTCCGCCTTGTTGCTCTCCAGCAACAGCGGGGACGTAGCGGAATCACCACTGAAGAGGTCGTCGCTCTCCATCTCTTCTTCGGGCCGATCCATGCGGACCGCTGCTGCCGGAATCGGCGTAGCGGGCCGCAAGAACCGACCCCTTTGGTCGCGCTGTGGCACCACTGCGCGACCACCTCTTCGAGATGTCGGCACCTTGGCTGCCGACAACTCCTCCTCACTTGAGGAGGGGTTTAAACCCTCCCCACGCGAACGCTTCCCCCAGAATTTTGAGGGAGCGCGCGAGCCTCCTTGCAAGTCGCTGCCGCTTCCGGCAGACGACTCATCAATCTCCGCCATAACTGGCCCGTCCTTTTTTGGTTTATTTTTTAGGGTATCCATACAGTTCCCACGAGTAGATATAGGATTCAGATGTCCGCCGGGCAGAGCCTAGATGCCCGGTAAGCCTACATACTGCAGAGTGCGGCAGGTGCTCTGCAGGGGAAGCGCTAACGACTGGACTCCCTCCAGCCATGCATCCTCTCACCGCGCTTCAGAGCTTAGGATTGGGGGTTTTTTATCTTAGAGGTATCCTTCCTCTGGGCCGGGCGGTTAAGCCGAGCCCCCGACGGCGGCATTACACATGCCTCCGTCCGCTGTCCGGACAACTCGACTCAGCGGACCCGTCGGGAACTCTCTCTTCAGGATTGCTCCGTGAAGAGAGAGCAACTGCCGCTTTGGTGCGCCTGCACCGCAGCGGCATTGGTCGCATCCTTCGCCAATCGACGACTGTCGATCGGACAGGAGCGACCCCAACTCAGACGTTCCTTCACAGTGCCCTCTGCAAATCAGAGGGACACGTGGAGGAACCGTCGTGGAGCAACAAGCTCCCCCTCCCCCGCAGAAATCCGCCACAGACAATAGCCCCTCCGACATGAAGAGACTATTGGCCGTGCCCAGGGTGCACCGGCCCGACAACTGCTCTTTCCCCCGAACGCATTCGTAAGGAACCAGCAGCCATCAGGCACACGAGGAGGTTTTCTGCACAGTAAGCCAACAACATAGTATTCATCTTTCGAGGTTGCGTTCTGTGTTTTGGTATAAATCAATCGTAAAGGAACAATAGCAAAAATAGAAAACATCGTCGTTTTTATAAAACCCGACCTCAATGAATACTAAAAGTAAAAAAAAACACTTAAAGCAGACTGATGCAGTTGGACTGCATGAAACTGCTTGAAATGTCATTTGTTTGGAACTTTTTGTACATAGAATATGTTATTATAATTGAGTAAAAAATAAATAAGAAGTATCTGTTTTCTGCGTTTGAGCGCATACCCTGCCGCCTTTTGAAGGGCTAGAGGGCCTTTGTGTTAGTAGTACCTACTATTCCACAAATAAAGATCCGACTTTGTCTCTAATCATACTGCCGATACTCACAGCGAAATGTTGTCTATTATTTCACGTCTCCCAAGCTGCTGAACTCTGTACAAGTAGACTCCGCGAGGTGCGGGGTTTTGCCTGAAGCCATATAATCCATCTCCTTTCTACTAGCATGGACTGGGCGCCTCTCTTTGCTTCGGAAAGTAAAGCAGCTTCCTTATTGCAGTGGTAGAGAGTGAGTATTCCAGCCAGTGCCAGTGCTTCGTTTATTTATTTATTTAACAGTTTATGTACATACATTTAACAAATAGATAAGAAGAAGGGAACAGAAAAATAGGTACAAAGGTGATGCAGTGTTCTTGCTCAAGCGTTTGAGCTGTTTGAGCTATTGTGCTCCAACCTGCGCGTTTACGCAATCGTATTAGTTTTGTATGGTGCGAATTTTAGTCGATTTCTGAAACCGAACATGTTCGAGAGCAATATTCACTCTTTCCGCAATTTCTTCTTTCATTACCCCGTCAAGCACTATCACTACATCGTTTGTCAATTATTGACATTAGTCACCTCTACGTTCCAGCTGTTTTAGGTACAGGCCCGGTAGCAAATTTCTCAAGATTGGATCCCTGATCTACGTTCTGCTTGTCTCCTCGGCTTATCTCTCTCAGTCACCATCCTGCTGCTGACTACCCTTCTACAGTTTACAAGACACTTTCTTAGGCAATCCGACCTTCATGGCGGGCCACCATGCACTGTATAATCCTCCACAGACAAAAGCGTGATAATTTTCTCCTGTGCATATTTTGTGTAAGGCACTCTTGAAACCTATTTAAATACTCGTTTGAGAAATCAAGAAACACATCTTTTAGAATTCAAACGTGAAAGACAAAAATAAAATCGTATCCATTATTGGCAAAGAGAGGAATTTCTGTGTATCCCTCAACAGAAAAAGTGCAAAAACCACCTGCAATAGTCTACATTTTCTCGTTCTTAAAGACGTATAGTACGGTCAATTACGGTAATTTGTTTTAACAGCGTTGTTGGCGCGACAAATGCCATGCAAATGACCTATGCGGCCCAGCCTCGACATTCGAAGGTATGCTATTCGAAACATTCTCTAGCGAATGCGTGTCAATTAGTACTCTTAGCCCATTTCAACAGGAGTATGGGAGAATGTGTCAGGTAATATACTGATAAAAAGTTCATGTTAAATGTGTTTGCGCTTGTGTATCTACTTTGTGATTGCAGTAAATACAATTTTAGGCTTCTATTCTGGTGTGACTACATGCAACCACACTAAGAATATGCAACAGTATGCAGTGGTTTTCAATTGCTGTCTGATTCAGGTTCAACTCATTTTAAGGTAAAGATATAATAACAATAATCCTGGGCATCATGTACTTGGTAAAAGGAACGATTCTGTAAAGATTTCCGAATTGCCTTTGCTCCGGATTCGGAGACATACAACAAAATGTTATAATATTTTAAAGTGAAAATGTAAGAAGTATCGTTTTTAAACGGTGACTTTACCGTTCGATTTTCTAGATAGGTTTTAACGGTATTCCTCCTATTTCAAGTAACAACTAGCGATAGCTTGCGACTTTCTGTGCAAGCATTTCCGTTCAACTAAGATCTAGTTTCTATATCCCTGATCATCATTATATCTTTGATTCAGAAAGTAATTACAGAATCTTGTTAAGCTATATAGCACTCCCTGCGGTTTCAACAGCCAAGTAGTAAGTTAGACCTAGAGAGCTGTACTTTATTACTCTTCTTTGGCGATAAAACTGAAACTAATTACCCTGACTACTTTCATAGTGACTTTTTGTGAAAAAGCGCTTTCAGTGCCCGTTTTAAATCAACCCCAAATGAAAAGGTCCTCATTTCCTCAAGTAAAGAGTAAGTAATCAGTCTGTCTGACTGATTACAGACATCATGTTAAACCATGGTCCATGGTTTAACATGGACCATTTTAGTGCAGACCTGAGACACGACACAGTTGTTGGCATACCTACCTTTTTTTATACCGTGCGTGTTTCATGTATGTGGTAAATAAATGTTATTCTTTCTTTCTAATGCGATTTCTCTGGCGATACCAATAAGGAATGCTGCAGAAACTTTTTCAAATCAAATATGCTTTTTTCGAATGTGAGTGTAAATATTAGATACAGACTGGTTGCCAAATTACGGTCTCCTGGCTGTTTGATGTCACATCATAGGCATTCGAATCGTGTTAAAACCCGGACCGGTTGAATGCACACTTGTCCACAGTCCCTGTGTAGGTATAGATATGACTCATCAATCCCACTTTTGAGTATAATAACGTTGCTTAACCATCCATAGTTCGGATGCGAGGCAGGTAGCCATTTAACCAAGAGCACTTTTGGTTTCATAAGCATTTGATAAACTCTATTTACGTCTTGACCAAGCAGCGCCATCATTTTATTTCCCTGTTAAAAGGCTTTTAGCATACATTAACGATACCTTCGGAATTATTTTATCATCTTGCACATTTTTTTCATTTGTAAATTTATGACAAAAATGCATTTAGTTGAGACTAAAACCCTTGGTCTTGTGATACACTTTATTTTTTACATTTAGCTTTTACAATAATATGTTATCAATTTCTAATTTTATTGTAGATGTTGCGAGTTTTTTTTGTTTATCGTTTCCATTTGGCAGAAAAAACAATTTAGTAATTTTTCAAAAGCATGCTCAACTGAATCGCTACCTCCTATAAATAAATGTATCTAAGTATTAAAGCAGTAAAGTAATAAAACTAGAGACAAGTGACATATCTAAACTTTCAACACCGAACAGTTTAATGGCTACCTAGAAGTTTGTAATCTCAAGAGACATGTTGCATATGATGCAGTCGGAACATTATTTCATAACAGGCTCGACATAAAAACACTGTTGCATGCAAATCTGCCTCAGTATTACTTCGTGGTCTATTAAAATAAAAACATTATTCCGGCCATACACTTTTATTGCATCAATTTCTATACATGAGAGTCTTATTGCTGTATAAAAATATGTTATTCCCGACTTAATTCTAGACGATTGGTCGGGATTTAAAGATGGGTGTGTGAGGGTTTATGAATGACTATAATAATGATATTTTATTCCATGAGCTTGTGAAGAATGTATGTAGGTACAACCTCGTTATTGTGAACTTACTTGCATATTGACGTTTATACAAAGAATTGTTCGACCTATGAACAACTACTATTAATTACACAATAAAGTTTATTCCTCTTTCAATCGTTTGAAACGACGCCTAAGTAGGCGTCGGTTCAAACAGGGTTTGCTCGATAAGATTGAAGCGAACGGTTAAGGATTTGTGTAGGACCGTATAAATAAAATTCGCTTCTTTATATTAGTTCATGAAGTCATGAAGCCAAAACTTGACAACCTGTCATTAATTTTTACATATTTTTATAGGTAATGACCAGAGATCGGAATAGGTAGACTATATTCACCTAATGTTCATGGGAGTTAGGAACATAGAGTTGATAATACCTCCTCTAAAATCCCGGAATCATAAACATGACGATTGTATCCCGGAATTTAAGAGCCTATACAACCTCAGCTCAAATTCTAATTTCGCCCCCACTTCCCCGCGCCGCCTAACTCTTTATCTCGCTCGCACACTGCTGTTCGCGGTCACGCGGTCACACCGCCAAGTCGATGAGATTTTGTTAGAATAAACTAGGTAGATACATTATTAATCGGACAAGTTCTAAGTAGGTAATAAAATTATCAAAAATAATATTAATTTGTCACTATTATCAAAATATTTTTTTATATCACTTTATTTTCAATGTGGGTACCTTTTTTATCGTGGTAAAATCGTCCGGCGCGGAAGGGACTGTCAGACTCTTATTGACTAAAATCCACGGTGTACCTTCAATAGCCCTTACGTTCCAGGGTCACGGTTTCCCGTTCGGGCAGTACCGCGACCCCGGCAGGAATTCCAACATACTACTAAAAATTGCTCATAAAGCTAAAAAATCCAGTATAAACTGACCTCTCATTGTACGGAAAGCCTATACAATGCGAGATCAACTTATATTGGAAATCTGCTACAAAATAATAGACGAGCCAACGTTACGGTAAGGGTTCCGCCCATTGAATTTGTAGTAAGTTTTGAGTATTATAGTTTTCTCCTTGCATGAATTTGTGACAGCCGTTTTTTTATGTAATTATGTCAGTAGTAGGTCTATGCAAGTACCTACATAGTACTCGTATTACTATACTTACCTATCAGAAATTTTATAAGCCGATTCCGAGCCACTGTATAAATTCTACTGATACAAAAATGTAATCAAGTGCGAGTCACCATTACATTCAGGGTTCTGTGCGAGATCAACTTATATTGGAAATCTGCTACAAAATAATAGACGAGCCAACGTTACGGTAAGGGTTCCGCCCAATGATTTTGTAGTAAGTTTGAGTATATAGTTTTCTCCTTGCATGTATTTGTGACAGCCGTTTTTTTTATGTAAGTAGTAGGTCTATGCAAGTACCTACTTAGTATTCGTATTACTATACTTACCTATCAAAAGTTTTATAAGCCGATTCTGAGCCACTGCATAAATTCTACTGATACAAAATTGTAATCAAGTGCGAGTCACCATTACATTCAGGGTTCTGTGGGTACATTGGCTTGGTAAAAAACGCTTTGCCATTATACAATTTTCAAAACAAATCACCGAAATGTATGTCTGCGCATAACTTCCGAAGGACTTCAATATGTTGTTTTTTTTTTTGTGTTCGTGATTCTCAGGGCAAGGTTTTTATGACTATGAATATTAGATAGGTAGGTAATATTAGATAAGTAGGATAGTTGGTTATGTAACTATATATGTATGTGAAAAATTTTATGCGTTTTCGTGTTACCTATCAGTAGGTAGGTAGGTACGTAGGTTGAATACTTAGGTATGTAGTTATGTACGTAGATAGGATACTTAAGTAGGTAGGCAAAGATGTAGGATAGGTAGGAGGGTAAGTATGTAGGAAGGTAGGTAGGATTGGGTAGGTAGCTTTTTTCTGATATAATGTGAACATTGCTCAATGTACATCCGAATGCCTGATTATGATTGGATATTTCTTGAAGTCTTCTATAAAAATATTCTACATCAATCATTCTCCGTCCTTCTACAGAAAAACAGCTTTTCTCTTCCACAGGATTATTAAAACTCACTTCGTACCTGCAATGACCAGAATATTTTTTTTTTGGTGAATTCTTGTTAAACTGCATAACATACATGATACACATACAAACTTCTCATATAAAAAATCTTGCAATTACCAATTAGTATCATCATCACATTCATCATCTGATGTGTCGTACTGCGGAAGATTATGTGAATATCTGAAAAAAACAGGTTGTTTTAGTATAAGAATAAAGAAATTATAACCCTAACTTCCTAACTAATAATATAAACGTGGAAAGTGAGTTTGTTTGTTTTTTACGCTAAAGTAGCTGAACGGATTTGGATGAAATTTAGTACATGAAAAGGCCGTGTCCTGGAAATGGGTATAGGCTACTTTTTAATCCTGGACCGCAGACGACACGGCGGGCAAAAGCTAGTCACCAATAAAATCAAGAGTAAAAAAAAACAAAAAATTGCTTACGGATCCAATATTCTTTCGTCACTATTTACTGAACAGCTTATAATATGTCCTCAGGTGGTACTTGTGATCTGCAAGAAAACGCAAAATTCATTATAAAAGCACTTACACCTGAAAGCATATTTTTATCTACATGAATACGGAACCCTAAAAAGTACAACATTATGAAAAGTTTTATAGTGAACTTGCCAATTTCGTGATAGTAACCGCTACGCGTTAGTACAAAACGGTAATGCCATGTGCGAGAGCACAGAAAAAAATATCTTGGTGATCAACCACAAATCTTCACAATTATTTGTAGGCCATCACATAATAACCCATGTTCCGTGCGGGAATCGAACCCGCGACCCGTAGGTATTGTAGACGCCAAGCGCTTAGCTAGTTATAAAAAATGTAAGTATTTACGGTAAATACCATGTCACACATGCAGAAACTGTTCTAAACGTGTATACCTACTACATTTTTACCTACATGTTTGTAATCACTAATACTGTAAAAAGATAGGTCGGTAGATAGGTACTTACTTCATTTCGTTCATATGTTTGCCTGTTTCTTTACGCCAACCCCGTCGCTTCTTATTTTTATTTCGGTTATTGCCCATTACGCAAACACTATAAAGTAATGCAATTCAATATTTTTATTTTAGGTCGTTCTGTTGCGTAATATGTGTCCTGAGCGCAAAACGACACAGCCCTCCCGTACGAAAGCCGGAGCAGGACTGACCGCGGGTGGCGCGCGGCAGGGAACAAACTTTAATATGGCCGATATTATAGGTTATTTATTTTACGGCGAAAAGAAAGTAAACTTAAAAAAATAACACACATAAGACCTGCTTTATAGTTATTTCAGTTAGTATAAAAAGTTTAATGATCTATTTTGAAGTATTTTATGATTGCCAGCGGTTTATTTTTCAATTTAGAGGTAACTTTGGGATTTTTTTCTATCGAGAAAATTTTATGGAATCGTGTTTTCGCCACACATAGTACTTAACATTAATCCTCAACTTTACCATATATTTATTTCAAAATTAATGCTGCAGTATTTTCGGCGTATCAGAGGATTCTGCTAAGCCATTTGAGGTAGTATAGGCTCTTAAGAAATTTCAAATTACTTATTGCGCTTTGAATACATTTGAATAAAATTATTATATTGAAGAATCTTATTATGTTTTTAGAGTTCCGTACCTACTAAAACTGTTAAAGTAAGTCCAGTTCATGTTTTTATAATCCCGAGTTTTAATTGTCATGATTCGATTTAAGATTCCGGGATTTTACAGGAAGATCAACGTTATGTAACTTACTTCCACGAACATTAGGTAAAAATATATCTACCTATTCCGATCTCTGATAATGACAGAACGATATAAAATACAAATGAGGTTGCGTATATATATATAAGTATATAGGTTACATTACTACACTTCTACATATTCTATCCCAAACCAGTTTTATTTTCGATGAAACGGTTATACAAATAGCAAATTGAACAAACAAGACATTATTAACTTGACACACTTTACAGAATTAATTCAGTTTTAAGGGTTTCGTAGTCAACAAGGAAGCCTTATAGTTTCGCCATGTCCGTCTGTCTGTTCGCAGTTTAGCTCAGAGACGCTTAGCATTACAAAGTTGGAATTTGGTATGGGTATATACGTATTAATCACGCCAACAAAGTGGTAAAATTAAATCTTGAAAAAAAAAAAGTACTTAGAAAAGGAAATTGTCGTACAAATACCATTGAAAATTATTTAGATAAAGTTGTTAGTTACGTAAAATAGGAAGTAAATAGCAGTTTATTAATCTTCATAACAATCGCTTGCCTATATTCGCGGTGGTACTCAAATAGATACCTTTTTTCTAACTTCCCTTGTGAAGTTGGATTTTATAACTCTTTCTTCAGTAACCATCATCCTATGTGGGCTTGTTTTTAGAAGTTTTTAACTGTTAAACCGTGATCTCAATTAATATATTCACTGAATCACAAAAAGCACCATTGTAAGTCGGCAATTGTGACGTGCAACTACGGAACCCTACATTGCGCGTGGCCCGACACGCACTTGGCCGGTTTTTTTGTTATTATATCTATATTAATATAATAATGCTGAAGAGTTTGGTTTATTAGTTTGAACGCGCTAATATCTGGAACCACCAGTCGAATTTGGAAAAATATTTTTGTGAATGATAGCCACATTTATGAGGAAGGCTATAGAATATACGGGAACGGGATAAAACGGGATATGCGCGTACGAAGACGCTGGTAAAAGCTAGTTTATTATAAACGTGTATCCTTCCATCCTATATTCAATTATAAAGAGCAAACAAGTAAAATATGCAACAGAGAAACTAGTTGGCCCAGTGTCCCCCGGTGCGAGACATTTGCATTCAAATTGATTATAATTGCAACTCAGTGAATATCGAATAAAAAAATGTATCGGTTGACACTAGCTAATATTTTATGAGCTAAGAATCACTTTTTATAGGCGGTGCATTTCGCTTGAGGTGGTCGACAGAGTTGTATTTTTTTATTTTAACAAAAAATTTTGTTGGTATTCCTATTTAGAAATGAATGTAAGACATTAGATCAAAGAAACGACGGATGAAAAGTGTGAAAGATGATAATATTTTTTTGGGTTAACTTTGTTTTAAAGGAGCATTCAATGCTCCTTTAAAACAATCAATACAATCAATATATATAAAATTCTTCCGTTACTGACTGAGTGACTGACTAACTGACAGACAACGCACAGCTGAAACTGTTAGTTATAGAAAGCTGAAATTTGGCATGTAGGTTTCTTGGGGAGTGTCGGGGAGCATTAAGGGGGGATTTGCCGAAATTCCTACGGGAACGGGCAAAAACGATATGCACGTGCGAAGTCGCGGGCAAAAGCTAGTATAAGATAAACGTCCTTATTAAGTTTCATTTAATTTGTGCGTCCCACAATCTTGTACTTTTATTTTGTTTTTTTGTCGAAGTAGATTACTTATTACAATTAATTTTCGGTCGAAAAAAATGGGGCGCTTTCTTATGATTCCAGTTATTTTCTCATTCTATGTACAGCATAACATAATTATACTATTTGTATTCAATTTTTATTATGAAAGGGTGTGTTATTAGTAATATTATATGCTCGTGAATAAGACACATTTTGCCAGCTTCAAATACCTAATTCACGCAATCATCCTTTGTTCTATGAAATCAGATCTTCATTATCATTGACGGAGTGAGGTATGTTATTGTTTTCGACGGTATGAATTAAATAACGCAAGATTACATTAGCAAAATTGTAAAAAAACAATTAAATTACGCATGAAATGACGTACAAATGAAATAGGTATCTCGAAGGAAGGAAGGAATATATTGGTTTTGACGCAATATTTTATTTTAAGATTTGCTTGGTTGTTACGTTTTTCCCATTTAAATACACATATGGTCATGTCCTGATGAATTCGGCAGCTGGTCGTTTTTATCAAAAATTATCATGCATAAATTGAACGTGATCATTTCTCAACAATTGAAGGTAATTATGGTTAGCCAAGAATTTGTGCGACAGTATTGAAGTCTGGATGTGATATGTTTACACAGTGCTTTCACCATTAGGCGGTACGAACTTTGAAACGTTTCTTAAATTTCATTCAGTCAGATCATCAAGTCAGTTCATCTAGTCAGTTCATCAAGTCAGTTCATCAAGTCAGTTCATCAAGTCAGTTCATCAAGTCAGTTCATTAAGTCAGTTCATCAAGTCAGTTCATCAAGTCAGTTCATCAAGTCAGTTCATCAAGTCAGTTCATCAAGTCAGTTCATCAAGTCAGTTCATCAAGTCAGTTCATCAAGTCAGTTCATCAAGTCAGTTCATCAAGTCAGTTTATGCTGTAAAAGTTAAAACTTTTATTGTATTTTCCATTTAAAGATCAAATTAATTCGCAGCTGAACCCGTTTATAGAAAACAAGATGAGACCTTTAATAAAGTTGTACTTATTCAGCTTACATAAATCCAAAGAGCAATAAGCCGTACCTAAGAACGACCTTGGTCATCCACGTATTTCTTTATAAATTCAAGTGCTGTCAAAATGAAAAAATAGCACAATACCCGATTGATGGGTTGACATTCCTGATCAGGCGCACCTTTTCATATAAAATATGTTATAGGTGTATTGCCCGTAGCATGATGCACGCAAAGGGATACATGGAAATTTTGTGCCTGGTTTTTGTGCATTTCTTGCGAGATTGCCTTGAGATATTAAGAGTTCTTGACTTGAAGTTAAAAAGGAAAAATAGGTTTGTGCAGCTTTTTCTTTTCTCGTAACGTACTAGTGTTTTATCATGTTACTAGATGTGCCCGCGACTGTTCGCGTGGTTGTAAATACTGAATTTATACCTACTAAAATATTTTTTCAATTCGAACCAGAAGCTCTTGAGATTAGCGCGTCCAACCAAATAACAAATTCTTTAGCTTTATAATATTATTTTAGTAGGTATAAATTGAGTCATATAAAATAAAATAGATTGTATTCCTATGATCACAGTGCAATTTCTACTAAATTTTAAGCAACATTCGCATCTCAGTCGCAATCTGTCAGAAATTGATGAAAATTAAGACTTGTTTGACAGTTTGCGAATGCGAACGTTGTTTAAAACCGGCCAAGTGTGAGTTGGACTCGCGCACCAAGGATACCATAAACCGAAAATAAGCACGTTTCTTGTATGTGGGCTCCCGTTAATTGGGCTCCCTTAAATATTTATTTGATTGTGTTTTTTAGAATTTGTTGTTATAGCGGCAACAGAAATACATCATCTGTGAAAATTTCAACTGCCTAACTATCACGGTTCATGAGATACAACCTGGTGACAGACGGACAGACAGACAGACGGAAGGGCAGCGGAGTCTCAGTACTGCCCTTTTACCGTTACCCGTTTTACCCTTTGGGTACGGAACCCTACAAATTAGCAGAATTTGCCCTTTGATAAGTCACTGGTTCATATCCGTTCGTGATTTGTCGGCACGATACGGGGAAATTATGAAGTATCGAGTGCTTATGCGTCTCTTTCGTTGTGGAGGACATTTTTGTTCACAATAACATTCGTAATACTTCGTTTCCACCATTAATTAAAATACTTATAGGTTTCTATACATGTAAGAAACAGTATGTGTAGATAGATAGGTACATTACTATAATTTCTCGGAGCGTGCATTCCCTCGCCGTGAGAAAAGATGCGATAGAGTGGTACCTAATTAACACAGGCAATTTTAGTGTGAACCATCCAGTAATTTATATTGCACTCAATGTCCCTTTGTGAAAGCCTCCATTACAGTTTTATAGTTTGTGCAGTAACTCATTTTAATAGGTGAACGAGAATTAACTGTTTCCTTGTCTTTTCGTATTTTCTGTAAATTGGCGATTTTTAGTTTTGAACGCTGTTTGTTTTACAGAGGGAGATTAAGCTTAAGTTTTCTGAAGTCTTAATTCAGCATTTACATGACATATTTCTTAAAAAGAAACATTTAGCACCTACGAGCTCTTGACCGAGAAAAGGAATGGATATCAAACGTACAAAAAATGAGTACATTACTTGTTCCAAGAAAAAAAAAAGTTTGTGAAAAACTAACGGTTGAGGTTAAGAAAATGAAATTATTAATAATTCTTTCAATTTGTCAAATACAATAACTTTGACATCAAAATGATACAAACGCTAAACGGTACCAGATTTATTTCTGTTAGCTACATAGCTAGAATGCCTTTGCCATAAATAAACCAGCAGAATGCCTTGCAAGTCTCAGGTTTAAGTACATATCAAATCGACCGCAGACCGACCGCGAGAAACGTAATTAGGGCAAGAATGTCATGTCGCCTAGGTTTATTATGTATTACATTGGAATTAGATATGAAAGGTGGCTTTTATTCAACGAGGCATCTCATTTTGGGACCTTAATCTGGTAGCTAATGTGGTATTTTCGCTTAATTAGATTTATTTTGTTAGTATAGATCTGCTTATAATTTGCCTTTCTGGATCAGTTTGCGTGTCATCAGCTGCATGATATTTGTATCAACTTAGTGGTTCTTTTTCTTCTTAAGGATAGCCCTCTTCCTCTATCCTAACTTGCTGTGCCCGACAGGGTCCAGAATGATCTAAAATTATGTATATTTTATATGTACCTACTACCTAAGCTAACATTGTGGAATGCAAATAAATATTGAGTATTGAGTATGTCAATTTAATAAAAAAAAATTCAGATAAGGCTTTAAATTTACGAAACATTTAAAGCTTTATCTGAAAAAAAAAAATAGACAAATATTTTATTTGACTATTTGTGAGTCATGATGCTGTAAATAAGGACTATATATAGGACTCATTAATATATAAGGGAAAAAACACCATAACCGTTCCTGCAAATGACATTTGAAGGGTTGATGGTCTTCGTTTCTAGAACTAAAATATTCGATGAATAAGCTATTTGGCCATACAATAGTCTATTAATTGCTGGGAGATAACTGGATAAATCGTCAGATGAATCAGAATGATCAGATATGCCATCGCCATCGTACGATTGCTCCACTAAAGGATGGCGATGGCTGCGATAGAATGGTAGATTTTGTCCTCTAGGTTACAACAACCAAATTAATTTGATAGTTTAACGATGCAGGGGCAAAGGTCCATGTAGACACTAAGCCGATTCGTGACATTGCTGTCCTCAGGGATAGTATGAATAATCAACAACATAGAAACAGGACTATCTGTCACCGGAAAATGGCAAACTCCGTAAGATTATAAAATAACTTGAGAGAGTGTAAACTCTCGATAAGTTGTCAACTGAACTGAACATTTGTTCTATGAATAATTATACGAATCAAAATCTTGTTTTCTATAATATGACCGTGCCGGTCCGAGAAATTGTGAACTGACATAAACTGGCGAAAAATCAGCACGCTGCTCTACACTCACTTTGAGCTTTTAATCTCAGTAGAATTTGCTCAGTATCAAAAAAATCCTCACAAGGCCACCTTTCGCCTCCTTATTTACAACCTTTTCGTGATATCAACAAACCTTTTGGTTTTTAGGGGTGATATCAAAAATATCGTTGCGATATTATTATTTTTCGATATTTCCAAGCTGTTCTAATAGTAAAAGTCGTGCATATTCATGAGTGCCATCTCTTAAACCATTTAACATTGATTCGATGAACCTACTCTATGCCTTCTGTGACACAAATGAAAACTAACAATTGAATGTCACACACAGCAAAATTGCTTGGTTAAATTGTCAGCGTAGGCACTAATCTGACAGATTGTTCTGACGATAGAATTTCTGCCGGTGATTCAGGTTTCAATAATGCAGTGAGGTGCAGTTGCTATTCATAGTGCGATGCGATGTCGTCATAATTGCTTATATGATAAATGGAAAATGCGTGTTACTTAGTGTGTCTGCAATAAATTATGCAGTAATAGTGTTTTGCAATAATTCGTTTGTTCGTGATCAAAATATTGAGTTGAATTTGCTAATATTTCGAATTGTTGCTGCTCTGAAACAAAGTTAGAGATATATCTAATTTTTTAAATTGAGGCGTGAAAATTAACAAATAACATACTGATGTTTTGACAATTTTCATTTTAGGTGCGAATCAATTGAGTTCGAAGAACCCAAATAAAAAGATTGCCTACGAATTTATTGAACTGCATCTAAACATCTTGCCTATTGTGTAAATTATGACGATTTTAAAAGAATACAACCAATACAACACTGATGTAGGTGTAGACGAACTATGAACGAATGGCAAATGAGGCCATAAAATTGTATGGAATTTGCAGAAAGACAGATAGTCGATGTAAAGTACTATTTATGGGTTGAAGTGGGAGAAAACGATGGCATAGCTTTGCAATGGTGTACGTTACTGGCTCGGTTTGCAGTTCCGACAATAATTTGGGAATGCTGTAATAGGAAATAACTACGGAATTGCAAATTGTGCTAGTCATTATTTTATGTATGCTTGTTTACGACTAGCTTCGAGCGATTGAGAGGTTGCGAGTTCGACTCCCACACGTTGATTTTTTTTACTGTTCATATTCTTAGGATAAGCTTTGTTTAGCTTAGTTAGAGGTATTAAGAAGAATATCGGAGTTTTAATACTCTTCTTAAACCTCAAATTAAATGAGTCGTAATGACTTGCATCTAAAATATGAATGAACATCCTATAGAGGTTAGAAAGTATATTTCATTCTTATTCAAAATGTATTGGTCATAGTTATAGTAGACCTTTAATTCCATACTTTAAAACGGTTCGTCAAATTAATATGTTATGGACCTAGCTAGTTATCATTCATGAATATTAGAAAATTCAACTACTTACACTTAAAATAAATTGACAAATTAAGATTCTAAGCCATTTAGTCGGTTTGTACAGTAAATTGCGTGTATTTACGTACTAGTATTTAACGAAATCCTACGCTCGGACCGGCTAATTACTTGCTATTAAGCGTCTTTACGAGAACTATTAACTACACTATTTCCATTAATTGACTCTTTATGATAGACAAGGGGCATACATAAATCTTTATTTTGGTTCGACACAGAAAACAACATAAATAGCCCATTATTTGTTTTATGATTATCATATTTTCTACTAAGACCTTAGTAGAAAATATGAAAATATAAAAGATTCCTATCGGAAAATAATGTCTTTGTTGCTAAATCAAACTTGTGATCAATCAATTATGAAGTGGGTTCCGTAGGATGTAAAACAGCTGTACTGCTACTGCTTTACGAAGATGTCTTTATATCTTAGATTGCCATGAAATTAAACCTCATCAATGACCAATTAACTCAGCATCGCAGTCCAATGCTGGATGTAAAACGTTTTACAATTGCACCGCGTCTCTATACCTATACTCAAGTTTTATAACTGAGTTGGGTATTTGTTCTTGTTATCTCAGATCTAGATGCCAATGATGCTGTTTAAGTTAGTATCTTGAACCACTAAACGATAGAGACAATTGGTTAATTTTTAAGTAGTTCCGTGTTCATATAAAATATATCTTCTCTCATAAAACTTAAAAAAACAAAATTGGATAAATAAGATTGGACAGTCTTTCAATAGCCGGATGTCTACTAAATAATGTGAAGGGTTATTAGTTTGTAGAGGTAAAAGTCTAGTATTGTACTCGCATTAATCATATTAATAAAATTGTAACTTGCAGTACGAAAGCAGAGAAGATTACATTAGAAAGAAAGAAAAAGAGTTTATTTGCGCCAAGCATGGCGCATACCAAAAAAAAAAACCAGTTTCGAAAAGTTATGCAAGATGGGAAGTTAAGTGTTACATTCGCGTAAAATGGCCATCGCTCAGCATAATGCTGGGACTCGTGTGCGAGACAGCCACAGCGCTAGTTTCCAGCGACATCGTACATGTAAAGGCCATAGCACACTCAACTCTAAAAATTTTCGAGTCTTACATAAAAAATCGTTCGCAAGTAGTCAAACTTGGTAATCACCAAAGTGATGCATTACCTATTACGTGTGGCGTTCCACAAGGGTCTATCTTGGGTCCCTTACTCTTTTTAATATATATAAATAATATAAATGAAATTAAATTACATGGTCACCTTACCTTATATGCTGACGACACTTGTTTATTTTACTTCGGATCTTCCATCCATCACATTATCTCACAAGCTCAAGAAGATTTAAATACTTTGTTTGTATGGTTTCAGTTCAATCTCCTAACAATAAATATCTCAAAAACATGTTATATAATATTTAAGGCTAAAAATAAATCAGTTCCCCCATATGACCAACTAACAATTAATGATGTTCCAGTACAGCAAAAAACATGTGAAAAATATCTCGGTCTTAGAATGGACAGTTCACTAACGTGGCATGCTCACATTGAGCACATAAAGAATTCGCACTTTCCGGATCACTGCGTAACATAGTTCGTTGTATTCCACCAAAATTACGATATACTATTTACAACTCCCTAGTAAAGCCGCATCTACTTAACTTGATCGAAATTTGGGGTAGTGCTGCAAAAACAAAACTGTCAGAACTCCAAGTTACCCAAAATAAACTCATAAAAATACTATTCAACTATCCATATCTAACATCAACCAGTACAATTTACCGAGACACAAAAATAATGAATATAAAACAACTATATATCTACAACACATGTATTTTCATCAAAAATATTCTTAACAAAAACGTTCACTCAAACTTAATACTCACCCAATTTAAACAAGTTAGTCAACGCAGCACACGGCGGGCAAGTTTGCTAGTTTTACCTAAAACAAGAACTAACTATGGCAAAAAAATGCTAACTTTTGAAGGAGCACAACTCTATAATAAATTACCGTCCTGTATTAGAAATGTACACTCTTTCAATGCGTTCAAAACTCAACTTAGCCAGCACATAGTTGCGGATCAGTCACTTCTGGAGAAATGAATGCATTGGACGAGTACTATAAAGTTGTAACGCTGCTGACGAACTTTTTGTAATCTATGTAGTTAGTATCGTTCTCAAGTAAGTGACATATGTCTTTATTGGGAATAAAGTTTCTTTAAACCGAACTCGGAAAGGGATCGTCATCGTATCGCCCTTTTTCGCCCTATTGCCCCGAGGCGAGGCGATATGTTACGAATCCGATTAGTGTGGGTTGCAGTAGAGTTTCATACAAAAAATACTGCACGGCTCGTGTTAATACAGTGACGGTCCCTTTCCGAGTTGATATGACCTTTAAGGTGACTACCGGTGCTTTTTCGTATAGGGGTAAAAAAAATAAACCGTTTCACAAATTGCTCTCAGAATGTCATTGACACTGCCAGAGCTCCGCTGCATCAGAGAGGCAGCTCTCTTGCGCAAAATTTCAAATAAGTTATCTGTACGGTACGTGCCTCAGCAAATATGCGTTAAACCTTGAAACTTGACAACTTTAGAACTAAAATTACCTGGAAAAGTATCATTCGAAATTCAGTCTCCTATTGAATAATAAATTATGCCAATCGCTTGTTCAATGGCCACAACTTATCTCCGAAGCTAGGCGCCTGCCCGTCGCTCCAGCCTTCTAGCCTGAACAATACATCTTTCGAAGCTAGAATAATTTTAGAGCTTTATTACACTAAATAATCATTTGGTGCTTAGCACAATGCTCTGCCGTAATATTACATGCATGACATTTGCGGCTTATGGTTTGTTTTATGTTAATAAGGAATTATGTAATTATTGTTTCGTTATTGTTATTATTTTCTGCTTTTAGAATCGTTGAGCTGGGGGCGCTTGTGTCTAGTCTTGTCTTATTTTTTACTTTTTGGTTTATGAAGTATTTAAGATTTAAATTTACTAAGAATCTCATGCCACTCATTTTAAACCTACAGGCTATTAATTAAGGCGGTGATTCTTTGGTTGTAAAATAACTCTATAACTAGTGAAGGTGAATGTCAAATCATCATCATATCAGCCAAAATATGTCCACTGCTGGACATAGGCTTCCCCCCAAGTATAGCCACAACAACTGGTCCTGTGCGTCTCGCATCCTACCCGCGACTTTCACCAGGTCATCGATCCACCTTGTGGGAGACCTTCCAACGCTGCGTCTTCCGGTAACCACTCCAGAACTTTTCGGCCCCATCGACCACCTGTTCTGCGAGCAATGTGCCCTGCCCACTGTCACTTCAATTTGGCGATCCTTCTGGTTGTCGGTAACCTTGGTTCGTGGTTCTTGCGTATATCATCATTCCTGATTCGATCACGGAAGGAAACTCCGAGCATTGCAATGTGTAGTGTGATGCACTAAGTCCGCCCATGTACCACTATTGTACATAAAGTTTAAATAAATAAAAGAAAAATCACCCTTCATCACTTCACCATCAATCATCAAAGAGATGTTTGAATTACAAGCCTGTTTTTTTATTAACTCTAGATAGTTAGATGTTTACTACAATAATAATTGCGATTGTAAATATGATTTCAATGACAAGGCAAGGCCGATGAAAACGAACCAAGGGCAACAGGGTGGCCTGCCAGGGTTGCGGAATTTGTTCGAAAGAGTTACCGCGGCCCTGGAACGCAAAAGGCTTTGGAAGGAACACGGATGGGTTTTAGTCAGTAAGAGTCTGACACGCCCTTCCGTTCCACCCAGAGCGGAAGAAGTCATTTGATGATTTCCAATCCTTAAAAAAAAGGGCTCCTTACTGGAAATAAATCACATCTTACAAAATAGATCGTTGGAATTAGAATTCATATATGATGAGAACTAATAAATGACTTCCCAAACTAATTAAATTATACTCGTTTTAGTCACGGTAATTATGACTAATTAGTATGTATTAATGAATAATCCTCATCATGACTCAACTTCTAGACTAAAATACTCAACTTTTATATCCATTTATTATCTTTTTAAATGACACTTGAGAAGTTCTGCCGATCTATTCTATCAACATTTCACCGTGTAAACTTAGGTGGAGTGAGCATGAAGTGAACTGGCATTCTACCTTTTTTCTATTGATTGACAGCTCACTTCATGTTAACTTCACATAAGCTTACACGGAGAGAGGTTTACAGAATTACACTACAGGTAATGGCTTCAGCATTTTATAATTACATTAAAATGTATACAAAACTAGCTTTTGCCTGCGACTTCGTACGCGCATATCCCGTTTTTTTCTGTTCCCGTAGGTATTTTGAGCTCCTGTATAGCCTATAGTGTTTCTCATGAATGTGGCTATCATTTATAAAAATATTTTTCCAAATCCGACTGGTAGTTCTAGAGATTAGCGAGTTCAAACAAACAAACTCTTCAGCTTTAATATATTTAAAATTATACATTTCTTTTTTCTTTTGTTTTCTTCTCGATTAACTTGTCTAACCTTTATGTTCATATTTTTGACTCACTTTTTTGCAATGCGTCTGGTTGAGCTTACCTTATTTTCTCAGCGAAAAAATGCTCATATCAAATTAAAGCTTATGAAAACACCAAAAGACGCCCCAAAAGGCCATGTGGCCTAGAAGTTAATAAGATAAAATAAGAAGTGAAGAAATTGTAAGAAGATTTTTTTTCCTTGGTTTTAGTTACATAGGCTTAATCCAAACTTTGCCTCTGGAGAGTCCAGCCAGTTATTGAGAGAATAATAAAAGGGAGGAGAATCTTATTTTACTTATAAAAACTTTTTTTGTAAAAATGCCTGATCATTTTCTGTTCTAATATTTTTTCTTCTTCGAAATGTTCGTCGTTTTGCGTTGTCTAAGAATTTCATCAATCTTTAAATGAAATGATATGAATTCAAGTTGTTTTAATCGTACATTGAGTGGACCTTGGTAGCACCACCGTTTATGTTAAATTTACACAACTAACTGTTTTTCTTTGTTCTCAGGTAATAACAAAAATTCAACAAGAGGATTAAGTTCGGTTACCATGGCAAAATGGCCATATATTGTAGCTGTTTAGGTAAAGTTCACTATTAAATTAAATTGTAATATAAAATTAAATACATAAACAATACCAGGATCACATACCTAAATACGGGTACAGACCAAGCAAACGAGCGAACGGCGGCTAACGGGCGGGAATCATCTCACGTCCGCTCGCCTTAGCACACTTTTTTCCGTTCGTTTCTAGCATTTATTAGCTTTCGATCGCTAAGTCTATGACGAGCAAGCGTGCGGTGTCCATCCAGATCCAGCTATTCCCATTCCTAAGCAGTCTCCGATCGCTAGCTTGGTTTGTACCTAGCATAAGAAGTCACAAACTGCAGTGCAATTCTGTAAACATATCACCGTATAACCATATAAGTAGGTAAAGTGAACATGAAGTGAGCTGTCAATCTAAACAAACAAGATGGAATGACAGTTCACTTCATGCTCACTTCACCTAAGTTTACATGATGAGATGTTGACAGAGTAGACCGGCTGAAAATGCACGACAAGCTGACGAGTTTATAACTAGATGAATGGATAGTTCAAGGAGTACTCATAAACAGCTTAGACCACAATAATCAGTCCTTTTCTACATCAGAAAACACTATCATCAACCTTTGTCATGTCTAACGAGAAAACAAACAATTCAAACGGCACAGGATCGTAAATCCATACCTACATGCTATATTATATCGCTAATTCCCGCATAGCTTTAGGAGGAGAGCAGTCCCACTCGGATAACAAAACGTGGGTTGTTGATCTATACAGCTGTGGAGCTTTTAGTACCGCAGTGGTATTTATGATGATTTAAATAAATTACACTGTTATTAATATAACCATACAATCATGGGTAAATTACTTTAGCTGTTCCATGTATTATGAGTTTCTGGAATGTTTGAAGGAAAAAAGGGTTTTAAATAGTGGAATGCGGAAACTTGATTCCCTTTTGTATTGACATGGTCTTTTGCCAATGAGAGTTTGATGGAAAATTAACGCCACCAGATGGCGCCACTAAGGGTAGAGGTCCACCAGGTGGCGCCGACTGGTGACTTTATTTTTTAAGTAACCTGGACGCCTCAGGTGGGCTGCCACCTGAGGCGTTCAGGTTACTTAAAAAATCGCTTGGTGTACGTGATTTCAGAAAACCGTCATTGTGATTCAAAATATATTTATAGTTGAATATCTAGTAATGGTAGATTAGAACCGACAAAGGCGTCGTACAATTGCTCAGAAAGTATGTAGCCCGTTCAAAAGTTCAGATTTTATAGAGAAGAACTGTCAAGTTACTCCCAACGTATTGTTAAATGGTTGAAGGTCCTGCCTGTATATTATATTTAGCTGCACGTAGATATCGTGCGTGTATGACATGAGATTTATTTCCTTTAACAGACGTTTTCGACACTTCAAGCGAAGATATATTGACCATTTTATACACGAGATAGTCATTAAAATAAATAAAGTAATACGCGGTTGGCTTCTAACAAAATGTTTTTATGTTTGTGGATGAACATAAAAATTATTGATCATCTTTATTTATTTTTTATTCTAAGAGATTTTTATACGAAGGGTATTTATTGTATAAATCTGCAAGCTATGGCTCTCGCGAAAATAAAATCGAGATTAAAATTGATGTGAATTTCCAAGAATCACGGTAAATCAGACGACCAAAAGAATAAGGTATTTTACTTGCAAAAATCTAATAAGTCCGTCATATAGATTTCTAAAGCATATTGGACATGTATTTTTTCTTTACGATTCAGTGCGTTAAGAACTCGCGTGACGTCACGTCGCTGGTATAAATTGTACCGTGTCGTAGTGACGTCACGCATGATTATATCGTCTTCATTTTAGTTTACGTGAAAAAAGAAAATTACTTGTCCAATATTTTTTGGAAATCTATCTGACGGACTAAATAGTCAAATCATTTGGTGATCTGAAAAACCAGTTTAGTCGACAATGATTTTAACAGTAATTTTAATATCGGATAAAAACTGTACGTAGTTAAGCAACTATCTAATCATTACATATTTATATCAGATATAAATAACTCCAGACATTACTTTCCGACATTTCTCATAAATAAATTATTGTTTAACACGCGATTACACAAACTTCGATAGGGGATGTGATCGGCAGATAGGAGTCAACACGTCACTAGCTAGCGTGCGCTTTCTTGATTTATTCGCTAGATGGCGCTCGCTCGCTTATCTTTGGAGTACGTATTACGACACATGTTTGGCTAGTTTGACCATATTAACGACACGCTGCGCCATGATACTGCCACTAGCCAATAAAAGCAAAATAACATTAAAAAGACATGATATTGCGGCGTTAATTTATTTTTCTGCTAAGACTTTCTTTGTCAAAACTGCGATTTTTGAGACATACCTAATGACAATTCCCCTCCGCAAGAGAATCCTCAACAGCTTATATTAAAGCATAACAAAAGCATTATTTCATTAAACAAAAAGACCCACAGAAATTTCACTTCTTAATACGGGTTTTTCCTGACCGAATGTAGTAACTAATAGTTTTCTAAAACCTGCAACTTCTCTCGTGCTTGGTTTAGAAAAAAAAAGGTTTAAGATATCCGTAAGAAGGCGGTTTTTAAGGCCAATCCATCATTGGGTTATCTTTCAGCTTCTGTACTTTTGTATTGTATTTTTGATACTGTATTTTTTGTCTAACTGATTCCTTTTCAGTTTCTAATAGCTGATAAGGATGATTTGTTGTGACGGAATACGTGGTGATTTTATTGCCGGACGACCGTGGTGTCGCGTATCTATAGTATGTTTTCAATAAAATAAAATGATTTATGGATATGATTTGTAGAAAAAGAAAGTGTTACTGGTTATGTTAGGTAACAAAGTATCATTCGTGGTAGCGTGTTTTAGGTTTTCGTACCGAAAGGGAATGGAATGCCATTGTTGCTGCAATGTTGAATGTCTGGTAGAAGCGTCTAGTATTAGGTACTTAACGAAACAATTCATAGACTTGGAATTTCCATGTACTGTGTAGGCAGTTGTTTTGGCATACCTAACGTTTATACTCGCAAAAATATAAAATAGCAGGTTCCTACCTGTTTTTATTTAGAACGAGGCAGTTAACTTGAATAACTGTTTTCTAGTAAAAACTTGATTTAGTTTTTGATGCAGCACCCGCCTGAAAAATTTGCACATTTTGAAGTTGCAATAAAAGCAATTTACGTTTCACATTTCTTTTCAATATGTCTTTTTTCATTGCTTAGATATATTTTTTTTATTACCAAGTTACCTATAGTTAGATTTGTTGATGGCTTAAGAAATTTTATTAGACAATAAAATTGAAAAGGTAAATTTTGTAGGAATCATGACAATCATTTGCCCAGCCTTTTTCCAACTATATTGGGCTTGGCTCCCAGTCCAACCGGATTCAGCTGAATACTAGTATTTTACGTGGAGACCTACCAGACCTCCACAACCCATTAACTGGGTAACACGGTACTTCTTGGCAAGACTGGAGTCAGATTTTCTGGTGTGAGATGAGTCAACTGACCTAAATTCAAATACTTTCACTCCATCGGTTTCATCCGCATGCCTCCATCAGTTTCATGCATCACAATCAAGTGATAAAAAGGTCAACACCGAGACCGTTGTTTTCTTTATGACCACTTTCTGCAGACTTGTATGAATTATGGGGTCGTATTCGTTATCTCTTTATCATCAAGGTCACCTTCTCTACCAGCGATATTGAAAGTGATCATAAGTGGCCATGGTCTGGGATCTCGATAAGGCGGGTGCGTCAAGGGCGAGCGTGGGCCAGTGAATGTTGGCGCCGCATTGCATGAGATAAAGCTCGGAACTCAATTAATGGAAACTATTTGAATGCTGGAATTAGCTGTGCAGCGTGTTGGCCCACAGGTTTATAGATCCGGTGCGGCTGGTGTAAAGCTGTGGGCACTTTCTAAGTTAATCTAAGATATTAATCGCAACTGTGAGTCATGGTAAAGTTAAACATCATAAAGAAACCTAGAGTTAATAGTTTGCAATCGCCAACACACAAGGGTGTTAGCGAATATAAACTATTAACCAAGCAAATCATAAACAATGCAAAGCCAAACTGGTACTCAAATGCAGTCACTTAATTTATTTCGGAAATCTATGGTTTGTTTTTTTTCGGTAATCCTAGAGCTCTGTGCGAACGGCCATTGAATTGGTCTGGAAAAGCAGAAATTAAAGAGTGTTAGTGTTACTATGACACAATAATCTAATTTTGCGTGTGAAAAGGAGAAACGCCAACTTGCTGCTTAACTTTAAAAATAAAATACAAAATTTAAAAAAGTTTCAAAAATTACATTTCATAAACTTAAAATTGCCACGCGGCTTCAGAAGACAGCTCATTATTTGAGACTTACCAACTATCGGAGACTTGCTTCCCTCCTTGAAAAAAGAAGGGATTCTTTTATACTTGTTTCGAATCTTGTACAAAAGCTTTTTACAATGTTTTCAACATCTTAACACACGCTGTTGCGAAGCCTACTGGTAAGTAGACTTCGCAACATTGTATGAATCAAGCTTTACGTACGCCTTGATATCAACATGCGTGGGCGAGCGACGTTCGCGCTAGGCGCCAGTCCAATATAATGCAGAAGATACACACCGTAGTTACCAAATTATAAGCGCTATTGAACGTAATGGTATCTGTCTCCAGGGAATGCTGTGAGAAAACGATTGAAGGAGGAGGGAGCGTAATAATGGTAGCGTCTTCTCTATCCTCATCACAACTTCTTTATCAGTCATCATTTTTAGGAAGGCTGACAGTATTTTATAGTTGAAATTTCATCACCGCGTAGTCCTTGCCCAATTTTTGGGAAGGTGTTCTAGTAACTCTTGCTCTCTTAACACCCAATGAGTCACAATTTGGGTATAGTGTAAAAACGTTATTATATGGCAGTCAATACTTGGTTCGGGTCAATATTTTGAGAATTGATCTTCTGTACGCAAATGGTTAATGGTTCAAGTTTATTTCGTAAAATTCATATGCGAAGGTCTTGTGCTTCGTTAGGGAATGGTTGTTTGTAAGTTAGACGAGCTTATTATGTACAAACATTGAATTATTGGTTTGTTCTATATTTAGGCATTATTCATATGTTTGTGTTATTTTAAAATTGTATCATCGTTTTTCTCCTTCTTTGCCCTTTCTGTATTATGTTTGTGGAAAAGACACACGGCAAAATAGGAAGATCAAAAGAGGAAGTAAATTTGACTACCTACAGGAATAATAAATGTAAACTTCGAAGTATAAGTAGCTACAAGAATATTAGCATTAAATAGAGTAGAGAGGAAATTGGAAAGTTTAAATGGATTGATATTGTAAAGAATTCTAAAAGAATGCTCAACTTCATCATCATCTTCCCGCCCTTATCCGGTGTTACTTGGGGTCAGCGCAACACGTTTCATTCTTCCGTTCTGTCCTGTCAGCCGTCACGCTATCATTAACTCCGTTTTCTTTCATATCACTCCTCACAAAATCAATCCATCTTTTCTTTGGCCTCCCTCTCCCTTTCCATCCATCCACATTTACACAAAGTTTATTAAAAATCAAACATTAGGCAGGTCCTTACATCGAGTACAAAGGTTCATTATCGTATTCCCTAAAACCCTTAAACATTATTCCAATCCTCGTTCACCTCGTCTCAGTACCAAGGTGTTCTAGTTCTAGAGTGGGAAAACGTGCATGAGAAATAAAATACATAAACTCAGGGTCGCTTGAGAGGGCACATGAGATGAACTGTTAGGAACTTCAAGCTCTATCGTATAAGTAGGTTCGGATATGTCTAGTTGTGCTTTGTGCAGAAAATGAATATATGTATTATGCTTTAACCATAGAGACACAACATACATTTTAAGCATAAAAATCATTCAATAACAAGGTCTTTCCATCCATAAGTCATTCACTCTCTCTCTCAAAATGTAACTCAACATATAAATAATCTCTCTCTCTAGCTAGATTCCTAGATGGTCTAGTTACTCAAGTTAACGTAAACCTAGTTACACTAGTTAGCGGAAACAAATACCTCTTGACATCGGTTTCACACCATATGATGAACGTGTCGTACGGGGAAAGATATGTGTGGTCTTCTTCTGCATTGAGTCGGCTACACTGTCGGCACACACCAAAACGTCTCGTCTATCAGCGATCGTCTTCAGGGTTGCCAAAAGAGCCAGACCTCGGCACAATTCAGGAACAAGGCCGACAGTAATAGGCGGCAACTATCGGTCTGCGCCGGCAGCGAGCAACGGGTTCTCGTTATAGCGAAACCTTCAGGCACTGGCCACGTGCTTTATAATTTTGTAAGCGGAGCGTGACCATGTTCAATTTACTTTCTAGCGCGACCAACCGGCCATCTCTGGCCTGTAGGCCATCTCTGGCCTGTAGGCCATCTCCAAATTCTACGCCCCAGACAACTAAACCTTCTGACCATAGAAAACTAGTTTTAATTTTGATTAGAACCAAATCATAATTTTAATTATTGTAACATAATATAAAATGGAAACAAAACTATAATATTATTGAAAGGATTAAAATACTTTTCTATTTTTTTACGATTTAGGCGCCATCTCTTAGCTTACGCTGAACTTATAAGAGATGTCAATAATGTCAATCCCCATAGACTGAAGAGATGTCGCTAACAGTCCACAATACTATTTTTGCAACGTCACAATTTCATCCCTCCTGTTCACATGACCATACCAAGATAAGCGGTTCCCTTTCAACTTTTCCGTCACCAGCACCACTTTAAAACTACCTAACTAATGTACTCATTCCTCACTTTATCTATTCACGTTACTCCACACATCAATTTCAACATTCTCATGTCCGCTCATTCGTCTTTTTCACAGTCAAACATTCTGATCCATTCAGTACGACATGTCTTATCGCGGACTTATAGATTTTCCCCTTTAACTTGAGGGGCATCCGAGTGTCGCAATTTGCTCGAGTGATTTATCGCCATTTCATCCATCCTTGAGAGTTGATCCGGTGCGTTACGTCTCGGTCTACATCACCGTCCGCCTTTTTTATGGATGGGAAATCATCAAATCACCCCTTCCGTTCGACTCTTACTGACTAAAACCCATCCGTTTTCCTCCTAATGCCCTTTGCGTTCCAGGGCCGCAGTGACTCTGTTAAACAAATTCCGCAACCCTGGCAGGATCACCGTCTCCCTGGACAAGCGTCCCGAGTTACCAAAAATCGGAGCAGATCGGTATAGGCGTTCCGGTGAGAGACCTCACATAACCTCACGAGGCACTCGGTTATATGCCTTTTTGAGGTCAACGAATACAATGTGCAAGTTTTAATGCACAGCTCTGTATTTCTCGCACAGCTGACGGATAGCGAAAATGTCATCTGTTGTATCCCGACAAGACATATAACCGAAATGGTTCTGTGAGACTTCACTCTCTTCTCTCAGCCGCCTTTCAATAACTTTTTCCCAAACTTTCATACTATGTGACATTAGCTTTATCCCTTTATAGTTGTTGCACTCCACCACATCGCCTATGTTTTTAAACATGGATAGCTACGAACTGTTGCACCATTCATCAGGGATGGCTTCTTCCAACAACTTATTGATACTACTCTCACTTAATCCACATTGAACGTTCTCACTACCCCTCATTCATTGGTTTACTCTTTAAAACATCACACCAGATTTTTCCTCGTTTATCAGTCTTTCAAAATAGCTCTTCCATCTATCCTAATTCTTTTCATCCTCCGATAAAAGCACACCAGCTTTATCCCTCACACATCTTATCCGACTAAAATCCTTCGCCTTCCTCTCTCTAGCTCTTCTTTTTTCCTTCCACACTTTTTGTATTTCTGTTGACCATAACCATGTATCCCTCTCTAATGTGCCCCTTCCTTGTGCCTGAAAAGGATGATCAACTTATCAGAATCCTACTTCCGCCTTTCCCGGCTCTTACATCAACGAGTTTCACGGTTTAAAATTCCTATTGTCGTTTGAAAACCCCCATTTGTTGTTGCCATTCTCATATCTAAGTTAGAAATACCTTTTACCGTAGTAAATACATTACTGTGTCTCGGGACATAAGTATCCTAGATAAAACATTTCAAGTAAGATGTTTCACTTGAATGTAATTTATTGACTCGTAAGACACTCTCTTTGAACAAAATAGCGACGCAGTGAAAGAAACTATGAAGAGTCGAGTGGAAGTAGATATTAAGGTCCGATCTTTTGGGTTGGAGTTCATTAAGTAAGATTTGTTTGTATCTTTTATTTTTGGTGTGGAGATGCTCGTGAAGAATGAAAAAGTCGGGATTATAGTTTCGCGTAATGGAACTAGAGTGACCAATAAACAGAATAATTACTAGAGTAGTTTGATAGCCTGGATTATTCCGAGCATCACATAAAACCCGTAGCACATTAATTACTTGCTTAAAAACACAGAAACATAAATCTACCTCGATAGAATAATTGCGTGAGTGATAAAAGTGTTAGCATGTGTTGTTTATAGCTCCACAGTCTGTCAGTGGATTAAAAAGCTATAATAATGCCGTCCGTTTGTCTTTTTGTTTTCTGTTATTGGTAATTAAGTTCTGTCTTGAGTCGTGACGTTAGAGTTGTAGCAGAACAATCTGGGATTAATTTATGAACGCTATAATAAACTATTTCAAAATGCTTTATCTATTTGCAGTTGTTTTGTGGTTACATGGCAATCGCGGTCATTGCTTTTTCATTGATACCTCTTTTCGTATAGAAACCCAATGGCAAACTGTGTAGAGAATCCATAAATGTTAATTATTTTTTGTCATCCCTTGATTAATGTCATTAAATAACAAGCTGTAACTATCTTTTTGATAGCGTCGAGTGGAGGAAATGACTGGTTTACTTTAAAACAGAACTTCGTTCTGAACACCAATGCTCAGATCGTATATCTTGGAAACTGTCCTCAAAGAATTTATATTGCAGAAATGTTACTAAAGAACTCTTTCTGCCAAAAGTTTTGTCATTACAGACATACCAATAGGCAATCAATAACGAGTTTCATTAATGAAAGAGGTATCCCGTTTGACGATGGCCCAATGATGATGGTATAAAATAATTTCGCCATTATAAAACTGCACTCAGAAAGTACGTTAAACCAATGATTGTGTGTCACTTGAAAATCATCGACAGTCGTTACTCTGGAGACCGGAAAAACTCAAAACCAGTATTTTCAAGGAGTAACGTGTTTCCAAAATGTGTTGATTATTTAGGCAGTCGCCTCATGTACCCTGGTATTCAGCTGCATCAGACTAGAGTAGTTACTACGAATAACCGCAGACAGTGGCAGACTATAGAATTTGCCCTATCAAGCGTGTGCTACATCATCATCTGCCTAGCCTTTTCCCAACTATTTTTGCGGTCGGCTCCCAGTGAAACCGGATTCAGCTGAATACCAGTATTTTACTTGACATTTGTTTAAAGAAAATATTTATTTATTTATTTAACTTAGGCTCATTGATTCTATCGAAAAAAAATAAAACTGGATGTTATTGAGGTATTATTTATTAAAAATTGAAAAGTTCAATGATCGGTAATGTTATTGTTTTAATATATAAAAAATTGTGTGATTTCTGCTGTTGCAAATTAGATGCTAAGTATTTTATGTCAGGCTCGTACTTTGTTACTTTCAGCAGAACGCAAGCTGAACTAGAGTCATCTCACAAACAGTTTCGATGCAATTTTTTTATGTTATTCATTTCTGAAAATAATGACTTACATGCATAGGCTGATGAAAATATTGTCAAAATAGCAAAAGCCAGTTTCTTCAGACACTTGAATGAGTCTGGAATTGAATTCCATGTTGCCAGAATTTGACTATTGGCATCCCTATTTATGTTGCCCGTTAGTCTTTTTATTTCAATCGATTCCAACTGCTTTCTTAAATCAATAAATTTTTGTACCCATATTGAACTTGATTGGAAGTCGATCAGCTGCATTTCAATTTCTACAATCTCCAACCATTCAAATTTATGCAAGTTTAATTTGTCGACGGAAGTTACATCAGGATACGTAATGAATTTTAGTGTTTCTGTTCATTCTTTAAACTGACCAAATCTCGCTGAAAATTCCTTAATTGATGAATGAATTACGAAGTTAAACTCTTTGGTAATTTCTCTTCGTCTAGTTGTTCGTGTATTTTTTAGTCCCTGGTGATATTTTTCAAGTTTGGAAAATATTAGTTTTTAGTAGCAATATTATTACTGTAAACTTTTAATTTAGCTTCGAAAGCACGACTGAGATCTATCATAGCTATAATTGTTTTATTTGGTCCTTGAAGCTTTTTGTTTAGTTCATTGAAATGTTGTCACAAATCTGTAAAAAACGTCAGTTTCGAAAGCCACATCGTAATTCGGAGTTCGGAGGTACCTACATAGATTCATCTGTATCATTCGGCGTGCCTGAATTATTTTCTTGCGTGCCAAGGGTGGCACGCGTGTCATTGGTTCGCCCTCCCTGCTATACATAAATATGACTAAAATAATATCATACTAATATATACCACGTAAATATTAATATAAGATAAAAATAATAGATACTTTAAATATGCAACTATGATGGTACCGAAAGGAAATGTTCTTTCACTCTTCTTTTAAAAACTGAAAGAGTTTTTGTCATGTGGCAAAAACTCTTTCAGTCTCCTCATGTCAGGTGGCAGTGCATTCCACAACCGTACCGCGTGCACAGTAAATTAATAGGAATATAAATCGGTAGAGGGGGGAGGGGATTTAAAGAGATTTCTAAGATGCGACCTGTAAGGCGCATCAGAAGGACGGGAATAGGAGAAGCGTTCTCGCAGATAGGAAGGCGTTTTAGGGTTGTGAAGGATGTTAAATAGCAAACACAATATCTGAGAGTTCCTGCGAAGTCGAATAGGGAGCCGCTTGAGTACCTTGCGAAATCCTGAAACATGAACGGATTTTTTAAGGTTGAAAACATATTACAAATATTTTGCAAATGCTCAAGTTATTGAAAGCTCCTCGGTGCAACTAAATAAACAGACATCAGCGTAGTCTATGATGGGCTATGAGAGTTTGGGCAAAGGATTTCAGCGAGTGAAATGTGTAGTGTACCTTGTGACTGACTTCAGCGATATGGTTAGTCTACGATAAATCACCACCAGGTTTTTAGCCGACTTTGCGTATCCTTCAATCAACAACAGTGGAGACAGCCTGTTCCGCGTATACCTGAAGCCGATAACCTAGGGTTCTAGGGTCTTAGGGTTGATTTGCAGCCCAAAAGACCGTGACCACTCTCCAATTAACATTACAATCATAACATCCATTATACCCCATTTATTCAACGTACGACAACGTGCCATCTAAACGGATTAAGTGTCGGCGACTGAAAACATTGCTTGAAGCTAAGTTTATATTAGTTTACCCAAACTTTGTGAATCCGAACTTCGTCTTACGCCCGACTTCTGAATATGAAATTAAGAAAAGAAGAATATTAAATTCTATTTTAATACTTCTCTTCGACAGCTTCTCTTGTTGAAATGTAATTCGACAAGTTCTAAACTTCGAATTCTCAATTCAGAAACTTAGGAACCCCTAAGTTTCTGAATTGAGAATTCGAAGTTTAGAACTTGTGCAATTGGTAGAAAAGCAAAATAGCAAGTCAATGTCCTATTGAATCCGGCTACAAGTATATCATTTTTAATAAGTTCCGATTAATATTTACGGCCTCTGTATTAATATTATAAATATGTGTGTAACCGATCTCCAAAACAATTAATTAGTTTTAATGAATTTAAAACCACACAATCATACAAGAAGGAATATTTAATAAACTGATATTATTTTTTGTCCAATTAGTATTGAATCTTAATTAATAGGTTGGTTGAATAAAATTAATTAAAGTATAATCTATATACATTAGTCCTAAGATACGAATGGCAATGTTTGAATGTGATAAAAATAACAATATTCTGTTGTAAATAAGACGCTTCTGATTAAGATGACGAATATTGACGAACGAGAAAGAAAATAGAATTATTAAATTTTCTTTTACAATTCGTCAAATATAAATGAATGTAGATTAAGTTGGTGCACATTTATATTTTCTTCAAAATTGAATCACTAAGTTAATGACTAAGTCTGTTTAGAGCATATTTTTAAGTAATTGCTGAATATACCTACTTAAGTCTGACAAGCAAGCCGCCTGCGGTGATTCGTAGAACATAATAATTACTTGTTTCAAGCCATCTGGTTATGAAAGGAAGACTGAATATTTTAATAAATAGGTTATATTTTATTTATAGGCTTCGCTACAGTATTTTCTTCTCTTACTACTTAATTATTATTTTTTTGTTTGTCGCTAGATGTTTGTTTACCTATATTTTTCTATAATGCTAGCATTTCTTGGTAAGGGTCAGTTCACACCGTGACGCAACGTTTCGCGCAATTTTTAAGATAGCGAACTTGATTTTCTACACAAAAGGTACTAGGGAATGCAATCTCGCGAGAGAGTCAGTCTCGTGAGATCGCGAAATCTCGCGAGGCTGATTGTCTAATAGGTACACGTTTTAGGCACTAAAGGATGCTTCGCCTGCATACGCGACTTGCGAGAGCGAGAGCCCGCTGAACTTCACAAATTTGAATACGCAGCTTCACGATACGATCAGTTTCGTCGAGATGCGTTTCACGTCGCGTTTATTTATTTCTCATTATGTACATGGATGGTGCATAGGCGGAGCTTAATGTATAAAAAAACATACTCAACCAGTCAATTTTTAGGTTAAATATAACTACATCTTACGTACGACGTATGTTTCAGTGTGAGCTGACCCTAAGTGAGAACTAAATAACTTTTTCTTTTTTTAAGGATGGGTAATGAACACATGGCTTCTTCCGCTCTTACTGACTAAAACCCATCCGTGTTCCTCCTAAAGCCCTTTGCGTTCCAGGGCCGCGGTGACTCTTTCGAACAAATTCCGCAACCAGAACTAAATACCTACCTACGTCACTTTTCTTGTTATAAACAAGATGACCAATTTTCTCTACCTTAAACAAGGTAGAGAAAATTGGTCATCTTGTAAAAGGTAGTTTAAACAAACTACCCTTTAAAAAACATTATTACATAATACATTGTTTCATGTGTAATAATGAAAATGTAATAATAGTTTCAAAAACATGTTCTAAGAATCCGAATGTCTCCTAAGTGAGAAAATGTCCAGTAGCGTAATAGTCGCTTAGTGCTCACCTCGCCACGCAAAGTAAACATAATTATTGGAAGTACTTCACAAGTGCAGTCAATGGGTATTGAAATAACACCACGGCTAAGCAAATAGTGTTTGTGTATGTTAATGGACTGGGAGCGGGAAAGACTGGTAGGGCTGTCTACCTGCCGGGGTTTCGGAATTTGTTCGAAATAGTCACCGCGGCCCTGGAACGCAAAAGGCATTTGGAAGAACACGGATGCGTTCTAGTCAGTAAGAGTCTAACACTCCCTTCCGCATATACAGAGCGGACGGAGTCATTTGATGATTTCACATCCTTTTTTTAAAGCTAAAAGTCAAATTAAAGGCCAATTTACATTGAAGCAATAAATGTCTTGCATGCTAAAATTAAATTGAAGCAATAAATGACTTGCATGGTCTTAACAACACGTAAAATTCTTGATCCACAACATCATGCAGCGAAGGCAGTTTTTGGCTTGAAGTAGGAGTTTGAAATGCTGCCTGTTGCATGATAATGAAGTTCGTGTAAGTACTAGGATCCCAGGATACCGCATATCAGATACGAGGCTACCAGCATATGAAGAACTCCTCCCT
Source organism: Mamestra brassicae (assembly GCA_905163435.1). Classification (NCBI taxonomy): domain Eukaryota; kingdom Metazoa; phylum Arthropoda; class Insecta; order Lepidoptera; family Noctuidae; genus Mamestra; species Mamestra brassicae. The sequence goes on from LR991009.1 coordinate 4,628,846, forward strand.
AATTTGTGCGTTGCTGTTTATCCTAACATTATTAAGTCGGGTGAGCCGTAACGTTACAACAGCTCTAAAACATTTTGATGCACCTGACTGTTCTTCAGAAAATTTACATTAATACATACTTACCATGTTCGATATTGTTTCTCTGTGTTCAGAAATTTTCCTTAAAATTAAGAATCCATTAAATTATACCAAGAAAGTTTGGAGTACCGGACCCGGTACCCATTGAATCTTTTATTTTTTTCCTTTCCCCGTGATACTGCGTCCTTAGATTTGTTATTTTATTTGCTATTTCCTTAGGTCCATCGTCAACTCCAAATTCATGCGAATACTGCTAGTGCAGCATTACGTGCATGAAGATTCTTATAATTTTCATTCTCAGTATCCCATAAACACTCATCATTGCGATAAATCTCAATGAACTTTATTAAATCAACAGAAGAGAATTTTAACACTTTTTGACTCATATTTTTTAATAAACACAGTAGCTTCTAAAACGTTCAACATTTCAATGAAAAATTTGTCAACGCAAATACGTGCAATACTTGAAACAAACCCCCTATAAATGGTACACGCACATACAAGACTGTTTAGACAATTCAAAACTTGTAAGCAATAATCTCTCAAACATTTGCAAATATTTTTTGTGAAGACTTGTATTCAATAATTTTACTATATCCGCAATATAATAAAAAATAAAAAATCATGTAAATGGGTGTGTACACAGTGCTCCTAGCCAAAGTGTGCCTGGGTATTTGGGTGGTGAATATATGTGTGCTTATGTTATTTGCATTATGAAGATGCCGCCGGAAAAAACTAACGTAGCTAAATCTATACCGACACAAAAAGTAACGCAATGGCATCTATACCGCCAGCAACGAACTACATCAAAAAATCCTGCATCGCGATATCAGAGTTTTCCGTGCGATTAGGACATATCAACCATCGAGCAGTACAGACCAACACCAGTCTGGTCGAAGGATCCTCCCTTTTTTATAGAGGTTTGCGGGGGACTTAACGCCCTATTCCGCATACCTCTATAAAACAATTAAATATTAATGAGATATTTAGCTGCCGCCCGCGGCTCCGCCTGTGTGAAAGTCGAAAATTATCCCAATATTTCGAACCTACTCCCGGGATAAAAAAGTTTCCTAAATCTTATTCCAAGACAAGGTCTATCCGCGTGCCAAGTTACATCCAAATCAGCTGTTAAGACGTGAAGAGGTAACAAACAAACAAAAAAACCTCCTTCCGCATTTATTTATAATATATTATGTATTAGTTAGACTATTTTATTTTCGGTTCTCGTTAGCTTCACTGTAATTCATTCTCTGGTCACCGTTTCTCCCGAATTGTAAGAGAATATTTAATGTTATGTATAAAAGCATAAGGCCCGCTTGCTTAACAAATATTTCATACACAAAATAACAACTTTGATTTGTGCAAGTGGGCTTACACGAGCAAATAAACTCATGTTGAGCTAACTTTATAAATTGCACGTAAACGTCATTTCTCATCATCATCATATCAGCCCAAAGACGTCCACTGTTGGACATAGGCCTCCCCTTAAGGGCGAGGGGGTTTGCCATAATCGCCACACTTGGCGGGCTGGTTGGCGATCGCAGTGTAGCTTTTGCAATGCACAGAGAATGCTGCTGCCCATTCTCTGGTGAGTCTCTTAGTCGCCTCTTACGATACCCCAGGGAAGTGATTTTTTACGTCCTGCACCACGTGCCGTCATTTCTAGGCAGCCCTATTTCTACTAAAAACAACATTGCAAGCCTAACGAGCGGCTGATGAGCAGTTAGCAATTCTCCAGGGTCCACAGTAACACTAATAAAGTACTGTAAGATATGATACATTGTAATTTAAGTGTCTTAAAAAATGAACTTTGGTTATGAGGTTTGTTATGGGCGCTTTAAAAAAGTGATCTGTAAAGTTAAATGAAAGACTTAAAACTGAAAACTTATATGTTACGAGTTATTTCTGCGACACATTACATTTATTATTTAACTAGCTTTTGCTCGCGTCTTCGTCCGCGTCGATTTGTTACTTTGGGCAGCTATTTATATAATTTTTAAGATACTAATTTTCTAAAACGCTTGAACATTTGAACATATTTTAATTTATTTTTTGTCAAATATGCCTAAATACAAAGGTCATGGTTTTATCTTCAAAAATAACGGATTCCCATACAAACTTTCATCCCTTATTTCAATCCCTTTTCTCGCGACAAAAGATAGCCTATGTCCTTCCCCAAGGTCTGTACCAGATTTCATCAAAATCGGTTCAGCGGTTTAGGCGTGAATGCGTTACAGACAGACAGACAGAGTTATGTTCGCATTTATAATATTAGTATGGATATGGATAGCATGGAATAATATGGTTTGAAAAAATTGTCAGCTTCAGTTAAAAAAAATAAAACAATCGTAAGCAAAAATGAAAATATACTTGTAGGTTTCAAAGTAGATCCGAAATTTATCTAAAAAAAAAAAAAATATTGCTTACTGGCGTGCCGTGTAGAGTTTATTTTGTGCAGTTTGCATAAGGGTTACCTCGAAGGAAACTCTGTTAAAAAATTTAAAACGTTTTCGCTTATATCTTTTTTTTTTAAGAATGGGAAATCAACAAATGACTTCATCCACTCTGTGTGGAGCGGAAGGGCGTGTTAGACTCTTACTGACTAAAACCCATCCGTGTTCCTTCTAAAACCCTTTGCGTTCCAGGGCCGCGGTGACTCTTTCGAACAAAGCCCTACTATCCGATTCTCAGGTATTGAAGCGCAATTTGTAAGCGGAAGTACCGAATAAGGACTGAAACACATTAAAGTTACCATCAGCACTCACACTTAAGATAAAATTTTAATAATTGTTTTGTTTTGTTCAATGATCACTATTTTTTTTCTTAAAGCAATATGACGAATGAAAATAAAAAATAAATTTAACGCAAATCGAGTCCCAACATTCAGGCACTGCCTAGTTTGGAGACCAATGTTTATTTTTTATCTAATCTGGTTTACAGTTACCAAGCATCTGGACCAAAGATATATTTTGTAACAATAGACCAAAACATATTCGTAATCTTCTAAATGGCAACCCTATTTCCACTCCCAAAGTACCAAGCCACTGATCAGTGGTCAGCCAACTCTACAGGGCCTGTACAGTTAGAATTTTAAATATGTTGTTCTACGCGTGACACTTTTGACGCGATGGCGTTTTATTTGTTTGAATGAGGCTAAATACTTCGAATATGTCCGTTATCTCCAATATGGAAAACAGAATAATGTTGTTTAGGAATTCTAATGGAATCTGTTAATAACAAATCATGAATGTTTATTTTCAAGTTTCATTGGGCAGATTAAATAAGTGAAATACATAAACCTCTTAAGAAAATTGCTATAACGGAGAGAAGTCCACGTATTTAAAAAAAACCCTTGAAAGTTTTGAATTAGTCTTTTATTTAAATACATTTTGACAGTTGCCAGCGATGAGGACGAATTTTTTGACGCCATGTTTTAGTTATCGAGTTTCTGTTTTTATTTTAAGTGTAGATATATTGTTAGATCAGTATTTAAAAATAAAATGTACATTTTTAATAATAAATAAATATAATTTTGTCCTCTATACATAGTTATTATAATGGCTGTTTCTAAGGCCGGGTATGGCTGTTTCTATAGACGGCTAATAGGATAATTAAAACTACTTGGTATCTACAGAAATTGAAAAGTTTACTTAAGAGTTAGCCAGATCCTTCGATCCACTCAAGTGGGTGTTCTACGTGTGTTAGTTAAAACTTTCCTTAAGCTTAATCCAATTAAATTGAATGTCAATCTTTACTTTACGATTGCGATATCGCTTGTTTTTTAGGGTTCCGTACCCGAAGGGTAACCAACGGAACCCTATTACTAAGCCTCCGCTGTCCGTCCGTCCGTGTGTCTGTCAACTGCTGTATCTCAAGTACCGTCATACGTAGACAGTTGAAATGTTTACAGTGTGAATTTCTATTGCCGCGTTAACAACAAATAACAAAAATGAAACCGAATTTCAGTTTGTGGTATGGAACCCTTCGTATGAGAGTTCGACTCGCACTTGGCCGGTTTTTTACCATCGTTCACATTTAACGCTGTTAGTGCAAAAAAGAAAGATAACGAGTTCACATTTTTGCTCGCATAACTCGAGAAATGTCGGGAACCGCTCATTTTCTGTTCCTTGTTTTTCGACAACAGATATCGGTATACTCTTGTATTTGCTACCTTATGCCTGGAAAGATTATGAATGCTGATAAAAACAGGCAGAATTTAACTCAAAACTGAATACGATTTTATGTATTCAGTTTTGAGTTAAATTCTGCCTGTTTTTAATTCAATTCATCTTTATGTCTGAAGGAGTTAGTTGTATTTTATTGTAAAAAAAAATCTTATTAACCGACTTCAAAAAGAGGAGGAGCTTCTCAATTTGGTTGTATTCTTTTTTCACTTTTTTTGTTACCCACACCCAACAACACTTTCCAGCTATTTGGATTTAAAAACCAAACTACTAATCCGATTTTGATGAAATTTCTATAGGACCAATCGGAAAGTATATCCTTTCACATAATAATTATTTTTCATATCGGTTCATAAATGACTGAGTTAAAGAAAAGAAAATACAACCTAACAGAGAACCTCCTAATTTTTTTGAAGTCGGTCAAAAATAAAATGTCGTTCTATGTACAATTTGGGATGCAATCTGTTGACTGAAAGCCACACTCTTACATAGTTGAGAAAAGGCTAGCCAGAATAATTAATTTTTAAGTTAAGCAGGAAGCTTGATTACCATAGACCGTATTATTGGGTTTGGCTAAGCTCTATAAAAAGTTAACTGTTAATTGAGCTTAGCCAACAAGCGTATCAGCACTATAAAAATGATAGGTAGCGAATGGTACCAACCTGTTTACGTCGTTACATGGAAACAGAGAAAACCATCATGTAAAACATAGGTCAGTCGAGAAACTAATTGAATACCAGTTCCGTTACTTACAAATGATTGGATTTTTAGATCGAACTTTCTGCTTTAGAAAGGTATTCAGGTACTGAAGATGTTTTTTTTTTTAAATATATTTGAGGAAACGTGTACTTCTCGCTGATATGTATCTATTGAATATTGTAGTTCAGCCGTTATTGCGATAAAGCTTGCTTTATGCAGGATACGAGAGGGAGTAGACACAAATATCAAGCTGTCCAGTGTCCACTTATGAGTATAAAAAGCAAAACATACACGTCTATGGGGAAAGAATAAAATCGTTCTAGATCCTATCTGATTCCATCTACGCAGTCGTAGCAAAAAATGATTTTTACGATTGTTATACGATTTGATTTAAAGTTCTCATCATCATTAAAATATGAGATGACGATAAGAATAAGCTGCCATGAAGGCCCAGCCCATTTATCCATTTATATTCGATCAGCCCTGAGGGCTAAATGCTATTAAAACAGCCAATGATCTTACTGACAATCTAAAATTAAGTCGGCTAACCAATTGCAAGTTCAATCGAAATAACCATTGCTCATAAATGTGCATGAGTGGCACAGATGACAAACTCGTTTGATTTATACCTCCATTGTAAAGATACGCGTTTAATTGTGAAATAAGGTCGGCACTGTGGCATTAGCAAAGATGTGAGGACAGAAGTACCACTCCTAGAAATGAAAGAATTAAAGAGAGGTCTCGCAAGGTAGGTAATGCACCGTCGAAAACCCAGCCTGGCGATTCTGTAAACATCTCACCGTGAAACCTAGCTGAAGTGAGCTGTCAATCTCTACTGGAACCTAGAACACTAGGTGGATTGATAAGTCACTTTAAAATGGTTCATCCTTGTTTGATAGAACAACGTTTGATATAATATTACTAAATCGAACAACGTTTAAGAAAATCATCACTTTGTATAATATCGTTTGACAGAATTTTCAGTTCATCGAATATTTATTTGCTATAACAACATTTGCGCTAATGATCAAAAGGTATAATGTTCATTTGATGTAATGTTCAGATGGTATAACCATGTATTTAAGACTTAACCAAACCCTAAAATATTCTATGCATGGTCGAGGGTGGGCTTGGTCGACGGAGCCCCGCTTCGCGGGGCTCCTACTTCTGGGTGGTTTATAAAAAAAATAACCACGAAGGGGATGGCGGGGTCTATTCGCTCGCTTCGCTCGCTCACACGACCCCGCCATCCCCTTCTAACCTAACCTATCCGAGTCGGGGTGCCCTAAAGTCCAGATTGCATCCAGTTCCTCCTGGTAACAATAGTTGAGGGTGGCAGGTGTATACGGTATAAAGAATAAAATTAGTGCATTTGAAAATTCGGCGAAATGAAATTAGTTCAAATAAATAATTACGCTAAATAAAAATTTACCAATGAATTATTCGGTCAAATGAATAATTCTTCGAAATGACTTTATTGCAACTAAAATTCGATTTAGTAATATTATATCAAACGTTGTTCTATCAAACAAGGGTGAACCCTTTAAAATCACTTCACCTAAGTTTTCACCGTCATATTTTTTACTGGATCGACTGGCTGGTATTGCAGATTTCCACAGGCAGTGGGGACCACTAACCATCAAGTGGGCCGCCTGCTTTTTTGCCAATCAATGGCACAAAAAAATGGCAAAGTGGGTGAAATGTTAGATTGGCAATATTTGAGAGGGTAAAAGTAACTCATGGATATAAACAATTCTAACTTAAAAATGAAAAAGAAAATCCGTGTTTAGCACATGAAAATAAGATGTTAGGAACTGCAGTTTAGATGTTTGTGGCAAGTGCAAAGCGTGTGGATCCGGCATCAAATTCTGGTTAAACGTCCAACAGAAAATATAATTTTACTTACCTATTTGCTTATTATGTTGATGATTGTTGCTGTCTGAAACTTGGCTTCCAATGTTGGTGATGTTTTGATTACTAGGTTTCGGTGTCTGGATTCGTTTTCATACCTAAAGTTTTCAAAGTATACTTCGAAAACTTTAATCTCGCCGTTGTCGAGAAAGAACCTACATGCTTACAAGTTTGGCCCTTCTGGCAACTATTCTATGCCAACGGGAACCAGTACCTATGTGATGTGTGGCGTACATCAAAGTTGGTCTGTAAAGCGATGAAGATACATGCGAGTTAATATTGTAGGTTATCCTCTTATTTATAAAGGACTCTTATAGCTGTCTACGGTGCTTTCTGATGTGTGCTCACGGATGTTTCTCACAAAATCCCTTTGTGTTAAAATTGATCGTGTTTTATGATGAATAAGTAATGATCTGAAAGCTTTTGTTCGCTCGTTTAACAACACTCGATACCTTCACGAAACGTTTATTTCGGTCGAATATTTGAGTAGTTTAGATTAGTTTTAGTATTCGATTATTTAATTACTCACAATACTGTTTCATAATAAGCTAATCTACTAGCTATTTTTAATTCGTCGATGTGTACATACATTAAAATATTAAATTATTTTATAGAAAGAAAAGTGGTAATGTCTCAACCAGAACCCGACTGAATCCTGATCTATCCCGACCTGTCAAAGTTTGTCATCTGAAGTAGAACAAGACATGTTTTTTTTCGCTTACAATGCCTAACGCATAAATATTTAGGGTATTACATCCGACGAAGTGTAGAAAAGTTACTTTTTCTCCATTCTTACAAGCCGAAGCCGAGTTTGGGCTCATTTTAATTGTAGAGGTGAGAAGTATTTCACCTCTAAAACATACTTTCGCATTTATAATATAACTAGCTTTTGCCCGCGACTTCGCTCACGTTAATAAAGATTTTCGCAATATAGACAGACTTTCGACACAAAACTTCTCGTAAATGTTTTGAAATGCATTTATCACCTACTGTACAAATGTGTTACCTTAATGAACACATAAGAACTGCTATCAAACCTCCACAAGTGCGAATAAGATTATAATTTGCGTATTAATTATACCATTGACAGCTTCGCAAACAATAATTAGCGCCTATACGAATGTCTTTTTGTATGCTAATGTGTCTGCACCTAGTAAATTGCTAGATCAGACAGTACTCGGAATTTTGTAATAATGTTTATTACGTGTTTGAGATGTCCTTCGTGAATACTGCCTTTTCATAGAGCAAGTAATGTATTTAGAAGTTAGGACTAGAACCTTACTTTTCTATTGATTGACAGCTCACTTCATGTTCACTTCACATCAGCTTACACGGTGAGAGGTTTACATAATCACACTACAGGATATGGCTTCAGCATTTTATACTTGATTATAATTATAATAAAATGTATACAAGACTAGCTTTTGCCCGCGACTTCGTGCGCACATATCCCGTTTTTTTCTGTTTCCCCGTTCCCATATACATATGTACATTGCCTTAAGCCTCATGATTGTGGCTATCATATACAAAAAAGATTTTTCCAAATCGACTGGTAGTTATAGAGATTAGCGCGTTCAAACAAACAAACAAAAAACTCTTCAGCTATATTATATTAGTATAGACACATTGCTGTAGTATAGATTTCTGTGAAAAATCATAGAAAACTCATCCGGCAAAGAACTGTTTATGGAACACCAATGCAATACCAACGCAACGCACGTGACGCCATTGTCACATAAACATGACAGCTTGTGCCCTGTACGCGAAACGTCACAAATATGTGACAAAAAATACGGCTAATTTGTGGTTTGGCGTCGGGGGCACGCCGATGCGTTTATGGTCTGGCGTTCAAAAGGTTAAGAAGGAAAACCTTTTAAACTGTTTGTTGTTTTTATTGCTAATGTCATAGGTAATTACGTTACAATGAGTTTTTTATTCACGTGATAAGAAAAGATAACTCTTTTCCATGTTTCCGGCAACAAGCAGAATTGATTTGGATCGGTTGAATAGTCACATGAGGCTCCACTCTCTTAGTTCGCAATTAATTACCAGTTTCAGAGTGTTGAAGTTGCCCTCAGGTAGCTGTGACCACTTTCGACGTTACGATCGAAACTGACATTTCAAATTAGGTTAATCCTTTACTTCGCTACTCAATAAAATGTCTCAAGATTAATTTGCTCAAATGTTTAAAGCTAAGGCAGGTACCGTAATCTCAATAACTGACATTTGTAGATACTTGTCATCGCCAACGATTTATAGTTACAATTTGTTACGATTAACATTCTTAATGGGAACAGATTCGTTAATGTTTGCAATCAAATTAAGTCATAATTTTCTGTATTGACTTGCCTAATGATTTCTGCAACTATCCAAACTGACTGCCGGCGTTTACCTTCGTATATTTCAATGCGATTAATATGTACGAAAGACCATTTTAAATTAGTTTGTAGCTACGATTCAAATATGCCAACAGGTAGGTGTTTTTTTTTTAAACGTTGCCCACACTAGGAATTTCTCCTGTATCGTGGGTGCGTTTACAAACTTACAAACTCACATACACAAACAGCCAGACCCGGAACAACTATCTGTTGGCCATACTAATATTTGTTCTTTGCGGGAATCGAACCCGCGACACGCAGCGCAGCAGTCAATCGCTCAACTACTGTGCCAACCGTGTCGTCAATTAGTTAAACATAAGGTAAACATTTTTCTCAAGTAAGTAAATGACGTACGTCGACACGCCTTTTCTTTGGGAATGATATAAATGAATAGAAAATATCTTATCCTACACCAGTAGTTAGTATTGTGCATGGTGTAAATGTACTAGTGAATTTTATTTATTATGCTCAACTACTCGTACCAGTTGTAAATAAATATCAGGCTTGTTGAAATCTGCGTATTATGTATGTACATCATGTTGACAGCGGCGCTTATTCAATATTATGTTCCGTTGGTTACACAGCACTTTACTATTGCGGAACCCTACAATTTAAATGCTGTTCGTGGTAAGGCATCACTTGAGAACTATTGGCCGATTTGGTTATTTTTTAATGTTTCTTATAGTCCGAGTCAGGTTCTTGGTAAAAAGAAAAATTGACGTTAGTTTCGCGAAAAAAATGTAATTGGATTTTTGTATAAATTCAATTTAGATAGGGCGACGTCTTTCGAGTCAGGTATAAAATTAATTATAAAAAACCATTGTTTCCAGGGTCTCGCTATGTCAAGCGGGAGTTGTTCCGGGCCGGGCGTGTGCGGCGGCGCGCGGCGGCGCCCGCCTCCTCCCCCGGAGCCCGCGCTATCCCTCGCCGCAGACCTCAGCGAGCTCAGCCTGGACCAGGGGTACCACACCCTCGCTGACTGCGGGCCCCCGAGGAGAAGAAGGGATAATACCTTGAATGATGCGCTGTGGTTGAAGATTTTGTCTTTCCTCGAGGTTGGTTAGCTTTTTTTTCGTTAATCAGTATAATGCTAAGTCCTACTTATTAACTGATAGACATACACAATCACGATCAGATCCCGGAAATACTCATCTGAAGATCGTTTAAACTGTTCACCTCTTGCCCCGGGTGGAAAACGAACCCTCGCCACTTTCAGCACCGTAGTGGCACGTCAGAATTGCACACTTGGCACAGAGATAGGTTATAGTGTGGAATAGTACATAGGTTACTTTTCATCCCGAGAGTATTTTCCCTTGGGATAATTTCCGACATCCACGCGGGCGAAGCCGCTGGCAGAAGCTATTCTCTCATATTCTTACCTGCTCTTTTCTGAAGAGCCTGTTGTCTTCCACGATCTAGACCAAGTCTACTCTAGACTGCGGCTATTTGTTCTAACTCTGCTTTTTTTGTGGAGTTTTGATGTTGATTTGAAGTGTATTTCGACAGTAGTTTTGTGTGGTTGTTAAAAGGTGTATACTGTTATTTCTGTTTCCAGGTTTCAGACCTATGCCGCATGTCCCGAGTATGTCGACGATGGGCGAGGTTAACCACGCGACTGATCACAAGGCCCGAAGCTTGGAAGAAGGTTAGAGCCGCGGGGCCCTTGGAGATTGCTGCAAGATGTGCGGGAGCCAGGGCAGGGCCCTGTGTCAACTCTGTCAGAGAGTGGCGGTCAAGGAACTGTGCTGTAAGTTTTTTTTTAATTGGTCGATATAAAAGGGATTAACGAAAGTCGATCTGGTTTTTGTACGTTTTTGGCAATTAGTGACATATATTTTGTTGTAATTGTAAATTGCCAAAAAGTTTCATGTCTAAAAAAAAATCGTAACAAAAAAGTGTTCAATGATATTTTATTATTTCGAAGGAAATTCTAACTGGAGTGTTGTATTAATGATTTATTCAATTTCGGTAAATAATTTGTCAAAATTTTCCAAATATTAAATAGTTTTTGTTACGTTACAACCTGAAATTGAGCTGAAAATTGCAGAAAACCTGAGAGCTTTAATTTACAGGCTACTCTGGAGTCATCACATTGAATTAAAAAAAACACAAAGAATAGAAAACGAATAGATGAACAGAATTTGTAGAAAATGATTTGCCAGCTGGTATTTCTGGACTTTGTACATATTTAACTGCTCCGATGGTCTCGCGGTCGTAAGCGCGACTGCCGAGCGTGGAGTCCTGGGTTCGATTCCTAGGTCGGGCAAAAAGTAATTGGGTTTTCCAATAGGAATTTTCCGCCCGGAGGACTTTATTATAGGCCGTTACTAACGTATGTTAAATGTAAACCGAGCTATTAATAGATTGTCCTTTGTGCGACAGTCTAGATTGAACCGTCAAAAGCAAACGATCACTCGACTATTCAATTAAAACTATGTTTGGGCGTGCCGTACACCGTTTGCATAACAGAAATATTAGTTTGATGGACAAATGTATGTGGGTGGGTGTACATGTAGGTATTTAAAGTGTTGTTGAGATAACTGAAAACCTCTAAAGGCGCATTATCATTGTCCTTATAATTATGAACAAACATTTTATATTTATTCATTCTTTCACGTTGTATAAATCTATAACAATAAACAAAAATCCAAAAAAGCCGCATAGCTCGAGTAGTGTGATTGGGAAGGACATGTCTGTCACATGTCAAACGACAAATGGAAAAAAAGAACCACCGAGTCAGTCCCATAAGATAGCAGAAGAAGTCTCGGCAGATCAAGGCAAAGTTGGCAGGACTAGCTCCTTCCGACTCCTACCGAAAAGACTTGTCCGAACCAGTAAGGGACAGATTTGTCGAAATGTACTTTTAAGCGTCCCCGAGACGATCAATGTCAATTGCCAATTTCACGTTATTGTCAATTGCCATTGATCGCTTACAAGTCGACGGTCCCTATGTACATGTCTTTATGTACGTAGGGACCATCGAAGTATAATTGAAGCGATTGTCAATCGGAGTTACGTGATTGAAAGCAATTGATAAAAAAAAAATTGATGCTGCCGATGAAGCCGTTGAACCTGCCAATTGATCGTTTAACTGAGTCATTGACAGTCGTTTCTATCATTCGTTCGTCTGACGGCAGTGAAATTGTTCCGAGCTGCCTGGTGCGAATACGAACTGTTCCAATTCCAAAAAAGCATATTGAACGCAAACACATTGAAAACTGCAGCAATGTTACTTCAATTGCAATTATCAATAACGAAGCTCATTTTATATCATTAACCTTTGTCAAAAGGTAACGGTAGCAAGTGCTCAGTTGCTGGTAGCTACGTTCAGGAACCTAACGCACCTGGCTGTCACGGGCTCCAGCAGCATGGATGCCAGAGCCATGGCGCCTCTCATCACCGACCTCACGGATTTGAGGCATATAGACCTTACAGGTAAATATTTTGTATGATAAATACCTTTGAGAATAGCAGTCTAATTTTCTACGATTGTGTCATTTATTATGGTCAAACATCAGAATTTTTGAACGTGTCAAATTCGTGAACGAAGCAAACATTATTACGATTGATACAAATCAAATCGTACTAATGTTTGCTTCGTTGACGAATTTGTCCAGCGTAGGTACGATAGGCTGCATCAGAGCACATTCTATAATGTGTCAAAGAAAATTGAAGCTACAAGCTACCGCGACGGGCCTGCAGAACCGAATCATTTGTTATTTCAATTCTATGCGAATGTGATATTTTAGCACTGGAAAATGTCTTCGATTTCCCTCGACGCGTTGCGAAATGCGCTCCGGCACGACACGGATGGTGAAGAAGCGTACATTATTGCTTGGGAGGATGACTTGACACGAAAATACAGGTATTGAACAAAGACATGTCTTGACATTGGTTGATTAATCGGGCTAGGCTGCAAATTATTTAATTCCAAATAAATAAACAGTGAACGTTGTGGAAGTTACTGTGCACAAACTTCAAGAACCTTAGAAGGTATTACTAAAGCTAACTCAAACAGTAACTACCAATTGTAAATGTTGTTTATTCAGGATTGAACTGAAGGATACCGGTAAGATATTCAGTGGAGTCAAAGTTGACTGACTTCTAACTAAACAACGAATAAAAATTTGTCTTTGAATTTAAATATCTTGGATGGGCTCAATGTCATATCAATTTATCGCTAGGACAGGTTGAAAACAAACCAAGGTTTCTCAAAGAAAGTAAGACGAAGGATAAAACGCATGTCGCTAAAAGAGTTATGTATATAAATGTGTATGGATTGATTGGCCAAAGAAAATCTGGATGGATATGAAAGAAAGAGAAGTCATGGCGGCTATCAGGACGTGGAGGGATGATGATGATGATGTGTAATAATTTGGTCGACCCCAAGTAACAGGACAAAGACCGGAAGATAATGATGTTAACGAAGACTGTTATATTTAATATGTGCTTGCTTTATCTATGTGAATTTGAGCTGAATGCCTAGTTGAATGCTATAGTGGTTGCAAACGGAATTCCAAGTGTGTGTTGTTAACGATTTCTGTGTTAGGAAAAGTAATTAAGTTTTTCGATTAGAAAATCCTTAGAAGCAATTCCGAATTCCCGAAGCCAGGATGTAAGTCCGGCTTAATGGCTACTCAAGTGTATTAAATGGAACTTATATAACACTATATACGGGTAAAAAGCGAGTTTACCATACAAGTCTGCCTACTCCTGTCTTCGGAGAATACAGTACTGTCATATAAAAGAGCCGGTGAAAGCCAATATACAGTAATATAATAAAGTTGAAGAGTTTTAGAACGTGCTAATCTTTAGAACTAGTTCAACTAATCAATCATTCAGGAAGGTTAGGCTTTTGAACAGTACGTGACAATCGTAGAATGTCGAGCAAAATATTAACAGGCTACGCGAAAACGAATTATGAATGCGGGCGGGTGAAACCGTGGGGTGCAGCTAGTTGCTGATATAAGTTCCGCATTACTCCGGTATCATGATATTCTGCTTATATTCTCAACTTGACTGAATACCCTTTGGGAAATTAAGTATTCGCTTTTAACCCTGGTTGCAGGCGTATCAATATTTATACACTTCTCTAATTCCTCAGACCTGGCAACTTCAACTAAAGCCTTCTCGTTAAACTCGCAAAGTTAGAATCTTGCAGGAACTTTTGTAATATTGCTCGGAAACTATGAAGTTTGGAGGCTTGTTCCTTTGAGTGATTTACATTTACGTTCACTAAATTGTTCAATAGGAATTTACGTAGAATATGGTGGAGACTACAACGTGGGAATCTTTGAGTCAAGAGTGAATAGGTTACTTCTAGGCAAGCGTGCTCCATCTTCGACCACATCATCGCTTAACATCAGGTGAGATAGTGGTCAATAAATAGTTAAAAAAAAGTAAGAATTGGCGAAGAGAAATTCACGTTAGTTTGATCCGAGGGCCTAGCGAATGTTTTGACGGATAGTAACGGAACGTAAAATTTTACTACAACTATAATACTCTTCGCCCATAATCTTTATTTGAATTGGATACTATATTCATATTTTTGTATGATACTAATTGTATATATCGCATAAAATTTAACCAAAATAAAATGTGTTGGGTTGGTTGTGTAAATGGGTTGTAGTTTTTTATATTAAAAATTCACTTACGTTAGCGAAACTGTAACGTTACTATACGTCTAAACATTCGTGCTAGGCCCGTAGTTAGTTGCTTCATAGTTTGCTCAGCTTTTACCCCGTTCAAATGACATTTTTCACAATGGGTTCAAAACTGAGACGGAACAGCAACTCTAAAAATTTTGTGGATCTCCCTGAACACCAATGCGAATAGGTGTTTTAGTTTTTGCGTTTACAGGTTTGGTCTCTCCAAGATCGAGTTTCTTGAAAGTCAATTTATTCATAGTGAAAAGTAGGTATAGAGGTTTTTGTAAGTTAAGA
The DNA here is from genome assembly GCA_905163435.1 of Mamestra brassicae. Lineage (NCBI taxonomy): Eukaryota > Metazoa > Arthropoda > Insecta > Lepidoptera > Noctuidae > Mamestra > Mamestra brassicae. The sequence continues at coordinate 4,644,038 of LR991009.1, forward strand.
GGTTTCAGTCTAAAATGATATGAGAGTAAATTAATGTAAGTATTACACACAAAATAAAAAATGCAATACAACAAACATGTTTCCCCAGGTTGTCCAAACGTGGACTGGCCAGATTGGGCGTGGTTGGAAACGCGGCTGGCGACGCGCCGGCCCCCGGTGGAGTACATAGACCTGACCGACTGCGGCTCGGTGACGGACGCCGGGCTCTGCGCGCTACTCCACACCTGCCCCTCTCTGCAGTATTTGTACCTTAGGAGATGTACTCTAGTCACAGGTAAGCGACCAATGCTGCTCAACAAATTCGGACTTTTTAAGACTTTTCCCAAGAATGTTTGGGTTGGCTTCTGGTTTGAGTTGATGCAGCTGAATACTAGTATTTTACATGCAGCAACTTCCTATCTAACCGCTACAATCCAGTAATTGATTAACACGATATACAAGACTGCTGACAGAATTTGACAAACCTGGCAGGACTTCTGGTTGACCGTGACGATTGTAAAAAAATGACTACAAATGACAACTTGCTTTCCGAGGCACGTCCTGCCAGGGTTGCAGAACTTGTTCGAAAGAGTCGCTGCGGCTCTGGAACACAAAGGGCTTTAGAAGGAATACGGGTGGGTTTTAGTCAGTCTGACACGCCCTTCCGTTCCACCCAGAGCGAAAGAAGTCATTTGATGATTGCCTATCTTAAAAAAAATGTCTTGGGAGCAAGGAATTGTTATGGACAATGAATCAAAATCCATGCACCAACCTCGGCAAGCGTAGCTTAAATTTGAAAATCCCCTAAAAGCAGAAGAACATACAGGTACTTTGGTACCTGCGAAGTTAAGATACATCCGGGGCCATCATAAAATAAAGATGGCCACTTGCGAATGCAGTTCTTATAATCGTGGCCTCCAAATAGTGATAAATGTAATATTGAGTACATTATATTTTAGTTCTGTACGATACATGGAATGATAAGCAATTCGGTGCTATAATAATATTATCAGTTCATATAGGCTTATTGAGTCATTGTTGAACATAGGTTTTTCCGATGACCGCTACAGTGAATAGTCAAAAAATTATTGATAAAATTATCGCGTTTTATATCTTGAATTTCTGATAAGGTTTTAATGAAAATATTTAAAGGGCTCATCATGGAGTACCTTGTAGACGCTTGAAAGAGACAGCATTTCTAGAGAAGGAAAGTCCAACTTAAGAAAAACATGAGCCAACTTAAAAGCACTCAAAGAATAAATAGTAGTTCGGAGTTTTTAGTATTTCTACTAGTAGTATTTATACTAGGGAATACATACAATTTTTTTATTTGCAAAATAAAAATACTTATTGTCTCAAGTAAAACATTATGAAAGAATTTTTTTGAAATACTTTCATCAGCGATGAAGTTATAAAGCTTGAAAGTTGACAATTAGAAAGAGAAGTCTATGGCATACCTGCCATAGAAAACAGCGTTTTCGCGAGAGGGACCGATATTTGTTTAAAAAAGTTATATCTGGTTTGTTTTTCGATCGATTTTGATTATATTTTCACTGTTACAGTATTTATCTTTTTGTATATTTCTAGATAAACTGTTTAGATGAAAAATGTTTTTCGCATATTCCCTATTTTAGGTTGAATATAAAGTCGTTTAAATCGCGTACTGAACGTTACCGAACAATAAGCTGTATTGACAGGACTTAATATTACTTAACCCTAAAGTGCTTTTTGGTGAGAAAAATACAAACAAGTCACGTAAGAAAGCTAACACAAATAACTTTATTTTCGTGGTAGACTGCCAAGCCAACAGTGAATAAATCAAGTTTTTTTACTATTATGTCCTATTCAAGTATAAGTCTAAGTGACAGAGACCTAGAACTTCGTGACGTTTTTTTAATAATAAATCATATCGGTGGCTTCTCTCCTTCCATAAATAATGTTTGTAGGTCGTATCTCACTAAAAGTATATCATTTTGTATAGACTTGCTGGCTCACAAACATGTAATCCCTGCTTGAACAGATCAGGGGTCGAGTTCTGAAAAACATTTTACTTTTAAGCTAACTCCACTTGAAACTTCACATTTTAACCTCGTTTCGGTTCAGGTGGTGAATACAGATTTGAGTAAAAGTACCGGTTTGTTTTAACCTTTATTGATCCATTGCTGGGCTGTTATCTCCTACATAGTTGTCTCAAGTTCGACGATTTTCTCCTCTCCGGCCAGGCCGTTAAAAACTTACACGACCTTTAATCTAGAATTTGAATAACATATTTATGATATTCAGTCAATTAACCTGTACGTTATCATTTATCAGTCATTCATTAGCAATTCGTCAGAGGGTGATAGTAGGTACTCATTATTATGACCGAACAACTAAACGTCACACTGTGTATTGTAAGACTAGCGGACTCACGCTAGTGCTACTTATTGATATTATTATAAAATAAAACTATATTTGAGATTTAAACTTCATAATATATTTTGCGTCAGGCTTCAACGAGCGCTGGCACCGGAGTCCCATATAAAAACAAAACATATTTTCATTTCCTTAATTCAAATTCTCTTTTACTTTTTGCCAGACGCTTCCAAAGGGCTACCTTGTCTGCCAGAGACCTGGAGCCAAGGAGACCCTCCTGACAATATGTAGATGATACAAAAAGGTCCCCGGTCTGAAGAACATTCAAATTCTGATATTAACAAAATCTCGTAACTTCTACGTTTCTATACTCCAGTTTTCTCTTCCAAGATAAAATAATTGATCTTTACCAATTAAAATCTGCTTTCCTCTGTTTTATGACATATTTATCTAAGGTAAGTATAGTGTTTGCGCACAGGTTAGCGCCTAGCAATTTACAAGGTAATTGAGGAAACCAGCAGGCTTCAACATAGAGATTTTATCTAATATGGCATTTTCTAATTAATTTTATGATTGGTTATGGACTGTAAAGCTAAGATTCGTAAAATATTAAGTGAAATAAATTTACAGTTTAGTCGAAATAATGGTTCAAATTTGTGGATTTGTTACAATGTGGCTTTCACGAATCTTTTTTGTCTGGCGCCATTTTGTCACTCCACATTTAAGTGTCCCAGGCGTCCTCTCCTTTATGTCTTGATGATGTATTGTTCTGAGTTCGTTGCTCTTTTAGTTTTGAACTACGCTCTCCAAGAAACGGCGAGAAAAAAAAAATGCCTTAGAAATCTTCTCATCAGGTAATAGAGGAATGAATTGATCGGAATCATTTTAACGGAGAGTCTCTTAAGGTAAATCCTTTTCTATTTTCTAGCAATCTATTTATTGAATGCTTCCGCGGACACTCCGGCCAATACCGTTGATCTACAAATACAACCATACTTATAGTGTTCCCGTTATCTCTGATAAATTATACGGTTGACAGCGGACAGTAATCACATTATTATTCAGAAAAACATCAATCTAATCGCCATAATCTGCGAGCAACGTCTCTATTAGACCGTCTCGTCCTTCTAGACAGGTCCAGCCCGTTAGTTCAGTTTTTCGAAAGCAAGTAATTGCTTGCGCTAGATTTTCACACAAGATTTTCTTGTTCGTTGAATATAGATGTTGTATAGTTTGTTTGCGATGTACTTACGAGTGTTGAAAGTTTTTTGCTCAATTTTAATATCCAGTGGACTATTTGCTTCGACGGCCAATTATTTTCATCAAAGGTGTTTCAGTAGTCAAGGATCTCACTCGTGGTGGTGACCAGCTCTTAGACTATTATAATGACTAATCAGTCGTTAAAATATTATTTAATTACTAATTATTTAAAAATATTCAGTAAAACATGCACAAAAATCAGCACCTAGACTTAAAAAAAAACGTGATTCAATGGTTTTCGGCCGTCGGCCAAAGCTAGCAGGTATGCGTATGTTAATAGTAGATACTAACATTACTCTATCCCACACATTTTGCTAGTAAGAAAATAAGAGAGGCCTGGCAGCTCTGGGATCTTAGTCCATTAAGAATGCTCTATCACTCAGTCACATGGATTTCAAACCTCCTCATTGCATTTCACCCACCAAGACAAACAATCGTCTTTTACCTGTGTTTGTTAGCAAGTGTGTCAAAATAATATATATTGTTTTCTAAATGTTACTGAAACACATTAAAATGATATATTTTTGGATACTAAACTTGACTAGCCCGAAGCAAAACCTGTGTAGGACGAAGGTAAACACACTCTAGACAATTTAAACACGGCCTCTAAATAATTTAAATAATCTAAACGTAGCCTTTACTCTTTCAAGTCCTGTGAATAATAACCATTTTGTATACGTTAGAAAACAAAGGATCTGAAGACAGGTACTCGTATTGTTAGAAATATTGTTATAGTTTAACATTATTTTGTTTTTGTTCCCTTGAAGGTATTTTTGCTTTACCTAAAGGTAAATTTCAGAGTTTGAGACATATTGAGTCTGGATACTCAGTATATATAAGTTGAAATGTTGTATAGTTAGTTTGTAACTAGGTATACAGGGCGTCCTTGCCACATGGAGGGAAAGTACCTTAAATGCTTAATTAAATGTTAAATTTCATGGTCTGCCTTTATTTTATACACCGTGTTATTGAGAAGAAACAAATGTATATAATTGAGCCTTTTGGTCGTTACAGTAAAATTACAGGTTATTTTTGGTTCAGACAGGCGATTATTTAAAATTCTTTGATTGCAGTTCGTATTGTTTTTTTAAATAAAAATTAAGTCTTTCTACAGTATTTAAGGTACTTTCCCTCCATGTGGCAAAGTTTTGGGACGCACTGTATATCGTTAGAAATATTTAAGAGTATACTAATATTTACGAAAAAATCATGTAAACAAAGACATGGAAAAATTACCTCTCGATCTGTCGAGCGAAATAGGTACGATATTCTGTCAGCATAAAAAAAAATACGGCGGGATAGTAAAAAATTTTCAAAAGAAATCGTACGTTTTCCGCTGCGTATTTGAAAATTGGGTGAATGTATAATATTTGTTACGTATGTACACCATGAAAATCATACACTACCACAAATTTAGTTTGTCTGTTTCAGAATAAGCAAACATAAAGGCTTATCGCCACATTGCTCTAAAGGTAGGAATCCCTATAGGGTAAGATCTGTATTTGGGTCGAGTAATTTAAGACAATTATTAAGGGTTCTGTTAAACATCGTAGTTAATTATTAGTCATGTTCATCGTTGTTGAACTTTGTCATAAATCTTCTATGAGAGGATTTTCTTGGGCTTATTCTCGCACAGAACATCTTAACGCAAAATGTTAAACTGATTTATAAATTGCGTCAACGCACCGTTAGAGTTTAAAATATTGTTCCACATTTAGCTTGTGTTATGAAAATAATTCATAATAAAAATATCGATAAATGAATCGCTTCATTTTATAGCGTAGTATGAATTTGTGTGAAAGCGCAGCAAGGCTTTGACGAAGTTTCAGCAATTCGTGATAAAGGTAATATAAAAAAAACGACAGATGATTGTATTGGACTGTATGATATCAATGAAAGACTATCCACCCATCATTCCCTCATACATAACCCATTGTCTTTCTAAATTGAGGGAAGAAAAAAAAAATGGCGCAATCGTAGCGCGCTTGCACCGTCTTCTTAACAATCCATCCACCGACATCATAACAACAAACTAAGAAAACACAGCAGCAACAAAACAAGAAATACACCCACAAATAACAGCAACAACAACATATAACAACCACAACAACAAAGCATAAACAACAACAATACAATTTATCAACATTCCATTTTCTCTTGTCCGTTTGTCCAGCAACTAAAGGTATTCTCATTTTTGTTCCAGATGCAGGAGTGCGGTGGATCCCATCGTACTGCGCGCTCAAAGAACTCAGTGTGTCCGACTGTACCGGGGTCACGGACTTCGGGTTGTACGAGCTGGCGAAATTAGGGCCGGCGCTACGATACCTTTCTGTTGCTAAGTGTACACAGGTGAGAATAGTGCGGAAATATTATGAAACTTGTCACATACGTGGGCTTTACTACGGCCGATCACCTGGCCTATTTGTAGACTCGCAACACAAAAAAGAGCAACAAACTTTTGTTAGTAGCTTCGCCTGCGTGATTGTCGAAAATTAGCCAACAATAACGTACTACCGAGATAACAAGTATCGTATGTCCGAACTCAGGCTATGGTCTACTCGTGTCCTCGTCCAAATTTGTTAAGCCGCAAGAGCTTTTTTTTATAAAATTAACAAGGAAGAAGGACGATTGAAATAGTTAAATTTGCACTAGTGGTGTTGGCCTTTTTGACTTTGTATTTGACTTTGATAAAAGTGTTAGTTGACGGGTTTTCATCGGTTCAGAACGTTTTTGGTAAGAGGATCATCGGCGAAAATCGATTCACATCTACATATAAGTATCACTAAAGCAACTAACTAGCGCTCAACCTATCGAGGTTTGAATGTGTATGCAGAATTCTAGTGCACAAGTCCAAAAAAGTATTTTTCCTGAATCGTACATGGGTTTTCAGGAACAGATCCCACTGCACAAATATGTAGATACGGAACGGGATAGCTGTATGTAGACTGCAAACATTTATTCCGCGCGAAATTGAAGCCGTCGATTCGCATCGACACAGACGCCAAGTAGGTCAGCCCCTCCTGCCAGTTTATCCTATATTTAATAAGATCGATTAGTGAGCCCCATGATTCACTTTTTAGGGTTTCGAACAATAATAATGTTACGAGCTTGGGGTTCGTGACAATAAAAACAGCCGATTAAGTAACCAAAATGGCACTTTAATTTAAAAACACTAATTACAACTTTAAACTCAATAATTATTAAACACAAGTTCTCCACTGATCACTTTATTCGCACTTGAAGATCCCTTCCGAAGTATTCGCTTGTATCGCAAATCCAATACTGACTCGGTCGCGGAATACGCGCTCCTTTTATAGGTCAGTTTATTCTAGAAACTTCCATTCTCGAAACATCTGGAAAGTACTCGTAACTACCGCTGCCGACTGACCAGATACCGAGAAGTGTAGAATGTTCTGGCAAAGAAATGTCTAGAAGGTACTTGACTCTACTAGTTCTGCTACTTGATACTAGATGGCGCTAGTAGTAACTTAATGTACCCGACATTAATTCTGGCGCGTAACAGTAATATGGATCAACGGAATCCTTGTAGGATCACTCGGTTATCTGTCTGTCTGTCTATCCGTCTGCCACAGCCGAATTTCTCTGAATCTACTGGACCGATTCAGTTGAAATTTGGTACACATATGTGACCCAAACACGGACGTTTAACAAAATAAAAAAAATAAAATTGGGGTCACTTTTTGGGAGGAATGCTAGAAAACATTTGAAAAAAAATTTTCAATACGCCCTTTGAAGTGCGAGTTTTAATTTTGCCTATAGATTACAGGAAAACCTCTATGAAGCTTATGGTTTGAAAGTAACATGTTACAAACATGAAAAAAAAATTCGTCAAGAAAAACAAAAATTGAAAATGTTTTTTTTTGACATGACATCCCTTAATCGTTAAATCAAAATTACTTGAAAAAATTAGATACTTAAGCTTAACTTAATAGTTAATTAAGAGACTTTAACAATATTTTCTTTTGTTGTAAACCTTCTGAGAGTGAAACCCTAATTCCCCCTAAAAGTGTATATATAGTTCGTATGACTAAATCTACGTTCAAACTAAAATATTCCCTTTATGCGAAAGAGGCTTAGAAACTTTGTTTGTCAGGATTCAACAGGTTTGTATGTAAACAATTGATGCTCTATTTGCGTATTCTCTATACCAAAAAATATGGAAAATTCTGTTTGGGTCGTAAATATTTTACTGACATAATATTAAATACTAGCTTTTGCCCGCGTCTTCTTACGCGCATATCCAATTTTGTCCCGTTCCTGTAGGAATTTCCCATTCCTGTAATTCATTCATGAATGTGGCTATTATATACAAAAATAATTTTCCAAATTCGACTGGCAGTTCCAGAGATTAGCGCGTTCAAACAAACAAGCAAAATCTTCAGCTTTATTATATTAGTATAGATAGATGAATGGGCTTTACTGAACTCAATTTCTAAAGGCATGAAAACTAGCTGAAGTGAAACGTCATTTAACATTGACTGGTGAATTTACTGGAAAATTCCCGGTTCAAAATAAACCTTGTATACGGTATAAAGTGTGTACCCTGCTAGATACCAAATTAGGAAGATAAATCCACTTAAACTATGAACCACTGAGAAAGTCTGAGACTAGAAACTAAGTTGCGTCTAGACCGATGTCTGAAAAGTTATGGACGACGTGACCAATTGTTATGTAAATATTTTCTGCAATGTTCATGCATTTCTTCGTTCAGTCTTACAGTCTCCAAGTTTTCAATTAAGTCAATGTTCCATGGACGGGACCTTGTGGCATTCGAAATAAATCAATTTAGGACTCTCATTTTTTCATTTCGCGTAAATCTGAGAAGACTGGAAGAACGTTCCAATAGATTTAAGACTAAGTTAATTGATTAGTCAAATATCACGAAACTTTTTCTCATAATCTATTGAAATTGAATTTGGCCAACAAAACATCCTGCCCTGAAACTAGGAAACAAAATTTTATTCAAATACAATAACCTATAATTGAGCTCTCCTCGTCCCATCTAGTCGCAACCTAAATGTCAAAAATATGCAAATTTAGGGAAATCTGGTCGAATGGCGGTTCTACGAATTAAAAAAAAATTACCTACTTTTAAATATTATAAACTAGCTTTCCCGTGCATTGTACTGGGTGAAAAAACGGATTTGAACGGGCAGACGATGATTTGGGTACTTTTGATCCCAGTACGCTTCAGTGGGATAATTTTCGTCATTCTCACGAGGCAAATGCTTGTAGGTATATTTCTATGGAATTGCCTTTTTTTATTAAATCGGCACTTTTTAATGCGATAACTTCGCTCTGGCTTGGAAATCTTAAGTTGAAAAACGTGATATTAAGCGATGTTACAAAAAAAAAAAATTGTAACAAATTGAAGTTAGCTGGTTGAAGGAGAAATAACATGTCTTAAATATAAAAGTTTATTTGACTTTAGAATTCAAATTCTAACCAAAGTTATCCTCGATCAAATTGACCCGCCTCACAGGCACCCGACCCAATAGTTTAATAAATATAATATGTATGTATTTAGGTATATATAAGTATGGTTATCAGTTGTCTGGTCGCCATAGCACTAGCAGTCTGCCTAGTATGGGATCGGATGACCGTGTGTGAGTTGTCCCAAGATATTATTATTATATTGTGTAGCTTTACAAAAGTATGACTTTTCTGTAAAGAAAACGTACCATTACCAATTACAACAACTTTAATAAAGACGAATAAACTCAACGAACTTCTGTTTTACAAAGTTCAAACACACTTTTAATTAGTTGTGTTGAGAAAAACTTGTGGCTCATGCCTTGGTCGTGGTTTCTAAGTAAATTAAAACTCGAACTTGTGGTTTTTCCTTTAATCTAGCATTCTGACTGTACTTTGAAAAAGGACTTTTTGTCCGCGTTTTCAATTCTTGTGTCGGCCCGTGCTGTAGGAAATGAGGATAATTGATGACCTCAAGGAAAAAGATTATTGAGTCGAAAAATATAAGTGGGCTAGTCCATCATCCCGCTATCTTTGCCTGATCTACAGGTATTTCGATAAACATTTTTCCGGTACCAACATAATGGCAGGTTCAGCGAAAGTACTGGTCTACACTTTCCCAAAACCTGGTGCAAAAGGTAGCCCTTTGTCCTGCTGATGTGTCCCACAGTAGAACAAAGGCCTCAAACAGGCTTAAATTAAACATATACTACTTATTGAAGGCATTTAATTATTCCGTCAGATTTCCAAAAAATATTGGACACGCATTTTTTTTTAAGACGATACAGTGCGTTGGTAAAAATTGTACCATAGTTTGGGCTAATTAGATTTTTTCATTAAAATACCCTATTTCACATCCTAACCTAACTAATAAAATGCGAAATTCAGTTTGTTTGTTTGTTACCCATATATGTACTTTACGTCTTGACGTCGAACAGTTTTACGTGAAACTTGGCACAAGGGTACCCCATGTCCTGGAATAGCATATAGGACTTTTATCCCGGGAAAATATCCCAATGGAATATTCCTTTGGGATAATTTTCGTCTTTCACGCGGGCGGAGCCACGGGCAGCAGGTTGTGTATAATATTATTAGGATCGTCTAGGCAAAAACATGTTTCTAAATGAAGAAGATGGACTTTTACATTCTTGAAGATTCAACCCGCTAGTGCAATCATAAAGCCAATCTAAATGCAGACGACGTCAATCTAGATCATCATATTGATAACTACTTAGTATGCTCTTCACTATTCCAATTTATCTGTCCTATGTCGTCGCGTTTCAGGTCTTCATTTGCCTCGCATATCGTTTCCCACACATTTACTCGGAAGCTGTCTCGCAAAGCTGCATTGCGAGTATTCCGCATTTTTGCAGAAAAGTGCGGCGGCTAGCACCCACAAAATTCGAACACGGTGCATGAAAAACTTTTTTACAAAAAATACTTTTTTATTTTTCACTTTTTAGTGGTACCCCACACCTAACAACGCCACTGGAAAGTCACAGGAAAGCAAAACTCGCAATTTCGTTTACTTACTTGGATCACATATTTTCTATTTCCTCAAGCAATTTAATTTAAAAACCAAACTACTAAACCGTTTTTGATGAAATTTCCATGGGACCAATTGGAACATACATTCTTTCACATGAAGATTTAAAATCGGTTGCTTAATGACGGAGTTATGAGGTAACAAACATGAAAAATACAATCGAATTGAGAACCGCCACCTATTTTTGAAGTCGGTTAAAAATAAAACCATAATTATCTTCCATTGCGGGCAATAATGACTTACGGTTACGTATGCATGACATATAATTTGACATTTTCGTGCAGGTTGTGTGAAAAGCTATTTTTACCCTCGCAGGTCTCCGACTCTGGCGTCCGTACCCTGGCACGAAGGTGTTACAAGCTCCGCTACCTGAACGCCCGAGGGTGCGGGGCTCTTGGAGACGACGGCGTGGAGGCCATAGCCAGGGGCTGCTCCAGGCTTAGGGCGCTTGATCTTGGTGCTACTGATGTCTCCGAGCCTGGGTTACAGGTAAATTCTATAACTGTTGCTTTGAAGTCCTATGCACATATAAAAAAGCCTTGAGTTACGTAATAGCGGAATTCTTAAGACCACCCTTCCTGCCAACCTCTCTGAAATCTATTGCCTAAAATATGATAATGATTAAGTTCTTGTGAATTTTTTTTTGGATGATGAAATCAGCGAAGGATAGCGGCGTTCAATCAGAGATAAAAAAATCATAATCGGATCAGCATTTACATTTACAAACAAACATACACAAAAAAAATCTTAATCATATTTGATTCGATGACACCACTTTTACATCTATTTCTTTCAACTATTTACTTAAACTATTTACATCTACTAAACCTAAGTATGTACATATACAAAAAAAAAGTACTCACTCAGGCGTCAAAGTATTCGTCCGCATCGCTGTCATCCGGAAACGTGCCCAGAAGACTGGCAGCATTGTCACGTTGAATGGCTATGCTAATTCTTTGAGCAAATAACGAACGTTTATATACCGATTAAAAAAAATATATATATTGACTTTCTTTCACAGATCTTAGCCCGGTGCTGCCCGAACCTCAAAAAGCTGGCTCTTCGAGGCTGCGAGTTAATTGGGGACGATGGCCTGGAAGCCGTCGCGTACTACTGCCGTGGCCTGACCCAGCTCAACATACAGGACACGCCGGTCACGTTACGAGGATACAGGGCCGTCAAGAAGTATTGCAAGAGATGTGTCATTGAACATACTAACCCTGGATTTTGTTGAGGAGATGAGATGAGTTGTATCGGTTTTGGAATTGATTAATTCAGAGCACATGCAGAATTTTTTTAAATATTTTGTAGGTGCAGTCGGAGAATGAAAAGGCTTTTCAGGTTTCTGAATTAAGAATTTGAAGTTCTAGGTTGAAAAGCTGTCAAAATTTGCAAAGGTCGACATGTTTGTTATCCGAAATTCTCAAATCAAGAAACGGCAAATAGCACCTTCAGGTACAATTTTACAGCCGCTTAAATGTCTTTTGTCTACGTACTGCTGATATTTTGAATGCAAATAACAGATCGAAAATATGACATGTGCCCGATATGCGGAAAATATTTGTTTTACAAAATTGCTTAACTATTTCGTTCTGCAACTTTACGAATGTATTTACAAATGGTTGTATATGTTATTCAGTGTAAAGTTATACTCGGGCAACTATGTTTCGTGTTTTAAGGATGCAGCCTGGCCCTGGTTCATTGGTGAATTTGAACTTCCAAGCTACTGCCATTGTTCCATTTTTGGTTCAGGATTTAGATCCATGTGCCTTACTGGGCTTGGACTTTTGGAAACCAATGCTGGAAACGGATGCTAGCAATCTTGGTAATTTGTCGGCAATTGAACTTATGTCAAAGGTGAAATTGATGAAAAAAAAACGAAGGTTTCGCCTGAAAGAAATTGTCAAGTTTCTGTTTAAAACTTTCCTATTTCCATTTGTATATAGTAAAGAGATTTTAGTAAACTAACATAGTTTTTATATTAATGTAAATGCTTTAAATATAAATATAATCGAGTAAGATAATGTTTTAATGTATTTTTGTAGGTTTAAATATGTATTTATGTACAGGGTACAAAAGTAAAGGGTTTGTTATACGGGCAGGGAATGATCCTGTCAGGGGAATTAGAAACGGTCCTAAACAGAAACTAAATATCCTTGATCACTCGTATATTGTCTCTTTTCTTCCTAATACCCGTTTAAATATTCAGTTAGACGAAGCTCTATACATTTTAAATTTATTCATTCCTTTCCCAGGTAAATTGATTGAACTGTATTGCCATTCCAATTCTCACGTTTCGAAACGATGGATAATAACTCTGTATAAACAAAAAGCCTAAACAAGCCTATAAGCCTATAACAGTTTTCATGAATTCCTATTCAGTTAAAATTGTTAGTGAAATTTTCTTATTAATTCAAGTGTTCTAATATCGCCGAATCGTTTTCTTTTTATGGTTGGATTTAAAAATCAAATATAACATAACTTGTATTAATTCTTGGAACATAACATTGGAATAGCGTAAACTCGGTTTCTGGTTTGACGACAAAATAAAATTAAACAATAATTTTGAAGAAAAAGAACGAAGAAATAATACAATTTATTAAGTTGTAGTAGTCGTATATGAAACCCAGAAATAACAATAAAAAACAATTAAGTATGTTCTATCCATCTATCTGCTTCTACCAAGAGAAGTTTGCGAGTTCAGTCCGTTTTAATCATTTGATGTACGAACTTAGCGATTCCCAAAATTGAGTGGCGTTAAATACAGCCCGTATAATTCGGTCCCTCACAGAAAATCTAACATAAGATTTTGTTTCCGTCCATGTTTCGATCAATTACTGGTGCAAAATACTGAACAAAAAATAATATTTTACAAATTAATTTATAATTCGGACAAATAATGTGCCATAGAATATTTCGTTCTAAAATTAGACTAAAATTGGCATCAAACGGCAAAAGTTTGTAGGTACTTATAATGCAAGAAAAGTTGTGTTTCCAGTAGCGAAAACGACATTAACATAATGCAACTAAACCTAACCTATATCGACTGTGATATTTGAACTCAGTTGAATTCCTCAACTACAGTTAGGCCGCATTACCGTCTGCAAGCAACTCGAATGCAGGATCCTCGGTAGCCCGCAATGTAATGCAACTTGCATTGCGTTGCAGGCAACAAGATGGTTGTTGCAGTAGGAAACGTGGCCTTAGGGTCAGCTAACACTAAGACGCGAGTCGACGTGACGCACGCCTCGTCGCGTCTTAGTGTAAGCCCTGTGACCCTAAAGATCTAAAGTCGCTTTCGCTATTGGAAACATAGCCTAAAACTTATAAATATGTAATTAAAGCTAATATCTTCAAAAGATATGGCGCCCTAGTATAAAATGATTTCCATATTAACTGAATTGCCATTGTTGATTTAGTTTATATTATTAAATTATATTTTTTAACAAATAATTCTGTGTTCTTATTGGGTACAGTCGGCTGAACGTTGGTGGTAGCATTGAGCTTGAGCTGGACTAGCGTAGTTCGAAGTTTCCATAATATAAGAGGACAGCTTATACTGGTTTTGTTACAAGAAACGCGCTGCCTACTGTACTTAAACACCTAGCCATCGTAAAACTAGTTGATGGATTTCGATGTGATTGTCACTTTCATAAGAAATTCTCCGTAAAAACTTGGAAATTATATTGATAATTTTGTAGGAATACCTAGTCGATCTTTTTATTGCTTTGCATCCTAAGGTTAATTGCCACTTGCACGTTTTAAAGCGTTCAGGACTATATTTAGGGTTCCGAACCTCGAACTGAACAAAAATAACCCTTATTGGATCCGATCTTCGTTGTCTATGATACATACCCTTCGTGTGCGACTCCGATTCGCACTTGGCGAGTTTTCTTTTTGTTTCAAAACCAATGGGGCAGGACAGTTTAATATTTGAAGTTCCATCGACTGAAAGTTTCTTGAAAAGGGAATTAAGATCACTACATGGGTTCAATCTAAATGTAGATTCTATTCGTTTTTCATGATTTCGACAACTTAATGTTTGATTCTGATGTGTCTTTAGAAACAAGAATCAAAGCTTGATAAACCTCTTGCGGAGTAGAAGTTATTTCCTGCGCACCGCGAAACAAGAAAGAAACATGAGTAAAGCTGGCATAAAGTTAATTAAATATCAAACATCCTTATTAATGTTTAACATTTTGCTGGTGAAGAGATCGTTCTACACATATAAAGTCTTCATATTGCCTTTATGGAAGACTTCCTCAGTACAATGTTGCCGCTAACACCTTATGAGCTGGTTTTAATTAAGTGTGTTATCATTATAACCCTCGTTAGCTTAGCGTTTATTCTCGCATTTGATACCGCACCACGACAACGTCGTCGTCTTAGGATAATAATGACAGGGTAGCGTGAAGGTTTGTATCGTCTTAACTAGGGAACTGAATATGCAAAGCGGACAGGGCGCTGAAAAGATAAAATGTATGGCGTCAAAGGAACGAAATATACTTAGCGTTGCGGGCGCGCGGACAGGCGCCATAAATTTTCGTCACAGCGCCCTGAGGCCATAAGGTCTCAATCGACTGACGTTAACGCGTATCGAAAAGTCCAAAATGAATGGGAATTACATTTAAGAATCGAAAAGTCACGTTATCGATCCAAAGTGGAGAGAACGTTTCGTTAATCAGACTTCGCTAAGCGAAACGATAGCGTCAGGCGTTGATAAAGCAAGTCTGCCGTCTAAAACGCCTGTCAAAATATCCATTAATGTATGGAAATGACATTTAGCTAATGAAAAGTTACGTGGTCAAGCGAACGTTGCTAGACAAATGTTCCATCAAATAAATCGATAGCGTCGCATTTTGTTGCTATAGCAATGACAAACCATGAAGTTTTAGCTACGGACGTAGAAGTCCAGATGTTAGTAGTTCCAGACATCTTAATCTGCAGTAGTAATTTGAAGCTTGTAGAAGCAAGTGCAGAGCCTCAAGTATCTGGGTAGCATAAATCAAATAAATATGCCCTCGACGCTAAAATTAATCAAAGTATTTAAGGTAGTCGTTTTTGGCGAACTACAGCCCAAATGTGGTCAGTTTCTGCGTTTCAAGTATATTCAGGAAAGGTACTTTGACTTTTCGATAGCGCTAAGTCAATCGCATACACTTGACGTTTTGACAGTCGCTATCGCTTATAAAATATCACTTGGCTAGCGCCTACTGACATTCGCTAACGAAAACGATTGTCATAAGTTCAAAATTTTATGAAAATCGGTAAAAACTGGTATAAAACTTATCGCAAACACAGAAATAACACACAGAATTATAAATACATTGTTTATATAGGTAAAATTTATTTTGCGGTAACTTTTGCAGTGCCATAGACGCATACTTCTGCAAATTTGTTGCGTTTGGCACTCTTGCAGCAAAATGTAGCACGTTTCCTCTGCACTGTATTTTGTTCGAATTATCTTGCGATACTTATTTATTTCTTATTATTATTTATTGTACTTTATTGTACACCTCATTACAAACATAGTAAGAACTTTTAAAAAACAAGTGTACAATGGCGGTCTTATCGCACAGGGCTATCTCTTACAGACAACCTTTGGATGGACTGAACGAAAGAAGTTAGATTTAGGGCAATCATTCTGTAGAATAAATACCCACATGTGACATCCGACCGACAAAAATGAACAAAGAATGTTTTATCTGTAGCATCAAGTATTATTGTTTGCGTTGCTATAGGTGATTTTATTCCTGCATTAAAACTAGCTTATCCCTGCGGTTTCGTTCGTATGAAATTTTCTATTCCATCTCCACTTCTTACTGTTCCTGTTTTGAAAATGGGGGTCCGGACCCGTGCTTCACCTAGGTTTTCCACCTGGGTAAAGCACGGGACCTTATGGTCCCCCATGGTCCCGTGCTCCAATTGATGATGAGTATAGTCAAGTAATTAAGAAAAATATATAATCAATAGGATTTATTTTAACGCATTTTTTCCATAGAATGGCCCAAAGAAATTTAATTATTAATTAATTGCATTTGCGAATTTAAAATGAAATGGTCTTTATCATAGTGTTCTTTGCGGCGTTTAGTTGGCCGTAAGTCTAAAGAATCAGTATTTTGCGAATATCACTATTAGCAATTTATTTAGGGTAACATATGTTTCTTTAAACTCTTTATTGTGTTTTGAATTCAAACTCTCCGCTACGTTATTTGTGCCTCTCGTTGAATACACACCATTCATCTATATTTTTACTAAAATATTTTTGTTTTTTCAAAATATTGAATAAATTCCCGGATCTTCGCATTTTGAAAAGTTTTACTCTCTGACAAAATATGTATATTGCCAACCTTCTGCAATACGATCATGGGGCAAAAGAGGCAGGCTGGGACATAGACCGACAATGCGTGTGTAAATTTTATTTTTGATGCCAATATTTTTAGATTTCTTTTGTGTAAAATGAAAGTAACACCTTTTTAATATAGTATCTAGGAAAAATAGTTTTTTGTTGGTCGTGGTTCAAAATCTGCGTGTATTTTTTTGGGTTTCCAGTTGTTTATACGGTGTGTTATAAGGTCAAATAGAGCACAATATGACTTCTCTATTTTATTGCTCATCAAAGCCTAAATCAAAGGCACAGTCAGTCAGTCAATTTTCATTACTTTTATGCAAAGGTTTGTAAATTATACTCAAACTCTATTCTGTGCACCCAAAGGCTAGCAAGTAATGAAATTATAAAAAATAAGAAAACAAAAAATTTAATTAAACTTATTCTATGATTGTTAATATGAATTCACTCCTATTAAATAATTGTTTAGATCTTTTAATTAATATAGAGAAAACAATGTACTGCATTTCTGTACAATAACGTCATCAGTTGGAGCACGGGACCCTAAGTCCCCACCCTAAGTCCCTGTGCTTCACCCAGGTGGAGAACTTATACGGTCACGTAGGTGACCCGAAAATGCGTATATCACAGATTTATTCTTGGTCTTATTGGTAGCTTCAACCTATTTATTTAAATCCTTACTATCAAGGCTTTATATATAGTAAAGAAGAAGATTTGATACATTCTTGTGATATAATACTATCATAATTTATAAATAAATGATGCGCTCTCTCGCCACTGTTGCGTATGTTGCGGGAAGCGAGTAAAACAACGGGCTCCTGTTAGCACACTGATCAGCAATATCAGGAATGTTCCGTATAGTGTTTTGCCGCATCGAGATTTTCGCCTTTTTGCCTGAGAGATGATTAAAGGCTTAATGAAACTATGGTTCTTATTCACCATCGCCACTTGGACTGGTTCCTGCCCAATTCTTTAATCGATTTAATAAAAAGATTTATTTTCTCCCACTAAGTACAATATTACAAATAATTGATGTTACAAATATTGGAGGTACAAAGGTTTGTGGGAGTCAGGAATCCAAACTAGGATACCCTGTGCTATGGAGTTCTGACCCCCGTCAGTCAGTCCTTGTAGGACATGTAAGACTATTGTAAGAAAAGACTAAGAAAAGCAATAATAAAATTAGCTAAAACGTGTGTGTTGTTAGCGTGTGGTGTGATGGTGTGTGTGTGTGCGTGAAGTGGTGGCGGTATGTATTTATGGAAAATGCTACACTAGGATAAGATTGTTAGCAGTTTTTCCGTTTCTTCGTAATCAAGTCCTAAAAGCCACTGTGTAAGCTTCTTTTTACATTCTACCCTAGACAAATAAATAATTGCAAGAAATTTGTTAATTTTGTTATACAGTCTGCTTGCTCTGATATTGAAGAAATTCTGAGCAAAAGATGTTTTTACCAGAGTTGTTTCACAGACTTCATAGTATCGTATCAGAGTCTGTGAGAAAATTGTTTATACATAATAAATTGCCAAATTGACTTGCAGCATGTGGCTACATGCTGCAAAACAATTTGGCAATTGTATCAACTAAATGTTGGTGGAGAGTTTAGTCCATCATAAGAAGTTGGATTAATTTGGTAACTGGGTAAGGTAAAATGGGCCTCTCAACTGTAATAAAACAAGTATTACATCGTCACAATTACTGCTGAATAAATAAGTTAACAATGCCTGCTTTTCAATAAATCAATTATAATAAACATAAAACACTTTATAGGTACAAAGATTACAAAAAAAATCGAACTTAAAATAATTGTAAGTATTGCAGAGTGGTTGAAACCATACAAGCTTGGTTGTAACTACGTGTCTGGTATGGGTGTCCGAAGCTAGTGAAAAACTTAATTAAGGAGACAAAGCCAAAAGATTTCGCACTAGCAACAATCACCCTTGTAGAACACGGTATAGATTGATACTGAGTGCGACACCAGTCAGTCAGTATCAAGCCGTACCGTGACATCCCTTCCAACGTAATTTTTGATCCATGCTTGCATCAACTGCTCCATCCTAGTCATCGTCCCAACCATGTTCTGCATGACTTCGATATGCCTTGCCTCATTCCTCGCTCGCATCTCCTCCACTCGAAGTCGGCGTTTTTCCATATTTATGAACTCAGTAGTCGCTCAGTCGAAGGGCGTCTGAGCCCGTCTTCGATGGACTTTTCCGTCTGGGCGACTTGGTGAGGGCGCCAAGATAAAAGAGGTGGTTGTGGAGGAGGAAGGCGGTTTCCGGCGATTGGATGACACGGGGGTGGAGGCTGGTGAAGGGCTGGCCGTGCAGTGGATAGAGGAGTTGAACATGATAGACGTCGTGATGGTGGCTATATTTCTGAAAAACATTCATATTTATCAAATATTATTTAAACAGACTTTAAGAAAAGGAGAAAATACTCGATTTGGTTGTATTTTTTATATCGGTACTTTACTTACAAATAATGAATAGCTTTAGATACCATCTAGATGCGCCTCGCAAAGAAAAGGTTGTGACTCAACAAAGAGAGGTGAATGAGGGTAGGGACTGGGTGGCGAGGGTGCAACTGGTCAACTTGGTCCCTGAAATAATACAAAAATAAACAGCATTAAATAATCACAGTGGATTAATGTGTTCTTGACAAAATTTAACTCGAGATATCAATATTATACAATGACTAACAGCAAGTCCCTGCTCTTCCATACCAGGAAGACCCACCACAGCCACTTCTCCCATGAGTGCCAAAAGTCGGTCCTCAATTTGTGGTAACTTCTTGGCCCATCTCCAGTCTCTGCTGCATGTTTCCGCATTTCGAGAGCTTTTTTTTTGTATTTTGCTTCCAGTCTGCCCACGCCTTAAAATAAACGTATCGAGTTCATTTAAACAGATATAAGACATAGGTGTCCATTTATGGAAATATAGGTACATACCTATCGCCACTTTGCCTTGTTTTTGAAAGCGCCGCCATCCGATGAATTTAGGCTGTCTGCTAATTCTTGCCAAAGCGTTTCAGACCTCATACGACCCTGAATTCCCGGATGAAATTTCGCAAGGTCACCGTGGCTATAACGTGGCTGGTGGAGCGCAGGCCGTGCAGTGGATAGAGGAGTTGAACATAGACGTCGTGATGGTGGCTATATTTCTGAAAAACATTCATATTTATCAAATATTATTTAAACCGACTTTAAGAAAAGGAGAAGATACTCGATTTGGTTGTATTTTTTTATATCGGTACTTTACTACAAATAATGAATAGCTTTAGATACCATCTAGATGCGCCTCGCAAAGAAAAGGTTGTGACTCAACAAAGAGAGGTGAATGAGGGTAGGGACTGGGTGGCGAGGGTGCAACTGGTCGACTTGGTCCCTGAAATAATACAAAAATAAATAGCATTAAATATTCACAATGGATTGTGTGTTCTTGACAAAATATAACTCGAGATATCAAAATTATACAATGACTAACAGCAAGTCCCTGCTCTTTCACACCAGGAAGACCCACCACAGCCATTTCTCCCATGAGTGCCAAAAGTCGTTCTTCAATTTCCGACAATTTGTGGTGATTTCTTGGCCCACCTCCAGTCTCGGCTGCATGTTGCCGCATCTCGAGAGCTTTTTTGTATTTTGCTTCCAGTCTGTCCACGCCTTAAAATAAACGTATAGAGTTCATTTAAACAGATTGAATTTTAAAAAGAAATAGGTGTCCATTTATGGAAATCTAGGTACATACCTTTCGGCACTTCGCCTTGTTTTTGAAAGCGCCGCCATCCGATGAATTTAGGCTGTCTAGTTCTTCCCAAAGTTTTTTCTTTTCAGACTTCGTTTCAGACCTCATACGACTCTGAATTCCCGGATGAAATTTCGCAGTCTTCGTGGCTATAACATAAATAAACATAGAAAAGATAATGATCGGCTCTTTAAATTACATGGATAGCCAAGTAACTTCAAAAATGTTATCTTTCCATGAACTCTAAGAGAGTACAAAACTTCTCTGCAGTGGTGCGCCTGCTATAAGCTCTCCATTCCATATTTTCTACAATTTGTTAAACACAATAATTAGATTAATACGGAATAGAAACAGAAAACACTGATAGAAAAAAAGCTACAACAATCTGTAAAATTTCTTTAATAGATTTTCAACTTTATCGCCAAAGCATTAGGTTTAAGGTTGATTGGAAAAAAATTACAGTTTTGGGTAGCTTGATGAAGGTACTGGCGTCTATTCTTACCACTTATTGTTCAAGGAAAATTGTTTATTGTGGCTGGAATCAATGTTGATCAATGTGTCATATAAATTGCAAAAAACAATCTGACCCTCGGCACAGGCGTCCGATGGCAGCATTGGGGCCAAGATTTGATTTAATTATGAATTACACTCGTCAATAAAAGACTTGTAATTTAAAAGTAGATACGTAAGCAATAATAATCTTTTTATTATTAGGATTGATGACGCACTTAACTTACAGCTTGGCACAGAAAAAAAACGCAGGAGCCACACCTGGCCGTTGTCTCTCATGGTGGTTTGCCATGAATAAAATAGAATAATTTGTCCGAGTCAACAACTTAAATAAAAACTCTAAATAAAACTCAATAACTGTATAGTCTTGCAGAAGGCATTTTTCAAAGTCAAGTGACAAAACGTCAAGTGAAAAAGAAACATAAATACTATTAAAAAAATAAAAAGGTTGTATACTATAAAAAGGTTCGACATGTCTGTAATTTGGTTCTGAAGCGGACGGTTAAGGATTTGTATAGAATGGCATAAATTAAATTCGCTTTCCTAAAGTTAGCTCTTGATGAGCTAATTTTAAGAAATGAATTTGAATGTCATGAAGTCAAAACTTGACAACCAGTCATTCATTTTTATTTTTCCATATATAATGATGACGGAAAGAAATAAAAAATGAGATTGCGTATATATAGGTTGAATTACTACGCCACACCACCAAGACCGTCCTACGGGCGATAATAGTCCGGGAATTTCATTTTGTGACCCGATCGAGTGTTTCTGACCTTGCTTCCTCCGGCGTCAGGTAAGTCAGCATGACTCTTGAATAGGAGTGTGAGTGGAATTTTGGGGTGAGTGGGTGATTTGGGTGTGAACGTACACCTACACCTGAAAAACAATACAAGTTACATACTGAACCCAGCTAGAGAACATATCAGTTAAGAAAAACAATTATGTTTGTGACTTATCACAAAGGTTTTTCAAGGTCAAGGTTTTTTCGGAAACATGGTTCTGAAATGCATAGCTGCAACACGTAAGGATAGACAGAAACGATTACTATTCGAAATAATGGGATTCCTGGCTTTGCAATTTATCCAATCTTCAAAAGTAGCAACATTTTACATCTCATGACAAGCGGCATCGAATTGAAGCCGAAGCGAACCTTCTTCACGCTAGCGCTATCGAAATTGAAACGCTTCGCAGCGATTGACACTTGTGGAGCCCTGTGGAGTACCTAGGTTAGCCAGGTACCTAGTCACTAATAGTTCTCATGTTTCGAAAAGGTTTCCATTATTTCATTTAAAAGAGTTAATTTAAAAAAAAAACCTTTTGCAACAAGAAAATGAAATTAAAGTATAGCTCTCAGCTATTTACTAATCAATCAGCCCTACGTAGTCTTCCACACTAGCGTAACATATATATATTGTAACACCAGGGACTCCGCTAGTGTTACTTATTGTTATTATTATAAATCAAACTGTATTGGAGATTTAAAACTTTAAAATATATTTGGCATCTGCCTTTAACGAACGTTGGAACCAGAGTCTTAGATAAAAAACAAAACATATTTTCACATTCGTATTACAAATTCTTTTAGTTTTCACCTGACGCTTCCAAAGGCTATCTTGTCTGCCAGATACCTGCAGACAAGGATATCCTCTTTACATGAGCTACGCCCCTACGAATAGAGGATAAGAGGAAATGCCTCGCAATCATCTATTCCAAATCTTTGGAAGGGTCAAGCTTAACCTACCTATACCTAATAAGATGTCCCTACCTATAAGCGGATGTGGACGAACAGGGGTGCGTATGCTTCTATAGAAGCAGCTTACACTATGACGTGCGATCAATTATCTTATTAAAATTTACTATGCACCACTTGTGCTTGTCGACAACGCAGTCATACCGAAGCCCTGCCGGGGCAAAACCGCTAGAAAAGCTACGGCACATCGCGGTTGCTTTAACAAATAATGTGAAAACTCACATTCATCCAGATGGGATTTATATCTATAATTTATAATATCTCGATAGCGTCCGAGGAATTTAAAGTTATACTTTAAATTCCTCGGACGCCATCGAGTCAGAGAAAAAGAAGGTCATACTAATATAAATATACCTAACTCTTGAACCTACTCCAGCGATCCGCACATAACAAAGAAAATCAAATGTACATTAATTGACATTAACTAAGAACTGTGGGTCACCAATATCAGTTGAACCAATGGTGACAACTAATCACCCTCTGTGAAAGACTATGCCCCGTAGGCAGAGTTGGCATCAACCTTCATGGCGCCCTCTTACTCCCCTCTCTTCAGGATGGGCCATAGTTCCCTATAGTTAACTTATATTTTTCAAACTGGAGTAACTTCAGCCTATCTGACCATAACATTCTACCTTCATCTTTGAACAAGTGACCTTCTCTTCCTCGCCCGGCTGCGTCCCTCACGCACGTACGCGTCCATTTTCAGTATCCACATGAAAAAGAATAAACTGATTAATAAACTATTTAACAAAAAACACTAAAATAATGGTTTGTTTACATGAATTCAATGACATTGCAATTGATATTTATTTTGACATCGCATTTTATTTTCTAAAAACGATAATTCGGCCTTTCAATATGAAACATGAACGATATCTATGAAACTATCGATAAATATTTTTTAAGAGGGCCTATATACAACCTACATAGTTTCATACTCCTAACTGTCTGTCGCCTAGACGTATAAATCATTACTTCCATCCATGGAACTCTGTTTAACCTGTGCTTTTTGAATTAACTTTAGCACAATATGACAGATTATTTTTCATATTATGACAGCCTATGAATGAAATTGAATAATAAAATTATTCGTTTGTCGACAATGTCGAACTTAATAAAACATCATGCTAAGAGATCAGCAGAAAACTGGAAAAATATGTAACATAATAAATCTATCTAATATTAAAAGTGGAAACTTAAATAGTTATAAAATTCTCAAAATATTACGTTTCCTGACTTTATAATTATTGTATTAAATTATTTCGAATTTCTTTCTAAAACATTTCCAAAATTTACATTTATATACAAGTGACTGTTTTATCAAATCATCTGTGGAATATTTTGTATGATTTGAAGAAAATGACTTTATTTTATGTGTATAAATATGTGTGGAATATTTCCTTGTCTTTCTTCTTACCCTTATCTTATTTATTTTAGTTCGGGCATTTAGAGAATTTTACTTATTGATTTTACTATTCAAGGATATATTTGAGTGCGTGGTTTGGGTGTTTGTGTTGTCCCCATGGAACAAAATTAAATTACTCGAAATATCTCTTTTGCAACCATTTGACTCAACGGCTAAGACTTCGAAACTGTCCGATTCATCCGAATCCTTGGACACCATGGGGAATTGAACCTCGTATTGGACCATCTCCTCCGGTTCGGTCTGCAATGCAACGGATTCTTCGACTCCATTATCCTCAAACATGTCATGCATTTCAATGCAATCATTGGATTCGTTGTTTGGATTACAATGAGGTTCCGACAACAATTTCTCTTGATTCTGGAATCAAACTATTATTAAATATTGGAATAGACACACCCGCTTATCTTATCTTCATCCGTCAAATCATCTTCATCTGTCAAATGTACATCATCAGGGAGGAGCCTGCTTTCTCCACAGCTCTGCTCATCATCGTCACACTCGTCATCATGGTTATCATGGTTGACGTTCGTCATCACGCTAGAATATAAGGGTGTATTGTCATCGACATTTATCTGCCTGTTCGCACTCGTCGGACACATCCTGAGCGATCGTTTCCTCAATATAATAAGATTTTTGTGCACGTTGTTTGCATGATATGCATTTGCACGGGAATTCGTTTCTAATTTTATCGCATAGCGACTCAAAATCAATACCGTCGTGGTATGTATAGTTATAGAAATGTCTTGCTGCACTTTGTAAGAATGCGCCTAATATGAGCGCGTAATCGCTCTCTTGCCATTCACCGTCGGTGGCGATGAATCTAAAGTCTACTAAAAAATCTTCAAAACAAACTCGGTCTATAAACATTAACATATTGACGTTTCACAATCTTTTCTCATAATATAAAAACCACTTAGCTTTATTCCGGGCGTCGGTACAGCGCCTGATACAATCATCAAAATCTCGCATTCATTAGCGATGTTTTTACTCCATGGGGGTTTCTTCGTGCAATGTCACACCTTGCACACGCGGGTTCGGCCCTCCACCATTTGTAACACCAGGGACTCCGCTAGTGTTACTTATTGTTATTATTATAAATCAAACTTTAAAATATATTTGGCATCTGCCTCTAACGAACGTTGGAACCAGAGTCTTAGATAAAAAACAAAACATATTTTCACATTCGTATTACAAATTCTTTTAATTTTCACCTGACGCTTCCAAAGGCTATCTTGTCTGCCAGAGACCTGCAGACAAGGATATCCTCTTTACAATATCATCACCAGTGATTGGAGTAGGTAGATTGATCTGGGGTCAATGAGCTGGCACGTATATATGAATATGGATATGCCTCCGGGATTCCGGGTTTTGTAATAATTAAGATTTTTTAGGAATTTGTAACATTGTAATGTGTAGGATGAAGAATATATCAATATGAATAAGAAATGTTTAACCCTTTTGCTGTCTTTTTAATAGGATATGTGATCGGCCTTCTATAAGAAAATAAAAAATGGCATGGCTAAACTTGAGTAAAAACGTAGCAAACGTAAAGTAGGATTCTACTAATAATAGTTAATGTGCGTGCGTGCGACGAAAGATGGGACTTGCTCCTCTGCTACCCTACTGAAGCAAATGAAATTCCGGAAAAAAGGCTTATCCATGTTATGATTTCTATGACTATTCACGATGCACGATCAATCTACCTACTCTGGGGTGCGATTGTGTAAGGCAATCGTATTCATTTGATATTTCAAAACGCCGTACGTTTTTATAATCTGTCAAACGGCTAATTTCTAATTGTGTACGGAGTTCATTTATCGATAACGATTGGGTCGTTAATTTTAAACGATGAGTGAATGATGTACAAGTTTTTGACACATAATTCGAATTGCGTATGTTTTTTGAGCTCATTGCTAATGTCAAATGATTGCGGTGACTTGTGACTCATGACAATCGTGAATTATAGTGCTCGTAATTAATTGTTTTATTATTTTCTTTGAAAGAAAAGGGTAAGTAATCGAAACTATCGAAAGAAAAAGGTTGGTGGGTTGGTTGGAAGTGAGTCCAACCAAACGTCGTAGTGAATAATGTATAGTGTTTAGTGTTAAATGGAAATAAAATAAAGTGAGTCACAAGAGTTCTTTTTCAGCACAATTTATTGTTAATCCGCGTGATTTTTTAGAATAAAATTGCGCACGCCTACATGATGGGCATGATCGAACGGGAGCGTCGCATGAGACGCTCGCAGATGAGGAGGCAAGATCTGCGGAGATCATCTATGCCCTGGGACATGCCGGATGGCGAGTTCATCAAGAACTACAGGCTGTCGTTGCCGTTATTTCAACAGCTTGTTGATGAACTCGCACCGTTCATGCCCCAAAGGCTGAGATCTACAGGGATCTCTGCTGAGCTCAAAGTAAGTCTCCCTTTTTTGCAAATGTGAGTAAAGCGAATCCGACCGTTTTTTAATGTTACTTTTAATATTATAGATCATGGCTGCCTTAGATTTTTACGCCGGGGGCAGCTATCAAAGACGGGTTGGAAAAGATTTCAATTTAGGGCTCTGCCAGACTGCTGTCCACAAGTGTGTGGCTGAGGTCACAGATGCCCTAAATAATCCAGCGATTCTCCAACGGCACATCGCCTTCCCCAGTAACCGTGAGGAGAGAATGGCGGTTATGAGAGGGTAGGTACCCATTTCAAGCTGATAGTGTGGCTCAACAATAGAAAGGGACATTAACTAACTTTTTTTTACAGATTTATGGATGTCTTTGGCTTCCCCGGTGTTATGGGCTGTATTGATGGCACACATATTGCCATCATACGGCCCCATGATTATGAGGAAGCATTTTTTAATAGGAAGCATTACCACTCATTAAATGCAATGATCGTAAGTTTTTATTAGTATCTACCTTAGTTTGCTACGGCATTTTCTAACATTTATTTATTTTAGAAATTAAGGAGGGTTTTGTATGTTTTTTTTTTAATGTTCTAGATTTGTGATGCTGCTCTAAACATTTTACATGTTGACGCCTCGTATGGAGGTGCCAGCCATGACTCGCATGTGTGGAATAGGAGCGCTTTGGAGGCTCACATGCGAAGTCTGACTGAAGCCAATGAAGTGTGCTGGCTATTAGGTAATACATGGAATAATATTCACCTTTTATATTCTAAGGCTGATTTTCCACCATGTGCTATGCCTTTATCGTACAGCATATCTAAGTAACTTATTTTTACCTTAAAGGGGATTCTGGATACGCCCAGCGGGAGTGCCTGATGACTCCAATTCTGCGAGCAGCTCCGGATTCCCCAGAAGCACACTACACGGATCTCCACTGCAGCACCCGCAACACTGTAGAGCGCTGCATTGGAGTGTTGAAGGCAAGGTGGCGCTGTCTCCTAGCGCACCGAACTCTGCACTATGACCCCATCAAAGCTGGGAAAATTGTCAATGCGTGTATCGTATTGCACAACATGTGCAATCGTGCACGCATTGAAGTTGGACACTGGACGAGTACGACTTAAGAAGGGACGGCAGAAGACAACCAGTGCAGCCAGTCCATGTTGGAGATGGGGTCACTTTGCGACGAGAGTTGGTGGAAAGATTGTCGAGGGACCGGCACCGCCATAGATAAGCGCTTGCTGACGCTTATCTATATATATAAAATCCTTTATCCTGAATGACTGACTGACGGATCAACGCACAGCCTAAACCGCTGATCGTATAGACTTAAAACTTGGAGGGTATGTTCTTTGTATGACGTAGGCATCCGATAAGAAAGGATTTTCCGAAATTTTACCCCAAAGGGGGTTAAACAGGGGTTGGAAATTTGTATTTTAGTCCTTCACGTGTAAGCGGGCACGCCCTTTATGTCTGTAGGTATATTTAAGTTTGATTTATATAATAATAATAATAATAATAATAATTTATTCATTTGCAAACATGGGTATTTATACATTGATGTCATAAGATAAAAAGTTCTCCATATTTTGCCAACATAGGGGCATGCAAATTATCATAATTTAAAATGAAATAGGTTTTAAAAAATAATCATTACAGTAATACAAAATTATTAAAATGTCAAAAAAAAAAAAATTGCCAAGAAACAAACATCACAGTAAAATATTATTAAATGTCAAATTATGTTGTCAAGAAATGTAATGTCATCGATTATCATGATGAAGAATGAAATCACTTGTAACAAATCACAGCATTAATACAATGTCAAAGTTAAATAAATCTTAATGTCAAATAATGCAATGTCAAATAACTTTTTATAATAAAAATAATGATACTATGTCAAAATTAAATAAATATCAATGGCAAATAGCTTACAATTTATCATTAAGGAATTCGTCAATGGTATAATAACATTTCTCCAATAATAGATGTCTTAATTTATTTTTGAATTGAATAATATTTAAGTCCTTAATCCCATTTGGTAATTTATTAAATATTTTTGGGGCCGTACAAAGTATGCTTTTGTGCATTAAGGCGGTCTAAACCGCCAAATTTAAATTGTTTGTATGCTTGAGTTTGTCTGTTTGTGATAGCATAATGGAGTGTGCTATTTAGTTTTAGGCTTTACGTGTTACTTATATCATATTATTTTTCTTTATAAGAATACTTTGCATACTATTGTATAAATGCGAGTTCTTCTAACTAAACAGACAGATGTGTTGCTGGGGAGTTTGTTGCGCCACTTATTCTTCCCAGCTAAAACACTAGGAAGTGGTGACGGGCGGGCGTTTTGGGGGGACTGTCTTACTGTAAAATTGGACGTTCTTAAACTGCTGGCTCCCAGCCTAATTTGAATAAATGCCTATTGAAGTTGATTTTGAAAAATAAAAACCATTATGTAATAATGAATATCTTTTTTATTTTTCCAATTATTATTTCCATTTCAATCACAAATTGTACTACTTATATAAGCACAGTGTTCACATCCTTCCTTAATATGGTGTACAATGTATGTATACAGACATATTATTTCAAAGGAACATTTCTTCATTCTTATTTACTTCCTAACATACTAAATTAATAAATAAATCACAGATTTCTTATTCTTAGCAGTCTTTCTCAACACAGCTTCGCATAACCTTATATAATAATAATAATAATAATGGTTTATTCATTTCAACAAAGTCTTACTTAACAACTAGTGTTTGAAGCATCCTTGTAAGCAAAAATAAGCTTGTGTTAGGACACTCCGCTCTTCCTTATTGTATCCACATAGACTTTATATTATTTTTGCGCATTAAAAACCAACTTGAGATATGACATAAACGAAAAAATTAAATGAATAAACATAAACAAATGGGCCATGATTGCAGTGGTAGGTTGAAGTAAGTGAAGTGTGTGAGTATAATGATGTGTGTGTGTGAAAGTGGTTGTGTGTGTGTGGGTGATGATGTGTGTGAGGATTGTGAATGCTTCAGTAGTTCCAGTAGGGGTTATTTTTGAGTCAAAAGAGATGTTGGATTGGTGGATGTTATTCTATTGTAGCAGCGCTTCAGTGTCGTCATATGTTAGTGGTTTTATCCAGTTAGTTACGGTTTTTTTACAGTCTTTATATTTCTTGTTATACACATATGTAGATCTCTTTGTTCAATCTATTATAAAGTTGTGCTGAACGTCTTTTGTATTGTATCCGGGCAAATTTGGTTTTAGTGTGAGGAACATCCATTATTAAGTCTTTCCTTCTTTTCAAGGTTACGCTTGGGTCATATGGGATAGTTTTGTGTTGCTTTAGAATAGCTTTAATTATATATAATTTACGCACGGAAAGTAAATTGCTGCTTTGGTAGAGACTTTGTGTAGGATATCTAAGGGTCTTGAAATTCATTATTTTTATTAGGGCACGTTGGGCTCGCTCAAGGCCTATGAATTTAGTCTTAGCCGCACCGCCCCAAACAGGAATGCAGTACGCTAAGACAGACTCTACCAAAGCCACATAAACTTCGTTAAGAAGGTGTCTGGATGCGTTTGTGTCACTGGAAAAGTTACTAGGGATGATGTGTCTCAATGTTTTGAAAATCCAGCTCAATTTCCTAATTCTGCTTGTGACCTGTTCGAGGTGTGGACTACTATACTGATGGAACATTTATATACTTACTAACATACTAAATTATTGAATAAATCACAGATTTGGTTTCTAGTATTAGCACAATTTTGCTCAACACAGTTTCATAAAGCATCTATAATATATAAACATTTACTTAGTTACTACAATAATAAAATCAAGCACATGTCTCTTAGGCCCATATTAAAAAAAAAATTAGGGAAATCGTCTTTCCATGAGTTGCAGTGCCCGTTCCGCAATTTCCACAAGACGACGAAGCAACGACGCCCGTTCTCTGTCAATTGCAAGGCGCTGCTCCTCATATCGCCTTGCCCACAAAGGTGGGTCATCGTAACGATTCCTTCGGTCTGAAATTAATACATATAAATTCATGATTCATTTGTGATGTCTCTCAGCAATGGAGTCTATAAATAGGCTCATTTAAACAATATAATATTTGTACACACATGGTCGTCTTGCGTTTCTTTCCTGAGCATTTCGCCCCCGCCTTGGTCCAACATCAACCGAGTCTTCGGAATCATCAGGCACTGCCTGAGGTGGTGAGTGAGGTGGTAACTGAGGCGGTGATTGAGCCGGAGCCTCAGGCGGTGATTGAGGCGGTGATCCCTGTGGTTGCAGCTGAAAATGAAAAACTTTGTTACCTTCTATAATAAAATAATAATAATCCTATTTTGTCATCCTTATTGTTTGTTACTTACAATAGAAATAGAGTCAGCCTGAGATGTTTCTCTTTGAGGCTGGGCCGACTGTGGGTTGATAGGCTGGGCTGGAGTATTTTGCAGCTGAAATATTTAATGTTGTTACTAAATAAATCATCACAAAATATGAGCACACACATAGACTTGACCAAAACTGTTGCGCTCCCAAATATAGACATGGCAAAGACAATGTTCCAGTACATTTACTCACACACCCCTTTCATGAGAAAGTATCTGTCAACTTGCACTCAGTTTGATAGCAGCTAATATTTGACATTTTATTCCTATAAGCAATTATTAGGTCCTTTTTTTTACTTACATAAGGTACAGGAATCTGCACCTGTGGGTTATAAGAGACCTCTCCTAATAATTGTAAAATGCGTGTCTCTGTTAATGTAAGGGGCTTTTTGGCTGGCCCCCCACCAGTTCCACGGGCATATTGTTTTACCTCCGTGTCCCTTTTTCGGGCCCTATATTTGACTTCATGCCAATACTGAAAAACATAAAGAAAAAGAATGTGAGTGGTGAATTGTTCACAATTTTATTCAACTTTAAATAGTTCATATCTCGATTGAGGATGGAAACTGATAAGAAAACTTATTCCAGCTTCTACTGCTTAAGTTATGTCAAGAGAAGCAGTAGCATTGCCATCATTTCCGGAGAAAGCATATTCATTGCCAGAATTATTAGTTTTGGTATCTGGGACCACATGCTCGTTGTTATCGCTGAAAAAAGACGAGGTAGAATATAAATAATCCGATGTTTTTGAAGATGTGGAAAACAATGTGTTCTCAACCTAGCTCAATTTATCATAATATTTCTGGAAAACAAGACTCAATTCAAATTATAAGGGATAAGAAACACGAGAACAGAAAGGTACAGGGTGTATTGTTATCTAAATTGGATGAACTTGAGAGAATGTTACCCCAGGGCTGGCACGTGGATGCTAATGTGCTTATTTATTGAAAGTCAAGGCCTCTTCCTTGTTCCGGTAAACAGAAATTGTGATACACAACTTTAATGAACAGTTAGGAAATGAAAAATAACTTTAGCGTGTCCAAAATACGAAGTTTTATTTGAGTTTTATTGTTTTTCTTTTGGTTTTGATTAAACCAAGCTGTAAAATGATAATTACAGAAGCTAGTAATCAAGATTTTTTAGTCCCTTTGCCAACAAAGAAGAAAAAAACATTCGCTTTGCCGAACTAAAGCGAAACTCGTTAACCTCACCTGGTAAATATAAATTCCGAAGACGATTAATGATTCCAATTTTAACAGTGGAATGCAATAAGCTGTAACAGTCGATAGCCAATCAATTCCTTAACCTTCTGAAGTGAAACTTAATTAAAGATCGAAAGGACAGAATGCAATTTTTAAATCCCATATTATGCAAGTAAACTGAAATAAAAGTAAAGAGACGTGCAAATAAATTAATAAAAAAAGCTAGAGATGGAATAATTGTCTTAATATATGGTACCTTCTAAAATAAAATAATTTCTAAGGGACTTCAATCCACCTCGGCGGTAAATATAAAATTCTACCTGAGTAAAGATAATAAATACCTCAGATCTTATGGGAAGTTAAAAAATCTTGATCATCATTTATAAAACAGCACATACTGTTTTTTTTTTGTTGCCACGGTTGCGGTTGATGCAATTTGATATGCATCTGAGGGCAAGAGTTAATTGCTTTAAGAGTTCACATTATATTACTTTAATGTAATAATTGGACATAGTTTTACAGTGACAGACATTTTCGGAAAACAAATAGTTTGTGTCCTGGAGGCAACAATAAGCAATAAGCAACTTTGTACGTAGTGTAGGCACTGGTACTCTGAAACTACATATTTCACAAAAAAAAAGTTTTTTGGTAGTTGTCTCTTGTTTCATTTATTTGACGGCGCATTGCTAGCGCCATTTTATGAAGATACGTTGGAACTAGATTTCGTCTGTCAATCTAGCGGAGCGTCCAGTTGAACGCAGTTGCTTTCATACGGCTTATGTTTAACTGATCACCCGATTTAGTAAAATATCACAGGCAAAAATAGTTAATGATCACCAGAATATAAAACCGCATTTTAATTTAAAACTTTAACCAAAGTTTGTACATCTTGCTATCCTATTAAAGCAAATGACTCCAAACAAATCATAGTTGACCCAAAAATAGAAAATGATCACCAAAATTAAAACCGCAGTTTAATATGAAATTATAACCAAAGTTTATACGTCTTGCTACCCTATCAAATAAGCCAAATATTTAGTATCCGGGTAACCTACTAAAAACAATCTCTTTTTTCTATTAATGCAAGTCGTAGGAGGTCACAGTTTTAACCTAACCTAACCTACACAATTTGTTTAAAGAAGAAATTTGCTCGCAAAAATTTGGTGATAATTTACTATATTTGGTCCCCAAATACAATTTGAACTACAGTCGTGAATAAAACAGCTAGAACTAATATTTTTTAGGCTTAATTTTTTTGGTGTTAAGTATATATTTGGTAAAAGAGCTTAGGGTATCGAAGTATTTTCTGGTGATCATAATATTTATTCCCCTTTCAAACGTCAACGGCGAACGCACCACTGATACGACGAATCGCTATTTTTTCAGTTGATTAAGTGTTTGTCTACCCGCGCATATATTTTATTTTGTACAGAAGACATTTTGTTTAAACTTTAAATTAAATAACATATATTTGCCATATATTAAAAAACTATTTTATTTATTAATTCAAAAAACTAAAATACGTACAACTATTTTTTCGGTCGTTTCGGAAAATAAATATTTTAAAATCGTTTTTGGGCCCTATTTTTTCAATATGGCGGCGCGAGCGGTATAGGCGGTAAAGTGACTGCCTTTCAAAAGGCTGACTTAAAGATTTTTAAACCAGAAAAAATCTAAGTAATTAAACTATGTTGTTGTTATGCTTTCAGAGGCAGAGTCAGTTCTTGCTACTAAAAAGTTGGGTAAAAGATTTTATTATTTGCAAAATTCCAGTTGAGTAGAAGTTTTGAGTTGTTTGACTTCTAGGAAAATCTATTTGAAAACTACAAAGTTTGGGAATTATGATCGATTATTCTTATCTTTTTCATAGAAGGTAAGTTTAGGTTAGGTGATCCTTAGAAATTCAGGAGGTTAAGATAATACCTTTCCTTTATTAAATGAGTTTTTCTTCTGCCATCCTTATTTGTATTACCATATTAACATTTGAGAACATACCTTCAGGCGTAATCGGATTTGTACGACGTTCATGAAATACCCAATAAGATTGTATTCCCAAACTCCAAGTATATAATACCAGGAATTTTGACATATTGCCCGTATGTTATTTTGATTTATATTGAATAGTTACCCACTATCTCCAAGATGGTGGAAGTTTGTAAACCGACATGATGTTGTTTGGAACATTTATTAATGTTTGCTCCGATGGATGGCGTAATAAATTCTAAACTTGCCTGAGATGCTGAATAGTAGTGTTCCGATATTATGACATTTTGTTAATTTTTTTTTTTACGTTCTGAGAAACAAACTTTTAAATTTGTATTCCATCTGGAATATCTCAGTGACCGCCCGGAGTTTGGAATTTGACGGTGTCACATCCTCGTGCCCCTCGTTGATTCTCGCCTGATCTCTCTCCAGTCATGCCGAATTGCCGTCCGAAATGATATGAGGGAACCGAGACTGAACCTGTGTGGAACAAATGCACGAGTGGGTGCGGACCACTCTTGCATTTGTTCACTATATTAAACCACTTTTGAGAAACCATTGACTAGCCCTGTCAGAATACCACGCTGCGTTATTTTTTTTTTAGATATCGCAGCATATGCTGAGATAGGGACCATTTTGGCCTCGCACAGTTAATACCCATGTTTGTTAGCCCATATTAATTAATTATTAATGTTGTTAATTTATTTTACCGTTTTGTTTGTCTTGTGCGAGTCCCAAATAAACATTTTTCTTTCTTTCTTTAAGATACTAAATTTTAGTAGGTATCCCAAACGTTGATGACTAGTCTCCGATGTGATTTGCTGCCGAGAACGAAATACGTTCTGTTGGACTACAATATGTATTGTAGTCATGTAAGGCTTAGTCCCGAAATGTCTGGAATCATTGCGATTAAATGGCGTTTCAAATCACGACGCATACGTTATAACGTATCGGACACTCGAACGTTATCAGGTTTTATATTAAACCGTTATCTTGGGAAATATTAATTTACTTATTTTATTAATTGAGTCACTCAGTATCTTATCGACTGCGATACGCGTGTGCCCAAATACAAACTGTTCTGGGTCGATATTAATAAAAATCTGGGTTCGTGTTTATTCTCTAATCATTATGGACAAAAGTTGCGGCTGCGTCAGATCTATGCAGTCGAGTTGATTAAAACATTATGAACTCGCCGCTTCTACTAACAATGTTATTAGTTAATTTTATTTTATTGGAAAACTCATTTCGAACATTCCGGCACAAGGGCGAATACGTACATAGACGAGTATGTAATTAACCTTTCCAAATCCCTCACCCCCAAATAATTTCCCTTTGGTATCCCTTCAATTATTTTGCAACATCAAAGATCTTGCAAAATTCTAAGATCTGAAAAGTTTTACCACTTTTATTTTACTGATACCCTTCGTCGTCGGAGTTGTAGTAAACACATGAAAGGGCGATATAAAGCACCGCGTTACGTTCTAATAGCAAATCCGAATACAGATATTTGCTCTTACGTCTCCAATGGACGTCTGTAATCCTACGGTGCTGCCAAATGCAATATATTAACATCGACGCCGAGGCCAAGTCAAAGGCTTTAGAAACATGACAGCTAAGCTCGAGCGTAGTGTTTACACGATTCCACTGAAGGAGAGTACCATTCACATCCATTTAGCAATATTCCTATCTGGAGAGCGCTCTGTTGAATTTCTGTATACTGTGAGCATCAAATGACAGATTTCAACGAAAAACTATGAGAGAATTTGAGCTTGAACGTAATCGCTGAATCGTGGTAACGTGAACGGCGGTACTGGCTTTGTGATCGGTTCATTTCAAATGCTGCAACTTCTAGTGTAGGCGTTTCTATCATTTTAATAGTATTTGAGTCTGATGGAGTTGTTGGTTGTTCTGGTTTGATGCTGCCGTTGCTGCAGTAACATACGGAATTCACTTCTTTCATGTGGTCGCCCATTTTGTCTGCCATCGCTGCTAGTGCATCCAATCTTGGTTCGTTGTTGACCGAAAGTACAGGTCGCATCAACTCTGGTAAATAATTCATCCATAACATGCTTAGAGTGCCATCCAGTATCTTGTTACGAGATGGTCGCCTAACTCACCTTCGTTGAGGAGTTTCTGCGCTTTTGGAATATTCGTAAACTGACAGCAATCTTAGCTCTTGAAATCATCATGTGGTTGGCGGCGATATATTTATATCATTTATTTCTTCTACGTCTATTTTTCCAAGTTGGGCAACGGCCACTCTGAATTGTGTTTCAGCGCTAAACTTCTGAGTGGCCAGCATCGTATATCGTATCAAAATGCCCAACTACACTCAAGTATATTTTACTTGAATAAGGTTATTGGGGTAAATCGGCCTTTACTGAGATTGTTTCGAATCTTCTTGGGTCAGGGTGAGTTTGGCAGGTTTTCCGCTGGGTGACACCAGGAGTAAAATATTGCAGTCACAGTATTGGGGTCACCAATTTAGAGTTTGTGGTTTTGTGCCGTTGCAAATTCTTGATGGTTTGTTTAAAGATTTTTGTTTGGTAATAACATTTTACATGACATCACTGACAGTAAACTGTTTTTTTAGATTTCTCTTCTCGTTGCACAATGGGTCCGGAACTTGTACTTTTATAAAGTTACGTAGTTCTAGACACTTGAAATATTTTTAGCTGATTAAATTATTATCAAAAAAACTTAGAATAATAATAAAGTTCCAAGTAAAACGTTTTATAAATTATTCAACAAAATAGATAAATACAGTAGGTACCTAATCAACGAAACGTCGAACTAAATCTAAATTGTTGGCGCTAATTAACTTAACTTTCTAATTTCAAATTATTTTTATTCCGAACATCCGTAATAAACGGAACCTTTATAGGATCACTGGGGTGTCTATCTGTCCGTCTGTCATAGCCAATTTTCTCAGAATCTACCTGATCGATTCTGTTGATATTTTGTACACATGTGCACTTCTGTGACCCAAACATGGACGATTTACAAAAATAAATAAATTTTGCATATTTCATTTATTAAAAATTAAAATGAAATAAAATTATTTGGAATTAGAACATAGTGTTGTGAAGACGACAGCACTCCGGGTGTGTGTCAGCATCCAAAAAGGGAATTTTATGTAGAAGTCAATAATCAGTTTATTAAAATTCAATGCGTTTGATTCCTGGCTTAGCGTACCGATATTGCAAAACTCCAATGATGCAGCTTTAGCTTTCACCAAAATCAGATCCGAGACTCCTCCGAGTGTTTTTCGGTATTCCTCATTCGGATTTGGGCATCCACGCCCTCATGAAAAATTAATGTCGTCCAAAATGTTACTTCAATCAAAAATAGTCTTTGATCTTCATCTCATTAATCGCCTTATTTTAATTAAACCTTTCAATACTTAATAAAGCTTTTCGTCTTCACATGAAATGGGAGGATCCTCCGACCAGACGGTTGTTGTGTCTGGTGGGCAACTGCCCGGTAGCTGATATTCGGACTGTTGCATATGTTTAAATTGCACGGAGAATTGCTTGCGCGATGCAGGATTTCGTTAATAGTTCGCTTCTGGCAGGATATATGGCGTTGCGGTTCTTCTTGTTGCCGTATAAATTTCACTTCGTTAGTTTTTCTTGTGGCGGCATTGATGCCGCTACAAATTAATCACAAGAAGAACCATGTGAAAGTAAACTTCCTTTTTTTTTAAAGGTGGGAAATCATGAAATGACTCTTTCCGCTCTAGGCGGTGCGGAAGGGAGTGTCAGACTCTTACTGACTAAAACCCATCCATGCTTCTAAAGCCCTTTGCGTTCCAGGGTTTTTCGAACAAATTCCGCAGCCCTGGACAGTCGCTATCCCCATACCTCTCTCGGAGGGCTCTCGCTTCCAGATCCCATGGCGGCAATCCGGCAAGGAGGCTCACCGCCTCGCCGGAGACCGTGCGGTATCCCCGGGCCAGCCGGAACGACATGACCTTTTGGGCCGCGTTCAGCTGTCGGGTAGGCAAAAGGGCCATGGACCGCACGACCCCCGCGTAGAGCTTTTAGACAAGTAAACTTCCCAATCCATAAATACTGTTTTCTATGGGATTTTATATAATCGACATCACGATGATAAAGGTAGTCAATGTTCATGAAGGTAGTAATTTATTAGTATGGAGTAAGTATTTCAGTCAAATCAGCAAAATAGAACAATAGTTCCAAACGTATAATAACGTCCCGAGAGTATAGTTTCAAAGATATTTGCTATTACAAAAATTACGCTCAAATGAAGCGAAGAAATAAGAATTGTCAATTAAGAGAGATAGGTACTGCTGTCGTATTTAAGGCGAATTCATTCTCTGGAGATTGATATCTGCTGTTCTTATTAATGTATGGCATGGTAGCGTAAAATTGACATAATCTGCGTATTATGTTGTATGAAATCTGATTGAAAAAGTCATTTGATGTGGTGGAGTGATGACGTTTTGTGTATGAACGTGGTTCACTTTATTTGTGTTCTAAATACAAAAACAGTAGTTTTTTATTATTATTAGGTTGTTTCTCTCTCCTCTCTGGAGTTTCTTGCCTGTTCTTCTCCATAGGAAACGACCAATTCGAACCGAGAACTTGTTCTGACATTCTCTATGAGAAATAAAATATTTTGAATTTAACTTAAAAGACGAAAAAATAATAATTTCCGAACCATACATAACCCACATTACTTTCAAATGCATATTTTTTACATATTGTGTTTATTAAAATTTTATGAATCGTTTCTTCACAAGTGTGTTGAAAACTGCTGTTTGATACACGTGGGCACCTGTTATGGCAATCTTGGCTCCATAACGAACATCAATTCTGTCTCAGCTGCAAAGACAAGGTTTTCTCATCATCATCTCCTCATTCCATTGCAATTTTCGGATTTGGTCGGTCCGTTTATATCAAACGGACCGACCGTAACCGAATTCGTAACGTGACACTTATTCGCTCCAAGACAGGTATCGCCGATGTTTGAGACAAATCAGTGAGGCTAAAGTGGAATTGGGCGGGCCACGTTTGCAGGATGCACGAGGACAGATGGGCCAAGATTGTCATGCGATGGGTGCCTGAAGATGGACGTCACAATCGCGGCGGAGCTAAAAAGCGCTGGCGTGACGATTTGGACACATTCCTGACGGATTGGCCGGAGAAGGCAACAGATATAGTAAGCTGGAAAAATATGGGTGAGGCCTTTGCCCAGCTGTGGGACAAAATAGTCTAACAAAAAAAAAAAGAAAAAAAATGTAAAAACAATATTTTTTTTTCAAAAATGTCTGATACAATTACAAAATCCTCTCTTTAGGTATCATGGGGGAAATCTAGGCTACAGGAGCAAAGTCGCGGGAAAAAGCTATTGTCAAATTGATAGAAACAAAGATTTCATCTATTTCGGTTTTCTAAGCTATGCCAAAGCAATGACAAAGTTTCATTTCAGCCTTTCAATACATTTAATTTCTAAAGCTTTCGGTCTGAAACGACAATCACTTAAACAACTTTGTCTAGGCTACATGGTTGGCCACAAAACCTGCAAATGAATGTTAGGTACCCTTTGATAAATACAAGTCCATAATTTGTCAACAGTTCTACTGCATATCAAAGGGCTCGCGAAAAGAAAGAAAAGAAAAAAAAAGTGCGCTTGGTTTTAACAGCCTATATTTTCCTTTTCCGAGTTTTTTTTTTTTTTTTAAGGTTGCGAAATCATCAAATGACTTCTTCCGCTAGGGCGTGTCAGACTCTTACTGACTAAAACCCATCCGTGTTCCTTCTAAAGCCCTTTGCGTTCCAGGGCCGCGGTGCCTCTTTGGAACAAATTCCGCAACCCTGGCAGTTTCCGAGGTTACAGTAATTAAATGGCCGATTAAGACAAATACATGACTTTAAGAGGTTATATGCATGTATTTGACTTAATCGGCCATTAATTAGCGGCCTAGCCTTTTCATTGAACTGCTACTTTCATAAAAGCTTAATGGAAACTTTGGATGTTACTAAAACCGACGACATCATCTATATAATATGCGTTAAAAAATATAAAAATAACTAATAAAAATAAATCGTTTTCTGTTCTACGAACGTGCGATAAATTGTGATATAGCTAAGAGAATCTAAGCTCAAACGAAGTTCGAAGAAATATGTAATACATGTACACATTTAGAAACACGTGCGCGCATGTTAAACCTTCATTTGTTAGACACGTGTCACGCACCTTTATTAAAAATGTACTTAAAACTTTTTGAAGGGACACGCAAAGACGACTTTGTTCTTGAGTCTGACATTTCTGTGCTCATAATTAGACACAATGTATTGAACAGCTGATCTTTTTCGCGATTTCGGGATTGGTCCCATAGTAAAAGTAGTTCGTAATGATGAGTACGACCCCTTTTCAGGTATCGCGTTTATTCTGTTACAAGTTAAATATATTTCGAATGTTGTACGTAAACGTATTCAGTTATGTGCTAATGGTAAGATAAAATCTTTTACTTCAGACAGAGCCCATTAATAGGGTTAGTATACAAAAACTTAGAAACTAGTGTTAGTACTTATAACTACCGGAGCAAAATACAACTATATACATACTTACACTAAACTCACATGCAGGCTTATCCAATGCCCCAGTATGGGGCGGTCCCTTCTGTCCGCTATAAAAAAAATGCAACAACAACATTGCAATATTTTTTTATAAAACAATAAAATGTTATAAAAATCTGATTCAATACTCAATACTTTATTTGCATTCCACAATGTGTACTTAGCTGGTAAATTTTAAAAAGAGATTGTGATCATTATGGACCATGTTGGGCACAGCAAAAAACAATACCTTATATTTTATCATTTAAACATTCCTTAATACTATAATAGCATTTTTCAATTAAATATTGTTTCATTTTTTTTTATAAATATGTTTATTTTATCTTCTTTCTTTATTAGTTCAGGTAGTTTTTTATATGTTTTATGGACATCACATACGAGTCCGTATGAATGTATGTTGAATGTATTTTTAGTCGAGAACTTGGGATGTTTAATCTTGATTTGTGTCGGAGTGTGTAACGTGATTGTATGTCCTCGCGTTTTGTATAAAACTCCTGATATTTACGAACAAATTAAAAAACTAAAATAAAAAAGGTTATTAGTTTAGTTTTAGAGAAGTTTACTTCGAGGTTGTGTGCATTCATCCAAGTTATGATTTTGTTAAGTATTGATTTTAGTTCTTCGTTTAGGTTTAAGTTGTTTTGACATGAAACTAATAGAGAAATGTCATCCGCGAATAATACACATGGTCCGCCTATGATTTTAGGTAAGTCATTAATATAAATTAGAAATAAGAGACATCTTATTACACTTCCTTGGGGTATTGAGGCGCTAATTGATTTGCTATCAGATAACCCTATCCAAGACCAGAATAAACTCTTCGAGGCTGAAATAACAATTGAATTTAAGGGGTGTCCAATGTGGCACTCGGTTCGTTCTGGATATTTGAAACCTGAAAAGCTTCGATTATAGGTATAAACACTCTTGTATTTCTGAACACGTTTAAAAACCGTCTCAATTAAAACCAAAGTATGAAAACGACTTCAGAGCTAGTTTTCATTGAAGACTAGTGCAAAGGTACATATTATTTATAGCATACTTGTAATATCATTTGTTGCGATACTTTGGATCGGATGAACAAATAAAAATCTTTTAATAAATTGTATAAAACCACATCATAGGTGTGTAGGTATCGTTCTCACATATACATATGTATGTATGATTGTTTAATTTTCACACGAATGATGTAACCATATCATTGTAAAAACATTGATTTAAAAGAGTGTCCGTGGAGTTTCTTGCGCGTTCTTCTCCATAGAGATCTACGCTTTAGAACGTGCATATAGCTTCATGTCTTAGGACAGACCGACCTTGACAATTCGAAAGTGCCTGTAATGGTTTAATTGAAATACATGCTTTGAGTTGATTTTGTACTTAGGCTCTATACGGAGTCTGCATTTGAGCTGCAATGAAGTGCTTCAGATACAATTAAAGTACATACGAGTTTATGCAGTTGACATAGCTGACGTATGTGCGAGTCCTATGCTTTGCCTGTGGGTTTGACTTGAATTGGTTAGTGTCTTCCTAGCTAAGCATTTATATACAACTCTCCGTTGAGCCTAACCAAGAGACGAGAGACTTAATTGGTTTTGTATTTTCCAGTATTTATAATCGTTGCTTTGAGTTCACACGCAGACGACTTTCTGATCGGCTTTTGAATTTTAAAAAGGGAATAAAAAATAGGCGTTGTTTGCTACTAAAATATTGCTATTTAAATAGGGCACTATCACAAAAGTGAAAAATAATATTGTAGTTCCTTTAGTCTTTTTCACTAATATAAAGATTTTATTTTTTTATTGTTTGAGACAACGTCGAACAAAATTTATTGGATTTGTCGAACAAAACCAGCATTCTCTAGTAAGTTTTCATTTGTATTTGTGTTTATTTTTTAAATAATATTAATAAATTTATTCACAAATTTAATTACACAAATTACAAAAACTGCAAATTGATACTGTACAACAAAATTCTGGCTTAGAGTTTGTAATATACAGGCTGTCTGGTGTGGCAGAATCAGGAATTAAAAGTTAAATTAAAAAATAACTTCTTATGATATACGTTTATTTTAAAAACGATAACAAAGGAGACATTCACGGATTTTATTTGTTTTTAATTATTTTGTCTAAATGTTGACCGTCACGTCGGACACACTCCTGTAATCTGGCCTCCGTATTTCGTGTCACTCGCTGGAGAAGTGATATCGGGATGCCATTAACTTCGCGAACGATATTTTCTTTTAGTGCTGAGATGGTCACTGGATTTGTATCATAAACTTTACTTTTGAGGTACCCCCACAAAAAAAGTCCATAGGGGTAAGATCCGGCGACTTGAATTTTGAAGAGGTGAAATCTAAGATCCTTCTTCAATATTTCATGCACAATAATTTTTGGAAGTCCCAGGGCAGCCGCTCTCTTGCGCACGGACTGACGCTAACGCGATTATCGTGCAAACTGGTCGCGATGAGTTCAATATTTTCATTTGTTCTCGATGTCTGGCTGGGCCCCGGCCGAGGGCTATTTGCTGTTGAACTTGTTGTCTGGAACCATCGCACCCATTATCGAATCAAATCTTCACTTGGGGCATCACGTAAACGTCGAATATTGTAACGTGAACAAAAGCTACGACAAGCAGTTGCACACGAATCATTGGCCTTGAAATACGCTTCGATTGCAAACGCACGTTGTTCACCCGTCCACTGCGACATCGTGACTAAATAACCCGCACGAATGACGAAGCTAACGCGGCCTCGCCCCGGTCATACGCTCAGGGATTAAGGAGAAACTTTAAATTTAAAACCTAATTCTGCCACCGGACACCCTGTACATAGTTTGGAACTTTTTGAATCCGAACTAGGCGGCAGCCTGTATCTCGGTTTGCATTTCGTCCCCTTATAAAATATGTGCACCTTTAGTATGTCAGATTTAAGTAAATATAAACTGTATTTATGTAACAATCTATCTAAATAAATAAAATCTGTTTTGTAACGGCATTTCCTACTCCTATGTTCAATGCATGCCGTGACAGCGTTCAATTAAGGCTAAACTATACAATGTAAAAATATGAGTAACATGTATTTTTATTGTATGCTTTGTTGGTTGTCTTTAAAGAAATAAATGCAGTCGTTTATATTTGCTAAAACCTTAAGCAACGTTTTTAAAAATATACCCCAATGCTAACTAGTGAAAACGGACATATGAATTGTAAGACAGTTATCCTTATATGATCAAAGATGATCTATCACAATAAATGAGATATCGATCGATTCCCTCCATTGCCTATAACATCCACTACTTGTACCTATAACACGTAGATTGGTACATATGGATAACCATTCATAAGTCTCATACAAGTTTCCCCACTCATAATTACTTGCCATTAGTTATGTGGGAAAATTAACAGCTGCATCAATCCCATGTTTCTTCTATAACCAAAATGATTATATACTGAGAATAAAATCCTCCTAATTTTCCTTGTCCTTTCAAAGACTCAGCTTTCGACTCGTAGTTTAGAAGATTCATTTGATTGGAAAAGGTTTGAAGCGTTCCGAAAATGTTTTCTATCAATTTAATTTTGTTTGTGTTCAAAATATTCGGGTTCTTCATTAAGTCAACTCA
The DNA here is from genome assembly GCA_905163435.1 of Mamestra brassicae. Lineage (NCBI taxonomy): Eukaryota > Metazoa > Arthropoda > Insecta > Lepidoptera > Noctuidae > Mamestra > Mamestra brassicae. Next base: position 4,688,661 of record LR991009.1, read on the forward strand.
GGTCTATTCATCAAACTTCATTGTGAAGTTAATCTTTTCTTACAGTTTCCCAAATTTTCGAAGTCATCCAATGTTTTGTTTGTGTTAATATTCGAAGGGAACGTTGACGTCAATTTTTGAGCTTTAGGCAATATTAGATTATGACTTGGTGGGATTCAACATACTTACTTGAAAAGTGGCTCTTATTTTATTGCTTTTAGGTTTACAATGCAGTGTATTTCACACGCGTCGATATTTGCTTTTAATAATATTCAGTTTCATACATACATAACCTCACGCCTTTTCCCCATGGATTTAGGCAGTACGATCAAGAAACCACCTAATACGATTCTCACACATTCTTTTTTGCTTTCTTTACGTTAATTCATCTGGTCATACAAGCAAACCGGTTGTGAGTGCTATGCCCCTGGCCTGAAGAACATCACCTGCCAGATACCAGCTTGATACGCTTGAGTCGATTGAGAAACGATCCAGGAGGATCATTGGCAATGATAAGCTCGTCGAAGCTCCAAAGTTTTAAGCATCGACGTCGAGTTGCTAGCCTGTCGGTTTTCTATCGGTTGCATTTTGGGGAGTGTGCGATGGGGGGAGGTTGGGAACACATTGATTGTGCATACAGCTAAGGAGTGTAAATCCCTCCCTGAGTCTGTGTTTCCTGATAGCTACAACCTGGGAAAGCGTGCTTCATCTTCGACCACATCATCGACGACCAACAGGTGAGATCGCGATAAAACGAGTGCCTTTTAATAGTCTGGCAGCGACATCGTACTATACCATGAATGTTCTCTTAATTTTCTTTTCAAATGTAATGAAGGAGGTAATGGCTGATCTCTACGGTATGGGTGTTGATTTATAATTTGTTTTATTGGCTTAACTTTGTCTGTTTTTGTTGCCATAATGTAGTGCAATGAGCTAGCTAGCTCACGCGTGGCAAATAATTAAATTTTATGATTTATATTTTGTGCCTACTCGAATAACATTTAATTCAAGTATTTTAAATTTTACAGACAGATTTATTTATACTTTATGTACAATAGTGGTACATGGGTGTGCTTAATGATAGATGTGTTTATGGGGATTTTATTGCGCCACTGCTTCCCAGCTAAAACACTAGGAAGTGGTGTCGGGCGGGTTGCTTAGGGGACCTTATGTAAAATGTTGACTTTGATAATTTCTTGACTTTGATTTTTTACATTTTAATTCATATTTAAAAATATCTACGGGGTGAATTTTTAAAGTATGCGTGGATAAATCCAAAACTATGAGGAATATCGAAAAACACCGAGAGGAGTCTCGAGCCCGATTTTGATGCAAACTAAAAGTGCATCATTGGATTTTTTTTATCACTACTGAAATCTCTTACGTTAACAGCTATAAGGGTAGAAAGAAGTGTCGCTACCTAGCGTCGAAACACATAACTAAACTATGGGTAGCGCTCCAATTGATCACTTACACTCTTCAACAAATTCGAAATAACATATGCTGCGGTGTCAAGATCGTCGGGCACCACCATCAGCTCTACTCTACCAGCCTATTTTCTGTAAAAGAAACAACGTAAGAGACAGTTGGAAGAAAGTATACGCCAAATAGTATATTTTTGAAGAATAAATATGTTAATCGTTACCCGGAACATCATTGGTATATACTTCGACATGGACATAATGGTACCACTCGGTGGTTTCTGTTGATTGGTGCTGGTCCCCCACAGCTTTGCCATACTTTCATACTTCTAAAAACTACTTGAGTTGACATGACATTTTGCACAAGGCTTCCTTTTATGATGTAAGTGAGCTAAATTAAACCAGAAATTCAACCCTTGAGAGGATGTAATGGGCGAAAAATGATTGTACTAAATCTGCGCCGACTAAGTCGCGGGTGAAGTCCTCGTTAGTATAATATTATACTCTGGCTGGTCCTGCTCCATATGACAATGAAAGGGTGTAGACAAAATAAAACTGGTTGATTTATATCTGACTTTGTAGATGTTCTGTTTTATTTTTGTGTTTTTATTTTTCTGTTAACTCACACACTGTTTAATTAATGTCAAAGTCAAAACGTCAATTTCAATTTTTTTCACTGTAAATGATGACATTCAAAAGTGACGTTTAATGGCCTAATTGAAATAAACGATTTGACTTGACTTGGTTTATCTTACCTCTGCAGTACAGCATCAAAGTTTACACTCGTGGAAATACAAATCTAGGTAGGAACTTTTCTTGCCGGTTTTTCAGTTTTAATCTGCCGCGTTTGCTTTAAATTAAATTATTAATCAGCGAAGATTATATAAAATTTTATATTTAATTATATAATTTATCAGTGAACAGCTGGCGTGGTCGGTTTTTACTGTTTATATCTCTGAATAAGGCTTTTGATTTTTTTAAATTTATTTATTTCCTCTTTACAGAAAGTAAAACTGCAGGCCTTTGAATTCAATAAAACAATACGTTACGTGCATATTGGATTATTCATTCGAATATAACATGAGATAATTCTTGTATGATCTCGGTGTATTAATTATATTACTCAAAGTAAATACGTGGAAACATCATATTACTTACATTATCGGTTGTTGGCTGTTTCCTGTTACATTTTTATTAATTAAAAGGTTTCAGTTATGACTTATGAACTATGTAGTAATTTGTAGTTAAACTAGCTTATAATAAATTGTATTGTTATTAGGTTTTTTATCAAATATGTATTAGTTTAGTTATTGTTTTTATACTTATATAATAATATGTATTGTGTATTATGGGCCTTTTAGTTGCCTGAAATAAAGGATCTATTATTATTGTTCTTTAACTGCTGTTTTTTGAGAGATTCGACTAACACTTTCAAAAAATAATAATTTACAAAACTGATACAATTTTTTGAAAAATCCCGTCTAATAGTAGTAGTAAGAACCGTGGGGTTTTATTATCTATGAATATCAGTATTTTTATAAAGAAATCTATAATAAAATTTAATAAAGCTGAAGAGTTTGTTTGTTTGAACGCAACGCGTCTCTGGAACTACCAGTCGAAAAATATTTTTGTATAATCATAGATACATTCACATGTACGGGAACGGGGAAAAACGGGATATGCGCATACAAAGTCGCGGGCAAAACTAGTATGTTATATTCGGCAACATTTTGGTTGAAAGATTCTGTACCAAAATTGTTAACCACAGCTGCAAGAACTTCGTATGCTAACGAATTGGAACGTAACAATACGTAATGAAATGAGTATGCATATCCATCGAAATATCATGGTCAAGTGAAAAACGATAAATAAAGAAATTTTTATTGCGACTCCGGGGTTGCTGAATTTGTTCGAAAGAGTCACCGTAGCCCTGGAACGCAATGAATTTTAAGAGGAACACAGATGGGTTTTGGTCAGTAAGAGTCTGACACGCTCTTCCGCTCCACCTAGAGCGGAAGAAGTCATTTGATGATTTCCCATCATTACAAAAAAAGTTTTATTGCGACTGGAGACGAATGGAGTGGTTGAAATTTTGAAGTGTGATGAATATCCGGGGAAATGCTAAATATATTACACACACGGTGATAAAAACTTAAATGGGACACTGGGTAGGCATGACAAATAATGATTAAAAGTGTCTCCATGTGGTAAGTACTCTGGGGAAAGGAAAATAATGAAAACGCGTCAAGTAATGCCCATAACAACTGAATTAAGGTGAACTTTCGCTTGTAGAAATAACTATATCGAATACATAGCTACTGGGGTCTATGTGAGTAGTTTAAACGTCGAGCGTCTCTCAAATTTTTCGTTAGCTTAATGTCGTCTAAAGCCCCAAGCAAGCTTTTCGGCTAGGCCCGACTCGTCCAAGGATACATTTCCGGCACTCCTTGGATCGATCAAAGCATTATCCACAAAGCCAACAAGCTAAAAGCTAATGAGTAGAATATGCAAACAATAGTTGTTGTACTAAACCGTTTAATTACTTTCCAATATTCCTAGAAAAAATCTGGAAAAATTCAGAAGTAGTGAAATTAGAAAGGTATTTCAACAAATCAGTACTATAAAATTTGGTCGGACTGCGATAAATATGTTTTGCGGTAACAAGAGTTATCTCTGCCCGATGTTTTCGCTGATTTTAGTTCAGTACCGCTTGTGCAGTCGATGTGGGAGGTCGCGCCGCGCTCGCGAAATTTCGTAAAACATCGCGAAAACTTGTAGCGTTTTAAGTTCTGTTTCTCGAATGATTTCAAGTGTTTTGTTCTGTGAATTTGTGTGTAAAGTGAGTGTGTGCCGTTAAAAGTGGATTATTGTTTCGATAAACGTAAGTTATTTTGTTTGTTTTGTTTTATCTTTACTTATGTAATTATTTTGATAGAAACATTAATCATTTCGATTGTTTACGCTCCAATAGTATAGGCACCTTATCAACAGGGGAAGAACTAATAAAAAACATAGAAATTAGTCAAAACAAATGTAATGAAAACATCCCTATACTTTGTTTAAACACTGATTTGCAGATTCTTAATTTAAATTCTGTAATTTGAATAAAGAATGTGCTAAGCATATGTTCAGTTTTTTTTTAATAAGCTTGATTATGTACTTTTTAAATTATTGCAGCAGTAACATTTAGCAGAAACCAATTTTTCTATTTTTTTTTTAATAAACCCGATACAAAACACATGCGATAGAGAACTACGCTTTTTGCAAGAAACCACCCCGCTTGATAATAAAGGGGAAGATTTTCATGAGCACAATGGCTAAGCTTTACGGATTATGATCTTTCGTAATACTTCTTACAATTTGGACAAACGAAATGCTTACTCTAGGTTAGTAAAAATGCGGTAGTTAACATAATATGTAGCATTAAGAAAACTTTTAAAGTATTGGTCTTTAATATTACTTGAAGTTCGTCGAGCTACTGTTAGTATAAATAATGACGATTTGGACAACGTAAATAAAGTACTTATCATGAAATGTCACAGAAAAAAATAAAAAATATGATCATCCATGACTGAAATACCAAATTAAATTAAATTCCAGTCCCAACTTCCAATTTTACAAATCAGCATGAAATGAATACTAAGAATAATGATTTATTGTCGTTTATACTAATCAGTAATGTTATCTTGAGAAAGCCAAAGCAACAGGTAATAATAAATCAGGGATAATGGACGATAACACTGATATTGCAGGATTGTTTTAAGATACTCTACTTAAAAATGTGTTATAAGCCGTCTGGGTTTCACCTAAGAATAGTCAATCGTATCTTCGTAACTGAATGTCGTAAGGGGCTAACACGACATTATCAATTGAATGAGTAACATTATCTTCGTGTTCGTTGATAGCATTATCGTCATCAACATTATTTATCAGGGTTTAGACGTCCACCGCTGAACATAGGTCACCTCAAAGATCGCGTTATGTCGAATGCAGACGGCTGCTTTTTTAGGTGATCAATTAGTTATTTTAGGTATTTCTATCTATCTTTTTTCTTCGAATCGATTGTAACGACGCCTGTCTACACTACTATCCGACTGTGTCTGTGTCTGTGAATGCTGGCGGTGGAAATCAGTTTCCGATGAACAGCGGCTGAATATATTCTTTTGTCTTTCTTAATTTTAGCTCTTCAGTTATTTTTGAATTTATTTATCTATTTAATCTTTATGTACAATAGTGGCACATGGGCGGACTATGCAACGAGGCATTCCCTATCAGTCTACGTTTTGGTTTAAAATACTATACTGTGGAAGGTGTACCAAAAAAATTATAAGAAGAATTTTGTTTCGGTAAGAATATACAAATATTGTATTATAAACCTTGTGTCTCATTTACCACTGATAAAATAGCGATCGCACACGCTAGAGTCAATTTTTCTTACTTGCTCTGATTTCTGCTTGATCGATGTTTTGTAGGGTCATTGCGTTGAATTGTGTTTACCGGCTTATGTTAAATAGTTTTATGATAAATTTTCTCGGGAAATGAAAAGATAACACTTCTTGGTAATATATTGCCCTCACAGTTTGCGTATGCTATAACTACTAAAGGATAGTTACACAAATACTAGCTTTTACCCGCGAATTCGTACGCGCATATTTTTCGCGTTGCCGAAGGAATTCCCGAAATTCCAACGGGAAGTTTATCTTCCTATGACCAGTAGTTTCGGTTGTGTGTCCGTCACTCATTCAGAAACGGAAGAATTTTGTACATATTGATTGATGAATACTGCGTTACAATATCTCAGTGGCAGTGGCCAGGCCACATTGCTAGCAGAACAGATGGTCGATGGGGCCGAAAAGTTCTGGAGTGGCGACCGCATACCGGAAGACGTAGCTTTGACCGATGACCTGGTGAGGGTCGCGGGTAGCCGATGGATGCGAGACGCACAGGACCGGTTGATGTGGCGACACTTGGGGGAGGCCTATGTCTAGCAGTGGTTCTCTTTTGGCTGATATGATGATGATGGGGAATATCTACAAATATTTAAGTCTAGAGTTTTTTTTTCAAGTCCTTCGATGAATTCTTCTCCCGCGCCACCTCGTACCACCACGCTTCCAGGTCGTGTCGCCACCTCTTTCTGGGTCTTTTTTTGGAACGTGGTGTTTCGAATTCTGACCTGCTTTTTTACGCCCAGAATGCTGCGGTCATCGCTCTTTGGGACAGTATTATGGAGTATTTTTTTGAATTTGTAAAATTTAGTAACCAAGAGATCTGGGATTCTCAGCTTTCACTCTATGAGATAGGTAAAGTTACGGACTGCGACCCTCTAACCTTTTACGAATTTTAACGTCCCGTTCCTTGGAGCACTAAAAATGGAGTTACGTAAATGTATTTTATATTCGTTTAAGCAGTGAAGCTTCCATGATTCATGTAGGTGTTTCTACAAGAATCATGAAAGCTCAACATTTTCGTTTTGATTCCAAGCATTTACCTAATTTACACAATTTTCCTTCATAGTTAAATAAATTCAGCGCGAAGCCACGAAAAGCTTACTTTGTACACACAGTCAAAAACAAAACAGTCCTTTGTAAATTCTGATCTGTTGAACCAGGTAGAATGCCGAGTACTGCAGCTAAGTGGATTTGAGGTAACAAGAATAATCTTGTAAATATAATAATAATTATCTTCATTTGGACATTGTAAACACCAGTAATCATTTTAACAACAATTTGATTTCGTATTTTATATTTAGAATATTATAGCTATACTTCGTTCCTGTTATGTAACTCCCTTGAAATTCATATTGTGTATTCAGAATATTCATGTTATTCAAAGCCAAAACCCAAGCAAGCGAGAACCAGTCTTCGAGAATCTAATTACCAAATTGAGTTTCTAAACCGTGCCTCATATGTACCGCAGATTAAGCCGAAAGTAAATTGCTTGTTCCGGGCCTAAGCAGACATGAGACTACTTCACGCATCGATCTCTTCTATATTTGTTGTTTTCTTTTTGATGAGTGAGAATTTGTTTTAAACGATTTACAGACATACTGGAAATAAATATCAATTTAACTCCGGTTATGAAATCCCAGAAATCGAGTGTTGGGGTGCGTTTCCACCAGAGATGTGCGGGGATGCGTAGCGAGGGATGTGATTGTTAAGAACCAATGGAATCGGCTTCATTTACCTAGCCGCGTTCAGCGTAAGCAGACTATTGGTTCTTAACAAACACATCCCTTGCTACGCATCCTCACACATCTCTGGTGGAAACGCAGCCTTAGTCGTATCTCTTTTCAGTCCAGCCTTTATTACCCCGCAACTGATTCAGCGACAGACGCGCAAAGTTGTCGATCGCCGATATAAAAAAAATCTTTTTCCAAAAAACAACCGACTTCTATAACAAAACACTACGTACGTTAAGTAAGTAACTAAGTTCAAACTAACTTTAGATTCGGAAATCGGTAGCCTTGGTATTGTCATTCCGATACCGACTTCCGAAACTGTTTTGTACGTTGTATAGGTTTGGTTTGGAAGTTTTATTTTAGAGTTTCTTTACACATATCTCTTTTTATTAAACACAGGGGATTATGGATACCCATCCCCTCTTGGGGAGGCCGATGTCCGGCAGTGGACGTCTTTCGGTTGATATGATGATGATGATTAAACACAGCTTGCCTTAAAAAGTCAATGTGAGAACATAACTATAACATACACAAATATTCTACAATCCCATTAATATTAACATAGGAGTCGAATAGATAACCTCCTTTTTTAACCGACTTCAAAAAGGAGGAAGATTTTTTTTTAAATTTTTTTCGGGCATTACTCCGTCATATATGGACGGACTTGCAAAATATTTTTTTGCAAGAAGTTGGTTCCGAAATGGTCCCATGTAAATTTTGTTAAGATCGCATGAAGTACTTTGGAGATAGAATGTTAAATTGATATGGACTGGTTGGAATTTTTGGGGGTAGCATTAAAAATAAAAACTTCTTGGCAAAATATACAGCCGCCTTCCAAGAGAAACTACTACAAGTCAATGTCAAAAAACGAAGAAACCACACCAGAAACGCCAAATTCCAAAATTAAAGTTATTTTGTACTGGTTTTTCTTTGGAAGTCGGTTGTATTTTTCATAAAAAGTTTTTTGTTTAGTCGGTAAAAAGTAGCAAGTTTGCCAAGACCCTGTATCAAGTTAACAAAGTTAACAGGTCAAGGCTAAGGGATGTTTATGGGGTGGCATTGTTTGCCTTCACGCTTAAGCTCTTTTTAAATGAACTGGAAACTTTTCTATAATGGTTTACACGACGGTATGGGGACGGCTTCATGGCTTTGTAAATCTTTTGTCGTACTGACATTCTGAAACTTGTTGTGGTAAGTTTGTTATGTAGTTATTTACAAGTACTCGGGCATTAGAGATTGGAAAATGCAAAGTGTTGATCAGTGCATTGACAAACTAAAAATATACTTAAGTTATATTTGCTGTGGGTGCAGAAAATCTCAAACAGCGCAAATACAACAACCTTACTTGGAATTATGTATTTGAGCCGTTTTGGGTTGAAACACTAGGGCCATGGGGTCCGACTGCTCAACGAGTTTTTCGTGAACTCAGCAAACGGTTAGTCGACTCTTCTCGTGACCAGAGGGCTGGCCTTTAGCCAACGAATCAGCATTGCCATTCAACGTGGCAATGCGGCCAGTGTTCTGGGCACTACTCCGCTTGTATATTTTCTACTAACTTGTATATAGTATCTATAAGTTTTTATGTATTTGTAAATATGTATGTAACAAAAAAATAGTTCTCAATTTTATAAACAGTTATAAAATAGTAATTCAGTCATTGTAATTATTCAATTTATCATTGTTTATAGATATTGATTATTAGTGGTGCTCTTCGGTTTAACTCGCCGATTAATGAATTAAACTTAGCTTGTAACCTTCCTCATAAATTAAGCTATCAAATTCATCGTTGTTTTCAATTTCGAGTGGAAGTCTAGTGCGTTCAAACAAAAAAAAAAGCCAAGTGCGAGTCAGTCTCACACACGAAGGGATCCGTACCATGAACCGAAATAAAAACACATTTATTTGATAGGAGCCTCTTTACTTTTAAATTCAAATATTTTTTGTTATTTGTTGGTATAGTGGCAATACAAATATACACTGAAAATTTCAACTATTTACCTATTACGGTTCCTGAGATACAGCTTGCTAACAGACAGACGGACGGACAGCGGTGGCTTAGTAATAGGGTTTTGTTGGTTACCCTTTCGGTACGGAACCCTAAAAAACACGCTCAAAGGCTGAAAACGCTCAGTGACCGACAAAAAAACAGCTCATGACACGTTGTGGGGATGCCTTTTTCGCGATGTGGCAATCACATATCAATCACAATCAGACCAGTTAGGGCTCACGCGATATGGCATTTCTTTTCCACAACGCGTTTTGACCGTTTTCTTATGAGCCACAATGCGAAATTCGCTTTGTGCAAACAATTAGCAACTAGCTTCATTTTCTCCTTGTGAATTCAAAAGTGCCTGTAAATGATTTCATTCAAATATACGCTTTGAACTTGACAAAGCTGTAAATGTAATTTTTGGAAATAAAATAGATTCAATGCTGTTCCGATGGTTAAACCTACATTCATTCCACGAATATCAAAAGCTTGTATTGACATACAAATCTTTCTCTGAGAATCTGTAAAACTGACGAAACTGACTGACTGAAGGGGCATTCGTTATATTGAATATCGATAAAAAATAAAGGGAAATGTCAGAAGATGAATACAATATTTTAAATAATTTGATCGAATGTTTAGTGCTTGCAACACCAACAAGAAAACTTAAATATGAATTAAGCTAATAGATGATTTGTTTAAATCCGTCCGGAATCCATGCGGACAGCATGTGGTGGACTGGAATGACGAAATTTTTTGAGTAAAAATTAGAAGAAGAGAGTCTAGGAAGGCCAAAGAAACGTTTGATGTATTGTGTGAAAGGTGATGCAGCAAGAGAGGAGGTGCCTTTTGCGGTGACGGCAAGTAGCACTATGCACGCACTATGGCATACTGCACGGCAGTGACTAGAGATGCCATCCAAACTAAAATTAAAAGTGAGTGTTTGTTACGTTTTGCAGGCCTAAATGGCTGATCTGATTTTGATATAGGGTTGGTGGTTATAGGCTACTTCTTTTGCGAAAATAAAACTACACGCGACCGAAGCTGCGAGCAAAAGCGAATTAGTAATAATATTCATGGCCACGCACTTGCTCGGGGCACAAGTTTCGCTTGTCACTGCCATAGTCAGAATTGCCACGAGCCGTTTATGAGTGAAAGGTGGCATATATTCATAAAACTCCTCCGTTACTGGTGACTGAGTGATTGAGTGACTGATATACAACGCACAGCCGTAACAACTTGTGGTATAAAGCTGAAATTGGCATGTGGGTTCCTTGGGCATAGTACTAAGAGATTTCCCGAAATTTCTACGAAAACGGGGAAAAAACAGGATATGCGCTTACGAAGTCGTAGGCTAAAAAAAGAAAGAAAGAAAGAGTAAGATTTATTTAGCACTTACATGAAACAAGCACGGTACATAGAAATAAAAAAAAATGCCAGTGGGCTGTGCTATAAGAGCGCAAATCACAAATCGTTGATGTGACTCGAAAGGCTTCAAAACTTAGGTGAGTCTGGGTAGTGGGTAGGACAAACATGTCACGTTCCGAACAAGCTGGGGCGCGTAAAACACATGACAGGTGACCTGAAACAGCGACATGCGAAAGATCATTTAGGACATGACGATACTATAGAGGTATGCGGTACAGAGAGTAAAGTCCCGCATAGCTCCACTGAAAATGGGAGGATCCTCCCACCTGACGGTTGTTGTGTCTGTTGGGCAACTGCCCGATAGTTGATACACGGACTGTTCAAATCGCTTCTTAGTTTTTCATGTGGCCGCTACAGTACGACTTCGGATGTCTTCCTTAAGAATTGGAAATAAGAAGCTCAAAATCGTGACCGTTGGAAGGAATGGAGCGAGCGAGATGTTTGCCCAGCAGTGGGAGTGGCCTAGTAAAGTGCATCATGATAAACTTATTAGCTACACGCCGCGACCGGCGTCTCTTAGTTATAAAATGGGAAATTTCGCTATACTTTGTCGCAATTAATACATGAAACCAAATAGTTTCAGCGGAGAACACTAAAATTAATTTATTATTACAATGTTTAGAACTTGCAAATATCTCGTTTTACGTTGTACCATTCATCTCCAAGTTCTTACCTCTTTATTGCAATTAACCTTCAACATGATTCTGAAACACAATTGAGTTAGCTAAGCGAATCATTTGCATGCTTTGTAGTTGCTTTAGTGCCTAATTAGACTGTCTGTCCCGTAGCTCCACCCACGATAAGAGTGCTATAGAACTCTGAGATTAATGAAGCATAGATTCGGATCACGTCTAATTTCAATCTTTCTATCTCGCTGTGATTTGTATACAATGAAGTAGACTAACCTTAGCGAGTTACTCTTTGTCCAAATTTCTCTTCAAAGCGCCTCATCCGTCGGCGAGGCGCTTTGGTATTCCAAAAGGGTAGCTCAAGCAAATAAATGTCGCACAAAAAGTTAGCTAAAATACGACCTGAAAAATACATTTGTGAGACTGAAGACTGCATTTAGCATGAAAATGATGAGGTTGCTGCTTGAACTGTAATTTTATAAAATTTACGTCGGAATTTTTATGAAGAATAATAAAAATGCTATGAGATGAGACTATTTGTTGGTGGGAGAGTCGTAAAGAATTTCTCACGTTCTTTTCTTAAACAGTTTTTTTAGGGTTCCGTAAGTAAAGGTTTGCTAAAAGCAAACGGTACTTATAGTCAAAACAACTGTCGGTGGACCCAGGGCGAATATAGAGGTTTAGACCCTCACGAGGGTTACTTATTTTTGTAAATAGGGTCACCGTCAAAACCTTTAACCGCAAAAAGGCTCCCATAGCAGCCTATCGGGCCAATCGTTTTGTACGGACGCCAGCACATCAAGCTATCCGAAACTGTCAAATTTTCGCAATCAACCTTGAACCTAATACTTTACCGATAAAGTTGAAAATCTATTACAGAAATTTGACAGATTGTTGTAGCTTGATGTGCTGGCGTCTGTACATAAAAACAATTTGACAAGTATTTTTCCACGCCCATCAATGTCATGATTGTGATAGCTACATCTAAGATACAATTCTTATCTAAATACATACAGTATCGTCACTATCTGCGGCTCTTATTTTTTTTTAACAAATAGATTTTCTGATCTGATTATTATTGTAACTCGCTTTTCCTTGTTTTTTAGGTACGCTCGGAGAATATTTGTAAGTACCAAACTAACTTGAATGAAACATTTCAGTATCCGATATTATAATAGAACTGTTTTTCAACCTTTTCAACCTTCTTTATTTACTTTTGAATAGGTCTTCTAATTGATATGACTTTGCTTTGCGCGCTGTAAAATAAATGGATTTTCATGAATTTTTTGTCTTCACTCAAGCCTATTTTTGGGTTCCTGTCCAGTCCAAAAATAGCCAAAAGAATCTTTTTAAAAATGCGCCTATTTATTTGTTTCAGTTAACTTTTCTGAAATAACAAAATGTGTGTTTTAGATTATTAAGTAAAACAAATTACACATGAAGGTTAAATATTTGTATAACATAATAATAAGGGATACCTGTATACGTTAAACAATGACAGGAATAAAGGGTTCGTGAGGACACAGTGGGATGAGATTCCGTCCTTCAATCGATCCTTGTCGGAAGATATTTGAACATCGCATAATATGGTAGGGGCAAAAATGCTGCCGAGTATTTTCCCTGAAAAATAAAGAAAATTGTTGAATCGAGTCTTAAACCTCGCGTTAAAAGTGAGAAATGATTGGTGGCACATATTTAGTTAATACAAATGTAGGATAGCCTGTGATCAAAACCTATTTCGTTGTGCCATAGATTTAGTAAATGTAGATCTCAAACCATGCAAATTGTTGAGTGTTTGAGATTTATATCGCCAAGACGAGACAACGGAAGCGCAGGGCACTACCTAGCTTTTCTCAAAGCGTTTCGTCGTATTTTTGTACCCTTATAGAGTCGGTCGGGACAGTGCTAGAAACTATAAATTCTCAGGATATGGTGTCAATAGATACGTATAAAACATGTCAATTTTAAAAAGTACTTTATTGACATCATGGCTTGACCGTTTCGTAAGAGTGTCGTAGTCACTCCAATGGATTTATGAACAGAAAGTAATTCACTAACTAGGCGTTAATTTTGTTCCAATAAGACCTTGAGTAACGAAACGGCCGAACCACACATTGCAAGGTGTTAGGTTCCAGGGTTGCGGAATTTGTTCGAAAGAGTCACCGCGGCCCTGGAACGCAAAGGGCTTCAGAAGGAACACGGATGGGTTTTAGTCAGTAAGAGTCTGACACGCCCTTCCGCGCTAAATTTTTTACCATGCAAGCTATATGTACTCGTCTTGGCGTTACTTTACATGAAAATGTTTTTGGTGACATTTTTTAGAATATTTAATGAGATATCGTATAAAATCAACTTTCCATTAACCTATAGTTTTATTACAGAAAATCCCGTAAATATTTCTAAGTTTAACCTTAAACTTTCCACTTCAGTTCGGGTCAGAAATAACTTTCCCGAAATCACGATTATTGCTCGGGTCCAATGTCAACGAAGTTAGAATTTTTATGTTTGCTCTTTGAACTTTTGGGTCAGTTTTATTGGCAACGATGCTGAAAAGATTTATAGGTCAGACCTGAAATGGGTTTTCGAAGTTATTTTGGACATTTACTGACATTTGTTTTCAGAAAATATTTTTCTGTGCACACAAACATCACGCCTAGTTAGAAATTACTAGTCACAAGAAACTTATCCCTAAAACTTTGTGTTGTGTTACCACACACGTCAAAATCTTCCTGCCCTTGTTCTAAAGTTACTTGGAATCGGCTTAACACGTTTTCTTTTTCATTCCATCCTGTCAGCGTTTTTCTTTTTTTTTCTTTCATATAATTCCTCACGCAATCCATCCATCTTTTCTTTGACCTCCCAGTATTGTATTGTATCGTTGTGTTTACAACAAAAAATTTGGCCCTTTTTAATTGGTAGCGACAGCTTTAGATTAGTTACACGTTGGAAAAACTCGTCGGCAGTAACTATGCCGATCATAAAACATCGTACCTAATGTTTAACATGAAGTTATAAACGTTATCAGTAAAAGGTCGTACTACGCTCACTTCATCGAAGCACATGAGTAAATAATGGAATGGAGACTTAACTTGTAGGAACCAATTAATAAAGGTATCTGTAGGTCTTTGCTCCGATCAAAATGTTTAAGTCTAAGGCAGCATTTCCGTTGCGGGATTTGTTCGAAAGAGTCACCGCGGCCCTGGAACGCAAAGGGCTTTAGAAGAAACACGGATGGGCTTTAGTCAGTAAGAGTCTGAACGCCCAAGCAGTAATTTGATGATTTCACATCCTTTAAAAAAGAAAGGTGCATTTCTACCAGAGATGTGCGAGGATGCTTAGCGAGGGAAGTGTATGTTAAGAACCAATAGAATCGCTGCGCTGAGACAAGCTAGCTAAAAGAAGCGATTATATTGGTTCTTAACAAACACATCCCTCGCTACGCATCCTCGCACATTTCTGGTGGAAACGTAGCCCAAGGCCTCGACCGGCACAGGTGGCGAAGGCGAGCGCAAAATATCAAACGTAACCTGCGCCTGCGGTTGCAGGCGCAGGTTACGTTTGTTCGCTCGTGGGCGGTTGTCCACGAGCACCACACATTTTCTCTGAACCAGGGGGCCTAGTATGACGTCTTAAAATCATCATGATTCCGGTGTGAGAGAGAAACGGAGTTCTCAGAACGAAATCTTGATGGCATGGGCTCGTCATAGTAACCAGACCTGGCATTGGAGCACTGCTAAACTTAGGCATGCATAACTTAGCGAGATTGTATGAAGTTTGGTTTCTGTTGGCTTACTTTCATGTGCTGGTACACTTTAGGGGTCACAATACCGTGACAACTTTACTAGGTACATTGTTATCGTAATATTTTGTTTTGCCGCTTATCTCATAATATGATGTCCCGTTAGGTAATCAGATTACTGACGTCAATTTCCATCGAAATACAGACGAATTTTACGTCAGTTTGTGAAATATACTTTCTTCCCAAACGAGAAACATGCTGTCGTTTGGGAAAATAGTCCTACTATTTCTATTGTATTGACATTAATGTTAATACTGTACATCTTTTCTGTAAACATTCTTCACCCATTAATAAACTATTATATCGCATCCGACTAGTTCCTTTTAAAAAATGTTCAAATAAAAATCATAAAATAGGCATTTTCGAACCAGCCTATTTGTGGAAAACACGCCTAATAAATATTAATCTTCATATTTATTCAACCATTATAATAATCAATCGGTAATATTTGCCTGATTTTTGTGTAACACGGTAACACATTCATTTTCAATGTCGGTACGCTCAGCATTAATAATTCACAAATGTTTACATTACAAGCTTAAATCAATAACAATTAAAAAATTTAATTAGGCATTTGTTTGTTTTTGTTACCTTTGAAGTGAGAAATAGGTGGAGTTGATAAATAGCTGTTCTACGCGTTGCCTGGCTTCTGCGACATACTTATAGGGAATTCAATCCATCACTTCTAAGTGCTAGAGGACTAAAGGTCAAAGTTTGGAACTGAATGGATGATATTTAAAACACGCATTATTACCTTTATGATGCCTATTTTTAATACCAAATACTTTATTCCTGAAAAGTGTAGTAGGTATATAAAATAAGGTTCCCACTGTGATGTAAAGACACGAATAATTCAATATTTACTCAATTTGAATAATCCCCAGATATTTCAACGTCTCTACACCCTCGGAACATTAACGGTATCAAAATATTTGATCCGTCTTAACATTCATTCCCCAAGTAACGTCTGTATGTAGACAAATATCAATATTAATGATACGTTGGTTGGTATTGGTACTTGAGGTACAATTATTAAGCGAATGTTAATTCCGCTGGTGGAATTGTCGAGAATAAGGCATTTGTTTGCGGATAACTTAAGCTATGGTTATTTGTTAAATGATTAGTCATAGTCTACATTGTTTTTACCAATGTGTGCCAAATAAACAATTTTTATTTTTTTTAAGTTAACCTAAACTGGAGCTCGTGACTAAATAGCAGCAGCCGCATGTAATGATGGGCGAAGGATAAATACTCAACGGATACTCTTGTAATTATCCGAGATGGATAAATACTCGTTTTTACCCATATTTTAGGCTAAATATTCAAAATGGTGTATAAATATATTTTGAGCAAATTAAATGGTTGTTTTCCCAATTTGATCTTGGATGTTGATTTTGGGTCCATATTCGTAATAAGCCGCAACGGAAACCATGAAAGCGACACCTGTGACAAAAAGTTGACAATGCCGTCGCCATCTTGGAAGTTACCCCGAAAACCATGAAAATGACACCCACATTAAAGTTGTACGGTGGCGCCATCTTGGATTTAAATTTTCACTCAAGACTGTAAAACAGCCCGCCAGCTAGCTTTGTTATAACCAATGAACGTTAGTCTTCATTGAACCATGTTTTTTCTAGCCGCATGGGTCGATCTCCTGCCAGGGTTGCGGAATTTGTTCGAAAGAGTCACTGCGGCCCTGGAACGCAAAGGGACACGGATTTAGAAGGAACACGGATGGGTTTTAGTCAGTAAGAGTCTGACACGCCCTTCCGCTCCACCCAGAGCGGAAGAAGTCATTTGATGATTTCCCATACTTAAAAAAAAAAAAAATTGGGTCGATCTCTAAGGTTAAGCAAGGCTTTATGAGGTCGATTCGTGGGTGAGTACACATCCATATTAAGTTCAGCTCTCATTTGTAAATCTTTGACAGTCGTTACGGGTAGTCACCAATCTAGCCAAGAGGTAGTAACTTAATTGTGGATGTCACATGAGCAGCCGCTGAATATTATTAATGGAGGCAGACTTCAACATACATAGTTAAAAATGGCATGGCAGATTGATGAAATAAAAGCCAATGCGTTTACCCTGTTTTTCAAAGGGGCCAAACCGAGAAATCCTGTTGCTGACAATCAGCTATTTTGTCGATAAAAGATAAACAAGATAAAAGTAAATTTATTAGGTACTAAAACATCGGTATGGTCGCTTGCAGTACAAGTTGGTGCTTGCAATTATTATGTCTAATCTTAAATTGTGTTAACTCATGGAAATATGCAATCTTACTTCTACAATAAATGCGAAAGTTTGGATGGATGGATGTATGTTTTTATATCAAGTCGGAACGGCTGACCGTATCTGAATGAAATTTGGCACTGACATATTGAGTTACTACTAGCGTACAGCTAAATGAGTGGAATAAGGAGTGGAATTCCCTGCCTGAGTCTGTGTTTCCTGATAGCTACAACCTGGAAGTCTTTAGGTCAAGAGTGAATAGGTTACTTCTAGGCAAGCGTGTTCCATCTTCGACCACATCATCGCTTACCAACAGGTGAGAAAGGGTTCAAACGAGTGCCAATTAAAAGTAAAAAAAAAGATAGATTATTTCTGGCTACTATTTTTGTCCCAAAAGTATGTTCGCTTGAGATCATGAGCTGCAGACATCGAGTCTATTTTTATTCTGCAGAAAAGAGCTATAAGAGCCTTATACAATCTCCGCCGGCGTGATTCTCTAAGGGAACTGTTTAAGGATAGTTATTAGTAGACGAGGCGACAGACATAATTATGTTACTAGAAATAGGGATCAACTCGTTCAACCAAGTTTCAGACTGACTAAAGTACCCTCATCTTTTATGGGATACTGTTTAAAATGTGATACCTCCCAATTTATTGGAACTGAATAAAACGAAATTTAAATCTTGTGTTAAACATACACTATGCAAGAAAGCATATTATAAGTTGGGGGATTATATTGAGGATAAAAATGCTTGGCTCAATGCTGGTCCTGCTCCACAGCTACTAGGGCGCACAAACAAATTGTTTAGCATTTACAGACATAGTGGGACCCGCTGAAGATTTTAAGAACATTATATTTTTATTGTATAGACTCAATTTATTTAGCATTGTATAATTTTATGTATTAACGGCACATGTGTGAGTACTGTGTACCTAAAACTACTTTTTTTTTCTTTGACTTGAATGTGCCCTGGCGGTTGGAAGTGTCATGCTCACTCAATAGTCTAGCTGATGGTGGCGCATGTGTTGGATCATTTGGCTCCCTTCAATATGGTTGAGCCGAATGGTGCTGACATGAGCGTCATGTTTGTGAACGGACGCTGTCAGTTGAGACTGGTCATCTCTCAGCTGCCGTGGATTATTTTAATGATTTGTTATTTGAATCGTTGTTTTTCCTACTCCAGACGTTTTTATCGTGCACTGTTTTCTATATCGTTCTCACATACATATATGTATGTTTAATTTTAAAACATTGTAAAACAAAAATTATTAAAAAGAGTGTCCGTGGAGTTTCTTGCACGTTTTTCTCCATAGAAATCTACGCTTTTATTATTATTATTTTGGTTTTCTTTTATTTTTTTTCTCAGGTAAGTACCTGGTATTTGCTAGAATCTCACGGGTGTGAACCAAGGTGAAAATCCTAGTTATTATTATTATTCTATGGCAAATTACTCCGCACTGCGGTAAAATTGTTATCCAAATCAAGTTGTAAAAAATTTCTAACTATTCGGCAAGTATTTAATATGGCAGCTTTTTGCAAAGTTAGGTATGTATATTTAGATAGGTTGAGTGCAATAAAACTGTTGAATATGCGTTTTGGAATAACACCTGTTGTTGATACTACTATTGGGACTATTGTGACTCTATTCATTTTCCAAACTCTGGTAATTTCCTCTTGTAACTCTGTGTACTTCCTAATTTTTTCTGTGATGGTTTTTTGTATATTATGAGTGTTTGGGACTGCTATATCTATGTATTATGTACGTGTGTTTGTTTTCTTTATCAACAAGTGTAATATCTGGTCTGTTGTTATATATTGTGTGATCTGTAATTATGGTGCGATCATAGTAGGTATACTTTATAAATTGATTTTCTAAAACCGCTCTTGGTGAATATTTGTAATACAATGTATATGACTCTTGCATGAGTTTAAGTTTAATTGCGAGTTTTTGGTGGATGATGTTAACTAGTTGATTATGTCGGTGAGTGTAGTCGTTTTGAGTCAGTGTCATACAAGCTCCTGTGATGTTATTATTATTATTTTATTTCCGACATTGTCCATGAATCATTTAAAAAATAAAAGTCCATAAAACGAATCACATTACAACAATCAACAATAAATTAAATTTAACACACACATTTCACATTATAATTACATAAACAAATGTCTACACACATTTCACATTATAATTACATAAACAAATGTCTACACACAATACAAAAAATAAAATTATGTCACAAAATTAAAGGAGAGGCGCTAACATGAAGCTGCATTCACCTCTTTATCAGGCACAGGTCCCACCGCTCGGACCACACACTCAGGAGACTGTTCGAGCTGCTCCGTAGGCGACTTAATAGTGAAGCGCTCCGCTGCCGTTCCGCTTTGGAACGTGCAAATAGCTTCATCTCTTTTGACTGACCAACCTTGACAATTCAAAAGTGCCTGTAAATGGTTTAATTGAAATAAATAATTTGAGTTTGAGTTTATCATTTGCGACATTCACGCGGGCGAAGCCGGAAGCAGATGCTAGCTACCTATATTTTGGTAGCAGTTGGGAGTGTGATTTGGATATACCACGCTAAAGATTTGCAACAGGCGCGAAATGGTAGAATAGGTGACGGCGGTACATAGTTACGAAATCTCACACTAACGTTCCTAAGTGATGATCTCTGTGGAGAAAAACGAGCAAGAATTTCTCACACTCTTTTAAATCTTTATTCATTTTTTGCAATATAATTGTTAAATAGTTCATGTTGAAATTATTATGAAATGCTAAACAAAGTTTGTGCGTCTAAAACCACTAGGACTTGTAGGATCAGCAATGAGCCAAGCATTTTTATCATCAATGTACTCTCTAAGTTTATTGCCTGCGTCGTGTGCGTTTTATACAAGATTTAATTTTCGTCTCATTCATCATCATCATATCAGCCGAAAGACTCCCACTGCTGGACATAGGCCCCCAAGTGTCGCCACAATAACCTGTGCGTTTCGCATCTATCGGCTACCCGCGACCCTCACCAGGTCATCGGTCCACTTTGTGGAAGGCCTTCCATCGCTAGGTCTTCTGGTTCGCGGTCGCCACTCCAAAACTTTCAGTTCCAATAAATTTTAATTATAAGATTAAAAATATTATGCCATGAAGGATTAGGTTACTCCAGCCAGTCTGAAACCTCGTAGAATTAATTTCTAGAACATAACTGTCAAGATGGATAGAGTATATCGGCAAACTGAGGTAACCTTGACGATACGACGATAAGAAATGTATAATATCTTAAAAGACCAACAGTAGTCAAAGAGGAAATGCATGTTGACTCTGTGAGTCGCCTAACACTGACGGGGTTCAGTTAATACTAATGTCGACGACCCGGATGTCATTTTTAAATACATTTCTTCCTTTCTTCTCATATTTCATGTACAAAAAAATATCTGATTTGATTTATATTGTTTAGTAATCAGGATGCCTAATGAAACATATCTGCAAACATTTTATTTTCATATCACATCTAAAAGCGGAGAAAAAAAAAGGAGCTCGTGGCTAACTAATAACAGCCGCACGGGTCGATCTTCAAGGTTAAGCAACGCTTGCCGAGGTTGGTCTATGGATGGGGTAACCAGCTTAACATACCGAGACTCCTCCGTGCCTCGGAAAGCACGTTAAGCCGTTGGTCCCCGCTGTCATTTGTAGATCTTTGGCAGTCGTTACGGATAGTCAGAAGCCAGATAATCTGACTCCAGTCTTGCCAAAGAGTACCGTGTTACCCAGTTAATGGGTTGTGAAGGTCTGGTAGGCAGCCGCTACACGTAAAATACTGGTATTCAGCTGAATCCGGTTTGACTGGAAGCCGACCCCAATATAGTTGGGAAAAGGCTAGGCCGATGATGATCTAAAAGCGGAGAAAATCACATTTTTATTTGGTTTTTAATTCAAGTTCTGGTCTAACACGGCGGGCATTAAAAAAAAAATTGATACGATTTAAACATATGAGTTTGTTAAGGACGGCACGCTTTTTACAGTAATTTATATTTTTATAAAATCAAGCACCTTAATCTTGATGTCTCTGACAGATTGACAAAGGGTGGGGTACTTACCTCCTCTATAGCACGTCTCTCGAGTGCGGATATTGTTGCTGTATCTCTGCGATTGAGAATCCAAACTGCAAACTTGTGAGCCATATGCATTTAATAGGACTCCTTCTCGTTGAGCTCTATGGACTCGGGATCATCATTCTGTCAGATGTTACGGGTAACCGCGTCATAGCTTTGGGGATCAATACACCCGTATATGCCAGCCCTGTCAATGTGAAGGTCAGGCACAACAGCCATCCGGTCAGGCAGGCATGGCACCTCTATATAAAAGGGATAGTGTGGAGGTTCCGTATAAGAAGACTGATCGGAAGCAGATAGTGTAGTCTTCCCCTTTCTTTGCATTTGTGTTTATCTGCACATGTGATGCAAAGTTGCTTGTAGAGTTACTCTGACCCCCCCGATTCATTGTGGGGCAGGGTAATCTGTGGGTTAGTGACCCCGAGTATACATGTGCCGTTATTCTGTCCAATTCCTCCTCAGTGGCATCTGTCTTCTCTTTTATTATAACATCTAGGAGGTCCGTCATACTTTTGTCTCCTTTGACTCAGGATCTGAGTTGTAGGGCCTGAAGCAACGATTGATTAAAGCTAAAAAAAAAGGCACCGCACCGCACCGTCTACAAGAGCTCTTCATTAACTGCCTAGCCTTTTCCCAACTATATTGGAGTCGGCTTCCAGTCAAACCGGATTCAGCTGAATACCAGTATTTTACGTGGAGCGGCTGCCTACCAGACCTCCACAACCCATTAACTGGGTAACACGGTACTCCTTGGCAAGACTGGTGACTACACGAGCTTCTTCTGCCAGCGAGTATACTGTAAAGTATGCAACACCATGCGATCCTTCACAGGTAACACAGGTATATGATACATTTGAACAGACTCTAATACAGGTCTAAATTAAAGAAACAAATTTAAAGAAATTCAATGTAAACTTTATGCCAACGTTTGTTTTTTAAATTAAATAAAATATCTATATAAGTATATAAAAATGAATCCCTATTTCCCTTGGTCACAGCATCACGCGTGAACGGCTGGACCAATTTCGCTAATTCTTTTTTAATGTTGGTTGCCATTGTCAGGAGAAGGTTGTTTTATGAAAGAAAATTTGAAAAAAAACAAAATAACAACAATGCTTTTTTATATTTTTCTAACTATGGATAGATATTTTTCCTTTTTATGGTGTTTATTTTACAAAAATGAAAATAATATTTTGCAAAAACCGTGTACCTGATTGATTGCTAATGCCAGAAAAATCTGCATGGTGATAAAAAAATAACGTTGTTAACTAAAAAATATATCTAGTTTACATTTTTCCCGACATATTCTTTGCTACCCTGTTTGTGACGCTGGAGGCATACAGGGCACAATTTCGTATGAAACATGAAATGGGCGGCATATTTCGTCGGCGGTGCCGTCAGAATTCAACTACATCAATATCCTGGGGCCGGAACTACCTGTACCGTAACATGGGTTCAGTGGTAAGCTAAACGTGGGTGACTTATGTCGGTATAGACAGACTAACTATGGTGCCATTTTTTCACCATGGAATGAATAGCGGGCCTGCTTTTCACATCACCATGCAACGTTTCTCCAGTTATCGATCAGGTATCAAATTTATCAGGTATCAAGTTCAGGTTTTTTCTACCTTTTCGGTAGGTACAGACGCCAGCACAACAAGCTACATAAATCTGTCAAATTTCTTTCATAGATTTTCTACTTTATCACTGAAGCATTTGGTTCAAGGTTGATTAGGAAAATTTTACAGTTTCGGGTAGCTTCATGTGCATCGTCAAAATATGGCGAAAAGTTTTTTTTTAAATCTTTTAAAGGAGTTGATTTTTGATACTATCGTCAAGCATGTTTAGTTGTAAGTTTTTATTTGAATGCATTTCAGTTCTTGATAAAATACTACAAGTAAAACCGGCAAAGTGTTTATGTGTTTCTTCTTTTCTTCTTATATTTCGTTCGTAGTTCCGTAGTTACCCGTCTCCTAAACCATGCCAGAAAAAAAGAAAAAAGTACTTAACTTGGTTTTAAGTCGTTTTCTATGAAATTATTAGTTTCTTTTTTTTTATAAAATGACACTGCGTAAGCACGTCTCCAAAAACGATAAAAAAATCTTCGCCACTTTACATGTAGTGGGGCCACCCTAAAATAAATGTATTTCAAGATTTTCTTTTACCACATTGTCGGCGTGATTAATACGTATCAAATTTCCCAACCATACCAAATTTCCACTTTCTAGCTGAGCGTCTCTCAGCTAAACCGCGGACGGACATGGCGAAACTATAAGGGTTCCTTGTTGACAACGGAAACCTTAAAATTACCAGAAATTAGACCAGAGCGTACCAACAATACCCGCACTGATATAGTCAATCACTCAACTACGGTCCGGTACCTTGATTAATTGGCATAGTGAATTTACACACGATGAATTTATTACGTAAAGTTTCAAGCACGTGCAGTCCAGATAATTAAATTTCGTTCCAAATTCGAAGCGGGCTGAATATCCGGACAACTAGTTTTACTCCCAAACCAATTTGGGCACGCAAAATAGATTCGGGCATGCACATTTGTAGCGCTATTTGTACGTACGAATAAAACCAAAAATGCAACGTCAGATTTCTGCCAATTTCAATACAGAAACTAGCGATTTGCATAAATAGTAGATCTATTTATGCAAATCGCTACAAAATCCTTAATTAGAATTTAATTAGAAATAAGGGAATAAATATTATGACCACCAGAAAATACTTCGATACCCTAAGCTCTTTTACCAATAATGTTAACACCAAAAAAATTAAGCCTAAAAAAATAATAGTTCTAACCAAATATAGTAAATGATCACCAAATTTTTGCGAGCATAGGTTACCCGGAACTCAACTGTTTAGATTAGGTTAATTTCTTCTTTAAACAAAATGTGTAGGTTAGGTTAGGTTAAAACTGTGACCTCCTACGCACAGGCCGAGCGAGCGAAGCGAGCGGTGCCGCGGCAGAGGCCGGCGAGTGTCAGAAACGACTTGCATTAATAGAAAAAAGAGATTGTTTTTAGTAGGTTTGGTTATAATTTCACATTAAACTGCGGTTTTAATTTTGGTGATCATTTACTATTTTTGGGTCAACTATGATTTGTTTGGAGTCATTTGCTTTAATAGGATAGCAAGATGTACAAACTTTGGTTATAGTTTTAAATTAAAATGTGGTTTTATATTTTACTAAATCAGGTAGGTAATCAGTTAAACATAAGCCGTAAATTTATGTTGACGACCAACCTAACAAGAGTTTAGGTCCAGCTTGCACCTCGAAAATGATAAACATAACGATGTGGTAAAGTCGTTTAATGCTAAATGTATTCAACAATTTATGTAATTTAATAAAAAAAGAGGGGGATCTCATTCAAACGTACCTACAATTCTCTTGAAGCTGACCTGCAGGAGCTTTAAAGAGGTAAGTATATTTTTTTTCCGATTTTAAAATATAACTTAAATTAGGGTTTCGGAGAGACACACATACACCCTGTCCACCAAACTGTACACACAATGTGGAAGTTGATTGTTGTCAACTTCTGAAACAATAAAACGTAGGTACCAATACAAAAATAAATTGCGACAGGCAAAAGGGATTATTAGATCAGTTGCGATGGAACATTTTACAAAGGAAAGAGCACAAGAAATTAAAAAGAAAATGTTGCATTGTGATTAATTACCAAGTGCAAACAAAAATGTTTTCTTTCTTGCTTGCTTGTCACATTTAAGGAGTATTAAAATATCTGAGTATAAAAAGTCGTAAGCCTCCCTAGATCCGTCCAGACATTATTATTATTAAAAAAGATTATTTTATTTACCTTAAAATCTTACTTTGTCACCTGGCCTGGCCGTGGTTGAAATTTGCAAGATGATTTGCCGTTTGAGTGGCAAAAAATGAGACGTGAGAGTCCTTTGCTCGACATCAGCGACAAAACAGTTACTCTAAAGAAAATGTGTAAAAATAGTCACCCGCAGCTTGAAATACACTAGTAAATACCGAGCTCTGATTAAGGGTGCTATTCCACCAAGAATGAGCGGGGTACCTAGGCGGTCCAAGAAGAAAAAAAAACAATCAATTGACTTCACTGACTTCATTTTCCAACACTGGCTTGGCGCAGCGATTGCGGAAAACGGCTTACGGAGCTAGTAATTTGTTCGAACAAAAAGTAAGAGATGTCTGAGGCGTATGTGAGCGAAGAATGAGTGCGAGGGACGCAAACTACGTACTCCACTCAGATCACACCCTACACAGCTTCGCGGCACGTTTTCGCAGCGCTAAACTCACATTTTCATAGAGTATTTGCATGCCCTCGCGTCGGCGAAATACCCAAAGCTAAAGCAAGCCACTTTGTATGCTACAGAAAAATATGAGGAACAAACAGAATGGAGCAGTTTACTCTGATCGCTCCATTACGTTTGGTTACACAATCAAGTCTGTACCTATCCGGATAAAGAGGAATCCCCCGATTCAAATTTAGATAAGCACAAAACTCCGCTGATAGCCCCTAATCCTGCAATCAAACTCGACTTTGTGTTCCCAGAAAAGGATTAGCGTTATTTTTCTGACAACCTTAGAATTTTTTGTTCAGGCAAATTATCGCAATGCGGCATCAAACATTTCCATAGATGGTTTAGTGAGCCGAGTATACGAGCCATTTTTATTTTTGAAATAGGAACAGAATAATCTGATTCCGATTCTGACTTCGCAGTAAATTGTTGTGTCAATAAAATTTTTGCCGATTCCAATATTTCATAGCCAGATCAAAGAATTAGGAATTTTAAATAGTAGTCGGCCATTTCGTGAACTGGAAGAAAAAAAACATCAAAACCACATCCAGATTGACCAGGTCATTGAAATTAATGTTTGACGAAAATCCTCCACGAGAAATAGAAAGAGAATTCAATGTTAAGAAAGTTTTTACACTTTCTTAATTATAACTATTTCACTAATATAACTTGCCAACGAGTAACATAATTAATTAATCAAACTCATGTATGTTTCTTTCACGAAATGATAAAACATTGTAAACTAAACCAATTTTCATATAAATGACTACCGTCCTATTCGTTAATTACGATTTGTTAGGAAAGAACGCGAAATAATGCAAACATAATAACAAAGGCAAAGGAAGGATCGAGAGCAGTTAAATATTAAAAACTAAAAATAGATGGGATTCTGAAAACACTATCTTTTTCCCGCAACTTCGTTCCTGTGAAAAAGACAACACATTATTATAGGTTTCATGCACATTAAACTTCCGGAAATATTAATCTAAATGCCAGTGAATGCAGTGAATTTTGACACTGCATCACTGGTATTTAAATTAATTTTCATATTAATGACTACCGTCCTAATCGTAGAATTACGATTTGGTAGGAAAGAACGCGAAGTAATTC
The DNA here is from genome assembly GCA_905163435.1 of Mamestra brassicae. NCBI lineage: Eukaryota > Metazoa > Arthropoda > Insecta > Lepidoptera > Noctuidae > Mamestra > Mamestra brassicae. The sequence goes on from LR991009.1 coordinate 4,715,825, forward strand.
AAACATAATGGACTATTCCTAGGAAATATGACTCGGTAGTTCCAAAATAGAACGACGATTATGGATCGACACTTGTCTACACCGAAATATCCGGTGAGTTAGTGAAAATATTGATTGTGTTAATTTGTATAACAAAAGCAAAGGAAGGATCGAGCGCAATTTAATATTAAAAACTAAAAATAGATGGGATTCTGAAAACACTATCTTTTTCCTGCGACTTCGCTCCCGTGAAAAAGACAAGCACATTATTATGGGTATCATGCACATTAAACTTCCGGAAGCTATATTAATCTAAATGCCAGTGAATGCAGTGTCAAAATCCAATGAGTGCATAAGAAGATATGCGCGCACATACAGACATACACAAGTCAAGAATTTGGTGATGGTACTCCAAAAAAACTTGAGCTGATTAAAGCTGCGACTAAAAAACGTTTTGGAATATTGTTCATTCCGAAATCCATCTTTTTAGTAGTTTTATAAATCAAAATACCCACGAACCGACTGCCTTCGTTATTTTATTGACGTCGGGTGCTGGGTTGTTTTTAAGTAAAATTAATGTTGAATTATGTGAAGTGTGGAAAGATGGATGAAATGTTACACACGTTGAAACAAATTCGCCTGGTCTGGGGTCTGTTACATTACATTTTGCACTGCATGGACGCACATTTTTGATACATTTCATGTTACCTTTCGCCAATTTGTAGCCGTCTTAAATATTCTTTACTGTATGTTAGCTCAGTGCTCAGCATCGGTAAAACTACTTACTGACACAAACATTGGGTTTTACATGTACTGGTAACAGGACATGCGGCGCAAGATAAAAGGTGGGCAACGGTATGCGGAGAGACGCCGCATGAGCACTGAAGATCGGTACTGGTCTAGGCTGTGGCCGGCCTGAGTGCGAAGTCTGTTTAAAGTCTTCCAGTTCAGCCACGACAACATGGGCCCAGTATGTAACTCGGGCTGGTTTCCACAACTCCACGACTAAGGGCGTATTTTGCGTGCAGAATAACATGGGTCCAGACATAAATAAGGCTTTCAGGATCTCCGGCATGTCATGAAATAAGTATTACGCAAAGGGGTTCTTTATTTATGTTGAGTATATTCGTTGTCTTTTTATTGAGCGGTACAAATAACAAAACAAACATTTAACTTTATTACCAACCAATATGTTTCTTCTGCGTTCAAAACATTGTGATATTAGTAAGTTCTATATGAGTTTTATGAGTAAGTGAAGTAAAGCAATATTCATGAATAATGAATATTGCGTTACTTCACTTACTCGTAACATGATTATCATAACACGTCTGGTTCAATGTTTTCCACCAGGATTTCAGAGAGTTTTATTGGGATACTCATAATATTTTTATATTCGTGTAAGATATTATTTGTTTTGAGTGTGTGTTTTTATTTCGCGGTTAGTACGGTATGCACGTTCGCAGTTATTATATTATTATGTAAGCCACGTATGAGAAAGAACCAGGTTCATTACGATACATTCAAGGAAGGTTTCTTAAAATCAACTGAAAGAGATGAGTATCTGATGATTGTAAACATATGCATGTGTGTATTAAGTTGCTAAAGTAATGCTAAGAAGCACTGATATTATGGACAAACATGAAGCCAAGAGTTATAATTAGACAAACTGTAGCCGCGACATCGTTCGCGTGGTTGTCGAAGAAAAAATGTTAATAGCCTCGATTATGGGCTATCCAACACTAAAATAATTTTTCAGTTCGAACCTGTAGTTTGTGAGATTGGCGCGTTCAAAGAAAAAAAAACTCTTCAGCTTTACAATATTAATATAGATACCAAGATCGCCTATGAGGTACAAATTGGTCTTTTTTGGTTCTTGTCACGAGCCGATTGCTTGATTAAAATCCTTTTAGCCAATTTTGTTGGGGACGGCTTCCAATACGACGACTGAATACGTCTATATCCCTCGAAATTGTTTTGTTCTTGTAGTGTTCTGCATTTAGGTTTACTGGACACACTTGGCATGCAGGTAGATGTTATGACGTAGGCATCCGCTAAGAAAGGATTTTGATAAATTGTACCCCCAAGGGGATAAAATAGGGGATGAAAGTTTGTATGAAACTTTGTCAATTTTAAACCGATCGGGCTGAGACTTTGCATGCATATAGCTACTATGACGTAGGCATCCCCTAAGAAAGGATTTTGATACATTCCACCCCTAAGGGGATAAAATAGGAGATGAAAGTTTGTATAAATCTTCTTAGATTTTCGACTGATTGAACTGAAATTAAAGATTGGAGCTACTATGATGAGGACATCTTCATCATAGTAGCTCCAATAGGATTTTGATAAATTCAACCCCCATGGGGATAAAATAAGGGATGCTGGAGGATGTAAATGTATTAGTTTGAACTATCAGTACCTAATGGAACGAATAAATTAAGACGAACACAATAATTTTTAGTTCTAAATGTTGACAATAGATGGCGTTGTGCAATTACGTCATTTTTCTGAATCGCGGCGTTAAGATTTTCCGCGGATTAATGACCCTCTCCAGTTATTATTTAACTTTCGTCGTCAGGTAGGTTAGTTGTACACAGTTGGTTGGATGTTGTTAGTCGTTAAAATTGTATTGGTTGCTGTATAGTACATACTATACCTAAATATTTCTAGCGGATTATATTTGACGATTTTGGCTGTTCTTTTCTTATCGATCCACATAACCGATCCGGGCAGCGACCGGGCAATTTCCGGCCCCGGGTTGTATATCGATTATAGCCGTACCGTATGCGGTATGGCTTTTGATGAAATTTGGTATAGAAATAGATTAGACCTTGGAAAAGGACGTAAGCTACCTGTCGTCACGAGGAAATGGCTTAAAGGGGTTGCAAAAGGGGATTAAATTGTGTATAAGAGTCCGACATTTAAAGGTAAATCATGGACAATGTATTTAAGCACTTGATAAAAAATAAAAATGGCTGCCCAAAGTAACTATTTCACGCTGACGAAGTCGCGGGCAAAAGCTAGTTATAAATAAATAAATACTGGTAATTTACGAGTACCTGCAGCGACTGCCCATCTGACTGGCCCATTTTTTTTTTAAGGATTGGGAATCATCAAATGACTTCTTCCGCTCTGGGTGGAGCGGAAGGGCGTGTCAGACTCTTACTGACTAAAACCCATTCGTGTTCCTTCTAAAGCCCTTTGCGTTCCAGGGTCGCGGTGACTCTTTCGAACAAATTCCGCAAATCTGGCAGGCTCTGGCCCAAGCGGGCCCCGTCTTCTATGCTGACATCTCTTTGAGGCGCGCGTGAAACACAACGACAATCGTTTAAAATAAACAATTGCCGCACTGTAAGCACATTACATGCTATATAGAGCTGGTGCGTAGGAAATCTAAAAGGGCGAAAAGTAGCAACCTTTAGAATTGCTCTTTGAGCGCGCTCTAGCGGGAGTAAAATTGTTTTTGCTGCACCACCCCAGGAAGTTATGCAATATGTAATAATGGATTGACCCAAAGCTAAATAGACCTGTTTAATTAATTTACAGTCGGCTATGTTCCGTAAATTCTTAAAAACATATATTAATTTGCGCACTCTCGTACACAGTAATTCGATGTTTACGGAAATTTAGATTTGAGTCAATGGTGACACCTAGATATTTTAAATGGTCAGCTTTAGTTAAAGTGGGGCAGGAACATACAGTGTCAGCATACGTGCAATAATTATGTGCGTGAATGTTTAGATTAGTAAGCGGTATGTTAGTATTTCTCATTGTAAATAAAATGTAATTTGTTTTATCTGCATTTAATGTTTTGAGCATATTCAGACACCTCAGCTCTTGACTCAGCTGAAAATAATAGAGCGGTGTCGTCCGCATATGACATTATAACACCATTTTGGAGCGACAGGCTGCATAATTCATTTATATAGATTAAAAATAAAGTAGGACCCAAAATGCTACCTTGTGGAATACCAAATCCACTATTTTTAAATTCAGAGCTTGTATACTGACCTATTTTTACACATTGCTGGCGATCGCTGAGATAATCAGAAAATTGTAGAAAATGTTCTCCTCTTATCCCAAATGATTCAAGCTTGTGCAAAAGTAACGAAAAAGAAATAGTGTCGAAGGCCTTGGCAAGGTCTGGAAAGATCCCTATATATATATAATTCGTGGACAGCTTGGCTAGTTGATCTTTTGGCCCTAAAACCAAATTGACTATCTGATAGTAGTCTGTTATCTTCTAGATATTTTATCAATCTACTGTTAATTATTTTTTATAAATCTTTTGAGAGGCCTGTTAACACTGAAATGGGTCTGTAGTTATTCACACAAGTTTTGTCTCCAAATTTAAATACAGGTGTGACCACAGCCTTTTTAAGTAATTTTGGAAATATTCCTTTAGATAAGCATAGTTGGAAAATGTTGGTTAGTGGAGGGGCAAGTAGGTATTTAAATCTTTTAAGTATATTATTAGGTATGTAATCCCACCCAGTGGCACAAACATCCTTTAACCCGCTTATTATTCTAACTACTTCGCTAACATCGGTATCTAATAAAACAAAAGAATTTAGTGAAGAGAATGTCGTGGTCGGGTTTTGTTGGGAAATTATACTTGAGTTAAGTGATTTTTCAGCCAAGTTTTTACCAACGTCAACAAAAAAGTTGTTTGCTTTATTGATTGCTTCGGATGGGTTCATATCTGTTGATAATATATCAAGCGAAGGTTCGGGATTTTTCGATCTAAAGGTATAAGTTTTTACAAACTTCCACACAAGTTTCTATTATTCCCCGCCTTCTGTAATTCATTTTTATCATACTGATTTTTTAGTTTTTTCAAAGGATTATTACAGATGTTCCGATACCTTTTATAAGTTACAGAAAGTACTTCGTTATCAGGAGCGAGTCTCAATTTTAGGTGGAGTTTGTCTCTATGCCTTATACAACGAACGAGACCTGGTGTGATCCAAGGCTTAATACAACTAAACTTTGTAGGCATTGTCTTTGTGAACGTGTTTTCCTTATTGCAGATTGTAGCGAATTTATGAAATATTTTAAAGAACTATTTGCATTGCCTGAATTATAAACGGGGTCAAAATCAATACCGCGTAAATCATTTTCAAGATTTGTCATATTGACTTTAGTGTAGCTACGCATGCAGTTTTTTCTAGATGAACTTATTTGTAATGTTAATAAAACAGCTTAACGATCGGTAAGCGTAGAATTAGTAACCAATGTTTTGGATGGATTTTTTGATTTTCTGGTAGAAGTCCATGCAAATATTCAAATAATTATGTACATGGGTATTTATTTATTTATTTATTTATTTGGTTAACCAACAATTGTGTACACATAACATCACAAGTTACATTGTATATTCTTTAACAAGTGCAACAATTAATTAAAGGTTAACACCTCATGCATAATTTGTGGTTTTTCACATGGTATCTGTTTTCCCGGAAGCAATGTTAATGTTAATATCGCCTAAAAGTATTATGTTTTTAAAAGATGTTATATTTTTTTAGTTTGTGTCGAGTGAGTCTAAAAATCTGTCAATATTTTGAGAAGAAGGCCTATACATAGCCATGACTACCGTGTCGGGAATAATTTTAATTATTAAACAATTACTTTCTAGGGATACAGGTTCTAATTTTACTGTTCTGAAATTATTTTTGATGTAAACTACTAATCCATTGTTTTGGTTTATGTTTCTGTCAGTTCTGTAAGAGTAATAACCGTCAAGAGATGGTAAGTTTACTGTCTGTTTTGACAACTAACATTCTGTTAAGACAATAATATCACAGCTTATGTCAAGATCCTGTAATAGCACTTAAAAACCGTTTGTTTCGATTTATGCTGCGAATATTCTGTGTGAGCAGGGTTAACGTTTTGTCACCAGAAGGAAGAAGGTGTTTACAGTCCTCAACATTACAAACTTTAGACTCCGACACAGAAAAACTATCTAGATCGCAAATTAGCTGAATTGTCATGACAGTTACAAAAGAAGAGAAAATAAATACAAGCTACCTGTTTATCTGCTAAGTAAATAGAGTGTTAGGTGGCGCTCTTAGGCGCCTTCATAGTCGATTGAGTTGATGAAATTCATTTCTGCATGTTTGCGGGCTGGGCAACCTACATCACCAGTTGGATGGTCACATTTCCTCTTGAAGCGTTTGCACGCGCGCATTGAAGGGCAGAGGATTTGCTGCTGCATTCCTTGAAAGAGTGTCCACTCTCTCCACAGTGGTTGCAAGTAGGGCTACTTTCCCGGCAAAACTTGGCTGCGTGTCCAAACTGCTGGCAATTGAAACATCTGGTGACTATCGTGAAATCTCTCACAGTGCATGATGTCCAATTGATAAAAATTCGGCTTTGGTCAATGTCAATTTTTCTAATGCTAGCTGGTAGTTCCAATATGTAGTTACAAGTAGGAAGGTCTTTCTTACCCGATTTATGGCTTAATTTGATGCACTCAAGGAAGGACTGACGTGTTATATTCGGCAACTTGTCTGATAGGTTCTGCTCGTCAATACAGTCAAATACTTCCTTTTCAGTAAGGGCTACAGGGACACCAATGATAGCTGCCTAGTTAGCTAGGGCGGCGTTTAGAAGGTTTCTTCTATTGTAAGGCCCGATGTTTGAATTCTTGAGTTTATCAATATCGCCTTTATTTTCGGTGCTAATCAGAACGCAGTAATTCCGTTGTGTCTTAACGTATTCGCGAAAGTCGATTTTCTAGGTTCAACAAGAGACGCCCCTATTTCCGCTCTAACGAAATTTCTATTGAATTTTCTGAAGTTTTTAACGATCTTCTGGGCAAGCATCGCTATCGAAGCAAATTCAAATTCAAATTCAATTCAAATTCATTTATTTCAATCAATTTTAGATCATAACATTCACATTAAATTTCAATTAAAATAAATATACATAAAAACAATCGAATGAATTACTTAATAAAATTTAAAATACAATGTTGGAAACAAGTCATAAAATTAAATTAAAATCACATTTCTATATAAATTAAAATTCACAAGATCACACGAACACAAAAACAATATACATAATCAGACAAAAGCCTGAGTCATTTGTCTGTTTGTCATTAAATTAATCATATAACAATGATTAATGTAATGACAATCAAACCTGTTCGCCAATGCACTCAGGATGCCATTAGAGGTGGCCCAGAGCCTGCGCCCCAGAGATGCACACCGCTTTCGCATCGTCGTGTAGAAACAGTCGACACGGGCGTCGGCGAACATCCCCGACGCGCTGCAGTGCCGGGGCAACCCCAACAACATCCTGAATGCATTATTATACTGTACACGGAGAGCGTTGTACTGCTTTTGAGTATATGACACCCACAGGCTGGCCGTGTACAGGGACGTACAAAACGCTCTAAAAAGAGTTATTTTGACGGCTCCCGAGCAACGTGCAAACCTGCGGGAAATCATATTAGCCCTCACAGACAACGCTCTCCGCTCCCTATCAATGTCTACATCGTCCCCCAGGCCAGAGGTCACGATATGCCCGAGATATTTAAACTGTTCCACTCTTTTTAAACAGACCCCGTTTAATCTAATAGGTGGAACAGAATCTGGGCATCTCCGGCCCCTGGCCCGAAAGACCATGCATTCACTTTTTTTTGCGTTATAGAGCAAACCGTGATCCCGCGCGTAACGCTCGCATATGCCGAGCAACCTGGTCAGACCACACACGCGCTCAGCAGCACCATGTCGTCCGCGTAACTAATATTGTTGACACAGACACCGTCAATATAGCAGCCAACACGCGTGCTGCTGAGCTCCTCTATCAGTGCGTTCACGTACAGGTTGAAGAGCCTTGGCGAGGTGAGCCCTCCCTGCCTCACCCCGCACTCCAACCTGTACGGCTCTGACAGAGCACCCGACCACCGAACGTTGTTCACCTGGTTAAGATACCAGTACTTGAAAATTTCTACCAGTTCGAGCGGCATTGAGATGTTATATAACTTCTGCTATAAGATGTCATATTTAACCAGGTCGAACGCCCTCGAGAGGTCGAGAAAACATGCATAAATAGGTGTGCTCCTATCGGCGTAGTACTTGACAGTTTGCTTCAAACAAAAGATAGCTGACTCAGTAGACAATCCCGGTTTAAAACCAAATTGATTATCATGAGTGTTTACATACCGGTCCAGCTGTGTATTAAGCAAACTGTCAAGAACCTTAGCAATTACTGTAGCCAGTGAGATTGGCCTGTAGTTGCTCGTGTCACTTAGGTCACCGGTTTTACTCTTCACAATTGGTACCACCACGGTCCTCATCATCTCTGCTGGTCAGTACGCATGACCCAAGCAGAATGAATATAACCTGGCAAGAACTCTGGGCAGGTGGACGCCGGCATGCTTTAGATGTTCAATGCTCAGACTGTCATGTCCAGGAGACTTTCCCCGCGACATTGACTTTATTACTCCCTTAACATCCTTCGCTGTGACTTTGGTGTATATCTCCTGTCCTTGTGACCCTTCTACACTGAAAGACCGTGATGGTCCCAACGCCGATTTCCCCAGAAACTGATCCTTAAATATATCAGCAATACATTTCGGGTCACTCACACCGTTGACGCTCACCGGCAAGCCCGGCTTATTATTCAGCCTACTAGTAGTTTTCCAGAAGTTACGAAAGTCATGCTTCGAATGGTGAGAAGCGAGTATATCCATCTTTATCTGATCTCTATTATTTTGACACCACTTTAGGCGTGATTTAAAGATTTTGCGACTCTGCCGCATCTCCTCCCAAATGCGTCCTTCACTCGGTTTACCCCACAGTACCCATTCTTTAAATTTACACCGAGCTACCCCGTGAGCGTCACGCACATGTTTGTTCCACCCGATCACCGGTTGTTTTCTTCTCAGTTTAACAACAGTATGACTGTCAGAGGCGGCTTTACATAATGCATTAACAATCTTACTATACATACCGTCAATTATATGCATGTGATCTCGGTTGTCACAACGTTTATCACTACAGTCACTGAGTTCAGGCGGAAAATCAATGTCTTTTAAACAGTCATTACTTAATTTACTATACAAATCTATTTGTTCGAGGTTTCTCTCCCCCCATTTTATCTTGTTAATTATTGAAGCATTCCTTTCAATATATTCTAAAGCCATACGCAAAGCGTGTCCCGAAGGCGAAACAAGATACTGAGATATGGAAAACGCTGTCGGGAATTTTGGAAAGCATAAGTTCCGTTCAGAACACGCATCTATTCGTGAAGTGTCATAAGCTGGTGTACGCGATCTATTGGCCATCGCATATTCCGTACTTCTAATCTTGAAAGTCTCTGAAGTAAAGGTTTCCTCATTCATTGGAATTAATATATTGTCGGATAATACAAAGTACAGCCGTTCGATCTTGGCTTTTATGAAATTTCTCGAATCCTGTTGGATTCGAATCGAGACGTCATATTGCGAGGACTAGGCGTAGAACACTACACCTAGTCTCCTAGTCTCCTTCTGGAAACTGATACGGGTCGTCCTCAATTGCACGCCTTGAGAAGAAGGTTTTCTTTTCTTTTAGACGACTCATATACATCAAAACATCGCTTTGAGAATTGTGATTGATAGTGAATAGGCATATTTCTTCTCGCGGGAAATTGTAGGCTTCTTTTTCGATATAATTTACCCTTCTCATCTGGTTGCATAGCATGTTCGCGACTAAATGTCCCTCACTGAGTCGACCTGAACTGAAGTCAAGTCCCTTTTGTATTTTTCCATGTCTTCGATGATTTTCTGTTTAAGAAATCGATTTCTGTTCCCTCTCGAAGATGAACGACGTATCGGGATTCGAAGATGTCTCTTAACAGAGTGTAAGGCTGAACGAAGAATCGTACTCGCTTTGGTAGTTCGTATCTACAAATATGCCTGATATTGACTTTAATATGCAACGCGAAGAAATGTCTCTCTAATCTGGGATCGTTTAATATTGAGTTCAAGATTGCGATCTCTTTAGTGATCAGGGCATCTCTGGTCGAGTCATCGTTCGAATCGCCCCGCACGTCCCATATCAAAACACAATTTTGATAGTCATTCACTATTTCGTAAACTCTCTCAGCGGATAAAATAGCTTCGTTAAAGTGTGTGACGCGAGAGTCCTCGCATCGGTCCAGTGGTCTAGGATCAATTGAAATTATTTTCTCAACATTCGGATAGCGTTCCAGAGAGCTTATCCAGCCGGTACCTGGAGCCGACCCAACGTATGGTTGAATGTGCGATAGCGAACGAATGGAAGATGGCGGCAAGTTTGCGCTGACCATCTTCTTTGATTGTCTCGAAATGCGAGAGTACGTCGCATGAATAGTTGGTCGTCATAATTTCGGGATACACCATTAATGTGGAGTCTTGATAACCACACATAAACCATAATCTCTCCCGTGACTGTTCGTCATTTGTATGAGTGTTAAAGACTAGTTTATTCTCGACTATGTATCCTTGCTCAGAATAGAGCTTGGGGCTCACTAACAATCCTGAATAATTCCACATGCCGCCGCGCTCTTTGGGCTACTGATAGATCAGATTTCACGATGTAATACATAATGATGAACCGCAGCTTATTTAAGAAGAGTCAAGGCATCATTCATTGATTTACACATGGGATTATTAATATTTATGACGGTATTAATCTTAACTATACAAATAAAGTCGGTGCGGTTGCGAATTTACATATTTATTCCGAATATTCTGTAATTTGTGATAAGAGTCGGGATTTTAGTAATAGAGAAGAAAAATCAATGGATGGATTGAGTAAAAAACGATACGGCTAGAGAGGAGGTGATTATTGTGTTGACGGCGAATAGAGAAACGGAACTGTGGAAGACGAAGTCATGCTGTGACGATCCCAAACCAATTGGCACAAGCGCTCCTGGACGACGATGATTTAAGTTAAAGAGATGAAGTTCAAAAACGAATCAATACTGTTTTTCTTGTTGACAGTGAAATTGTTTAGAAATTTAAGGAATCTACCTACACATAGAACGAACATATCAAAGAGAAGCGAGTAGCGAATTACCTTTGCTATAGGTGCTGAAAATGTGTAGAGATAAAAGCTAAACGTTTAAGTTTTCCGTTTGGAATGACTGAGACTTCACGGAGCGTCTCGCAAACTGGAATCTAATAAGCTGCCTTTCTAGAAGAGAAAAAGGTTCTGTAATCCGGCAATGAGGTTCGTCTTGCTTTACTGCATTGGCAGCAATTAACCTTTCTTGCTTCGCTTAACTTTGCCTACCTTTAACGTGGAAAGTTTAATCTTTATTGTTAAAAGCCTGAATGCTACGCTTGCGTACTGATTTTATAATCCCCTGTTTGAAATGAACTTTTTAGGAGATTCTTTAATTATATTGGGTTCGGCTTCCAGTCAGATCAGATTTAGCTGAATACCAGTAATTGGGTAACATGGCACTTCTTGGCAAGACTGGTGTCAGATTTTCTGGCCTCTGACATTGCGTATCGACTGCCAAAGATCTACAAATGACAGCCGAGACCAACCTTATGAGTGATTTTTTATCTTGAAGATCGACTCTTGCAGCTGTTTTTATGTAGCCATGAACTCCTCTTTTTTAAGAGATTGTAATATGTGAAATTCATTGATGGTAACTCCAGGGTTCTACAGTATTCGAAAATACAGTGAAATTGCACTTTTAAGATGAATTAAGACCAAAACAATAAGCTTACCCTAATGGGATGCTTAAAATAATTGAACGCCAACACGCGATAAAAGCACAATCCTTCTTTTACCTTAATTAACACCAGACGAGGTTAAAATATAAAAGACTTGATTAATGTTTCTTTTTTTATTACTTTTAGGCAAAACAGACGAGTGGGCTCGTTTAAAATTCATGAACAACATTGTTTATTTTGGAATGAAACCCTTCACAGCCTGGAAATATTTTAATTTTAAATACCGCCGTCAAAATGATATTTAAGATTTCTTTTAATACCTCGAGAAATAAATTGTGTTCATATTTTTACTATGCTAAAAGATTATTTCGGAGATCGAGGGCATTTCACACTTAACAGCATAACTTGACGTTGCATTCTTGTGCTGTTTGGGCAATTAAACGTTATCTAAAATATACACAAGGTGGAGACGACGATACGACAATAAATCTAAACACTGGCAATACTAATTCATACGAATATGTTGTCTTTTATCACAGATTTGATGTCACTAATTGCTTGGAATATTTTGTCAGAATCGTAGTATCCTTGACTAGTTTGAGTTTTTTTGACGTTTAATATTGGAAAGTTTATTTTAATTTCGGTGACAGGATTTATAATAGTTTCAAAATCATCATCATATTATTATTTTTGTTTTTATGTAGAAATACCGCATAGTACCTAAATGTTTTTAAAAAATCACCAATATTTGAGGGGCAGTCCACGATACTGGAAAGTGGCACGATTAACAGTAAATGATTAATTAGGTACCCTGAAAGTGTGTCAACAGACCATCGTTATTTTAATGAAATGTTAATAAGGAAAATTAATTTAAAAAAAAAATTGAACCATATGCTTAGTTTAAATACTGATTACCCGATGTCTTTATAGTCCAGTTAAGTTAGCTCTAATTGGGGTAAGGTTACAATAATTCGCATACAGCTGAAAATTTGTACAAACTTTCGGAATACCATTATAAATTAAATGTGAAAAGTCCTTGCATGTCTAACCTGACCGGGCTATTAATCAATAATGTTCAATATAAAATGTGCTAATCAGTATTTAAAAGCTAAGCTTCTTGTTAAAAAGTTTTAAGATAAGTAGGGCTGATTATATTATACAGGGTAGCTGACACGGATGTGCACAGCTTTAAAGTAAGATTACAAAACGAACGAAAATAACTAAATATTTTTACATGATTATGTTATTTCAAGCTCGGTTATTTCATACGCATAAAAACACCTGCCTTTTCACCTGTTTGTTGCCCAAAAATGTAATAGCCTTTTTCGTGTTTTCGTAAAATTTGCGCATACTTTACTAGTTATATCACAAACAAAGGAACAAACATTCTACTTGTAGAGTTCGAGAGAATACACGTCCCTTTAGATAACCCCACAGAAAAGACAGGATGTGTAGAATTTAGAAAGATTGATATGATTTAATAGTTATCTTTTATTTTGTTGATTATAATTTGGTCGTTTTTTTTTCAATCTACGTTTGATCTTTAATATCCAATTGCTAGCAGTACAAAACACTTGAAAAATAGAAATCAAACAACGGTCTAAAATCGAAACGATGGATTAAATAAAATTACTTTCAAGATGGCGACCCTACATTCGAAAAAAGGTTCTTACATGTCGAGGAACAGATCAAAAGAAACATTTATTTAATTATGAAAACAGAAATTATTTGATCTTTTTCTCCATTTATGAAAGAAGAGAAAAGCAGAATCAATATTTTTATAACTTCACGAGAAAACGTTATAGCGACGAAAACAGCCCGAAATCGTTTTTCATCACCATTTGTTTATTTAGTAGACAACGTAAATACGTTGGTACATTATGCGAGGAAATAACTCAGCACCGGTAAATGATTGACAAGTGATCGCTTTACTCGTATAAAATCAGTGTATTTTACAATACTATTTGACTTTTTGAAAGCAAATGTTTACTCGGTTCGTGCAATATCAATCATATCTGTTTCATTGCTTACTGGTATGGATTATCTATTTCCGACTTATTGTCCGTTGGTAGTTACTCGGTTCGTGACAGTTAAATCTGTGTTTCTCATGTGATTGAAATAAAGTTGTTTCTCGTCACAATAATAGTTTTGATACATACTGAAATTTAATTCTTACTTCTACATAAATATTATAATAAAATCAACTATATAGAATAAGCTTATTATGAGGTGTACAATAAAGTATATAATAAATAAGTTCTAATAATGTTTCACGTGGCTAGATGAATACAAAATATGTGTATGAAAAGTCAAACAAAGTGTATGACTTTTCATACACATATTTTGTATCAATTTCATCCACAACTGACCATGACCTAAAATGTTTTCAAAATATTATAACATGTTCAAGCAAACATCAATATCACTCACTGCAAATAAATATCAATTGCAGTTGAATTATTTCTACAAAATATCAAAATTTACTGTCCTGCAATGGAGATTCATTCTAAACATGATCTAATAGGTGCGCAATATTTTTATTACTCGCATTTCAATGAAAACCTGGTTTCTAAATGAGAATTGTGTTAATAAGTGAGAGTGAGTGAGTGGATTGCAGTGTTTTCAGTTGGGTTGGAGGGGTCGGGCTCTGCCATAAGCAGCGCCCGGATCTGTTTTTCGATGTTGAGACGGATCCCCTCTGCCTGTTCTTGCGTCATGTCCTCAAAAGGCTCGGTCATGACGGCGACGCACAGTTCATTGTTCCTGTACGACGCGGCCGCTAATCAGGGAACCGTCTACCATGTGGGAGCGAGCAGGCTTGCTCTTCTTGCCTATCCCAGTCGGTGTGACGGTATCCTCGGGTCGCTCACGCTTCTGCGCCCTAGCAGAAAGTTCCCCGTCGGTGGTTCTGAGTTTTTTTGGTCCCCTCGGTCTCAAGCTGCGCTTGCGCTTGGTCACCGCGGTGGCGCCCGCTGGTTTTGCCGTTGTTTCCGACACGACCACAGAGGCCGCCACAACCTCTTGCTGTGCAGTCTTGACCGATGCAGACAGACGCCTCTTGGAGGACGATGTCTTGCGGGAGACGGTGGTCCAGGTTTGTTTGACCGGAGATTGAATGGTGTCTCTAAGAGACGACATATCGATCCCGGTCGTGTTGGGTGTCCCTGCCGGTGGGGCTTCGGTCAGACTCGCTAGGTCCCTCTCCGAGACCACTGTCGCTGACGCAGCCCTAGTGGGCGCATCCACTCCAGCAGCCACCGTTGAGTCGCCATGTACGAGAGCTTCCCTAGGCCTTGCAAACAGAGTTGTGTTGGTGTGCGCATCCTTGGACGCAGATGGGGTTGGCGTTGCCTTCGACGCAGCCTGGTTTGGCGCATGCCTGGCGTTTGCCTTCCTCATCGCATCCTTGGACGCAGCAGATGTATTTGGTTTGTTGTGGCTAGGGGCATCGGAGGACGCAGCCTTAGGCGGTTTTCGCTTCGGCGCATCCTGAGACGCACCTCTAGTTTTGGTTATGATCGGCGCATCAGAAGACGCAGCCTTAGGTGTTGTGCTTGTGTTGGTTTTTGGCGCATCCGAGGACGCTGCCTGAGTTTTTGTTTTAGTGGGTTTTGTCTCGATGTCCATGGGTTGTATTATTTAGACTTCACCATCGGAGCTCTCCACCCGCCACGGAGCCATCAAGTCGGGGACGCCACTCGCTCCACGAGTGGACGTCAGAGCTACTCCTCCGGTATAGGATCAGCTTATTGAGAAGTAGAAGAGCCCGCACGCAACGGAGGATCACAGGACTGTAAACGACACGAGACTATGCCGCCACTCATCTCGCAACCCCACGCCGCGCCGGCTGCCCAAACCGATCCTCGCTTGACAACCCGCTGATGGGATGCCCCAGCCGATTGATCGTGGATAGCTACTCCACGACCACCCGTGTGAGAGGAAATCCAGACCAAAGTGGTGTGTTGTGTGCAACCTGCTCCATTCAATCACCAAGATTCCTTCATCCCTCCGTACGGGTCCCCGCGTACGGCACAAACACGCGGGAGGTCATTACTATCCATCATCTTCTCTTGTTCGATGGTGGACACCCAGGGGCATGACCTCGCCACCCCCGGGCTATTTCGCCTGTTGGTTTCAGATACGTCTAGTTCTGAAGGAATTAGACCAAAAACAGGGTGGCAACCTCGGGAAGGTACACCACCAGACTTGCCTTGAGGATCTACGCGACCGTCGTGCTCACCCTCAAAACCACGCCACCCTACCACCTCTGAGGGAGGAGGTAGGATAGGCCTGTATCTACACTACCAAGCAAGCAAGGCATGTCGTTGTGCAACCGCAAAAGCATAAATACAGAACCCACCCCACCATTATATACAGGGTGTCCCAAAACTCAACGTCAAGCCGAAACGGGGTGACAGGATTGATCATAACCATCACGAGAAAAATCTGAAAAAAAATCTATCCCATGCAGTTTAAAAATTATGGGCATTTTAAGAAAAACCTAGAAATTTGATCAAACTGTACCATTTTTCGGTTATTGTGGTTATTCTTTTTTATTTTTGTTCATTTGAACTTTGGAAACGTAATCCTAAATAACATTTCTAGAATCCCAATAAAAAATAATGACACAATTGCCTCAAGTTTCCGAGAATTGAGACTATTTGTTAAACTACGAATTTAAAATTTTCAAGATTCGTCGACTTTGACAGGCCCTCCTATAAAAAAAATGTACTAGAGTGCCTTGGCAAGTGGCATTAAAAGTTGGCGCATTTAATCAGAATTCTAAAATGGTACAATACTTGTTAGTTCCATACAATAGAAAAGAGTAAAAAAATTAAAACCTCAAGTAACCCGATTTTTGCTATCTCATTTTACTCAGTTAAAATGTTTTTAATTCACACAAGCTCTAGGTAGGTTCTTAATTTTAAGACAAAATGATGAGAGAGATGGATAATGGGTATGTTCGCCATGAGTGAGCGAGACAGATAGTGACGCCACTTTTACCAAAGTGAAAAAAAGTTAGTAAAATTAGTAAAATAATTAATACGAATACGAACGTGCGCAGTAGACGAATGAGCGAAACGTACTAACTGGTTGGTGTCGGACTGGTAGCGTAGCCATTTGCTTGGCTGAAACTAGTGCGAATGAAACAGATAGATGCCATAGCATCTATCTGTTTCATTCGCACTCGTTTAAACGACGCATCTCCGTCTCAATGCGTGGCGTCACTATCTGTCTCGCTCACTCATGGCAAACATACCCA
This sequence comes from Mamestra brassicae, assembly GCA_905163435.1. NCBI lineage: Eukaryota > Metazoa > Arthropoda > Insecta > Lepidoptera > Noctuidae > Mamestra > Mamestra brassicae. The sequence continues at coordinate 4,732,723 of LR991009.1, forward strand.
TTATCCATCTCTCTCATCATTTTGCCTTAAAATTAAGAACCTACCTAGAGCTTGTGCGAATTAAAAACATTTTAACTGAGTAAAATCTGATAGCAAAAATCGGGTTACTTGAGGTTTTAATTTTTTTACTCTTTTCTATTGTATGGAACTAACAAGTATTGTACCATTTTAGAATTCTGATTAAATGCGCCAACTTTTAATGCTACTTGCCAAGGCACTCTAGTACATTTTTTTTATAGGAGGGCCTGTCAAAGTCGACGAATCTTGAAAATTTTAAATTCGTAGTTTAACAAATAGTCTCAATTCTCGGGAACTTGAGGCAATTGTGTCATTATTTTTTATTGGGATTCTAGAAATGTTATTTAGGATTACGTTTCTAAAGTTCAAATGAACAAAAATAAAAAATAATAACCACAATAACCAAAAAATGGTACAGTTTGATCAAATTTCTAGGTTTTTCTTAAAATGCCCATAATTTTCAAACTGCATGGGATAGATTTTTTTTCAGATTTTTCTCGTGATGGTTATGATCAATCCTGTCACCCCGTTTCGGCTTGACGTTGAGTTTTGGGACACCCTGTATGAAGAGCCCCATGCACTGTACAGCCTTCAAAGACGAGTACTCCCAGACTAACTTTATTTGTGCCAAAATGGCCCCCTCCGCCCCTACCCTTTTCAGAGACAGTAATCTGTCGACTATTTCAACTCGAAGGTTGGGCTTTCCCCCGAAAATCAAACTGAAGACACTCGCCAGCCCAGTGATACCCGGCCATGAGGTGGCGGGCACCAAGTCAGTTACATTTTGAGAGGCCAGTGCCGCCTTTCATCTCTTTGTAAAGGCGGGCACATTTTTCCCAATCACCGGCTTGGCCAGAGTCATCATCGAAGCCAGGGTTAGGGCCAAGACTTCCTGGTCGACGTGCTCACCTGTTTTATCGTTTGGTATCGCGACCACCTCTATACACTTATACACTTTCTTATTTTAGTGTAACGTCAGAAGACTGAACGTGGAATCGGTGTTGATGTTGCCACAATTATATTATTATTATTATTTTTCCTAGAGATTTGTCTAAAAGAAATGAAGTACATTTGTAGGTTAAATACTCAAAAACATATTTTTAGAACTTGCTTTTAGAAATAAAGGAAATTTATCGTGTTGTCTTCAAATTAATTTCAAAGGCTTATTCTAGTCTAAACAGAGATTTGGATTATCTTTTTATTTGCATAAGTTGCCAAAACATTTAATAAAAGAATGTTCTAAATTACACCAGTTTTCGCCAGTTATTTTATAAGTCCCGCGGAAAAGGGGGGAGCTTTGATTATAGAAAGGAGCACAGATACCGAATAACTATGTAGTTCCGACTGTCCGGCGACGTTTCTAGTCGGCTAGTTAGTTCCGACTAGTCATCTAGTCGGTCATATTTGGCCGTTTAAGTGCCAACTGCCAAATAGTCGTCAAGTCGGCCAAGTCCATAGTCGGCCCATCTGTACTTATAACAGTTTGCTTCACAATAGAGACGTCACGATCGCAGTCACATTTAACAGGCGTTCAAATACCAAAGTGATTTATTCAAATTAGGCCGAACGCCAGTAATTTTTGAACGTCAAATTTTATAAAGACAGTCCCCCAAAACGCCTGCTCGTTACCACTTCCTAGTGTTTTAGCTGGGAAGAAGTGGCGTGGCGTAATAAACTCCCAAGCAGTTCTAAACATACACGTAGGTAGGGTATCTATTCAAAATACATATAACGTTACGAGTCTTTGTTATAACTACGAGTATATAAAATTAGAACAACATTCTTAAGAGCAAGGTGCTTGACTAAGAACATTGTCAACGCCAGCCCACTTCAAATAATCGTACACGCACTCCTGTTCACACTATCTGTGAGTTTTGAGGAAAAGCGGTGCCTGTTGGTGAAGTACCGTCGTGTACTGAGTTGCCATCATCATTTTGAAATGTTGTCTTTTACCTGATTTTTAGTCTTTCCCGCCACTTTCTATGACGTGCGAAATACCATCATGATTCCGTTGTGGAAAAGGGACAGTGCTATTCGTGCTATATAGCTCCGTTTCTCTCTCACAATTGAATCGTGATGGCGATAGCAAGTCGTAGCAAGAATAGCTGGATGAGAATAGGTAAACTTGTAAATTCTGACTGTTTTCAGTTTTTTTAATAAATAAGTACCAAGGTTCTTTTATTTATTTATTGTATCTGTTTGTTGTTAACAAACATATACAATAAATAAATAATAAGTAATAATATAAAAAGAATCGAAAAAGTAATTATTCTAATCAAAAAATATTGCGTTGCATGCGTCAGTAAATATTTAAAACGAAATAACAAATAATCAGATTAGTACTTCATTTACTTCATTCAATATTTTCATAATTCATCATTCATTAGAATGTATTCTTTGGGATTGTCACGAATTTGAAGCATGCCGATGCTGTTTACCATATAAAGATTTAAGAACTCCTCGGCACTTGTCTTGTGCTTTGGTGTATTTGATGGCGTTTTAAATCATATTGATATAGAGCTTAGTATCAAATTGGTTTACAACGCCATCAAATTACTTTCAAGTTTCTTAAAAGAAAAGCACCGTTTGATTGACATCTAAACTTTTGCTGTCGACGATATTTTTGACGTGACAACGTCGAATAAATCGATGAACGCCGGCTGCACGCACGAAAAAGAATGACTCATTGTAACGTTACGATCATTTCATCAATGTTTTGTTATGACGTTGTCACGTTAAACTATCGTCCGTAAACCGACTTTACAGACAACCAATTTTTTTTAAACTTTTTTAGTCTGTAGAATGTAGCTGGTGGCGTGCTGTAGTTTCTGCCTAAACCCTTTTGAAAAAGGCTTGAGTAAAACTATGTATGTGTGTGAACGGTAAATCCCAAGATAATGTGTCATTCTATTTGTGTAAAGGAAATCGGTCAAGGCTAAAAATAGCTGAACCACTTATAAATGTCTTCTATTAATAACCGTACTTGAATTGTTGATTTTATTACAACGTGTATCAGAATAACAAATGAATTCGCAAATCGAATTTAATACAACATTGATTAATCCTTTATTTAATCCTTTGTTTTTAATTTAATAATTATTTATATGTAACTAGTTGCCGCCCGCGGCTCCGCCCGCGTGATTGTCGAAAACTATCCTAAGGGAACATATTCCCGGGATAAAAAGTATCCTATGTGTTATTCCAGACTATAATCTACCTCTGTGCCAAATTTCATCAAAATCCATTCAGTAGTTTTTACGTGAAAGAGTAACAAACATCCATACATACATCCATACTTACAAACTTTCGCCTTTATAATAGTAGTAGGATTATAATTAATCTAATAATGTATTTATTTATGTACAGTTGAACACACAATTTACTTAAAAAAGAAAATTGTATACAGTGAAAAGAGCACAAAGGTACTGCTTATTTCAATAGAAATTTCTTCCAGCAGAGACGTCAGCATAGGAGACGGGGCCCGGTAGGTCCAGAGCCTGCCAGGGTTGCGGAATTTGTTCGAAAGAGTCACCGCGGCCCTGGAACGCAAAGGGCTTTAGAAGGAACATGGATGGATTTTAGTCAGTAAGAGTCTGACACGCCCTTCCGCTCCCAGAACCCAGAGCGGAAGAAGACATTTGATGATTTCCCATCCTTAAAAAAAAAGACCTGCGACAGAAGACTGTATGTTCAATCAATTTAAGTATGACTCTTTTATTTTAATTTTATTATTAATCTCTTATTAAAGAAACTAACCTTATGTTGGGCTGGATGTGATGCGGTATGTCTCCAGGAACCACAAGGCTTCGATCACTTATCTTCTCTATTCCGTATACAATATAAACTTTGACTGTTGGTAGGTAGGCTCTACGCTCTAGAAATATTCATTTACTGGCACATAAGTATATTTTATGCAAGGCAACGTTTTGTACTTCCTTCACGACAATGGCGGCTACTCAATAATGCGTCCCCGCATCGAGCGGTCTGCGTTATTTTATATTGCAGATTCGTAAGTACTTTAAAAATTTACTGTAGACAGTGTAGCACACATAAAAAAAAACAAATTCCTTTACATTATTTATCTACGTATTCTATACCATTATTTATTATCTGAATACAATATTCAAGTGTGTATCAATTTTATTTACCCACGTCCGTGTGTCACTGCGGGGTGCTGTTTATTATATTTATTATATGAATTAAATAATCCTTTAATTACTTTTAAATCTATTGGTCATCAATGTTATTGAAGTTATGAATATTCAGATTTTCAAAATATTGGATTCTTATACAATCCCATGTAATGAATTAAATTCTAGAAATTTCCGTTTATTAGATTTTGACATCAACATCTACATATCTTACTTATATTATAAACGCGGCAGTTTGTAAGGATGGATGGATGTTTGTTACTCTTTCACGCAAGAACTATTTAACGGATCTTGATGAAATTGGCACAGAGGTAGATTATAGTCTGGAATAACATATTGGATACTTTTAACCCGGGAGTATGTTCCCTTGGGATAATTTTCGACATTCAAGCGGGCGGAGCCGAGGGCGGCAGCTAGAATAATATATAGAACGTTGGAATCGATTCGAAAGTAGATTGTTTTAATGAAAATGTTGCGTTTATTTTGTAACATCAAAAGGTAAAATTAATTTTATAAGCAGCTGCTTGACGAAAGAGTCACCGCGGCCCTGGAACGCAAAGGGCTTTAGAAAGAACACGGATGGGTTTTAGTCAGTAAGAGTCTGACACGCCCTTCTGCTCCACCCAGAGCGGAAGAAGTCATTTGATGATTTCCCATCCTTAAAAAAGAAAGGAAAAAGAAGCAGCTGTTTGAGGTCAACAAAAACATTTTGATTATAAGCATACATAATACATCAATTGTAAAGAAGCCTAATTTATTAGTTTGATCACAAATTAATTTTACTTTCAAAATTAATTGACGACGAATTTTGGGCTTCATTTTATTAAAAAAATATTTAGTATTTTAAGGAACGAAAATACCGTCAGATTTCAGCTTTGGTTAATTTAATTAATAGCGCTGGCTTTCCCATTTATTTGTAACATCCCTTTGGGAAATTCTGATTTCACATTATTCATGCACGATCCTAATGGTATGCGGGCGGTTGCGAAATATTATCTGACCGAATTTCCTCGTAATTAAAACAGAGAGTTCTGAAATATAATATATATATTATATGTATAGATAATATCTTGGGACAACTCACACACGGTCATCCGATCCCAAACTAGGCAGAGCCTGTGCTATGGCAACCAGACAACTGATAAACATATATATATATATATAAACACACATATTATTGACAAATTACACCCAGACACAGAACAAATGATCATGCTCATCACACGAAGATTTGTCCTGGGTGGGAATCGAACCCACGACCTCCGGTTTAGCAGTCAGGGTCACTAACCACTCCACCAACAGGCGAACTTGGGAAACTCGATGAACGTGTAGCCGAAATAGTAGGAAGAAAAAAGGGACTCGGGCTTTTAACTATCATTCATTTGGACTTTGAATACATCATGGTAACAATTTTTTTTATGGTTCCTTGGTAACGTTATCCAACGTAAAATGTATTGTAAGAAATTAAACTATGTTTTTATTAGTTGAATGCCATGACTTTTTCAAAATGAAATTAGAAAAATCGTCATTGTTATATCCCGGAATAATAATAATCGTGTTTTGAAATGTTCCTAATTGTGTAATTTGCTTCAATGTTATTTTATTAAAAAGCTCGACAAAAAAGACTACAGATCTAATTTTAGACAAAGGAAATTGAGGAAGCTATTTGCGTTCCAAGGCCCCGGTGACTCTTTCGAACAAATTCCGCAACCCTGGTAGGCTCTGGCCCTAGCGGCCCCCGTCTCCTATGCTGATATCTCTTTGAGGCGCGCGTGGAACTCAACGCGCCATCGACCTGGGCCTGGTTGTGACTGGACAGCGTGCCACCCAATGTTCGCTATCCGCAGGCCCGCGCCTACGGTGGCCGGGGATCGCCCTGCGACTCCCGACGCCCGGGGCGTCTTCTGTTGCGGCGGTTGGGGTGAGGGCCTAGTCTCTCCTACGCGCAGCCCGCCTCCTCTTTCGCTAGCATTACTGCTTCGCAGAAGGAGGTGACCGCTTCCCAAGCCTCCTCGCTCCGGACCATGGATTTAACCAGGGACGGACACGAGAGGTCGCCGCTGCTGATCGCTTCGACAAGGACACGGCGGTGCTCCGTCCAAGCAGGGCAGACCTCCACCGTGTCCTCCGCGCGATAATTGAGGCAGCCTAACAATATAGTTGACCTATAAGACCACTATTATTAAAGATGTCTGAAAGCAAACCACAACAAAGCACATAATTTATTGCTCACTTGCTTTTTCTGGCTCCTCCAGTGGCCCGTTCCACAAAAACCATGTATTTTGCCAGGAAAAAGTATGTAACGCTCAACAATAGAGTGTAGTTTTTGTAATCGGTTCAGGACTACCAGATAAAACTATACAAACTTATTAACGAACAAACAATTTGACTCGTGTATTGCACAATTTTTTTAACACAGTTACCGATCGCACCTACGTAACCAAAGATGATTGAAATTTGAAACATATTGCCAAATTCAATCGCGAGGCTCGTAAGTCGGTCCAAAACCTATATCAGAGTTTTTTTTTTCTCTTTATTTTTAGGGACTTTTATCCTTATAAGGCATGTCAGCCCCATCATAACCTAATCTAGGTTTAATCAAAATTACAAACTAATTACATGCAAGATTTAGCATACTACAAAAAGTGGAGTCATCGACAAATTGCCATATCATAAATAATTTTAGCGGCGTCACTTTCTGGACTTGCGAGAATTTCAAGGAAAGTACCCATATCGTATTTATTGATTTTGCATAATTCTGTCAAGGACTCCCTTAATGCTTGGTTCTTGACACATTCCACCAAAAGATGCTGAACATCATCGATAACTCCACACACTTCACAATTTGGGGAATAATTTTTTTTTCATCAGATGGCCAAATCTCTTGGTGGGATAGTGTCCAGAACGTAGTCTAAAAGCTGCTACCATGTGCGTTCTATATCAGAGTTGAACTCACACAATCAACAATACGTCAACACATAAATACTACACGTAACATAGAAGCAAATCTATATTATTATACTGTATTGGGTAGATAAGATTATGGACGTTACACTTCATCAATATCTAAGAGCTGTAATCGATACGAGAGGATGGATAAAACTATTAGTGGGTTGTAATAATATTTGAGAATCGTTGCCAAGAGCGACCGTGTATTTGTTGAGGATAAGCCTTTAGGCTCTTCATGTGATTAAGGATTAAGCAGAATTGACATCTATGAAGTAAGTTTTAACGTACGGAAAATGAATTAAAGCCACTTGCTTTGTATATGTAAGTCCACACTAATACACATACAAAGTGCAGGAACAGTAGCGAAATCTATTATTTATTTTATCAGCTATATTTACTCTGCACTTACAGTAAGTACCAGCACGTACAGAGAGAGAGTCGTAATCTTAGATATTATACAATTTTAAAGTAACACACATATTCAAAATTTACAAAACAATACAAAATAACAAATAATTTTGATACCAATAATAAAATCAAATAATAATATGTCAATCATAAAATACATTCAAACACTAAAACATTTTTTCAGGATTAGACGCACGTGGAATTATTATTTTATGGAATACTTAGTTGATTTCCACGCGGACGAAGTAACGAACTGAAGTATCTATCTCTAATTACTTGTATTATAAAAAAGTCGCTGTCTGCCTGTCGGGTTCTGGGAAGAGCTCTTACTTCGAGAGGAAAATTTGTCAATATACAATTTGCACCTGTGCAAAGACGGAACGGGTCGTTTAAAAGGAGGAGGTGTCAAAAAATTAAGAAACCAAACCAGAAACACCCGACTTTTTTTTTTGTCGTGGTTTTTATTTGGAAGTTTATTTTTTTGTAACAAGTTTTATTAAAAGTGTCGACAATTGTAAGTTATGAAAGCTATATTTAATATTTTAAGTTTTGCTTCAAAGTTTCAGTAACTGTTTCATTTATATTTAGAAGTAAGAACGAAGTTTGAAGGAAATGAATGCTCCGAGTAGGATAAAGACCGGTCTTCACTAGCGTTTGACCCTAGCGTTCCAAGGGTTATTTTTTACACCCCACGTCCATCTGGTATAATGAACAGTCAACAAAGCTATTTGGAATACAGGCAAAAATATTATTTTTTTCACTGCCAATATTTATTTCTAATGTGTGCATTATGCAAATGCGCATTGTCTCCTCATAATAAGTAAATATGTTGTATAGAGAGACCAATTAAAAAAATAACTAAAGGTTGTTTATTCTGCTTAAACAGACGCATCATACAGATACACAAAACAAACGTTTAATATAACAACCCACTTGCTTTTACAGAATATCCGCTGAAAAAGCACTCTCAGGCCAAATTACGCTACAAATATACCTCTGCGCTATTAATTTAAGTACCAAGGCACAGTATAGATATCTGCAGTATTCTATCTTCATACAAACGGTCGGGACGCAAGTCATACCTACACGGCTCGAGTTCAGTATACACTCAATACACAACCAGTCGCGAATGCGCCGCAGTGGCGAACGAACGGTGTGATAGTTTTGTAAGCAGTAAGCGTGCGATTTGTGAATGAAAAAAAAAAAAAAAAAAAATGAAAAAAGGTTTATTCAATAACAACAAAGTTCGTTCAACAATTTTGAGGTTGACCTCTCCTTTTAAGTGTGAAAACACCTGTGCCAGGAAAGGCCGCTCTCCCTTAACTTGATCACATTTATATATGTTAATAACTTAAATATTAAATAAGTATGTTATACAAAAGTGAACTAAATCTATGTGAGCACGCATGCATGTGCGCACGTGTGTGTAGAAGCGTGAGTTATGGTGGTTGTGCTTGTGTGTGTGTGTTTGTGGGTGCGTTTGTCTGTTTGTGGGTGCGTTTGTCTGTGTGTGTGTGTGTGTGTGTGTGTGACTGTGTAGTGTATGTTGGTGTTCGTGAGTGTGTTAAAAAATATGTAGGTAACGTGATTTTATTTATTGCTGTATCAATGTTTCATACATACATTTATATGTATTTATTTAGGTTCTTTTATATAAATATATGTTTTTATATACATACAAGCACATACACGACATATAAAACATTATTACTTAATAATATGGATAATCATATTCTCAGTATCTTCGTAGTCTAGAGTTTTTAGCCACTCAGTCACCATCCGTTTACATTCCAAAGTAGTTTTTGTATATATTTTAAGAATTTTATTAATGGAGTTATATAAATGCGAAGATTGATTTAAATATTGGTGTCTAGCAAAATAAGTTCTACATGCTCGTGTTTTAGTTACTATATCATTTCGTCTTTTTGTTAATATGGTGGGATCAACTGAAAGCGACTTATGTTTTTTCAGAGTGGCGTGTAAGATGTACAATTTACGGATAGTTAATACGTTGGCTATTGAGTAAAGAGAAGCTGTTGGAAACCTAAGTTTTTTAAAAAACATAACCTTCAAAAGTATCCTTTGAACACGTTCCACCTCGAGAAATTAAACTTTTTATCCGAATTTTTATTTTTTTATTATAGATATTATTGAATTTAACAATAAATATTTCCGTACGTCTAAGTCGCAAATATTTTTTAGTCTCAAATTAGTAATGGTTTTTTTTTAATTAGATGTACCAAAAAAAACACAACATGTATTTTTATTGAAAACTTTCTATTTCGTTCACAACGAATTTCATTTATTAACTAAAATATATAATATTTACAATCACAAAACTAGAAAGAAACGCAAGTAGGTAGATGAAATTAATGTGGGCAGGCAACCCTATCGCTTGTTTACGTACCGCGCGGCTGTTGGTAATTATTTCAAGGACAGGGCCGAGACACAATACTGATAGATATCTATACTGTGCCCAAGGTACGTCGACATGCGAGATTGTCAAGATCCGCACTTAAATCGGGAATTTTACAAACACACACGTACCCAACGTTCGCACGCTTTGACGCGTTTAGATTTTTCTTCACAACTGTAAAGCATTTTGCCGAAATCTTTTGATCAATCTGGATATATGAAAAAGTGATGATTTTTTTTTTTTTTTTTTATTCTTTTTTTTTTTTGGACTTTTATACTACATGTGTATGTCAGTCCGATTATTCTTATTTACTAAGTAGTTTAACTTAAGATGCCAATAGATTAAACAATAAACAAGCTTCTTCACTGTTGGGTTTTGACAATAAGGAATTCATAATTCCGACTTGCAATATATCCAGACCAAATTTTTCTAATAGTTCCTTTCTTTCATCATGGAACTGAACACATTCCATCAACAAATGGTATACATCATCGATTACGCCACAAATATCACAGTTAGGGGAAGGAACCTTCCCCATTAAAAAGGCAAATTTGTTTGATGGAATATGCCCGGCTCTGATTCTGTGCGCTATTATAGTCAGTTTCCTACTTAGCCGACTATATGTACACCACGGTATACGAGGAGGCTGGCATTGGATGGTTTTATACCATAAACCCTTTTCCAACGATCTCTGATCGAAATACTCCTTCCATAAATCATAACACTGTCCATTATATTTCGTTAAAATTTCTGAATAATATGGTTTCACATAAATTTCTTGTCCTTCTGTACTTCCAATTTTCGCCATTCTATCCGCCTCCTAATTACCTCGTATCCCAATGTGTGAAGGAACCCATTGCAACCTCAGATCCACTCCTTTCTCCGCTAGTTCTTCGATTTTAGAGATTATCTCGTATGCTATCGGTGTACCTCTGCGACCAGAGGCGCATCGAGCTATTTGATATAACGCACTCTTACTGTCTGAACATATAACAGCTCTATTTTCAGCAATGGTTTTGATGTATGATAGTGCTTCTGAGATTGCAATAAGCTCCAACGACATGATACACACATTTCCATTAACTTTAAAGCATGCACCAGAATTTTCATGAGAGCGAACAAAAAATGCAGCTCCCCTACCTTTCTTGCTCATAGATCCATCTGTATAAATTACTACCCAATCAGCATATTTCTCTATTAGTTCCTGCATTACAGTGTGTCTCAACAAATTTAATTCGTAACAATCTTTAGCTCGATGCATACTATCCAAACTAACCGAGATCATATTATTCGTGTCAATGTAAGAGACCCATGTTTTTAAAGTGTGCATCTCCAGAGGAGAGGATGAGGCTACTTCAACATCTTCAATATCATTTAAAACATTCACAAGCAATGGAATCTTTTTTCGTATCCAATAGCTGTTGGTGATAAATATATTTAATTCTTTTAATAATTTAATTGTATCATTACTAGTCCAAGATAGGGATTTTAAACAATATTTGTAGGCTAGAAATAGTATGGATCGGCGTAGACTTTATAAAACCACCTATAATTCTCAGTGCTTGATTTTGTATTTTCTGTAATTTATATAAATGTGAATTCGCACTGTTATCGTAAGTAAAACAACTGTATTCTACACGACTCCGGACTATCGCTATATATATTCTGCGTAAATGTTTGGGGTGTATACCCCAAGAAGTGCCTGCTAGAACTTTGAGTATATTTAAGTATTTCTGTGACTTCTTGACTACTTCATTGATATGACGTCCCCATCGTAGCGATCTGTCTAACCATAACCCTCAATATTTGTAACTATCCACTATTTCTAAAGCAATATTATTTATTTTCAATGTAATATTTTGTCTCCTAAATCCCCTGCTAAAAATACATAGTTTTGATTTACTATGTGATGATAAAAATCAGGACTAAAATGATTAAGCTAGCTTTCGAATTATTTAAAACTAATTTCAGCCAGCCGTTTCCTCCGCGGTTCCATCCGTTCCGCCGTTTAGATGAAAAAAGTCACAGACAGACAGACAGAGTTACTTTCGCGTTTGTGAATTAAATGTTTTTTTCATTTATTTTCAATTTCTCCTCGCCGAGTTTGGTAGGTGTAAGAGATTAAACTCGCAGTCTGTTGTTCATGTTTACGAAACAGGCATTGTTTTAAATCTCTGAAGTATGTGAAATATACAAATACGTACGTACATATTTAAAAAGTTATGTTTTAATTTTAAGTTTGTTATTTTTGTGCGTCCTACCTGGCGGAATTAATAGTTATTCTTTCTTCGATGCGGGTTTGTAACAACACTAATGACTAAGGGACTTGATATACAAAAATAGTTTCGGGCGCGCGGCGTGCGCACGGACAGGGCGCCGCTGTGACGAAAATGTATGACGTGTGTCCGCGCGCCATATATTTTATCGCCAAGTATATTTCGTCTCTTTGACGCCATATATTTAATCTCGTCAGCGCCCTGTTCGCGCGCCCAGTCGGCTGTATATCAAGTTCCTAAGAGTCCATTTTTGAAGATCGTGTCAAACTTTATATAATTGCCAACGTTAGAGAAGTTTTCGGGTTAAAGTACAGTTTGCCAGATAGCTTCAAATTCATAATCCAGAAATCTTGGGTAAATGTAAATGTTGATATTTTTTTTGCATGTGTGGTAATCCCCGGGAGTCAAGTCGCGAGAAAAAGCCAGAACACACATAATTCTGAAGACTAACTTGTTTTTAAGGTTCCGTACCTCAAACGGTAAAAAAAGAAATCCTTATAAGATCACTCTCTTGTCCGTCTGTCTGTCCTTGTGTCACCACCGATATTCTCAGGAACGGGTGGACCTAGCAAGTTGATTTTATACCAGGTACTGAGGTCTATAGTCCCTATTAGGTGTATAAAAATTAATGTCCTGACTCAACACGATAAAATGATATGGGCAAATTTAGATTTTCGTGAAAACTTGTAAGTACCAAAATTTACCTTAGTTTTCAACTTTTTTTATTTTTCGGAATTATCCACTTGCGCTGTAAGACCTTGTTTTTGACCAAAATTAACAATTCTAGGTCAACCGGAAGTACCCTTTAGGTTTTGGATCGAAAACCTGTATCGTAGTTCCCGTTGACTTAGAATCACGAAACTTGTCAAAAAGCAGGGTCTTACAACACAATAAAGGAAAAATTCCAAAAAAAAAGTTGAAAATTAAAGGGTGTCCTCATACATACATAGTTGCCTGCTACCAATAAAAACGATACCAATTTTATTATGACGGTATAATGGGTAGGTACGGAACCCTCGGCGCACGAGTTCGACTCGCACTTGACCGGTTTTTTTTCTTATTTTTTGAATTTATTTTAAACTTGAGTATTTCGCAGTATTTTTCTTTCGACTGTCTCTACTTTTATTTTCAAATAGAAGTAGTTAACTGAAGACACTATTTTCATAATAATAAATCTAAACTTTAAGTTCGAAAATTTATTGCTTACCTCTCTCACGTTACCGAGAGGACCCTCATCCGCGACCTTTTCAGTAATCTCATTTTCCTTTACAAGAAGCAGAATAATGGACGCAATGTAATGTGAAGGAAATACAAAAGAATTTATTGTAGGTCTTCAAACGAATAAATAAATCTATGTAATACAACCCACGTGTTAAAGATTATTCTGTTCTCAAAGGAAATGTTTAAATAAAAGGGCGAGCTTAAGGCTGCCTATCCATTGACGCGGAGCGAGGCAACGGTGCGGAGCGACGAAGTAATGCGGAGAGGAGTGCGGACTGTGACTGTCCATTGATGCGGAGCGAGGTTGCGAAGCTAGTCCGAGTTCACGCGACAAGTAATTAGAGTGGACGGTCGGTTTTCTCCGCTCCGCTTCCGCACTCCGCTTCCCCGCCCCGCTGCGTCGCTCCGCTTCCCATTTCTGTATGATTTTTTAAACTATATCGCAAATCTCTGTCTACTGAAGCGGAGCGCATATTTTATTCAATTCTATTGGTTAATATGGCACAACTATGCCCCGCGCCTCTCCTTCCTCTCCGCTTCAGTGGACAGTCAGCCAAAGCCAAGGAATTATAAAAGTTAGTTTTTTCATCCATACATAATTTGTATAAAAAACAGGTCATATGACTGCCCAGTCTTCGTCTTCCTCGTTTTGACACTGCTGAGGGTCGCGACCACATACGACACGTCTCGCAAGTTACATATGCTGTCTTCCACAATGTCGACCGGTCGGTACGTGTTGTCTCCAAATCTTCTTAATCTTGCTGGTGCTCTACCTTGGGTGCCAACCACCACGCTGCGTTACTAATAAGAGTATATACAAAAAACTACTTCTGGATAACCGATCAATATCCTCACTAAATATAAAGCAAAGACACAATTTCAGAATAAAATATATTGCCTTTAAAAAAACCCTACCGCTAAAACCGATTAGAATCTTAAAAAAAAAAACACTTTTCAAGCAGTCTGACACAGTCGGTGGCGTCTATCTTAGTTCGACCACAAAATCAAAATAAGAATCGATGCCTGCAACTGCATCAGACTGCTTGAAAAGGGTTCTTTTTACTTTTTAGTCGTTTTTCGAGGTTGGATATTTTGAAAAAGCAGCCAGTGTTTCCAAACTGGGTAGCTAGAGTTCAAATGGATGGTTCTGCAAACTAAAGTAGGGCTTATGTAGAGTGCACAAATTCTCGAAACTGTACATTGGGTTTCGCGAATACAGCTAAGCAACATACTACGTTAAATTCAAATTACCTAAGTTCAAAACAAAGCTGAATTCGTAAGTCTGCCCTGCTCTTTATTTAACCAAATGGTAATAAGGTGGCATGTTAGAATCCCTTTTACCCGAGAAATCTACGTATGGGGTATATAAAACCTTCATTGACATATTTCTTAGGCTTGCATTCCATAGAAATTGAACACAACTGAAAGGCCACATATGCTGCAGACTGAATGGTAATTGGGGCAGGAACGTGTTGAAATAAAAACCCTGAACTGGCCATAGGAGCCCACGCAGACCACGAACCAGGTGGTCCGACGATGTGGTCGATATAGCAGGCAAAGGTTGAAGGCCCAGGACCATGTACAGTGTCGTACAATGAAAGAGACCAAATTATTGGGCCTGTACACGTTTAAGAAGAGAGAGAGAGATAGAGAAAACTGTCAAAATGTGGGGTGCACTATCACCTAAACTCTGCCTACATCATCGAGGAATAAAAGCTTACGCAAACCATATTGACAATTTGCTTTGTGAACATGTTTGTGAATACATTTTTATTTAGCTACACAAAACTGGAATTACAATTTTTATAGTGCAGTGGTTTCTGAATGGAAGCCTCAAACAGGGTTTCAATAAACGGATTTAAACAAATGGACTGTCAGCGATCGAGGATTGCTAAAAATGCTTACTAGTTTCGACACACATTTTTTTACTTAAATTCAATACTCAATTATTCATAGGTATGTTTGGTGTGGTTTACAGAGTAAAAACCCGACCCTCCTGTAACTGTACTTCCAACAGTAGCTGAAACGTTATGTTAGTGTGCCGCTGCAACAATGCTATGCGGACACAATGAGGGCTATTGCGTTTTAATTTACCGCTAGAGGCACTAGTGTAGCGTGAGGTCTCCCTGCCCGGGTTGCGGAATTTGTTCGAAAGAGTCACCGTGGCCCTGGAACGCAAAGGGCTTTAGAAGGAACACGGATGGGTTTTAGTCAGTAAAAGTCCGACACGCCCTTCCTCTCCACCCAGAGCGGAAGAAGTCATTTGATGATTTCACATCCTTAAAAAAAAAAAAAGCTTGAGGTCTTCGAAGTGTCAAATTTCACTGTTGGGCTTTTGACGCAAGTTGTTTTACTCATTTGTTGTGAATAAAATACTTAAGTTTTTCGATTATGATGACTCTGCGTAACACTGCGGCACATATATGTTGTATTGAATTCCACATTTACGGCATTATAAATTATTTTCCTTCTAACTTTGTTCAAATGCGCGTTGTAACCAACTTTAATGCTATGCTTAAGGACCTTACTCGCCAGTGGCACCAACTGGTGAGCCCATTACCCATTGATGCGCTGCGTTAATTAGTATGTTGACCCAACTGTCGCTTTCGCGGAGCAACATATACTGCATACTCTTTCGTCAATAGCAATTTGCAACGTAATTTTTTTTAATCTGACGAAACGCACAGTTCTGAATATTTAACGAACATGTTCTGTTCAGTCCGTTTCGGATTCGGTTCGTGATTTTTTTCTATTCAAATTCAAGTAAGAGATACAAATTCATTAACAAACTTCAACGGAGCGGTTTCAGCGAATGCAACGAGTTTCGGAACTGTAAGCAAAGCTACATTTGCTTACTTATTTTTTGAGACTATGTTGCCATTATTTCAGACACTTTTCATATTGAGCTTGTAAATGCGCGTGAATAAACCGTAACTTCTACCTTTTTATACCAAAAGTTAAGGCAATATCTTTTGTTTTTTAAGAATCCGGTAAAGTGAATTTTATCACTGATTCTAACTCCTGTCATTGACGCATGAAAAACACGATCGCCCTTTTAAAATTCTCTGTGCTGTTTTACGACTAATTTGCAGATGTTTGATTACTTAGGTTTAGTTTTCTTTCGTTATCCTATGTTGTCCCACTGCTGGGCAAAGGCCTCTCTCATATTTTTTAGTAGTGATACCCCACAACTACATTGACATTATTCCCATAATGAGTGGTTGCGCTATTTGCCGTTTAGGAACTGTTTGTTTGCCTTCGCAGTCCAAGTCCAGACTAGCTTACATATAGTTAAATATCTACTTTGCTTTGGGATTGACATAAACCTAACATTATGTAATTTTTCTAGATTTTATTGATATGTTGAGGAGGTCACTGGTTTATCTTTGAAGTTCACCGTCCAATGCAAATGCAATATAGTTATAACTAAATGCAACGAAAAATAAACAATAAAGTTATGCCCGAATAGATAACCTCAAATATATGTTAATTCAGAATGACTTGTTTGCATCTGCGTGTCCCTTCACTCACAGCATACCGGGCGGCGTGATGTTATGTTATGAACTGGTGACAAACAATAAACAGACATGCGATTTCAGCAATCCCCGGAGGTTTGCTATTATTTATTGAAGAGTTCAGCTGCCTACCTCCAAAGTTCTTCATCAGATCTTCACCAAATTGTAACGGGACCACTTTGGAAAAATTATCTTCAAAACAAAAAAAAAATCATCCAAATCCGTTGACAACTGGCGACAATGTCGCTGATAAAACATTTTTCCTGGGATCCCAGCATCAGATCCTGACTTGAACTTTCCATCATCAGCACAGCAAAATGAGATATCGATTACCAGACACAATTATCTGACTTGCGTTAGAAAGTACATATGTGAAAAACATTGTAAGTGCCTTTAAAATTTGAGGATTCTGACTTGGTGCCGATGGGACCACCTTAGGAGTTTAGGCTTTCGAATAAAAAAGAATCATCAAAATCAATTCATTATTTGAGGAATTATCGCAAAAGTGTTTGCTATGCGATCATTCCTCCAATAAAAATTAATAAAAAAAGAAAAACATAATTCGAATTGAGAACATCCTCCTTTTTTTAAGTCGGTTAAAATCCGATTTCGATGGAATTTACTGTTAATATTTCGAGTTTATAATCTCGCAAAGTTTCTGACAAACTATCGAAGTTTTCAATAATCCGGTGAAACCAACATTTATTTCACAAAGTACACGTTGACGTAAAGTTTTGTACCTTCGCATTTTCATATTATTAATTGGGATTTTTTTAACCTGCGAAGGGTAGCTTTGAATGAAAAAGCAATCAAAAGGAGCGTTTAATATTCTGTGTGCGACTATCTAGCTCGTGCGCTGCAAAAGCTAATAAAAATCCCAAGTCTCGCGTTGGTTTGCATGCGAAGCTAAAAAAACAAGTTCAGAAAACATACAAAAAGATTCTCTCCGGCGGGGAATCGAACCCCGGTCTCCCGCGTGACAGGCGGGGATACTTACCACTATACTACCGAAGACTTGCTGACGGAGGCGAAATTACCGTCGAAATTAAAACATTGGCTTTCCTGCAGTGGGATTTTCATGTAAATGTATATTATGTTATTCTAAGCTCTTTTGTAAGAAACTCGCCTCAGTCACTAATAAGTACTGAGGCGAGTGGAAGAAGTTTTTAGAGATTTTTCTAATACTTAACAGACAATCGCAATATATCCGGTTTCAGAAGACTATTATTAATCGTATACCTACTACTAGTTTTGCGCGAAAAGATAACCGACCGATGATACATCAACTGGAATAGCAGAAGCGGATTGGGATCAAACTTAATGTTGATATGTAGGTTACAAAATTATACACAAAGATAACCTAATGTACCTAAGACGTTGTGATAAGAAGTTCATGAACGATGAATGTTTTGTATTCCTTCCGCTGTCGAATCATTTAGATGATTCTTGAGGATAGCTTTCGGACCCAAGCTGTCTGATGGGCTCAGGAACTGCAACAGATAGAAAAATTTGAAAGGAAAAAGGGGAAGCCTTTGCCCAGTAGGTACTTAGGCCAAATAAAACTCTTAATAGAGTTAGGTTAGGTAGGAGTAGCTCTGGGCGGAGCGAAAGGGAGAGTATGCTTTCTTTTTTAGGGATGGGAAATAATCATATGACTTCTTCCGCTCTGGGCGGAGCGGGGAAGGGCGTGTCAGACTCTTACTGACTAAAACCCATCCATGTTCCTTCTAAAGCCCTTTGCGTTCCAGGGCCGCGGTAACTCTTTCGAACAAATTCCGCAACCCTGGCAGGCTCTGGCCCTAGCGGGTCTCGTATTCTATGCTGACATCTCTTTGAGGCGCGCGTGAAATACAACGCGCCATCGACCCGGGCCTGGTGGTGATCGGACAGGGAGCCACCTAACGCTCGCCGTCCGCAGGCCCGCGCCTACGTTGGCCGGGGATCGCTAAGCGACTCCCGACCCCCTCACAGTGCTGAACGTGCGTGTCCTCCCGCTGAATCCGAAAAGAGAGGATGTTTGGTTTGGTCAGGTGGAGAGAGGATGAAAGGCTAACGAGATAGATTTACGAATAAACGTGAGTAGGAACGCCGGGAGGGAAGACCCTAAAAGGAGACAGGGATCTTGTAAGTCATGTTTTTGTGCGTATGTCTAGACGCATGACCGTAAACGAAGCGTATTTCTCTAGTTTTTGCGTACCTCTATGGGAATTACACGTGAAGATTATGTATCTAAAAATTGCTCATGATTTCTTTCAGCATCGTCGTTTTTATTGATGAAAGAAAATGAGATAAATTAAGCTTACCTGCATCTATTTATGAATACAATGCCTAAGCATAATGATGCTTAGGCATTGTATTCATAAATAGATGTTAAATTAACAATAAAGGAAGACAATGGTCTTCCTTTATTGTTAATTTCTTTTCAACCGGTTATGTCTTTCATAAGACTATCGGTGGGGCAGTCACGGAAGTTAAAAAAGAAATTAAACTACTCGTAAAACGATATCCGCTGATCATGTGCGTTTGCGGGCTAAGTGTTTATGTCTGTAATTGTCAAAGGTCAAGTGATTCTGTTTTAAACTGGAATCACTTTATTTCAAAAACTATACTATCAAGTTTAAAAAATCGGAAGACAAGTTTAAAAAATGAAGAAACAATCAAAAACATCGAATCCATAAGAATCTACCTTTCCGAATGGATAGTAGAATCACTTTATTAATGTAATATTATTATTTTACTGAACTGTAAATGACGTTCAAAAGTGCCGTTTAATGGCCTAATCGAAATAAACGTTTTGAGTTTGACTTGACCTTGACTTTGAATTGCGAAATTAAAATTATTTTATTCCTTCGTAGTGTTTTTTTTTAATTTGGAAGTAGGTTGTATTAAAAAAAAAGATTTTTCGTACCCAAGCTACGTCGAGTTAAAAGCACTTTTCCCACTTATTTTCCTTTACAAAATTGTATGAAAAGCCTCATGATCAAAGAGTTAGAAATACTGTGCGTAGTGAAATGAATGTGTGCGGAGCAATTAGCTTTTCAAAGGACCGGCGCGACATAGTAAATTGTGCCCAGCCTCCAACGTGCAAGGTCAAGCGGTGTTGCCAGTTATTACCAACTAAAGTACCCCTGATGGATAGGTTGAAATGAGGGAATAAAAGTGATATCCAGGTAAAGCGTCCATTTTGATGATTATTTCCAGAATTAGAGCAAGAGATTGAAAGGGTCTTGACTCGGAATAAGGCGGTTACTTTAAAAAATCAAAACTCAAAAGCATTTATTTCAATTAGACCATTTACAGGCACTATTGAATTGTCAAGGTCGGTCGGTCAAAAAGATTATAGATCAAAACATACATAACAACAAAGACATAGATCTCCATGGAGAAGAACGTGCAAAAAACTCCACGGACACTCTTTTAGAAATAATATTTTTTACAAAGTTATGGTTACATAATTCCTGTTGAAATTATGCATATATGTGAGAACGATGTAAAAGACGTGCAGGATAAATGCGTCCGGAGTGAAAAGAACAATTCAAAGAAACAATTAAAATAAACCGTGGCTGCCGAGAAATGACCAGTCCAAGCTGACAGCGACCGTTCATGAACATGACGCATGCGCTAGCACCATTCGGCTCAATCATTTTGAAGGGAGCCAAACCATCCAACGCATGCACCACCATCAGCCAAACTTTTGAGTGAGCATGACACTCCCAACCGCACACGGTACATTCAAGTCGAGACACCCAAAAGTGATAGTTATAATTTAAGTTTAAGGTACACTGTACACAGTAGTCACACATGTACCGTTAATGCATGAAATTTTACAATGCTAAATAAATTGAGTCTATACAATGAAAATATTGCGTTCTTACAATCTTCAGCCGGTCCAACAATGTTTCCAAATGCTAACAGATTAGTTTGCGTGCCCTAGTGGCTGTGGAGCAGGACCAGCATTGAGCCAAGAATTTTTATCTTCAATATAATCCCCCAACTTATAATGCTTGCCTACATAGTGTGCGTTTTATGCAAGACTTAAATTTTGTCTCATTTAGTTCCAATACATGGGGAGATATTTTATTATAACATTTTAAACAGTATCCTATAAAAGATGAGACTACTTTAGCCAGTCTGAAACTTGGTTGAACTAATTGGTTTCTATTTCTAGTACAATAATTATGTCCGTCGCCTCTTTTACTAAAAATATGTAAATTCTTTCTGACATACATGATGTTTTCATAAATGTATTGACTAGGTACCGTCATGATGTTAAATAAACAGTTCTCTTAGAGAATCGCGCCGGCGGAGATTATATATGGCTTTGACGGCTCTTTTCTGCAGAATAAAAATAGACTCGATGTCTGCAGCCCGTCCCCACAATAAAATACCGTTAGACATAATACTGTGAAAGTAACTAAAATAGACTAGTCTCGCGGTTTCAACATCTGTAAACTGGCGGATTTTTCTAACAGCATATGCTGCTGAACTTGCAGAAGCAGGAGATGTTAAATGAGGACCCTATTGCAGCCTTGAGTCAAGCGTTATCCTCAGGAAAATTGTTTCATCGACGAATTCTAGTTCTAGTTTTTTTTTTTCAATATCGAAGAAATAAAAGAAATCTCTAGTAAGGTGTAAAAGGGAGAAAATCTATTCAAAGTATTTTTTTTTTACTAAAACAACAAAAGTCGTATGATCAAAGAGATAGAAGATTACCCTGTAAAGCAATTAGGGGGATCAAAGGTTGGCAGTGAAAGTGTACCCGACGAAGTCCATGCAAGGTCATGCGACAGTGTTACCAGTGCCACAAAATAGATAAGTACAGAAGCTAGGCTTTATACGAGTGAAATAGCACTCTCGTAAAGACACATATGGTACAGTAAGTGCAACAACAATAGAAACACTTTGTTCGCGTTAATATAGATTTTCTAAATAAAAACCGTCTCCAGGATCCCATCTATTTTTGTATCGAAATTCATCACATTCAGCGGTTTAGTCGTGAAATCGTAACAAACAAGCTCACTTTCGCATTTATAATATTAGTTAGGATTATTAGGTATTTATATTATTTCACTTCGTAGATTTCAACGGCACGGCGTTGCATCGTAGCGTAGGGACGCGTCTTTGGCATAGCGTCTTGTCTCGGCAAGGTGGCTGCGCGTTGCAGCACGGTGTCGCGTGTCGGGACAGGCGTTCAATAACGTGACAAGTCCGACAATATTTTTTTTTTCGTTTTGTGGATGAATAAAATCTTTCACGGCGGTTTCGCTTCAATAACGTGGCAAGTCCGACAATAATTTTTATTTTGACGTTTTTTGGAAAATTAAAATCGGTCACGGCGGTTTCAGTGTTGGAGTTATCTCGTTATTGAAGCAAAGAGGCGATATGTCCGTATGCATGAATCTATGTATGCGTGTGCCTTTTTTCCTCGCTATAAAGAGTGGACCTTCTTTATTTATCTATCTTGTGCCAGTACGGTACACCGGAAATGAAACGGAATGAAAGACTAATGGGAACCCTAATGGGAGTTAGAGTGTTGTTGAGCCATATTTGGAAGGTATACAAAAAGGCTATATACTCATAGC
Source organism: Mamestra brassicae (assembly GCA_905163435.1). NCBI lineage: Eukaryota > Metazoa > Arthropoda > Insecta > Lepidoptera > Noctuidae > Mamestra > Mamestra brassicae. Next base: position 4,755,259 of record LR991009.1, read on the forward strand.
AATTAACTTTCTATGTAAACAAGTCCTAAATTAGGCGTTTTGGAATAGGCTAAACGATACGGATACAACATTAGGACCGATTCAAAGGTCGCATGTCGTTAACAGTTTAACCTTTTGCGTGTCTTAACAGATTTTTATCGTCCAATCCTGACCAAGCCCTTATGTGTAACTGTCCGATTTAAGACATTTGGAGCATTTTTTCTTATGTCGAACTGTGTAACTTAAGACACGCAAAAGGTTAATGTAGTAGTGTTAAAATACTTGGTCTCTAAATTTTTGCTTTATCTGTGAGAGAGACAATTCCCATATTATACTGCAATGTTCGCAATATAATCTCAGTTTCAATCTGTAAAACATACTTCTATTTCCCTTTCGTGAAACCCTTCGCATATGACTACGACTCGCACTTGGCTGGTTTTGTTTTAAGTACAAGAATGGCATTCCGAACTGCGGGCCAATTCTACTAATTTTTAAGCAACTTTCGCATTCGCATCTTAGTCGCAATTTTTCAAAAATATGTAGAAATTGAGGCTTTTTAAATCGACTTCAAAAAACGGAGGAGGAGGTTCTCAATTCGGTTGTATTTTTTTTATGTTTGTTACGTCATAAATCCGTTATTTATGTAGTCAAATTCAATACTATGTAGTACCTTGTCTTGTGTTGTCGTTTAGGTATTTCTGAATATTCACATACATTGAATTTGATAGTTAAATAAGAGTCCAGTAACGGCTGCTATTTTTTATTAAACTTCTTGGAATATTCCATTGAGTGTATAAGGTTTCATAAAGGTTTCACCTAATTAAACTTGGAAACTAGATTGTGAAGCTCGACCAATGCGGCTTTTTCATCCATAATTACTTTGGTGTCTGTTTCTGGAGGTAAAAGCAATAAGGTGTATTAGGTAGATTTAATCTATACTAATATAATTGCTGAGGAGTTTGTTTTCTTTTGTATGTTTGCTTGTTTTAACGCGCTTTTCTCTGGAACTACTAGTCTGATTTTGAAAATTCTTTTTATATATGATAGCCACATTCACGAGGAAGGCTTATACGGGGACGGGAAACAATATGCGCGTACGAAGTCGCGGGCGAAGTGCTAGTTGATAATACAGCAGGATCAGCTTTCAGTCTAACCCGATACAGCTGAGCGCCACTATTTTACTGTTCTGATTATCCGTTACAACAGCCAAAGGTCTAGCTTTAGCTTATATAGCCACGAGCTCCTTCTTTTAACAATACAAAATGTATACAAATTAAGTAAACAAATTAGTGACTCAATTATTTCCTCATGTTTTGATTTTAAAACGGTCAGTGGATTTTGTTGAGTCCTTTTTTATGGTAATTGCGCATTGCACTCCAGTGGTCCGGCCAAAGATGGTTGCGGAACACGCTGTGGTTTTAGCCAGTAAGAGTCACACATACCACTGCCCAGTGCCCGACCCAGTGTTGACTGGTTAAAAAAGTTTGACCGGTTGCGTTTATTTACGAAAAGCCTTTTGAGCTACGTAGTTCCGATCTAACTAAATCTATATTTATTTTAATCTCGATATAGATATTCAGATTTGTGAGTAGGAACGAATTATAATTTATGAAAATAAAGAGCATCATGCTACAATTCACTCAAAGGTTTAACATCCGTAAAAGCCTTTCTTCCGAATTTCCCGAGCTAAGAATTGTAACTAAATTGAAAAACAATTGAAATTGAATATATTACAGCCCCAAAAGTGTCGGGAACTTGCAAATTCCATTGTTGTCCGGTGAACCATGAAACACCTTCTGCTCCACTCCGAAAATGTAAAGGTAATTTAAGTTTTTGCCTAGTAACATAAGTATTAAACCACTAGCTTCTTCTGCTACCGGCTTCGCCTTTGCACCAAAGTCGAATCCCAAGGTAACTTACTACCCCGACAAAAATGTTATAGCATGACTTAAACAAGGCCTGTGTTTTCATCCAAGTCTATTCAGTTCAGCCGTTGGGCGTGATTGAACATACAGACACTTAAAATACAGACGTTCACATAATTAGTAGCATACTAAGAAGTTGGGTATTGAACATAAATCAAAGGAAAAGGCAAAATCATCCCAAACGCAGTGCCAGTGCGGAGCTCCTTCACAGGACATGCATCACCTTAAATGCCCGATGAGCACAACCACCTGCACCATCCAAGATTTGAACGAGGCCAATGATAGAGCTGTACAGGTTGCCCAATACTGGTCGGACAAAATATAATTGAGTCAATCGACACGGAAAGAAAAAGTGTGACCTTTTAAAAATATTTGAAAGCGTTGCTTGAAAATGCTGACATATACAGTCAGTTCTTGATGTTACCCTGAGTTGCGATAACCTAGCTCATGTGAATTTCTCCAACAAGAATAATGAGGCACCATTCCCCTCCAACTCACTGTTAAGCTGCAGTTTAGCTTTACTAGGCACAAACTAACACGGCTCTTGTAAATTCCTTAATCTACTTCGAAGCTAGATGAGCCGCTGTTGGTACAACTAAGTCAGATTACCCTATCTGACTAAATTGTACCTTCAGCTCCGATTAGCCAGAATGTGACTGATAGTGCACCATAACAGATTTTTACGAGGTCAACGCGAACGCTAGTCGAAGCTAATTCATGCTTATACAAGGCGGAGACGACGAACGACAATAAATCAAAACACTGGCAATACTAGTTCATACCAATATGTTGTCACTAACTGCAACAGACTGCTTGGAATTATTTCGTCAGAATAGTAGCCACTATCCTGACTAGTTTGATTTTTTATGACGTTTTATGCAATTGTTAAGCTATTTTTAATTTCGGTGACAGGATTTTTAATAGTCTTATTGCCCGTGTTTTCATTTGCTGTCGTATCGAATTCTCCACATTGTATCCACTCTGTCGGTCTGTTTTCTACATTATTTAAATGAAATTTAACGTAGCCACGTCAACATAACATGTGGTCGGAGCCGCGGGCTGAAGCTAATAAAATATCTAAAGATCATCGACAAGAAGGGGCAATGGTGCTCTGTAAAAATCAACCAATCGGATGGTCAATTTAATCAACAAGTCAAAGTACAATGTCAGTTAACTTCACGCTCTGTTCGATTTATTAATATTCACGGCGAAATTTTAACGAAAGAGGCTGGCAGGTGTGCTTAGTCAGATAGGGTAATCTGACTAAATTGTACCTTCAGCTCCGATTAGCCAGAATGTGACTGATAGTGCACCATAACAGATTTTTACGAGGTCAACGCGAACGCTAGTCGAAGCTAATTCATGCTTATACAAGGCGGAGACGACGAACGACAATAAATCAAAACACTGGCAATACTAGTTCATACCAATATGTTGTCACTAACTGCAACAGACTGCTTGGAATTATTTCGTCAGAATAGTAGCCACTATCCTGACTAGTTTGATTTTTTATGACGTTTTATGCAATTGTTAAGCTATTTTTAATTTCGGTGCCAGGATTTTTAATAGTCTTATTGCCCGTGTTTTCATTTGCTGTCGTATCGAATTCTCCACATTGTATCCACTCTGTCGGTCTGTTTTCTACATTATTTAAATGAAATTTAACGTAGCCACGTCAACATAACATGTGGTCGGAGCCGCGGGCTGAAGCTAATAAAATATCTAAAGATCATCGACAAGAAGGGGCAATGGTGCTCTGTAAAAATCAACCAATCGGATGGTCAATTTAATCAACAAGTCAAAGTACAATGTCAGTTAACTTCACGCTCTGTTCGATTTATTAGTATTCACGGCGAAATTTTAACGAAAGAGGCTGGCAGGTGTGCTTCGTCTTTGCGATCGACGAAGCACTAACGCCATTCACTATCACTTAGCTTTGCTACGAATGGAATTCCCTAGGGCGTGTAGTACCGTTTTGTTTACTCAAAGCAATTGCTTGCTAATATTACACAATACGATTACAATAATATTTGTGAACACCGGTATTCTCGATATCCGTCAGTACCCACTCCTAACGTCGGCACGTACGCCAACGTTTGCTTTGATCATTCTGTATTTGACGTTCGTACGATTCAAGGACTTGTTGTTAAAAATAGGTTTAGGCATGAATATTGGCGATTTGCTGCTGTCTAATCGGAAATAGAACAAAAAAGCTGGCTTGCAAATTCAATTAAGCGTGGCCTTGCTTTTCGCGTTCTTGATTGAGTCTTATTTTTTTCTTAAATTCTCATTATTGCTGCTGGTAATTTTAGGAAACTTACGAGAACTCTTGATATTAAGTTGATAAGAGCAATGCCTTCAGTACTGTATTTTTTTGCAAACTGGCACTGAAGGCAAATTATAGGTGTCATGTCTAAGTTAGTCTATCCTTTTTTAAATTAAGCTCCTATAACCTTATTTTTGTAAGATATTGGGCCTGTTTCACGACTTCTGAGTAGCCACTAATCACCGAATAAATTCGAAAATGGAACATAATTTATATGGAATTATCTGCACAGTTAATTAACGGGAACTTAATCGTTGGTGGTATTAAAACAGTATTAATTTAACCATTCAAGTTAAAACCACTGAATCAATTGAGTTGACAAACTATTCTATAAGGGGAAGAAGTCAACATCCTCGCTTGAAGCATTGTCCTTCTTGCTAAATATCAAAAAGCCCAATGCCTAATCATACTTTAGATCCTCTTTGTCTAGGCTCAATTCATACCCCCATCTCTGGAGTTCCATCTATGCGCTAAGATCATTCAAACATGTTTTTAACACACCTTTAATTAATACTGTTTTAATGTGTAGTTGTAGTACTGTCAGTTCCTGGGGCAGGTCCAGTAGACGAACTATTTTGAGAGCTGAAGCGTTGTTTTTCTCTGTGTCAAAGTGTATTGTTCTATTTGTTTTCCTGACATACGAGTATAGGGAAACGTTCCTTGGCGTATCTGTTTCTACGGACACTAAGCAACATTGGTCCCTACTATAACTTATCTCTTCTTCTGGCTCTACCGAAAATGGATTAGCGGGGTTCAACAATTTGTTCAGGTATTCCTTCTCCGCTTCGGCCTTAGCTAAGTTGTTTTTCATGCATACTTCATCAAGGTGGCAGTTTGTTGTATCCCACAAATTCTTCCCTCCATCAGCAATCAACAAAATCTGTACTGAAACCATTTTCCTCTTGTTTAAATTTATCTTCACCATGTAAAGACGACTCACATTGTCTATTCCAATCCTGATCTTGCTTTTTGCGCCGAAGTGATTAATTGCCATTTGTTGTAATCCAACCGCAGTGTTTTTGGCGATGGAATGACAGTTGTCGTAGGGAGAATCCCTACGACAACTGTCATTCCATCGCCTTTCATTCGCCTTTCACCGTCATTCCTTGGGGTCTTATTGTGGAGGTCTCCACACCGTACCGAGACAGAAACGAACCATCACAGTACCATGATGTAAACTCCCCATATCCTCGCTTGAAAAAACATGTTTTCTCCGGGCTTATATTTATTCCTGTAAACTTCAAAGATTGATAGGAGCAATCTCAATTGCATTCAAAAAATCTTGTGACGTGCAAGCTACAAATAAAGACATGCTGTCATCAGACTATCGCAGTGTTGTCACCTTAGCCTTGTCAGGATCTATTCCGTACATGCCAGGTATGAACCTCAACGTTGTTGACCCCGCATTCCTCCAGATGATAGTACATATTTGTCCCCGTATCTAAATGGCTCTATCTCTTTAAACTATTTTCTTGTGGGTTCACTCATGTTTGTGGTGTATTCGCTGGTCCACTTTATCCTTGCAAACTCTTTTTCATTCTGAACGAGAACACCATCTCCACGAGTTTTTCAGTCAAAATCTCCACGATTTTCATAGACATCAGGAATTTGCCTACACATAAAATAAGCCTAAAAAACTCTGCCTGCTCAGAAGGCGGTGGCAACGATAGTCTATCACTTGTCTTCTTACAAAATAATACTTGGTGCATCCTGTGTTACCTGTAGGGATCGTTCGTCTGGTAGTCCCAGGGAGCCTGAACTCTTCTTTTTCTTCTTTTGGTCTCCTCCTATTGAAACGGTTGATCCAGATTTGCTTTTGACAGTCCTGGGCTTTCAATAATGTGTAAGAACATCCTCAAGATAGAATTTGCTGACGCAATGGCTCTTCGATCCTTTTTGCCTCTGTCTCCATGCTTTATGTAAGCGCAAAATAATCTGGCTAGGTCAATCATGTATTTAAAAACAGCATCATTCCCTTTTATACGCTTGACGACGTTTTTCTAAGCTATTGTATTTTTTTCTCTTTTTTGAAGTTGAGGACGTTATCTCAACTGTCTTAAGTTGAGCTAGAGATAAGCACTTTTCAGTGACAACCTGATATGCCCTCATCTCGGGTACCATCTTACCGTAACACCTTGCGTCCCTCTCCTTAAATTCCCGTTCTTTGGGAACTGCCACCATGACCCTCCAGTCCGTGGGCACAAAGCCTGTGTCAATAAGAGTGATAATCTCCTTGCAGTTGAATGTCTCAGAGGTTAGATAGTGCATCACCACACTCTTAGTTGATGGAGCTGGTCCTTGAGGAAAGTGACCGTGTAGTGTGCGAAACGCCTTGCTGTCATACTCATGGATCCATTCTGGTAGGGAAGGAATATTCGCTTTGTCCGAGATGATGTCTATCGTGTCCACATGAAAATTAAACTCGAATGTCTTCTCCAGGATGATATGAGAAAAGTCGGTGGGGTCCCATTTGTAAGTTTGAGTTTCTCCCCATTCATTTGCGTGATAACAGGCCTCTATGTGAGCTGGGGTGCCAGAGCCTACTAGCAGGTTGGGCCACTTTTTGTGGATCTTATAGAACTGACGACAGAACTCTTTCTTGAACATGTTGTTGATGTGGGCCGCAGCCGGTTGCAGATTTCGCTTCAACATAGTTCCTTTCCTGAACCAAGATGTGGTGCTAGCGTCCATGTTCACAATCGGATGGCCCATGACTTTCCACAGGCCTGCCATCTCCAACCTGAGCATGGCATGTTGAGGGCTAACAACAGGGGCGGTCTCTGCCAGATAGAAACCAGTGGCAGTCAGCACGGGGCTCAGGTCTTGTACTATGGTGTCTAGAAACTCGGATGAAAACTCTAGATCCCGCAAGATGGACCCTATGGTGAGTGATGGCCACATCTTCAATAAGGTGTAAGTCTGCTGCTGCTGAGATGTAAGCAAAGATACTAAATTGCTGAACCTTTGTCTGAACTCTGCATGTAAAGAATACCCTGGGTACTTGTTTCTGTGAATCCACGTGTAGCAGTCCACCGAGAACCAGGCGGAGCACATATCGGAGAAGCATAAAATCATCGAGTAGGGCACTAGGAAGCCCGTGTGAGTTGTCACGTAGACGATGCACAGCTCGGCCTCGAATGTAATGGACACCTGCCCTATCTTGATCTCTTGTCGAGGACGGGTTGATTGTGCCACAGTATTCACAGCGGAAGACAGGGAGAGAGACAAACCAGAGAATAACGTGTTCAAGGGAAATGTGGATCGTGTGATCGGAGGAGGTGGTAGCTTATAAAAGTGCTCATAAGCTAGCTGAGTAGCTAGGACTGCTACATTGGCGGCCTCATCACCATCGAGGCCATCCGGCCAGTGCTCGACCTGTGGCTCGGGAGAAGGCACGGCTCTCTGACGTTTCGTGCGACGCAGGTCCTCTCGGGGCATGGCTGCTTCGGGAGGTTCTTGTGTCGCATAGGCAGGGAGCCGGACGCTCGATGCCACCACTGCGTTGACTGTCGGGAGGACACGGTGCGGCATACGCTTGCAGAGTGTGCAGCTTGGGAGGAGCCGCACCGTGCCCTCATCTCTGTTGTAGGCGGTGACCTCTTGCTGCCCGCCGTAGTCCATGCTATGGTCGGCGGTGAGGAGTCCTGGGACGCGGTGGTCTCCTGCGAGACAGTTATCACGCAGAAGGAGGCTGCGGAAAGGGAGAGGGAGATCACAACCGCTCTCCCTGCCCGCAGCAGGCGCATCGGGCGTCGGAGGAGGGCCTATGCTGCCCTCTTCCGGCCCCCCTAACTGGGTCCAGGGGCGGCGGACTTGGGGATATCCGTCGCCCCCCACTCATCCGGACCCGAGGTGGCGGCGCGTGGTGTTCCCGTGCGCCCCTCTTTGACGTAGCGAGGGGAGTTAAACACCTCACTCCCCTCGCCGACGCGAGGTGGCCCGCAGAGGCGGGCCGGCACCAGCCGGGGATTGCGGATGTCGCATACGTTCCCGTGATCCCCGGCGTAGGTGGGAGATGGAACACCGGGGTGGTTTTAGTCAGTAAGAGTCTGACAGACCCCTCCACCCGCCCCAGGGTGGAGGATTTCTATGAGGATTTCCCCCCGAGATCAACAAAGAGATAAGCACTTAAAGCAGCACTCTATCCACTCCAAGTTGATTGAGCAGGTCACACCAGGGTTGTCTTTATACAGTTTGAGCATTCTGTTATAAGCAACTGAGCTAGGTACACTACGTTACAAAATTGGGTCCCATGTTTGCCTTCCTTGCCTCCCTTTGGTGAATACATCGAAATTCTATGACATGACTTTCTCCATTATGTTGAGTATAGTTTCCCAACAGTTTCGCTCTCTCGCCGATGGTGTAGTTTTCAATAATGGGAATAAAATGAAAATGTTTGACACGTCCTGAGAATACATAAAAAATTAGAAAGCCAATGCATTCCACTACTTTCTTAGAAAAATCTTTTACAGTCTTTTATGGAATGCGTCGCCAGCGTCAATAAAACGCGCGATATCGTTAAGGAACACTACTTGTCACTGTGATATCATTCTAGTTATTAGTATATTTTCTTCTTTATATATTAAGTATATCTGTATTTGTGTATCTATTTTATAATATTGTATTAATTTTGATTTTTCTATCTACATATATTTCTCTGTCAAAATAATGTTGATATTTATAATAATGTGACGAATAATATTTATAGGAATAAATAAATAAAATTACAGGTGTTGTATTATGCGTTTCAAGTCGCTGTTATTCGTTGCATAAAATTAAAATACAAAGTCTAAAGTTCAGGTATCATTTTTTAATTAAAATGTACCTCTTACAATAATTATTCATATGAAGGGAACACATAATTAAAACCTGTTTACTTTGAAGTAACATATGGAAGTGGTTGCTTATTAAAATATTGTTTCGGTTAGGTTAGATTGCTTTTATAATTTTATATATATATAATTTTGTATATAGGCTTGTTCTTAATATATTTCCGACAAGCTTCTGTTAGCGGCCTTACCTGCGTTAAAATCCTGCTTTTCAAGCATCGGTATCAAGCAGCTGAAATTTCATAACAATTCGAACGAATTTTAAGATAGATTCAATAGACAGTAAGAAGGCCTTAGAAAAGGGACATTCTGTCACTGACAACAATTAAATATTCAACAGCAATGCGATTCTGTAAAAGTTTTCACTTCGACATGTTTACAGAATCGCAGTTTGTATGGTTTGATAGCTCACTTGTCGTTACAAGTGAGTTGCAAACCATACAAACATACAAATAAAAAAGATGCAATCACAGCTCACTTGTCGTTCACTCCACCGAAGTGTACACAGTGACATGTCGACAGAACAGACCGGCTGTTGTCAACAACTGTAAACATTTTAGCCTTTGAAAATGGGCATGCCTGGTAACAACACTTTTTCCAAGAAAGCCCTGAGTGAATAATACACTAAGCAACAGTAGTACATTTTTAGGCTTCCGAACGTTCGAATGGAAAACGGAGCCTGTACAGCGGTTACGCACTGCTTCCGATCCGAATCCGTGAAAGTACGTTCCTTAGCATAGCTTGGAATATATATGTCACCGGATAATTGGAAACTACGTTAGATTACAAAATATTTTGAAAGATTTTAAACTTTCGATAAATTGTCAAAAAACGAACCAAAAGGTTTTGTTTCTTCGCTTTTTGACACCGAGTTCCGAAACTAAAGTTATTTTAAACTTTGTAGTGTTTTTATTTGGAGGTCAGTCGTATTTTTTTTTAACATTTGTATGAATGAATGTAAAAAATAGAGCATTTCCAACTTGCAGGATCGAATACCGCACGTAAAATTAAAATGAAACAAGAAAATGGGGACAAATGGAATAAATCACGGTAACAATGTTGTGATTTGCGGTTTAAAAGCCCATAAACGTAACATATTGACTAAATAAACAAACAAATGAATACTTTAGTGCTCGTATATCTTCTGCGTTAACGGCGGATGTATTTATTTGTTCGCGGCATATTCCTATAAACAATATGCCTGTATTGCCTGAAAATGGTTATTATTATCATTATAGTCGGCAGAGACCGATACTGTACGCACTCCGAACTCTCGCAGCCTTCATCAGGTAATCGGTCAAAGCTGTGTCCTACGATACGACGTTGCCACTCCAGGTCCTTTCGGCTCTGCCCTGCTTGGGCGGAGCAACGCCGTGTCCTCGTCGAGGCGATCGGCGGCAGTGACCTCTCGCGTCCGGCCCTGGTTGAATACATGGTCCGGAGCGAGGAGGCTTGGGGAGCGGTCACCTCCTTCTGCGAAGCAGTAATGCTAGCGAAGGAGGAGGCGGGTCGCGCGAGGGAAAGGCAAGGCCTTCGCCCCAACCGCCGCTACAGGAGAAGACGCCCCGGGCGTCGGGAGTCGCAAGGCGATCCCCGGCCACCGTAGGCGCGGGCCTGCGGACAGCGAGCGTTGGGTGGCTCGATGTCAGATCACCACCAGGCCCGGGTAGATGGCGCGTTGTGTTTCATGCGCGCCTCAAAGAGATGTCAGCATAGAAGACGGGGTCCGCTAGGGCCAGAGCCTGCCAGGGTTGCGGAATTTGTTCGAAAGAGTCACCGCGGCCCTGGAACGCAAAGGGCTTTAGAAGGAATACGGATGGGTTTTAGTCAGTAAGAGTCTGACACGCCCTTCCGCTCCACCCAGAGCGGAAGAAGTCATTTGATGATTTTCCAACCATAAAAAAAAAATAGGTCCACGCTATTTCAAACTTTAGATCACTAACGAGAAAATCCTAATCCGAAGTCGATGAGAGGACTGAACGCGTTCTACATGGTCTAAGTAAGGATGAAACATTGGTTTTGAGATTCTTTCAATAATTTTTACTTTCGAAGAAAAAACCGATAAAAAACCTTATTTCCTTATCCTGTAATTTTAATGAATTCGGAATTCGTTTTTTGGTGACCGTAGAAAACATAACCTAACCCAGTATTCCGTCGTTCCGCACATATTCAGATTATAAAAATATAGATAACGGTTTTTAAAAAACAAAAATATATACAACCCCAGCATTAGTTTCGACAAAAAACTATCGGTATTATTATCTACAATTGTCTTTTGAATAAAAAAAATGATGTGATTTATTACTTTTCAGGGCTACCACGTTACTTTTGTTGGGTTCCGTCTGACAGTTATGGCTTTCACGATTGATTAGTTCCTATAGTTTCAACTGATCCCCACTTGGCAGCATCTTGATTGATTGTAAAAAAGAATCTCAACATAATGCATCAATGCCATGTTTAAATCCCTTAAAGGTGGCGGAAAGATGATTATAATAATGCTTGCTGGTGTCATGTGATAAATACTAAAAAAACAGGACATTAAGGTAACAAAGATTGGATTTCGATTCAGTAGCTTCCCGGAGTATATCGAACGTAGTTCAATATCATGTAGGGTTTTAATATACCATGCAGCTTTACTATATACTGGTGTACTTTCAATTATTTTTTTTAATGTAATTTTACTCACACACTGATCCATTGTTGTTAATTATATTGTAAATATGTAACTACCATGTCCCTTGCTAGCAAACTTAATTTTATCTCTGCTGGTATTGCTTTGTTGTTTTAAACTGTAAATTTAACGTTCAAAAGTACCTTTTGATGGTCTGGTTGAAATAAATGTAACGCACGGTGCGTTACCTTTTCAAAAACAAGAGAGAAAAACAAGTTATTGGAACATAACCACAAAATACTTAAAAGTTGCCTAAATAGGCGTGGTCGATACGACGCGTCGCGGGGCACAATGGTTTAAAATCGGGGTGCCTCACGTCCTGAGCTCGCCTCCCTCGATTTTGCTCTCTTATCCTCCTAGTAACAGTAGTAACATTGGTTATTTATTACTTTATCAAAGTCTTACAAGATATTATATAAAATGGACGGATTACTTAATTAAGTCTGTGTCAATTATCATTTTGCCCAAATTGAGTAGATATTATATATAATAGCTGGATAGTGTATATAATATCCGGATTTATTACTTTCGCTGTGACATATACATACTTTTAATTCATTAGAAAATAATTGCAGTTGCTACCGAAATTAATCACTGATCAAATCAAATCAATCAACAAATATAGGTACGGTCTTATCAACACGTTTCATGATTAAATCTATCAAGAAATCTTTAAGCACGTTTAACACACATACCTATATTTAATGCTTAATCAACTGATAAACCTCAAAATAATATGTAATTTTATTTAGTAAATGCCTGATGTTATTTTTATGATTGCAAAATCATAATATCAGAAATATGCCAAATTCCCACCAATTCAAAACCCAAGAGTGTTAAGAGGTTCCTGTTATGTTGTATTATCCTTCGCCGTGCTTAAATAAAGGCGTCCATTTTTGTAAGTGCCTCCGGTAATATAGGTACCTTAAAATAGTTGCAACTCGTTAAATCTACTTTGGTGGCGTAAATTACAAAATATTAAAAAAAAAACTTTCAAATGATCGAGTTTGAAAATTTAATCGTACCACACCAAAGATTTCACAAGTTCCTGTGAAAGTTAGAAATCGCACAAAATCCTTTTCCGTAATCGGGTTTTAATAAATCATGTTTACTTCTATACTCGTATTTTACCGCCGGATAAATTTTCCGGGCACTAAACAATTCCTGGAAAATCCAAATTTTGTCTCCTTAATGAAGTTTGGAAAGTTCCGAAAATCACTTGGTACCGAAATTAACAGCATTCTAAAAGTTTTGAAAAACACCGTTTTGCGGAATCGATTTGGGGAAATCGCGGTTAAATAATAAAGAAGCAAATGCCATGGCCAGAGATTGTATTAGGCTAGGTTCACACGGCATGTTCACTGCGGTCACACTGCACGTTTTTTTGTGATAATTGATTTTAACGGATATACAGGAGGATGTTTTCACGATACATTTCCATTCGATTAAAAACGCGTAACATCACGCAATGTGAAAGAAATCGTGATACTATATACTTTACTGCAAACCATATACGTTAAAAGTTCATTCGGTTTGCTTGACAATTCTGTTGAGTATTCGATAAAAGTATAAAGCTGTGTACGTTTTTTTTTTGCAGTACAAACAACGTGTGAACGGTTCTATACTCAATGTATGTGTCGGTATGTATTCGGTAAGATTTATCCATGTATTCGGTAAAAACGTGCGGTGTAAATGCCGTGTGAACGGGGCCTAGTTTTATAAAGTACTTGAAGGTTCCGTACGAGTAGCTTCATAAACTGTTTCGAGGAAAAAAGCTCATGCTCATTGATGATAATATTTTAACAATGTTTAAAAGTATTTTATGTTTTGAGATAGTAGAAATAACAAGTTTTTGTTACAAACGAATTTATGAGATGTAGGATATGAACGAACTGCTAGGGTTGCGGAATTTGTTCAAAAGAGTCACCGCGGCCCTGGAACGCAAAGGGTTTTAGAAGGAACACGGATGGGTTTTAGTCAGTAAGAGTCTGCCACGCCCTTCCGCAGAGCGCAGAGCGGAAGAAGTCATTTGATGATTTCCCATCCTTAAAGAAAAAAGATATGAACGAAAATTCTATCCAAGAAAATTAATAACAGGCGAATTTTCCAAAAAAAGGAATTCCAAAATAATGATGTAAAATAAAAGTGATAACATTTTATTAAAATGTTCTTTCTCATTCATCACATACATATATTTGATCACCTTCATTGTTTGAATAAGGCTCAGAAAGCCTTATTCAAATTTCCCTTTTTCTTAACGATGGAAGTTTTTTTCAGAGGAGCGAAATGCTTTTTTTCGTGGTAACGTGGTTTCAATTTATTTTTCAGAGCTTTCTAAAGCGGATCTACGGGTAATGAAATTTGGTTAAAGTGATATTCTTTTATTTAAGTGTCTGCTCGGTTTCCAAACCGATTCATTTCAATGATTTTACCTTGTCTTAGACAGAATACAGAACAAAACTTCTGTAATTATTTAAAGGCTTCCAAATAACTTAAATGGCCTTTAGAACGATTAGCATTATCTCGTACTAACTTCCGGGACGTTAAGCTGACAGATTTCCTCCCTAACTGAATTCAAATGGATTAACCCTTTGAAATGGCTTGTTTAAGTGGAACATAGGTATGTTCCGTATAAGGCCGCTTTCACTTTAGGACGTTAGCAGCGCGACAGTAGCGCGGCAGAAGGTCATGCCTTCACAATATAAGAAACAAAAGCTAAACAAACTACTAGAATCTTTAGCCGCGGGACTGTCGCGCTGCTAAAGTCGCTTAAATATGAAAGCGGTCTTCATAACAATTCAATGTAAAACGGCTAGAGAAACTTTTCCCATCGACTATAGGGCTACGACAAACAGACATTTTGTGAGCGATAAACATTGTTAAAAGTACAAAATATATGGTTATGTTTGACTCCCAAATTAATTGGCAAATTTAGTTAATAACCTGGACTAACAATGTAACCACAACTTTGTAACAATGTATTGATTTAAAAGAGTGTCCGTGGAATTTCTTGCACGTTCTTCTCCATGAAGATCTACGCTGAGTCTTAGAGTCTGTTCTACCTAATTTTTAACCCAAGCCTAATTCTCTCCATCTGTTTTTGCAGGGTTTATAGAAACTTGGGTTCTCATACAGCAAACCTAAATGCGATCTATAGATTTACACACAAGTACAGTACCTATACATAAGTGCACAACAAAAAGTTAAAATTACATAATATTTGAATCAGCCGAAAGACGTCCAATGCTGGACATATGTCTCCCCCAAAAGGGAGGGGGGGGTTGCAGTGTAGCTGTTGCATTTACAGAGAATACGGCTGGCCCATTCTCTCGTGAGTCACTTAGTCGCCTTTTACGATACCCTCGGGAAGTGATGGGATGGTGCTATCATTTTACGTCCGACACTATACAATATTGAAATACTTAGATACTAAATAAATTAATTAACATATTATGTTTAGCATTAATTTGACTCAACTAATCAAACATACGAGTTTTATATACGATTTTAAGCATATATAGAAAGGGGAATAAATATCATAAAAATTACTTTAATTTCGGCAGTCGGTGTTTTTTCGTTTTTGACACCGACTGCCGAAATTAAAGTTATTTTATGCTTTTAGTGTTTTTTATTTGGAAGTCGGTTGTATTTTGTGTAAAAAATGTTTTTTTTTCTCTTTTTAGTGGTTCCCATGTGCTTACCCCTTCACAGCGTACCGGCGTGATGTTATGTTATGAACTGGTGTAAACAATAGACAGACATGAGATATTA
Source organism: Mamestra brassicae (assembly GCA_905163435.1). Classification (NCBI taxonomy): domain Eukaryota; kingdom Metazoa; phylum Arthropoda; class Insecta; order Lepidoptera; family Noctuidae; genus Mamestra; species Mamestra brassicae. The sequence continues at coordinate 4,770,760 of LR991009.1, forward strand.
GCAATCCCAGTCTATTTGCTATCATTTATTGAGGAGTTCAGTTACCTATCTCCGAAGTTCTTCATCAGATCTTCACTAAATTAAAATGGAACGACTCCGAGAAAGTACTCTTCCAAAAACTACCCAAATCGCTTCCAGAGTGCCCAAAAAATTTGAAAATGCCTCTTTATTTCTCCAGGATCCCATCACCAGACCCTAACTTGATGATCATGGGACCTCCTGAGAAGTATACCCTTTCAAACAAAAAAAACAAATCGATCCAGACATCTTCGAGTAATCGGGAACCCTCCTTTTTTTTAAGTCGGTTAAAAAGCAAACATTAAAGTGATGTTTTCTTAAGTAGGTACTCGTTGGTACGTCTAGATCTTGTTTAAAGTTGAGCTGAACTAGAAATGTAGATACTTTAATTTTATTTGTGTGAAAGTTCCTGGTGTTACACTAAGCCAATTTGACAGAGCTTATTTTAATGGATGGTATTACTCAGCAGGTTGGAAGTTGGAACTTTTGCTAACTCATTTAAACTCCAGTCAAGAGATACTTTTTAATTTTAGATACCTAGTAAGTGTTGAGTTTTAGCTAGGTTTGAAAACTAAAAATGTTATCTATACTATTTCTTTAACAAATCATATTACAGCGATTTTGATGAGGAGTTTGAGATGCCACTTCTCAACTAAAATTCTAGTAAATACTCGCGTGTGGACAATTTTGAGGATTTTGGTGTTGGGGAATTTTTGACGTCAAAAATGTGCTAATTTTAGCCTTATATAAATGACTTAGGATTTGTGTTTTTTGATTACTTAAGTAATTTTCAGTAACATAAATAAATAGATTTATGAATACCGCGTAGCAAGAATACTTCTCGCTCATTGTAGGTAACTATAAAGAATAAAAATATACACATTTGTATTTTATCAAAGCAGTTTACATTTTTTTACATTTCGCCGTAAAATCTTTCAATATTCATTTTGTCTTTCAGCCTTCTTTTTATAAGCTGGTCGTGCAACAAGTGCAAGGCATTTTGAAATAAACTATGATATCCTACTATAAACTATAATCAAGGCGAAATTTTGTGTATGGATGAATGAAGTTCTGATACGCAAAAATCACTAAATGCATTTTATGAAACTAGTCACGCGGCTTATAAAAATATACATCAGTATAACACATTAGCTATAATTTATGAACGGGTAGTACTAATTCCACGCGGGCGGACCCTTGGGCGACAACTAGTAACTAGTTCTTTTTTTTAAGATTTCCTGGTGTGGGGCAATGTTGAAAAAAAATTAAAAAAACTGAATGCACACTACCTATGTTATGAACCCACATTATGAGCTTTACCTCACGTAAGTAAACTGTAAGGTGAGTCCAGATTAAGAAACATGTTGTATAACTTATGCTGTATAATATAACACGCCCACATTATTAATGGCCTGTTTCACCAACTACGATTAAGTTCCCGTTTATTTATTTAGTTAGCAGATATTTTATACAATTTTCATCTTCCATTTTCGAATTTATTCGGTGATTAGTGGCTATTCGGTAGTCGTGAAACAGGCCCTTAACATTGCTTTATAACATTGTAACATAAAACAAGACTACAATGTATATCGTCAACACTAATACAACATATTAAATAATCTTGTTTTATAATATGGTTTGTTTTAAAGTCTCAAAAAACTCAAAAAAAAGCTCAAATTATTTTTTATTTTTCGATTCACCTTTAAGTTCACCAACGTATTCCTAGAAAAATCCGGAAAAAAAACAAAAAATAACAACAACTTATTTTTTATATCGGTTCACAATCTTACACAACACTATTTCTAAACTTCAGGGAAATATCGTGGAAATCCTTGTCCCTTATCAAACATGTCACACAACGCGTATGACTGATACGTTATTATTGTTCCTTGGTTATTTTATCGCGAAATCAAATACAGAAATAAACATACTATCGCATTTTTTCTCCTACTTATCGCGCCGATAAAAGTGTTGTGTTTATTTGTAATAACTTGTAATTGTATTGGGTTTGTCGTGAGCAATTTTAGGAACAAAAACATACCCCCGATTCCAAAATTTAGAAATTGAAGTTTAAAATGTATTATTTGTTAAACTCTTAAACTTTATCTTGAAAACCTGTGTAACTTATGCCCGGGTTCTGAGGTACTTAATCGGTCGCTTATCATTATCACCTAAGTTAATTGGTTACCCTGACGTAATGCAAGAAAAGAGGAATGTCGTCAGAAGAAGTAGCGACCGCCGTCTCCATCATTTGTCACCAACCTTTTGGCGTGACAAAGTGCTTTGGTTTTGCCAGTTTGAAACCGATCAATCAATCCGCTGAAGCCAAGCGGTAAAGCCAGATTCAGCCTCCTCTAGTAGCTTACATTGAGAAGACGAATGTCCAGCATTTGAGTGACATTGTAATGAGCAAGATGCGCACGGAATGATACGAAGAGGTGAAAAGGAGATTGTTGTCCGTGTATGAAGAATCGCAAACGAAACAATTGCAAAAGCTGCTCAACGAGATAGAGCTGGGAGACCAAAAGCTGTCTTAGCTACTTCGATGCATGAAGGAACTAGCTCGCGACAAGATACCCGTTGCTATAACACCCTACAATTACTGTGGATTAACTATTCACCAAGGTGATAATGATAAAGGACCTGCATCGTAATCAATATGTAAAATCAAAAATATAATAAGAATGCGTAAAAAGTAGAGGTGACAGTGTTGTCAAAATTTGCCATAGACTCATTAGATTTCATGCTTGCTAGCTGCCACACTTTTATTCGCTTATCTTACCTGAAAAGATCATCAAAGAAATACTTTTGCATAATATTTCACTAGCGATTCAAATCCTTTTGCCCAGTTTTAGAAGTGTTTATGTGGATCGCTTGCGATCCGGGATTGAATTGCACAATTTAGATGCCCCAAACAAATAACTTGTCTCAATCACAGCTGTTCAAATCATTACTTAATAGAATGGGTATACAAAAACCAGGAACCGCTGCCTACCACCCGCAGGCTAATGGAATGGTTGAAAGATACACCGGTCCTTTAAGACTGCATTGACAGCTCGACTTCACAACTCAAACTGGACTTGAGAATTGGCCAAAGTCTTATTGAGACTACGAGCTGCAATACAGTAAAACACAGATTTGTCATCGGCGTAGGCATTATACGTACAAGCGTTATACCTGCGCGGCGAAATGTGCGGAGATACAGGAACAAATACATCAAATACACACTTCAGCAACAACATCACAGCAGCAATGAGGAAGTTGCAAGCTGCGTCGGAACACGAACCGCCGCCGTGCTTTATGAGCTACACTTGTGTACATACGTATTTATTTGCGCTGACGGCGAGCTATGAAGGTTCATACTGGGGTCTGAAGAGACAAATCAAGGTGAATACAGTTCAAGACAAAGATCGACAAGTTAATGTCAATATAGATTGACTGAAGCCTGCGTTTCTGCATGACTCCGAGTTAGAGAAAAGTCGTAAAGGAGAAAAGTCGACATACGTCACGTACCTCAAGAACCATAGTACGTTTTGCCATAATTATGAAATACAAACAGAAGGCGAACTGCGCATACCGCCTGCGCACCGCAGCTACATCGGAGCTCGAAGTGCTCGCTGTGCATACGCTTCGCTAGGGGAGTTATGTGGCAGCTAGCCAGCATGAAATATTATGAGGCAACTTTTGTCTTCTTGTTTGTTTTTATTTCATTCTTGATTTTAGATTTTAAAATATTTAGTACCTTGCACATCGCTTATCATTACCACCATGATCAAAAGGCATATATCTACGTTCAACGGTTTGTGTTTACTGTAGATATAAATTCATCTAGGATTTAATTTGATGCCCTGTCGGTTTAGTGGTCGTTAACTCTACTGCTGCAGTATCTTCAATTCCCAAGACGGACAAAGTGCTATTGGGTTATTGGAATGAGAATTTTAGTTAAATGTAAAGCAACGATTGTTGACGGCCGAGTATGCTCGTGTAGGCAAATATCAAAACCAGGAATGGAATTGTTGCAGGTCCCAAGAATCGCTCCAATCAATGATAATGAAGTCTGCTTGTTGAAATCGGAAGCTTTCAATAATATGTTCGACCGCCAGAGTTCATTTTCTGCAAAAATATTGTTTTGAAAGCCGACTCAGCAATGTTGTTTTTTGGGTTTAATCAAATATTTGGGAACTGTATTTGTTTAATGGACGGGACTAATTTGAGGTTTTAATATTGCCTTATAATAGCAACGTTGTTTAAATGAGGCGACACTCGGTTGTGGTTGACCACTTGACTGTTGTAATGTGGGTTTTTCAATATGTCGTGCTTTTTGATATCATAACAGTTAATATTAATGTTTTTAGGGTTCCGACACACGAAACCTCAATAAACTCAGGTCCCTTTTTGACCATTGCCGTCGTATAGGAAACGTAGGAATTTATGATTATTTTGTGTTCAATTCTTGAATTCGGTGGACTGTAATATCGCTGGTAATGGTTGAAACGACTTAAATGCTGCTTGTAATTATTCACTAATATGTACAGAAATACACACACAACGAACGACGACTTTGATGAAAATATAATAACAAAAAGGGGGTTCTTAGCTATTATATCAAAGATTGTAATTAGGGCCAAAGTATAATTAAAAAAATATGGTCAAATAAAATTGGATTGGATGAACAAATTTCTAATGAGCTTATAAGCGCATGGCTTGCCCATTTGTAGAATGGAAAGTGCTTTATTAACAGTGGCTTCTTCATGACTTTCGAAGACCACTCTTGATCTCATGGTCTGAAGAATTGAAATTATTTTAATTTATCAGGGTACATGGTTAGGGCTGAATATAAAAGAAAGTGGCCTGGAGTCAGGTAACAGTAATCATTGACATCTTCAGATAGAGGTAAAATAGAGCGCGAATTAAGCACGGCCTCCATCTGACATAAAACTGTGTGTAACTGCTCATAAGTTAATGCAGCATCTGATACAATTATTTTCAAAAGGTACTTCATACTCTTCACAGCCGCTTTTGCAAGACCTGCGAATACCGGTGCAAATCCACTCGTAAAATGAAACTTAATGCCTTCCTTCACGGCATAAGCTTGCACACGCGTCTGGTGGTCTGCAGAACTATTAAACTTGCACTGTTATCGCAAAATACTTCGCTGGGCAAGCCATGCCTACTTACGAACCTTTTGAAAGACGCCAGAAATGCATCAGTTGACAGATCCGAAGTCTACTCTAAGTGAATTGCCTTCGTGACAAAGCATACATATATGCATACGTAACCTTTATTAAAACAATCCTTTTGAACATCAACAGTAAGCCCCAAAGCTTTCATACTATAATTACCCTTTTGAAGATCAATCTCGCTGAATTGCTGTTCAACCTGCAGTATGTCTGAGAGAACAGCAGGTGTGTTAGAAGCCCACTTATGCAAACTAAAGCTCCCATAACTCAGCATTTCACATAGCTGCCGTTTAGTTTCAAGCAATTTGTGCATATCAGAACTTGAATAAAGCACATCATCGATGTACGTGTAATGTTTAATTATAAATGATGCTAGCGGTAACTCATGCTCATGCCGTTGTGCAAGTTCAAGAAAACAGCGTGATGCCAAATAGCTTGAAGACTTTACACCATAAGGTTCAAGACGCATACATTCTATAGCCTTACTAGGATCGTCACGCCATAAAATGTTTTGGAGTGAAGTGTGTTCCGGGTTTACTAGGATATTGCGTAACATTTTCTTAATATCTGAACTCAAAGTGAATTCTCCAAATCGAAATAACGAAACAATATCAAATAATTATTTCTGTACTGTAGGCCCATTCAATAAAATATAATTCAATGAGATCTTTTTACTAGTTTTCATGGATGCATCATGCACAACCCTTGTACGAGTGTTTTCCCTTTGCTCGTTAAAACCGCATGATGTGGCATAAAATAAATAGGTGCTTCATTAAAATTGTAAGCGCCAATATCGACAGTGTCCATGACCGAGCTCTACATACTCATCTATAAACTTTTGATAATTAAATGATAAATGATATTTATTTTGCTAGTAGGTTAAACATAACACTTTTACACGTGAATATTTTTGGTCATTTTAAGCTAGATGAGGCCGTTGTTTCCTAGCTGACTACTCTGAGAAGAAACACCGAAAAAAACTCAGAGGTCAAAGTCTCTTTTAAAGTCCATACAATCTGTACTGGTCAAATCATATGAGAAGCATGTAGGTTAATGTCTGAGGTAGCCTTTTGAGGAAAGTGCCACACAGATTTGAGTGGACCTGTCCAGACAGTGCAAGCATTAGTCAGTTATCTTGTAGCTCAAACTTAGAATTTTAAGGAGCTCAACTAGTCTTAAACTGTGTAAAAAGCTTTCTGGCATAGCTTACGTTTCACAAATAATTTGAATTTATTAATACTAAGGTCTTGAACATAGCTAGGGAGTTTATTATAAAAACGTATACATTGACATCTAAATGAACCACCTATTTTCTTGAGCCTGGTTTTAGGAATGACAAAATTGTGTTTATTCCTAGTATTTAAGTTGTGGATCTTTTAAACAGATCAATATTTTTATGTAAGAAGTAAGAAGAACCAGAAAAGCGTCTCGTATTCCGTAATTGTGTAATTTCTTGAATAATGTCTCATGGAGAACACAATCGAATGCTTCGGACAAATCGCAAAAATGCCCAAAGCATCGCATTTGTCCTCCCATGCATCATAAATATGTCCTAAAAGTTCAACAACACATTCGGTTGTTATACGACCCCTCGTAAAACCAATCTGTTTATATTTGTATCATGTTACTTTCAAATCATAGACTACTTTTAGGTTTTCCTGTAATCTATAGGCAAGGAACTTATTATCTGTATTTTTTTTCAAAATTTCGTGCCACGTCCGTGGTTGGGTCACAGAAGATTATATTTATACGTACCAAATTTTACCTTAATCGGTCCAGGGGATTCGGAGAACATCGGCTATGACAGACGGATGCACAACCAGACATACAACCGAGTGATTCAATAAGGGCTCCGTTTTTCCATATAGAGGTTCGGAACCCTAAAAATATGAAAAACTAAAAAAGCATTTAAGTGTTGTGGCAGATAACTTTTCGTTATTTTTATTTTTGAATCCCGTAAAATTTAAGTATGTATCTCAAAAACTATTGAATTACGGCCATACTGTGGTGGGTTCAATTCCTATCAGCTCTTGACGGATATATGTACGTCGAATTATAAGTAACCCTGTATTATTGTGTATTTTGTTTTGAATGGAAAACAAAGCTATTATTTGAATGGAAAACAAAGCTATTATTTGAATGGTTTTGTACTAAAAGCTGTATAAACCATGTTGACCGTCAACACAGTTTGTTTAAACACAATGGACAACGTTGATTTGCAAACAGCCATTTATTTTCGTCTATTATAGAGCTTTCCCAATTATTCCAGATATTTTAAATTCAATCCTGGTGGGGGGATCCAGGGCATTGCATATTCCTTTAAAATCCTCGCTATCCATGTTTGAAAAGGCTTGTGAGTAGAGTGGTTTCATGTCTATAGTTTGTTCAGGCACTATGACTACAATGGATATGCAGTGAACTGTACTATGAATCTGACACTCAGAGCTGGATCTGAATCTTATAACTAATATTAAATGCGAAAGTGACTCCGTCTACCTGTTTATTACCGCCAGTTTCACTAACGTATCTACCTTTAACCAACTTAAACTAGCTGCCAATAGTAGTTGAAACGTCATGTTACAAAAGCAAAAACATGACGTTTGACTGTTGGTAACTATTTTAACGTTTTTGTCTAGAGCCTCTGTCCTGGTATGGGGTAAAGGATTCATTTTATCCAGGGTATTTCCCTTGGGATATATTTCAGACTTTCACGTGGGCAAAACCGCTAGCAGAAGCTAGTAACTAGTATTAATACTGAATAAACTGCTGAACTGATTCGGATTAACTGATAAAATGACCTGGATCGGAAAAAAAACAAAAATATGGCTTCTGGTTCTTTAAAGCGAATTTTAATATCGTGAGTATAGGACTTTACTTGTTGTGTGAGGATCTGAAGATAATAAAATTTGGTGAAATCTTCCATTGTTTGTTTTCTGGAAAATATCCGGGTAAAGCCTACTTAATATCTTTGTTTTTACTTTCTTGGGCCTCTTCTGATAAAACGCCTGTGGGAAATTTCGTATTATACCTTGAATACCATTTTGAATAGATCAAAGCGGTTTTTCAGTGTATTTATTTTGATTTTTTCCTCATTTATTGCTAGCCCAGTAGATGTCTAGTGGGCTAGCAATAAATGAGGAAAAAATCATTGAGGCAAAATTATCAGTCTGCTGAAATAATGCAATTACAAAAAAATCCTCGCTCTAAATTTCCACCATTTGTTCTTCCTTAGCCATGTTTAGGTTGATCTATCAACATTCCCTGTTTTGTGTTCTATTTGTATGCACTCTTTTTAATTTATCTTCTATTCCTCTTGCTTGCCACTTCACAGTTTCAATTTCTACGACAAGTTTAACATCCATTCGTTAAATCTGATCTAGTAATGTCAGACCTTGTAGCAATCGCTGCTCATCTATAATTGATTTACTAAACCGTCTTTGAATTTATTAAAATCTTTTTCTCTAACTCCGCATAAGTTGCATAATTGAGTAGAAGCAGTAACTGTTACTGCGTTTATTGCTTTTAATCTACCATTGTCAAACCTAAATGGTGTTTATAGACACTTTTTTTTTCATTCAATTCCTGGTTTTGTACTTGGCAATGTATCAAATTGTTCTTAAATATTTAATCTCGTTTTGGATTGTTTATGTCGTTTCATGAACAAATTCTGACTTTATAGTTTTAGGACCTTGATTTTGCCAGATTATTTCATGCGTATCACGGGGTTTGCCAAACGTTATCTGTGTTACCAAAGATGAAATAAAAATAAAAGCATCATAAACGTCTTTATTCTCAATTAACTGCTTATATTCAGCTTGCATAATCTTTTTAATGTGTGCTCCACAAGATCCTGAACAGGTACCTCTGCTGAACTCTCAGTTATTACGATGTTGCCAGGATAGCAGGCCTTTTTTGAATTGATGACGCTTTCGTGATTGGGATACAAAGAACAATTTTCCTCAAGGGCATTACTTCTAATAATATAACATTGATGTTTAGTTAGCCTGATATTAGTAAGTAAAGAAAGGGCTTTGTCTTTTATTAACATAGCAGTATTAACTTCATGTTTCTTAATGTATTTTTTCGGGTTTTAACAATGCCAGCTAAAACATTGACTTTTGATCTGATTTTCAAATTTTCAGTAATAATTCTAAATTCTTGAGTTTTCAGTCATTTTGACCTTTCATTACTTTTCATGGTTTTTTTACGGTCTTCCCTCTATGGGACCACCAGAGATTTATTTTTTCTTTCGCAGGGAGGTATTTTTATTAAACTATACTTAGTTTTGAACCCTTCCTTATTTTCTGACACATCTTGCCACTTCTTTTTATATTGATTTGGTCATTCGTCTTCAGATTGTGTTATTTCCCGAACATTTGTAACTTACCATTCAAATCGACTGTTGTTATAAAATTGGCTCATTATGTAAATAATAAATTAAAGTACTCTAGTAGTCCCATAGTCATAGCTGTTCATAATGATGAGTACAATAAAGGTACTTTTTAGGTATTCGGTTTACTATGTTACACGTTGTATACTGTTGTATTTTGTAACGTTTCGTTCTGGCGTTGCAAGTTTACGCAGCCAGAACCAGTATTTATAAAAGCTACTGAAATATACTTCAAAACGAAAAAAAAAGTAAAGTAGGTATAACCTTGTGTTTAAAACTATGTATCCTTTAAATCGTAAGTGATGTAAACGTTTGAAGATATGGAATCCTTCTTATTTTAATTCAAATATTCACTTAAGAAAATGTCTAATTTAGTTCAAACACACGTTTAATATTTACATTTTCATGTGACATTACTACACAAAACACGACTGTTTGAATGAAATGTGTGGGTAGTGAAATAAGTGTCAAAAGTTTTACTGGTCACTAATAGGTAGCGCCATATGACTAGTTGCTAATTCATGTTACTAGTATTTAATCTGAGTAATGTCGTTGCAACGCTTCGTCTTCCAGTACGCGGTCGCCACTCCAGAACCTATCGACACCATCGACTATCTGTCCTGTCCACTGCCACTTCAGTTAACTGTATCAGTGTATTTAACTTGGTAATAATCGTTCATAGATTTTGTGTTTTCTTGTTTATTTGCCAACTCGAAGATTAGTGGCATTTGCTTTTCTGTATGCAATGTCAACAAAGTGACTTGCAAAGTTTGCGCACGAGGTGCAAAGTTATCACTGCGGACTTCCCCGTAACGTCAGCAACTTTGTAACATTGCATCAAGGTAAGGCAATCTGGTCGTAAAATACCAAGGTAAAATTCGTGTCTAACATTCTATAAATATCAATAACTATAGTTTGATCCTATAAATAAGTAAGCTTGTGTAGTGTTAGCGGGCCTATTAGCTACAATATACAATGTGGAGACATCGATACAGCAATAAATGAAAATACTGGCAATACTGGTTCATAGGAATATTTTGAAACTATTATAAATCCTGTAACTGAAATTAAAAATAAACTTTCCAACTGCATAAAACATTAAAAAAAAACTCAAAGTTGTCATGGATAGTGACTTCAATTCTGACGAAATATTCCAAGCCGTCTGTTGTAGTGATGAACTAGTATTGCCAGTGTTTTGATTTATTGTCGTTTCGCTCCACCTTATAGAAAACTTTCAGATTTAGTAACATCGGAATACTCGCTTTCGATCTTTTTATAAACAGTGTGGCGTTGATTGAAGGAATAAATCTCGAAAGACTTATTTCACGCCTTCTCAAACTGGCCGTCAAACAGAAGTCAGTATCTTTATAATTATACAAATGCTATATGATGACAGCAGTTACTTTCATGGAATTCACAAGGTCGTATTCACAGATGGCTAGAGCCGCAAAACTTTTCACACAAATCCAATAAACTCAGCGTTTCAGTGTCAATGTTTCTTCATCATCGCCTTGAATCACCCACTCCGGCTCTTCCGTTTCTTCTACCGCACTTCCAAGTTCCGTGCATCCTGTATCCAGATGTAACCCGCGACTGACGATATCGCTAGCCCAATTTGCTTTAGGCGGCCCTGGTTCCTGTAGCCCAACCTTGGTCAGCATTCGGTCTAAACTCTACTCCATTTCTTGCACCAAAATTTGTGCTCAGCCCGAATTGGCGTGGGGACGAATATTTTCTAATGGTTTCTATTGTCCGGTTGGGGACGAATCACAAGACAGTCATGGGAATTTAGATGGTTACTTAAAGAAAGAAAAGTTCCGTATATATTTATTAGAAAGTCCTCGATGGGCAGTTTGTTTAAACAAAGTGTAGGTATTAAAATTCTTCAAGGCGATCGGCGGCGGTGACTTCTCGCGTCCGGCCCTGGTTCAATCCATGATCCGGAGCGAGGAGGCATAGGAAGCGGTCACCTCCTTCTGCGCAGCAGTAATGCTAGTGAAGGAGGAGGCGGACCGCGTGAGGGAGAGACAAACCTCACGCTCTAGCCGTCGCTACAGGAGAAGACGGCCCGGGTTTCGGGAGTCACAGGGCGATTCCCGGCCACCGTAGGCGCGGGTCTGCGGACCTCGAGCGTTGGGTGGCTCGCTGTCCGAATCACAACCAGGCCTGGGTCGACGGCGCGTTGTGTTCCACGTGCGCCTCGAAGATGTCAGCATAGAAGACGGGGCCCGTTAGGACCGTAATCTACCAGAGTTGCGGAATTTGTTCGAAAGAGTAACCGCGGCCGCGGCCCTTGAACGCAAAGGGCTTAAGGAGGAACATGGATAGGTTTTAGTTAGTAAGAGTCTCACACGCCCTTCCGTTTCACCCAGAGCGGAAGAAGTAATTTCAGATATATTCTATTATAGATAGTTTCCCACCCTTAACAAAAAAAAGAGATTCTGTTTGTTGTTATAGAAAAATGTTTCTAGTAAAATATGATGTTACTGAGATAATTAAGCTATTTTAAGTTATTAGTACCTACTTTCACCCAATTCTGTCTGAATATGGCCTGACCAGTTCCATTTCAGATTGGCTGTGTTGCCTACTCCTATGATTTGGCTTCTGGATCGAATACGGTTCTTACTGTTCAGTTTGACACCGCCGAGCATACAACACTTTTATCTGCTAATAAACTATTTCTATTCGCATTAGGCAGTTATCACATAAAACTAGCGAAATCGTATTATGAAAACTGATGTATATTATGTATTGCTTAATTATAACTGGTCGACATGTTAATGACCGGGATGCCGTCGTACATTGGTATGTATATACCTTGACGGGAAGCCGCACTGTGGCAAACACAACTAGAATGCACACATATTTTTATAAATTTTGTGGATCATGTCATGATCATGATAAAATATTTTTAACAAGCTATTATTTAACATGCTTTGTGTCTATGTGTTTCCACTTTCACAGCAATAGGTGTACATAAATATGTAATAATATATTAGGAACCATGGAAATGATCTGATGCTTAAGTATCAAATTGTTTTATTTTAGCAAACCTAAAAAAAACCACATAAAATAAAATACCCGAAAGTGCAGCATCATCATCATCTTCCTGCCCTTGATGGCAGCATGATTTATTAAAACAGGATACCATTTTTTATCGCAGGTTTACTGAAAATTGAACAATCAAGTCAAATAGTAAACCAGGAAAAAAAAATGTGTTCGTTAACAAATTAACAGTTTATTCAAGAGCTATAAACAAAAAATAACTGTCTGTTTTTTTACATTTTAATTTCTCTGAGAAATTAATAAACATTTTGCGACTATCCTAATGGATCTATGAATATTTGGTTCATTATCCTAATGGATAATGGATGGAAAATACAAATATATTTTCAAAGGTGACAATTATTAAACGAACGACAGCACAATATGTTATTGTGCAAACTTTCCATTAAAATAATTGAAAATGATATCAGTATTGTTAGGTAAAGTCATGCATAATGCTTTATAATGTAATACAATGTGGAGACATCGATACAACAATAAATGAAAATACTGGCAATACTGGCTCATAGGAATATTTTGTCACCGAAATTAAAAATAGCAAACTAGTCAGGGATAGTGACTACTATTCTGACCAAATATTCCAACTGTGGCAGTTAGTGACATCAAATCTGTGATAAAAGACAAAATATTCGTATGAACTAGTATTGCCAGTGTTTTGATTTATTGTCGTATCGTCGTCTCCACCTTGTATGCTTATGTCATACATAAGAGCATTATGGCTTTTGATAATATATCAACTAGTGTAACTATTATTATATTAAATGAGCGAACCTACCACGCTACCACATTCTTGAATATGTAGAACACATGCAAATCTTAAACTTTCCTTATTTTCATTAGGAGTAATAAGTGTTACGAGCACAAACGGTAGGAAGTTTTAATTATATTACCATAAGTCGAGTGCTTTGTGCAAATAACAGATTAGGACTTAGAATGGCTATGCAGAATACCTATTCTATTATTATTGAAAGTATTAGTACGTGTTGCGGAAACAATCAAGTTCTCAAAAATGGAGCTAAAATTAACATATGACTTTCTCGCAGTTTGAAAACTAAATATGGCGATTCTTTTTTGAAATTCAGCTTTTTTAGTTTTTGCTTAATGACAACCATTGCCTTAATAACAACACAAAAGCGTTTTCTTAATTTTATTGCTATTCCAAAACATAATTTAGTTTATTTAATTTACTGACTCATATTAAACATTGTTTGTTTAGGCAAGAACCTTGTCGCCTGAAATATTTCCAATACGGCATGGCGCTTGCTACTTTCCAATTTACCTTTATATTTTCGAAACCGATCCTGTCTTTGATCCACCTATCTTAAAAACACCGCCAGCGCCAATCAGGTTATGCAATGCGATTCAGTGAATCTCTCATTGTTGATGCTTAGGTGAAGTGAACATGAAATGAGCTATCAATCTGTACAAACAAGACGGAATGACAGCTCACTTCATGCTCACTCCATCTAAGTTTACATGGTGAGATGTTGATAGAATAGACCGGCTGGTTATACTGTGTAACTGTTACTCGGTTTTGCTCTAAGGTTAACTTCATAAAACAAACTCTAGCGTATTTGGCAACTTCAATAACCGGAGTGCCAATCGACGGTAAAGGTTTTATTATAATTGTTTTAGTGAATGTCTAATTTTAATGATTATAGTATTTTAATTGAATTTTGTTTACTGATGAATTAATTGATTAATGAATTTGTTTTTGTATTTAAATGATTTTATATTGAATCTTAGTTTTATTTATTTATATTATTAACTGATGAATTGGATGATCATTGTATTTTAGTGTTGGAGTGATTGTAAAATATTTGTATATAAGCTTGTGTAATTTTAATATTGGGACTTGGTGCCTTAATAAAGAAAATTTCTTATTAAGACAACTTAAAAAGGACAATAAAAATAAGGATATCAATAGAATATGCGATATTCACTGCCAGATCACTCTAATATCGCATGAAGCGGCTCCTGATTACAACATCTTTGATTTGAATATCTGAAGAATCATTTTGGTGCAACGATAAAATGAATTTCAGAGAGCTTCAGCATCAGTTTTACAAAAGCTATAAATTACGAAAAGACTCCGAATGAAATAGGTTTGATTTAAGGATAATTAATGACGATTGATTGAGTTTAAGGAATTAATAGACAAAGACAAGTCTTAAATCGAAGATTCCGACTGAATTTAGTCTTTCAAATTAATTTCGATTGATGACCTTTGTTGTTTGGAAATTCTTGTTGTAGCGGTTTTGGAAGACTTCCTTTTTTTGAATGGGTAACAATCTACTTGTGAACTGACGGTTCATTTTATTTCATTCGACAAATGCTATCATTGATTGAATGAGACGTTCTTAGCCATTGATAATAGACTATTTAGTATCGAAATGTATTTGATCTATACTCACTTACTACACATATCTTTAATTCTACACTTATAATATTATAAATGCGAAAGTTAAGATGGATGGGTTTTTGTTACTTAAACTCGTCAGAACAGCTGGACGGATCTTGATGTTTGCCACAGAGGTAGATTATAGTCTGGAATAACATCTCCAATAGCAATACTTTATATCCCGGGAGTATGTTCCCTTAGGATAATTTTCGACATTCACGCGGGCGGCAGCTAGTAAGCTATTTTACATCAATATGTGGCTACTAAAGTTCCCATTTCAATCTGCGACAAGACAGTAGACTTCGTTCCTATTTTTCATATGTCCTTAGTTCATTTACCAAATTGCGTATCACTGACAGTCGTAGGAGACCGCCGTTAGTAAATTGGGTGCCTATATTTTTTCCTTCTAAATCAGAAGAAACCAAGCGAATCTGAGTTACTATTATTAGTTCAGAAAACAGGCAGGGGAACTGAAATCTAGCAGCTAGGTTTATTCAAGAAGAACATTAAAACATTGTAAATATATCCGCCTGATTAAACATGAATACGTTGCTTGGAAATTAAACGATTATTTTTTGTTGAGAAATCACTGAATACAAAAACAAAAAGAAATTATGTTCGGAAGGCAAAGATAATAGTTTATCTTCGAAGATAATAACTTTATAACAAGTCTTCTTCATAAAAGATTCTTTGCTCTTACTGCTTTGATAACCCGTTCAAACACTTCCTCATGATTACTTCTTTTGTTTCAGATTTGATGCCAGTGTTGTGAAAAATATAGTGATGTTAGCAATCATGTGAAGTGACCGTTATATCGATAAAAAATCAGCTTTCGAAGCTCGAACTATGCAACCGTTAATTTTAAATCAAGTGACGCAATTATAGTTCCAACTTCATTATTCAATTAGATATGGATGTGTTTAAAGTTTGTCGTTAAAGTCAAAATGCAGTGGTGTGTATTATTATTGCTAGGTTTAGTGCATGTGGGCGTTTGCCAGAACTGTCGCGGTGAAAAGCCGAGGCTTCGCGATTGTGACAAAGTGTGTGACAACAATGGTACGTGCAAGATACGGGCGGCGTTGTTGCTGCCGAAGAATTCAACTTACGATGCCTGTTTGTCAGCTGTAAGTATAATAGTAGTAATTTACCTTACTTAAATTATAAATATGTAAAATTGCTTGTTAAGATGTTTGCAAAAGGCAATATCTGAAAGTCTTGTGTGTTCTTAAATACTTTCACTCATAAAGAAGCTACAATATTGAGTATCATAGATAAGTTTTATGTTAAATCATGACGTTAAAATCGCGGGCAGGCTAGATATTAATAGATCCGATTCAACACAATCAAAACAATTTTAGCCAAAGATAAAAAAACAACGAAAGTTGTCACTGCAAACGGACAATCATAAAGTATTACAAGAACTTCGCCCCTAACCCACTGACCCAAGTTTCATTGTAAAACCTTAAACATACCCATACTACATTATCTTTGATGTCTATTTATAACTAATGGAAATAGAAGTACGCACTATACGTTTTTAGATAAGAACAGAGTAAATTCGATAAAATTGATAACAATATTTCACATTCTATTATTAGACTCACGTAAAACATGAAATCTTTTCATCAATTCGATTAGTTGGAGTCGATAAAATGTTTATCGATAATGTCATGGCGCCTCACTATCTATTTAGGGCGATGTTGCAATACAACGGCGCTACATAACATAAGTATTATTTTCTTGTATTGTTTAACGGCCGCTTTCAATATTCGATCGTGAATTTAAGATTCTTACGAATCCAGATTTTATCTGGTCTCTCGATTGATGCTGAATCTGCATTTCAATATACCGATCTCGCCTCCGAATCCATAAAAAAAAGGGATTGGTCATAAATTTGCGTCCTCCTAAACGTTTTGTTTCACGCATTCGCAGTAAAAGTACATCAGTGACATTAATGAATAAAATCGTGGTTATTTTATTAAAACTAATCTATTTTATGTATAATCACAAGGTATTGCATACACAGTAACAATTAAATGCGAAGTCGCAACGGTAAAGTATTTTAAATACTTATACGTCGAGATTAGTAAAACTTAAAGTGTTGTTGAAAAGTAACGGAACGTCACGCGTCAGTCATTCAAAACGTCAATTCGACATTGACAAAATATTATCGTTCACGAATTTGTTTGTTTCTTTGAAAGAAAAGAGAAAAAAATGGAGCCAGAAACTGTAACTAAATAATTATAACATACCTACATCTAAAACCCAGAAGCCTTTCCCCTCAAAGGATCAACAAAATTTCCATTTGCACAGTACAATCGGTCAATATTTGAGGATCGCAAATAAAGATCGATAACGTTCAAAAATCGATTTGTCAAAATCAGAGATCGGTTAAAGAAATCGCGTAACTGTCATTTTCATACAAATACCAATCTAAAAATCCGATCCGTCCTCCCAAAGATGGATTGAAAAAAAAGATCGGCGTTTCGAGTTTTCGATCGGTTATTGAAATACTAAAAGTAGGAAATGGATTCAAATATCAATCTCGACCAGCAAATTAAGGATTGGGATTGAATATAGAAAGCGGCCGTAAATTGTGATCACCTAATAAAAAACCTAATAAATATATCATGTATCTATGTACATATATAAAAGAAAGTCGTGTTAGTTACACTATTTATAACTTAAGAACGGCTGAAACGATTTGGCTGAAAATTGGTGAGGAGGTAGCTTAGAACTAGGAGACCCTTTTTATTGTAAAACCTAACAAACAGAAAAACGAAAAAAATATCAGTCAAAACATATAATATCAGTTTAGCCGTTCATTTGTTAAAAATGGTATAACAAAAAGCAACTGACACGGAATAACAAAACGCAACTAACGGCTAAACGTAATGTTATGTATGATTGAAAATTTGACAATTAGAAGTTTTGAAGTTGACGGGTTGATGTGTTTGTTTCGAGTTTCTATTAGCTTATCGTGCCAATCAATGCCGCGACCAAGTAAACGGCAAAAATGTATTCTGAGGCGGTACAAAGTTCGCCAATCGAAATATAAAAGTTCGAAAATCTTCTTTCTAAGTTTTAATATTTATAGGACATGTAAACATACTGGCATCTGAAACTGATATGAGACAGTATCAAAATCAAGTTTCTCAATGCTGAGCTGGAAAAATCTATGAACGTATCCATTCAGCAAAGCCGATGAGATTTTGTGTGAATGTGCAGGGTACCCGTGTGACCCCGTCTCCAATTGTATTCCTTCCTTGACGATACGTGACAAGAAGCTAAGGAAACCAATAAGAGTTTAGGGGCCATCCATAAATTACGTCACACGAATTTTACGTGTTTATGACCCCCGCCCCGTCCTTGTCACTGGTCACATTTGTGTGACGTGACATATTTTGTAAAATATCTAAAAATTATTAAATTAAAACAGCACTTCCGACATTATTTTATACCAGATTTATTTATTTTTTAATAAAATCAATATCAAATCAAACATTAAAAAAAAAACAAAGCAAAAAACTAAAACCTTATGATAATACAGATAGGACTGAAAATATTTTTAAGGTTTTCGTTAATAGTACAAATTACGTTTTTAAATCCTCATTTATATATTTGACTAGCTGACCCGACGAACTTCGTACCGCCACAGAATCAATAAATGTAGCAACACTTTGGCCATCGCACAATTTCTCGAAAGGTTGCAAGTTGGTGTTTCATTTATTTGCATGTTCAACGGCAACTTGAGTGCGGAATGAGCTGTTCGACAGCCATCCAACAACATGGCTGCGATATCTGATGAAGCAAGTGCAAGTGCGATACCATTTTGCGATCGAATCGTTGCCAAAATCAATTATATTAAAAACGTTTTCCCAGTTCCACCGGGAGCATCTAAGAAAAAAAATCCACCACTTCCATCGTTTACTACTTTCATTAGCGTTTCGTAGACATATTTTTGCTGCTCATTTAAAAGGGGAACGTTTCTTAGAACAGTTTCTTTTAATGCCTCGGAATCGTATTGGGTTTCGCGTCTCAACTCATGATTAAATGCGTCGTCATTGGGCGATTGGGCGTTGTAATTCCTAATTGTTTTAATCCTTTGTTGGTAAGCATCAAGCACATGTCTTCAATTAAATTTAATGCTTCATTGTACATTTCTTCGTTAATTTTCAAATTTGCATTTGATGTTCTAAGACGCTTCTGCTGGGATGGACTGTGTAAAGACGTCCTAGTGCATCGGTGGAAAATACTTGAGGTTAACCTGGAACTGGTTTTCCTTATTTCCGTCGTTGAAATTTCTTTAACGATTGATTCCAGGTATAATATCGTGGCATTTCGGAATAAAGCAGTGTTCTAGCAAATTCATAATTCTGGCACATTTCAAAGAAGCTGGTCAATGTGGCGGCCTCTCAACTCGTTGTAATACTTACTCTTACTCTTACTTGCAGATATATTTTATCGATTTTACGGAATGGCAATATTCAACATTTATGTGTGCTTTGAATGTTTTTGAGAGTAACGGAGAAAACGGAACAATCCAACGATTATCAACTTCAATTTCCAGCTGATTCACTTAGACTATTGTTGACCTTCCTATGTCATCAGTGGATCGCCAGCGATAAAGTGGATAACCATCATTTCCTCTAATAGTTTCTACTATGAATTGTTTTGGAAAGCGTTTTGAACATTTTCCATCAACCATACACGGAGAATTTGGATTTAATATTCCACAGGGACCATGAATCATATTTTTTGTAACAATTTCAAGTAACAATGGATCTTTATCATTATCGGGAATTTCCGCAGATAACACATTGTCAATTTCATTAAGTTGTATTCTCCGCGTTTTTGCCACTCGACTGAATACATCCAACAGCGCGTCTCGCCGAATACGCGATGCTTAACAATGAAGTCCATGAGTGATTGTAACTTTCTTTTGAACACCCTTGCGGTAATGTCGTAGCGATCAATGGGTGATTGGCAAAGAAATAATTCTTGTCGAATTTCTGCCCACTGTGGATTGCATGTGAATGTTATAAACAAATCTGGTGTGCCATAATGACGTACGTACATATGACATAGTTTCCTGAGCGTATTCATGCATATGTCGCGGACTTCCGACGTATGTTGCTGGGAGAATAGTTGTTCTACCTACATTCTGTGCATTTCCATCAGCATTGATAGCATCCCGTAGATGAATGTATTCTTCAGAACGCAGTTTTGCTTGGTTCTACCTGATAAATGTCAATCGCTCAGTTTCAACTTCCACCGTACATATCCACAGCATATTGGTGGAAGAGAAGCCGACATTTTAAGGTATGATTGTTCTCATTTTCCCGAACCATCAGTCTGTATGAATAATAATTCATTGAACTAACTTTTTTGTTAGTTTCGGAACCTGTAACTGGATTTATCATCTTCATTGAAAAATTATATCCATTTTTACCTTGCCAAAATAAGATAGGATATTGTAGCGCATCATATGATCGATGTGTTTCGGACACACGCTGCAGTTGATTGCTACGCCGATGTAAAGCAATATCTCGGTTTTCTAAATTTTCACCCACGACGACAATAGCGAGTTCGTCAATTGTTGGCGCATTATAACGTCTCGCGTGTTGTCCTGCAGGCGTCTTATCAGCTTTGATGACAATTTTGTGATTATCATATGGCATGCGGTCCAAAGCGGTCGTGAATAATGCTACCAATTCGTTATGTTGGTGAAAAAACGTTTGGAGTTGCTCCTCTTCTCACCGAATTATTGTGTGCACAACGCTGATCGACTTGTCTTGCTGAATCGCCCATAAAATAAATTTGCAAGATTTTGTAGTCACTATTTGGCGTTGGCAATAAGGAACCTGTTAAATGATATATTTGACCCTGAATCTTGAAAGTTGGCATAAAATTTTCTTGAATAACTTTTCATCCAAATTTTAGTCCAAATTTTAACCGTTACCTTTTTTTTCACCTACAATTTAAACAAAAAAATTAGCTATGGTTTGGTGCATTTAGGAGGCAAATCCGACGAAAAACACGCGCGCTGTAACGAAATTTGGATCTGCTATCTTATTCTGTTTGGTGCAAGAAGGGAGCAGGTCCGGATCTGCCTCCTTCTTGCAACAAATGAAATTATTACATCATTTGTAAACAAGTCAGTGCACGTTTTGTGCTCGGCCCGAAAGGACATGCGTATTATTCTTTAAAATAATTGTTTTAAGTTTGATACGTTAAGTGTGTATTAAAATGAGTTACTCTGAACCGTTTAGTAGCGGCTCGTCAGATATTTACCAGCCGCCTGTCTACGAGTCATGTTCAACCAGTTCAGATGATGATGGAAGCGATGTTGGTTTGTTGACAATGAGGTATATAGAATCAAAACCAAACTAATGAGGCGAACGATAAAGGTATGAATATTTTGGATGAATTTAATACAGATAATCCATGCCCATCGACGAGTGGCATAGCGCCGAAGAAAAGAAAATCCGCGAATCCATCACAATGGAAACGGAATGTAATAATGTAGTCTATTGCTACTGGAAAGGGCTATTTAAACTATAAAGGCCGTGAATAGGCGAAAAAAAAAACTGGACCGGATTGTTGTTGTAAGAAGTATAAGTGTTTTGTTCAAATGAATGAAGAAGATAGGAAATTAATATTGGAAAAATTTAATAAATTGGAAGAAACCTATGTGCAAAACGTATACTTAGGCGGTTTAATTAAAACTGAGAATGTTTAAAGGGAAAGATCTAAAACTGGTACGGGGAAGAAACGGAGTTGTTCACACAGATATTATATTAAATTAGGAAATAGAAATATACAAGTTTGCAGAAATGGCTTTGCATCTATCCATGGAATATCCAAAAAGCGCGTAGACAATGTTGCTAAAGAGTATCGGGATCCTACTGTAACTACACCAGCTCAGTCTAATCGTGGAAAACATCAAAATAGACCAAATCGTATTCCAAGTGAATGGGTTTCTAAAGTTGACTCTCATATTAGAAGTTTCCCACGTCGCGAGTCACACTACAGTAGAAATAAAAGCTCACGTTATTATCTGTCTCCAGAGTTGATAATTAAAAGGATGTACGAGTTATATTTGAAAAAGCATGAGCATGAGCTTGGTCTTGAAGCATCTGCTAAGCCTATAGTATCATTTGATTTTTACTACAGATACTTTAAACAAAATTTTAAATACAGTTTTGGGTCACCTGGTTCAGATACTTGCAAGAAGTGCGACATGCTGATTAACAAACTAAAAGATAAGACATTGGATAGCGATGAAACCTAACAAATACAGATAGAAAAGTGTCGGCCTTGGCTTGATGAAGACTCTTCGTCTTCATCAAGCCAAGGCCGACACTTTTTTTGTTGATTTAAAAGAGAAGAGTCAACTTGCTCTTAATAATGAAGAATGCGAAGTATTAACATTTGATTATCAGCAGAATATGCCATTACCTAAAATTCCAGCAGGTGAAGCATTTTATAAACGTCAACTTTGGGCATATCATTTTTGTATTCATTCAGCAAAAACAGGGATTGCTCACTTTTATTTATATGACGAAACCATAGGCCAAAAATCACCAAACGAAGTCATATCTTTTATAAATCACTACATAAATGACATTTTACCAAGCACAGTTAAAGTACTGTAGTGTATTTATTTTCTGATAACGCAGCAGCACAAAATAAGAACTCGACTTTAGTTCAGTATCTATATACGCTTATGCGGTGTTCATCTTTTGAGAAGATTGTTCATCGATTTCCAGAACCAGGACACAGCTTCTTACCGTGTGATCGGTGTATCGGCGTAATAGAAAAGTTTAATAGAAGGAAAGATTACATATTTACGACTTCTGAATATGCCGATTGTATTACGCAAGCATCTAAAAATTTTAAAGTTGTAAATGCAAGTCAAAATATGATACTTAACTTCAGCCAACATAATGAGAGTCATTTCAAAAAAGTAATAACAAATACAGAGAATATTCGATTCAAAATATCTCAATATCGTATTTTTGAATATAGTAAAGACCACATTGAAACTATTGCAGTCAGTGTTACAACGGGAACGCCAGTATTTGATTATTTTCCTATAATGAGAAATGCTCAAGCCCAACTATCAGTTCTGCCTCAGAAACCGCTGTATGATCATGCATTGCCGTTGAAAAAGGCTAAATACAACGATGTTATGCAGTTGGTAAAGAACTATGTTCCACCAAATAAACTATATTTCTACAGGGCCCTTAAAAGTGAAGCTGTCGGACCAACATATCATATTTCTAGCGAAGACGACGATGATCAAGCTGAAGTTAACCTTTATTTTTTTTTTTGTTCTGCACTCATTCGTTTTTGTATTTCTTTTGATTGTTTAATTCTGTGGACTGATTACTAATTCTTGAAATAAAAAAATAACCGTGTTTACTTGTTTTGTTATCCTTAATACAAAATAGGGTAGTATTTTTCTTCAATCTTGGTGCAAAACGGAGGCAGATCCAAACTTTAAAAAATCGTAGTAATTCTATTACTTCTTCAATTGCCTTAAAATCTTGAATAAAATGTGTATATATGTTCATATTATATAATGCCATATAACGATAAGACATAAGTACATCAATCCTTTTTTTTAAATACCCAACACTTTTGAAATTTGGACTTGCCTCCCTTTAGCTGCAAGGTCCTCAATTATTGTATTGCTGAATATAAGTCATAAAATGTTTAGAATCTGGCCCATTTCTGGCCCGGTTCTGGTGGCGGTACCAACAATGGCGTCAATTTGACTTGAACGCTCGAGCAACACAATCCAGGAGCTTCATTTTTAAACTTAAATGCCTTGCAATATTGGCATACAACGTTCATTGGTCCAATAGCAACGATTTGCTGTGAACTGTACTCGATTTCTAGGTTATAATTGAATGCAGCTCGATAGGGGTTAAACGCAACATTTCTATGTTGTTGATTTCGATCCACCGATTCCGAACAACTTCATTCCCTCTTGTATATCTTTGACTCGCAGCATCGCGAGTTCTTTTTTTTTTTTTAAAGGATGGGAAATCAAGTAACTTCCTCCGCTCTGGGTGGAGCGGAAGGGAGTGTCAGACTCTTACTGACTAAAACCCATCCGTGTTCCTTCTAAAGTCCTTTGCGTTCCAGGGTCGCGGTGACTCTTTCGAACAAATTCCGCGACCCTGGCAGGCTCTGGCCCTAGCGGGCCCCGTCTTCTATGCTGACATCTCTTTGAGGCGCGCGTGAAACACAACGCGCCATCGACCCGGGCCTGGCGGTGATCGGACAGCGAGCCACCCAACGCTCGCCCCGCGCCTACGGTGGCCGGGGATCGCCCTGCGACTCCCGACGCCCGGGGCGTCTTCTCCTGTTGCGGCGATTGGGGCGAAGGCCTTGCCTTTCCCTCGCGCGGCCCGCTTCCTCCTTTGATGGCATTACTGCTTCGCAGAAGGAGGAGACCGCTTCCCAAGCCTCCTCGCTCCGGACCATGGATTCAACCAGTGAGTACGTGTCCGGTGAGTACCTGCGTCAGGCGGAAGGTAAGGACGCCGTGGCGCCTCTCCAGCCACTCCTCAAAGAGGGGCCTTACCGCCGCGATAGTAGACCCCCTAGATTGGGCAGGAGCCGCTTGAAGGCAGCCCCGGCCCGCTCCAGTCTGGGAGCCAAACGTCGGAAGTGCTCCTCGAAGTTCCACCGGCTGTCGAGAACGAGCCCCAGGTACTAGATCGTCGACCCGACGCCGAAGTGAACCCCTCCTACCGTTACTTGGGATCCCGCTGGTGGCCTGTTCCGAGAACCATGAAAGCACATGTCCTCGGACTTGTGCAGGGCCACCTCGAGACCCAATTGCCGGATCCTTCCAACGACTCTCGCGACCCCACGTGTCATCAAGTCGGCCGCCGCCTGATGCGACCTCCCCTGAGGGAGGTCAGCACGCAGCACCCAGTCGTAGCTGATGTCCCACAGAAGCGGTCCCAGAACCGAACCCTGTGGAACACCACACGACATCTCTCGCCGGTTCCACTCACTCCGGTGACCGGGGTAGATGACGGCCCTGTCCGTCAAATAGGCCTCGACCACGCGACGGAGGCATCCGGTGATACCGGAGTGCCTCCCCAATGCAACTCCAGGGCAGGGAGTTAAAGGCATTGGCGATGTCAAGAGACACTGCCAAGACGACCCTGCCCCGGGACACCGCATCCCCCGTCGTGAGGGTTCTCACGCGCATGATGGCGTCCACCGTTGAGCGCCGGACCCAGGCTTTCCCAGGTAAGCCGTCGGGTCCTGGGGCGGTATTTTTGGCTTTTAGCATCTTATGTTAGTTACGTTCATGTTATTCTATCCAAACTTACCAAAACTCCATATTAAATTAAAATTTTAATATTCGTAATGGCTCTGAACTAACCGTGATGTACACTAAGAAATTCAGTTCTCTTACATCCTTTTTGTGGGAAATAATAAATTAATTATTTTACATGTATTTTCTATCAATAAAATAACTTCGATCGACGCATTTGAGCACGCATTCTGTCAATTCTATGTCAAATGTCATAATTTTACATTAAAAGAGTTTACATTGTCCAAAGCGCTAAAGTTAAATTAGAAATAATATTATATGGTTGATAAGTATTCTTAAATTTTCCGCGCAATTTTTTAATTGTTTTCTTTCATAAGAACCTTCTCCTGACAATAACAAACACACCAAAAAAAAAAGTGAAATCGGTCCATCCGTTCACGCGTGATGGCGTGACCAAGGGAAATAGGGATTCATTTCTTTATAAATAGATTTTGAAATGTGACGTCACGAAATTTAGGACCCCTCCCACCACTTGTCACACAATGACACATTTAGTCAGCCCCCTCCCCCCCTTAACGTGTGACGTAATTTATGGATGGCCCTTAAATGTGAAGAGAATACAAAAAAAAAACAAGTTGAGCCCCGCAGTTTCAAATGCGTACAAGGGAAGAAAAAAATATTATAAATAAGCTTGCAGCAGCGTCTTGATTATACAATGTAGGTTCCTGGGGTAAAATAGTTTAAAATATTAGTAGGATTGCATAACGTCTGTTAACTGTGGTAATTGAAATTTAACTTTATTATAAAACTGTGCTGATGACATCTGTAGGTGACCGCTTATGCAGGTACCAACTTAATGCATGCAGATAAGTGAGCAGTCCTGTATGTGACCAGTGGTTCTGCGCTGTTTGTATTGTACGGGCGATATTGAAACCTCGCATAGCATAAAAGTATTCAATTATATTACCTATTTAAGCAAATAAATAATTTGTTTTGTCAGTCAAGGTTTTAGGATCAAATAACATCCAGGGAAGCGAAATTTGATCGAAAGAGTCACCGTCAGACTGTCAGAGCCCTTGAACGTAAAAGGGCATTTGGAAGGAACACGGAAAAAGTGGGTTCAAATTATGTACATGCCCCTGTGAAACATTGAAGCGAAAGTGACATTTTAGTCTTAGAGCCTTTACGCGTCACGGTATTTCGAACAATCTCCAAGTTTAAACTCTTGGATATTAACGATACTAAGGTCTAAAATGTTTTTTGATTACTTTATCGGATAAATGTTAAAAGAGGAAGACGGAGCGATAAATTACTTTATTTTAAACTCTTAAGCTACATAATATTAGCCAAACCTTTATTCCGATTTCCGTTCCGGTAAAAAATGTTTTCCGCTACACTGAATACGTAACAATTCACAGGTCCCAGTGTAAGGTGGCCATAAATCTTAGAAAGTAAGTGGCCTCCTACGTTGGTACGCTCCGGCGTTAGGTATGGTTTGTTGGGTTTACATATATTATGTGCATACAAGTAGTCGCTGCCGAACTGAGCGGCTCTTTTTTCTTGTTTGGTTTTCATTCATTAAAAAAGCAATTTGGTATATTAAAGTTCATTTATTTTTCATGAATTCGGTAAACTTGAAAAATAATCAAAAGAGGTTTTATGACGTTGTTAAGTCAACACGAGGTCGTATGGTTGTTATTTTAAAATATGATAAATATACATATGTCATCGGAAAATTGCAGAATCCTTAAGATTGTAATAAATCTTTGTTAGATTATAATTTCTGTATACCTATATAATGAATAAATCGTTTTGTAAACAATAAATCCCATCCAAATTCAATAGGTTACGATATATCCGTGTCTTATTAAGTAAAAATAGTTATCCAATTTCACGCGATATTTTACAATTTTATGGCGTTTGCAATTTTCCGGTGACATATATTTCAACTGAATCGGTTTATAGATACTGAGAAAGTTGGCTGTTACAGAAGAAAAAGCAGACAGACACACGAGCGATTCTCAAGGGTTTAAATTTTCCCTATCTACTGACGTGAGACGTTCGGAACCCTAAAAATAAATAAAAGAATAAATGGAGACGTTACATGCTTTTAAAGTTATTCTTCTATCCTTGGATAGAACGCAGAACACCTATCCACTCATTATAGTGACTTCGGATGTTGTCACTATAGCAATATAAGATTTATGTAGTGCTCTCGTTTATCATAGATTTAAAACCATTATTACTTTTTTTTTCCTTAGCCTATTGTGTCCCACTGCTAGGCAAGGGCCTCCCCCATATCCTTCCAGACATTCTTTTCTTGCGCCACCTCGAACCAGCCTTCGCGGTGTGCATCCAAATCATCTCGTCACCGCTTTCTATTACTTACTAGACTTTTTTAATATATTTTTTTTTATTTAAACATTATGTTCTACATAGGCGAACTTATGCAGCAAGGCAACCGCCCGGGGACTCGCGCAACCCGAATTCATAAAAACTTATATTTGAAACGTTTTAAATTTTAGCAAATAAATAGTAAATTGTATTATTATAATATTCATAGTAATATCACAAATCAGTTTTCTGATTTAAATTTTTTTAATTGAAAATTTCGTAGATCATTTTATGAAAAAAAATAGTATTTAGATAAAATGAATTTCTAAAAAAACACGGGCCTCGCAAAGATCTGCTGCCCGGGGCCTCGCAAGGTTCTGCCGCCCAGGGCTTTGCAAATATCCGGAGCCTCGCAATAGTAAAGGCCGCCGCTGGCAAGGCATTCTCCACCAATGAACCTTAGGTTAGACTACAGGACAAAAAAAGAGTTAAAAAGTTTTTGACTGTCTTTCACAAAGCTTTAAGAAATGTAATGAAAATAGCCGGTGAAATACCTACTATGAATGTTTCATCCCAGCACACCCTTGCTCCCTAACAAAAGTTATCCATTATTCTCAGGTGGGGCCCGCACTCGACTTGGCCATGCAAGACCCGGTCATCCAGAACGCGTTCCCGCCCTGGCTGACGGTGGAATGGATGAAGTATGACGTCACAGACTGTGACGCTGCCTACGCCGTCATATCAGCGATAGATGCTTACAACGACTGCGCTCATGTGTTTTTTGGACCGTCTTGCGACTTTGCATTGGGTAAGTTTTCCTATTCCATTTCTATCAGCATGAAGAAAGAAAGAATTTCTTTTTTTATTTGTGACTCGCACAGACAAACAAACCAGTTAAATAAAATTAATAACTAAACAGTATAATAAAATAATTATCTGTGCGAGGCCAAAATGGTCCCTATCTCAGCTTATGCTGCTATATCTAAAAAATAAATAACGCAGCGCTTGTATTCTGATAGGGTCAGTCAGAGTTTATGGTGAAAAGCCGAGAACTTGGAATTTTTGGTTGCCGAAACATTGTATTGTGGCAAACATTTCTCAATAAGCTATGATTTCGTGAAAAACTCCTTCAAATAAAGGGTAATTGGAAAAAAGAAAAAAAACGACCTGTTCCAAATGTACGACGTATTTTTCTTGGCATCTAACTTACGCTTAACCTCTTTAGATATCATTATCATCATCATACCAGTAGATAGACGTTCACTGCTGGACATAGGCCTCCCCCAAGTGTCGCCACAACAAACCGGTCCTATGCGTCTTGCATCCATCGGCTACCCACGATCCTCACAAGGTCATGGCCCACATGTGGAAGGCCTTCCAAAGCTGCGTCTTCCGGTACGCAGTCGCCGTTCCAGAACTTTTCGACCCCGTCGACCATCTGTTCTGCGAGCAATGTGCCCTGCCCACTACCACTTCAGTTTGGCGATCCTTCGGGCTATGTCGGTAATCTCGGCTCTCTTGCGGATATCGTTCTATATGCGGTAGTCACAAGGTCTGCTTCACCCATCTGTAGAGAAGATTGTCACCCCCCTTTAGAAATTGATTTTACTATATGTAAGTATGTGCCACTTAAACATGTAACGATGACTACATTTAATTTTAAAGCAGCTGATTACGAACTTATCAACAATAAACTAAAAGAAATACATTGGAAAGAGCAGCTGGAATCATGTTTAAATGTTGATGTGATGACAGAGGTATTTTATGATATCGTTCGAAAAATCATAAATAACTATATTCCCAAAATTAAGAATGTAAGCAAAAATTTTCCTCCATGGTACTCCAAAACTTTAGTGAAAATTCTCAATGAAAAAGAAAAGCTTACACAACGTTTTAAAAGATACGGCAATCCGCGTGATGAGATCGAATATAGAATGATCGACGAGAGAGCAAAGTCGATCATTAAAATTTGTTATAAAAAATACGTCTACTGTGTTGAAAATAGCATCAGGTCAAACCCTAAAGCATTTTGGTCGTTTGTAAAGTCGAAAAATTCAAAAACTAGTTCTATACCATCAGAAATGACGTTAAACGAAACAGTGGCTACAACTGGCGACGAAATATGTCAACTCTTCGCAAAGCAATTCTCGTCTACGTTTTCTGTTGCTAGCGGAAGAAATGGAGCAATAACAAATACCCAAGTATTTCCTCAACTCATTCTCAGTAAAATTGCTTTTACTCAGAGGGAAGTTCTTAAAGCTCTAAACAGGATCGATGTTACTAAAGGTGCTGGTCCGGATGGGCTGCCCCCACTCTTTATAAAAAAATGTGCCCGTGCCTTGGCATATCCTCTCACCTTAATTTTTAATAAATCTCTGGAAACATCTACATTTCCAACAGAATGGAAAAAGGCCAACGTTGTGCCAATTTTCAAAAAAGGTGATAGTGCTGATGTGAAAAACTACAGACCAATTTCTATTTTGTCCATTTTCTCAAAGCTATTTGAACGTATGATGTGCCCTATCTTAACATCCCATGTAAAAACTGCGCTAGCCACTCAACAGCATGGTTTTTGTAGCAAAAAATCCACGATAACCAATTTAGTATCGTACGTGGATGAGATCTGTATGTGTGTCGATTCTGGCCTGCAGATCGACGCTCTGTACACTGACTTCAGCAGCGCCTTCGATAAGGTGGACCATGACATCCTGCTGCTAAAGCTGTGTGATTTCGGCATCCACGGTTCACTGCTTGGGCGGTTTGGATCGTATTTACGCAAGCGGACACAAAGAGTGGTGGTAAACGGCTATCAATCTCCGGAGTATATCGCAACCTCCGGCGTGCCCCAAGGTTCCCATACCGGGCCAATACTCTTTATTTTGTTCATAAACGACATAGTAAAGTGCTTCAAACATAGCCGGTGTTCTTTGTTTGCCGACGACCTGAAAATCTTTCGCCCAATAAAAACTCAGGAAGACATCGCTCTGCTGCAATCCGATCTGAACTCATCACAGGACTGGTGTGTGGTGAATGGGATGGCTCTGAATGCTAGTAAATGCTATCAAATAACATTCACGCGGAAAAAACACCCCTTACCATCAACTTACTCCCTCAGTGGAACATCACTGCAAAAAGTCACAAGCATACGGGATTTAGGTGTGGTCCTTAGTAGCGATCTCTCATTCACTACGCACATAAATAACATCATCAAAAAGGCAATGAAAATGATTGGATTTATTAATAGAGTTGGCAAAGAGTTTAAGGGGACCCTGGCTTTGAAAGTGCTTTATAACACTTATGTGCGCAGTCTTGTTGAATATGCTTCTCCCGTCTGGAGTCCAACCTACAATATCCACATAGACAGGATTGAACGCATTCAAAAAAAGTTTACCAGGCACTTGCGGTTTAAAGACCATAACTGTCCTTACCGAGCTGATTACACAGCCCGGCTAAGCTACTTCAAGTTGGACTCATTGAAGCGAAGAAGAGATCTAAACGATCTAACAACACTTTTTAAAATTGCTAACGGGTTAACATCAACTCCAGATCTCCTTGACAAAATCAACCTAGACGTACCTCGGCATTCTCATCTGCGATCTAAGCGTACTATTAGAACATTTGTAACAAAACCATGTCGCACAAACCTGGGTCGATATGCTCCCCTAAATAGAATGTTGGATTGCTACAATAGAACCTGCTCTATCGACAGCGGTATCGATGTTTTCTTTGACAGGCTACCAAAATTTAAAAACAAAATACTCAGTATTGACCTGTGATCAGCTGCATACACCCTTTTGTCTCTTTTAATTTTTGATTTTGAATAGATTTTTTTTTTATGTTTGAAATATCTATTGTAATTTTTTCTATTGTACTTGATTTGTTTTTGTTTCCAATTTAATTTAATTTAATATAACTGTTCTTTTGAAATTGTTTTAATTATTTTATTTTATTGTAATTAATTTAACTTATTCGCTATGTGACATACCTATATTTGACATCTTTTATTTATTAATGATTTTTTTTATCAATTTTATTAGTGTAATTTATTTTATTTTGTTATGCATTGTTTAAATTTAATTATTATTTTGCTTCAAATTAACTAATGAATCTTTGTTAATCATATTAATCTTTCATAGAGAATGTTGTGCATACCTATAAGTGATGTATTTGCACAGAATTCAATACCTATAATTTCCTGTTTTTTTTTTTAATTGTAAATATGTCGTTGGTGTGCCTTACTTAATAAATAAATAAATAAATATCGTCATTCCTGATTCGATCAAGCAAGGAAACTCCAAGAATTGCCCTCTCCATTGCCCTTTAGGTGACTTGGAAGCCTTTTGATGAGGACCATAATGAGCAACTACGTTTCGGTTTCATAAGTCATCACTGGCAACGCGCACTGGTCATACAATTTCATCTTGAGACACTGGTGTGCGAGACGAGAAGATACCACGCCACTTCCCGAACGCCGCCCAGCCGAGTCGGATTCGACAGTTGACCTCTTTCTCGAAGTTGGCTAACTTCGAGAAAGCAAAGATACCCGAGGCACTGCAAAATCGAGGAAGTTGCACCAGAATCCTAAAGGCGTTGTTGTATTGTACTATGACAGCATTGTAGGCCCGATGCGTGTAATCGGTCCATAGGGCGCTGGTGTAAAAGCTTTGGCAGTAGGCTCTGAACAAAGTTATCGTTACCTCTACCTAACTGGACCGTTTGTTCCAAGTATACGTACTCGTCTACAACTTCGAGTATAGAGTCTCCGATCTTGATAGGAGTGAGTATTTACCATGACCTTGGTTTTGTCCATGTTCAATTTAAGACCCGCTCTTTCGGTAGCTTTACTAAGGTCATCGAGCATTGTACCGAGGTCCTCCATAGTCTCAGCCATGACGACTATGCCGTCGGCTAATCGAATGTGAGTGATGAATTCACCATTGACATTAATGCCTAGCCTTCTTCAGTCCAAAACCTGGAGGACATCCTCCATTGCGGCCGTGAATAGTTTCGGAGAAATAGCGTCTCCCTGCCTCACACCCCGCTGCAAGAGGATAGGTTTTGAGGTCTGATCCTGAAGTCGGACGGACATGGTTGACTTCATGTACTTACTGAATTTCAGGAAAGCCGCTTTAACATGCAAATAGAAGCTATCTTGGCTACCTTTACTTAAAGCTCTGTGTAAATGCCGTGAGTTTACGTAACCTACACTTTATAAACTCTCTGGTATTTCTCTTCCTCTTTGTATTTTCTTTCCTTCCTTTCTTTTTGATTAAGATACTTCAAGAGACTTTCCACTTTACCTAGTGAAAGTTTTTATTTAATTTGATTCTCATCTTATTTTTGCTATCTTTCCAGTCGTATTTTTCTTTTTAAACGTAAAGAATATTAAAGTGCCAGACTGATACAGTTAGTATGATAAATGAGCATATTTAAAAGTAAATAAGAGTTATCTCAAATGAGATCTGCGGCTTTCGTGTAAATGAATGTAACAGAACAAAAGATTCAGTTGTATAAATATACTTTTGATCAAAAGTGGGGACATTATTATTAAAGATAAAATGTAATTTTTTGTGTTTAACATTTTTCTATCGGTAGATCGAAAAAATTGTTACAATTATTTTAAGACGACTAAATGGACAATATAATAAACAGTTTCCCGTTAAATTATGTAGAAATCTGCGGGCCATAAATACACCTAAATTCCGAGCAAAGTTTATGAGTCTTAGATATTATACTGGACTGTTTAAGTAAGCCAGAAATATAATGAGTAATGCTAGTTAATATTTAAAATTCTTCGAACCCGTTTGTTTAGAAAATGAAGAGCTGAAAGATTTATGACTCTGCCAGTATTAAGATTTTCATAATTTACACAAGTCATTAATTTGTCTGTTCATAATTCTCGTTTGCAATTTATGCGAAGAATATTAGATCATAATGTTAAGTTTGATTACACTTTTAATTTTTAGTTTAATTAAATAATGAGCCGATAAAGTATTTTTATTTTTCCAGAATTAAAAAGTTATTATCAATCAACATACAAGACTATTCTATTTATTTATTTATATATTCTTTATACACCAAATTAAAAAATACATAAAGAAAATCTCAAACTAAATAAACACACAATTGGTGCCCTTATCGCATCCCGCGATCTCTTCCAGGCAACCTAGAATGGATGGAGATAGCCTCGACACGAAATGGGGTTGCACTTGGTACAAATAAACAAAAACAAACAGAAATAAAACAACATAAAATATTAAAATAGATACATAATAACAATAAGCAATAAGTAATATATAAGCAATATATTAAATATATAAGTAAGAAAACATGAAACAATTTTTAAAATTACATCGAGGTAGGACTCAGAGCGACAAGTAGTGTTCCTTAACAAGTATTCGTATCTCAGTAGCAATCACACTTGTTTCCCTAAACATTAACTTTGATCGTCGTTGAGAGACGACCGGCCTGGACTGTAAAAGACATGTTAAGTCTCAAGTTGTCTGAAAACCAGAGAAATTCTGTGTGAGAGTCGCAAAGAAACTGGAAGCGTTTCTTTACAGAAAGAGTGGAAGGGAAAAACAGCACATTATACAAGAGGGAAAGAATATGAGCATTCCGGCGAAGGCGAATTGGCAACCACTTGAGTTTAACACGGAATTCGGAAACGTGGTAATTTTTGCGCAAACCAGACATTTGAATACCATATTTATCTTTTCTTAGTTATGAACAACCAGAATTAATTCTGACATTTTGTATTTTTTGTTCGAAATGTTTAAGGGCCTACCCTGTACCTACGGGTTTTGTTGCTTGGTAGGTACGATTTAAACTTAAATCAAATGGCCTCGTCACTTAGTCTATTATGGCGTGAATCAAATTGCTATGAGACGGGGCCACGTTACCTAAAAAATTCACCCGACATGCAAAAATTACGTATAACGTATAAAATATGAACTACTTCTGTGTAGTTCATATTTTACCCTTTCATCATTCAAAGAATTGGACCAGGTTTGGACGACACCATTCAAAATGAACTCAACTCCGGTGCTAATAATTGTATCTCAGATTAAGGAATAGGAAGAGTGTTAATATAATTTACCTACTATTACCATTGCTCTTTTTGGGGTGTTGATATACCCCGTCACAGACATCTGTCTGTGGTGTCTGACAGACTGTGACTGACTAAAACCACATGCTTAACCCAGCCAGGTATTGGTCCGTATAATGTCATGCGGCACCCTCTGCAGCCGTATACCAAGTCAGAACTCTTGACGGGCGATTTAAAAAAATGGATTAATGCCGAAAAAATTCATTGACAAAAATAAATGTTAGCCACTGTATACAGCCATGACAATAGTTTGGAAAATCACTTTATTGAGAGTCATTTTATTTGAGACACACTATTTCAGATAAAAAAAACGTTTACGGGTTGGGTTTTGTTTTTTCTATGGAAGCTGAATCGTCTCATGAATCGTAGTCGTCATGTTAAATAAAATATCCCTAGGTATATTTTATTGAATATGTTCAAATCAGATTTTCTGGTACTTTCTTTGCAAGACACCCAATTTTGATGGAATATTTGGAAAGCTTTATTCTCTGAACCAGTTTGTACTTTGATTCTACAAGGTAAAACTCTACAAAATGTGGATTCAAAAATTTTACGAAGTTATACAATCTCACGGACCCGATAAAAACGGGCCCGGATAAGCCCGGATTCAATCCGTAACTCAAACAAACATTTGTTTTTTTTGTTCTATGCTTGTATTTCTCTGCTCTCGCGTCTTTATTTAACGGCATAAGGAGAGAAATAAAGCTGAAAGTTATGGACTTGGATATGGAGCAAACTTAAATATAAAAATAGTATTTTAAAATCTAGTTTAAGAAGAAATACAACACGTGTGACAAGAAATAAGGAGAAAAATGTTTTTTGTTATTGGAATATAAAATCAGAAAAGCGTAAATTATAGTGCATTATTACCTTTGTTCTTATAATTATTATGTTATATCTGATACTTTCTTGTTGTACATAAATTGTAAAATAAATAAATACATTTCACCAAACAACACTTTGGAACACAATATCTACTTTGAAATGCGAAACAAACGTTTTGAAACGAAAAGTTCCAGTTAGAAATTGTCCAATTAAGACTTGTGATGCCGCATGCACGGTCTGCAAAAACCGACGTATTTCTAGACCGTGCGGCATCCACGAGTACACAACAGCTGCAGTTTGATCCCATGAAAATATAATATTTTCGTTAATCCGCCACTCCGTATTAATTCGACATGCACTACAACCTGCCGCGCCGAGTTTAGATTAGTGTAGATCAAGCTAATTGGTAATTTGTATTTTTTGGACTCAAGAAAATGCTACCCATGTCATAATGTTTACGAATTTACCAATTACCATCAAGAGCCTGGTGCAACTCGTGCAGTCTGTCCGTTGCCTAACTGGAAATCTCCAGGGCCGAACGAGCTGCACAGCTTCTGGATTTTAAGGTTCCAATAGTCGCATGCTCGCTTGGTATCTCCGTTCCAGTTTTCCCTAGAGTCAGAGTCGCTGTCCCAGTTTTACGAATAACCCGCCTGCTCCATAAATGAAGCAGCCTTAAAACTATAGACCGATCATATGTTTATCAACTGTCTACAAAGTCCTGAGAGCTAAATTTACAAGGATTTTGATAAAAATTCTATCTATTATGTTTACTCCTCAAAATGAATGTAGGAACGGGTCTCGTAGTGCTGAGGAGCAGCTTCTCGTTGATATTGCCATCCACCTCGCTCCCATCGATGTTCCCGGAAAGATTTGTGGACACAAATATAGCTCATGGGGATGCAAGAGCTGTATAAAATCGATGCAACTCTGCGCACCTTCTTGATGTCGTGTATGGGGCAGGGGAGGATGGTCCTCCGCTATCCAGAATGTTGGTCTGGATCAACCAACATCAAAACAAAGATTGAGTGTGGCATACACCAGGATGACAGTCTTAATCCACTGCGGTTTCGTTGAGCTTTTAACCCTGTAAAGTTTAAATAAATAAAAATAGATTATGGCTTCGTAGCTCTGTTCATTTGTGGAGAGTTCCACGTATTTCTGCCAAATTTTGGAGCGGATAAGACCAAAGCCTATTATTAAAACTAGTGCAAATGATCATACTACTGTTATGAACGGTCAACTTACTCAGTCTGTTTGTTTGTAACTCTTTCAAACCTACATCACTTGACCAATTTTGATGAAGTTTGGCATTTAGATAGTTTGTGACTTAAAGAAGGACATAGTAACTTTTTATCCCGAGAGTACGTTCCCTTGAGATTATTTTTGATTTTCATGCGGCCCCTAGCAGAAACTGGTTTAAAATTAAAACGATGCCAGAAGTATCAATTAAAGTAAGGGACATTTAAGCATTTTTGTTAAATGCCACTTAATTCGCATGCTGCAAGGTACATTTTGGCGTTTTAGGTAAATGTCCCTTATACTTCCAGAATCGACTTCTCTTCTGCCATTACTGAATGATACACTGTCTGTGGTACCACATTGTGCTAAATAAGTACCTATTTATCAACCAAGTACCGGAAAAAGCACTTACATAATTACTCAGGCGACTTCGCACCTGTGGGTAGCATCAAACATTTAAATAAATCACAGCTCCCAAAGGAGAGTGGTATATTATCAAAGACTTTGAATGAACGGAGAGTTTTGTTGAAAGGGTAGGTTTAAGCCTCGGGTGTTTTTAGCAGGCATCAAAACTTGAATAATTTTTGACTTTTTACAGTTATTGTTTGTTTTTCCGAGTTTACCGATTAACATCCTGTAAACCAGTGTTTAGGAAACTTAGAATACTTACATTAACGGGTATTTATATTGAGGAAATATGTAAATTTACCAAATCTCACCCTGAGATGTTAGAAAAACTGGGATATAAATGTGAGTTCAAAACTAGATATCCTAATAGACTAATAACTCCTAGAATAAAAACGGAACCATGGAGGCGAAGTTGCTATCCTATGTGTATCCATATATATAACAAGATTCCTAGGCAAATTAAACAACTTCCAATGGGCCGCTTCAAAAGAGCTTTACACAGGTGGTTAATTGAGAATCCCTTCTATATAAAAGAATTCCTTCAGATTAAATCTAAATGTAATTGTACGAGTATCTATACCAAAAAATGAATATGTTAAGCTACTATACACATATAACATTATAAGAACTTTTGTAACCACATTTATCTGCGAATAAATCTTTGACTTTGAAAGTCGAATTTTACAGAAAGCGAAGATAGGTTGTGGCCGCCGTAGCTGACGGCATGGAATGTACCTAATATAATTAGAAGTCAGAGAAAAGTGAACTGCTGTCATTTAGGGTCTATCAATAGTAGCGTATCTGATAAGTTATTGTAAAATAAAATTAAATATTTGTAAGTAGAATGTAGTATATGTGAATACTAGGTGTCAGACGTAAAAGAATAGCACCATCCCATCACTTCCCGTGGGTGTCGTAAGAGGCGACTAAGGGTCTCACCAGAGAATGAGCAGTAGCATTCTCTGTGCTTCTGTGCATTGCAACAGCTACACTGCGATCGCTAATACGTTTGCCAAGCGTGGCGGTTATGGCAAACCTTCCCCTTGGGGGTGGCCTATGGTAAGCAGTGGTCGTCTATCGGCTGCAGTAAAATGTGCATTGAATTTCTCAGTACTTACACCTATCACCAACATCCATGCGAGCGGAGCTGTAGCGATTTAGTTTGTGCATAGGCTTTCCACTTAGCGCGTAGTTTTCCAGTTACTAGGAACTCATCAGTAGGTTTAGTAGTCTCATATTCAGTCAGCTAATTAGCTTTATACCGATTCCAACAGCATCATAATATAACTATACCTACAATTCCGACACGAATATCTAAAATGAAAATACGCGGTGATTCAATTCTGTCTAGAAAACATTGACGAGAGTCGCAGCTCGACAAGAACGATTACCTCCAGCTTCCCACTCAGCTCCCCCTCGCTGCTATCGGAACTCAGCCCCATCGAGAGAGCTGTGAAACCGGCACTGTTAGTCCCGTCGAGCTCGAGCGACGAGTATTATACTTACCGCTCACGACGCCACCACCTGCACGTCGCCGGAGAGGACACTGGCCGCCGGATGGATTAGAACCTACAGGCCTACTGTCAGGGTCCCAGTTCCCGGCTGAAGTGTGCAGCGCATGTAATTGACTCGATCCATCCAAAAGAACATCGCGCGCTCATACGGACTACAGAGGGGAGGCACAATGTAGCCAGGTTCCTTGATTGGATGCTCTCTTAGTTTCAAATGCTTGAGCTAGCTGTAAAAGTTTCGTCCCAACGTAATTGCATCAGAAATTTAAAAAAAAACTTCCCACGTGGGAACTAACAGGATCCCGGCCAATCCTTGGAAATACGATTGCGAGTGTATTGGTAATCAATCATATTATCCTGTGAAAGCTTTCACTCCTGAATTTCGTTTTCTTTGAGGAAAAAGACAACTCAATAAATTATCGTGGGGAAAAATAACCCATGAGAAAAAAAATGAAGTTTAATAATACTTTTGTCTGTTGAGACAATTGCAAAGCAAGTTTGGGATGTACTAGATGTCCTGTTTGGTAGCACGCCCGCTGTTAAAAGTCTAAATATTATACTACATTATTTTCAATAAGTTTTTGGTAGGATGACTCTAAATGTCCATGCGCATCCTAATTCACCTTGAAAACATACAACTGCGTCAATGGTTTGATATCGGGTCGATCTGGAATTTCTTACTGCACGGAGTTTGGACTGTGTACGGAACTTAAACCTAATTGGCGAAATGCTCGTGAGCAAATCACCACGCCACTATCGTCATCACGCCAATATTCCCCGAATAATATTCCCGAAGGCCTTCGGGGAATTTTGGCGCTTTCAGTGTTGTAAAAAGTGACTTGTCAACTGTTCATACTAACACTAAAAGATACTCCTCACCTAATCGCCTTTTAATAAAATCCATTACCAACCTTTGTATATTTATTTATTTCCAGTTATTTATTCCTCATCATCTCTTATTTTTGATGAATGATTTTATTTATTCTTGTAACGTAATGATGAATTATCTCATTTATTCTTGTAACGTAAAAGTATAAACGTGTATGCGTACTAAGAAATATTTTATTCGGGAACAAGCCATCGCTCTCCTATCTCAGTAGATTGATCACAATCGAAATCAAGTCTCATCACGATCCGTGAATATCTTTATAAATAATCATACTTCTGAAGCCCTCAAGAGTTGTTGTTATTTTTTGTTACATATTTTTCTTGAATATCTGAGTGCCAATTCTACTTATTTTAAATTATGCAACGCATTCGCATCTCATTCACTATCTGTCAAAAATGTGGGGAAATTGAGGCTTTATTGACAGATTACTTATGAGATGAATGAATCCAAACGTTGCTTAAAAGTTAGTAGAATCCTCTATTTGAAGAAAAATAATTCGTTTCCAATCGATAAGACGTATACATCTTCTTATTTATCATAGGCTGGCGTGACAACGCATTTACTTTTATAAATAGATAACATTAATTTTGTTTTTC
The DNA here is from genome assembly GCA_905163435.1 of Mamestra brassicae. Lineage (NCBI taxonomy): Eukaryota > Metazoa > Arthropoda > Insecta > Lepidoptera > Noctuidae > Mamestra > Mamestra brassicae. The sequence goes on from LR991009.1 coordinate 4,811,034, forward strand.
ATCCTACTTACATCAAACGGTACCTACATACATCTTTTATGACATGGCTATTTCGGAGGCAATATTTTCATAGAAGATAATAATGTCCTCCAACAAAAAAGTCGTGTCGTTCTACAGCTCGAGGCAGTTACACTAACTATTTAGCAGTTTCCAAAACACTATTCGTCAAAAGGTTGCTCGCGAACTCTCTAAGGACTGATAATACTAATGCAAAACCAACAGGGCAAGAAATTCATGCAATAAAAAACTGGCTTAACATTTTTACGTTCATTCGGAGGTACGATCGTATCACTCAACACTTCCCAAGGGATGCAAAAATCCAAGAGAGTCGGGTTTGTAATTTATTTTCCCTAATACTACGGTAAAAAAATTGTGGACTCAGATGCCTGTCAAAAAATATATAAAAAGATACCCCAACGGCCTTAGTTAAGCGTGACATGGAGGGGATGACAAGGACCTGGCACACTGGTTTTTAAAATATAGCCTGCAGAGAGCTTGCGTAGCGGATTACGGCCCACTCCCTTTCAAAAATATTAGGCCTGAGTTGGTACATTATAGGCTGATTAGATTCTATTTTATGCAACCTTATGAGTTTGTGCTTATCACCCAATAAGGTACTTTCGGAAGTGAAAAATAAATTAAAAAAATTGATAAAGAAATAAGTTTATGTAGAAATATTCTGATTTTCAGTCATTAAAGCACATTATTGTTGTATTATATTAAAATTAAAAGCGTATAGTTTTAATCTATACATCACGTGACTATATATCACCTATCATAAACCCACGCCTTTCTCCCATGAGCGCAGAGACTACAAAACGCTCGCTACGATTTATATTATAGACTGAGATCCCAGAGCTGCTAGATCTCCCTTATTTTCCCACTAACAAAATATATTCGTTTACGTTCATATACTTGATCATGCAAAATGAAAATTAGATATTCTCTTTTGTGGATTTAGTCTCAAACAGTATGTCCGTCCTTCATAGAAGCTGGTCTCTTGATTTTCCTCAAAGATTTTCGGCCAAAAATAAATGAAAATGGTTTGAAAGTCGTAAACACGTAGAAATGGACCCACTTTCATGTGCAATAAAACGTGCTTTTTCTTGGGTGTGATTTTTATATTTCGTCTCTTTACTGCTTTATTTTTTTTTACTCTTAGTATAATTTGGCCTAAAATCTTATACTGTGCTCTGTGTTTCGCGTCCTTCGGGAATATGTCCGTTCCGATACTGGCTCTTCTGTCAAAGGAAGGTTTATTTTTACTGTATTAACCTTCAGAAAAAAATGAATTATATACATAACTCGCTTCTCCGTCTACGACATATAATGGAATAATTAAATTGTATTTTTAACTGCTTTTGTTCAAAGTATAGGGATGTTTTTACCGTTTAAGTGGTGAGAAAGTCACTTTTAAAGCTGAAAAAATGATTGTTTTTTTGTGTTGTATTTGTTTTTGTCTTTAATGTTAATTTATGTTTGTTAAATATTTTGTTGTCACTCTTTTCTCGCACCTGATTTTAGCCGTTTTTGATTCTTGATATTTAAATATTGCAAGCCTTAAAAAGCATATAAACAGTATGTTTTTAGGGCTTGCGCTTGTTAGCCTTTAAAAGCTAGTACACAACAACTCAAGTTATATTGGAACACAATATCGGGAAAGTTAATAACATACAGTTAGTACGTTCAGTCTAGAACTTATACATATATTAGATACCCATCTTCTGATATTGCGAAACTTATTGATGTATAAGCAAATTTCAAAGTAGATACTTTTATACAGTACGTTGTCTTGCTACAAGGATCTAACTTTTATAATATTTACAAGAAAAACGGAACTATGTCCTAAACACAAAATACGTAATATAAGAATGGAGTGGAAAAACATTTCTGAATTCATCAAGAAAAGACTTCAGCCATTTTAACCAACTTACCTCATAACTCCGTCATTTATGAAAGGATTTGAACAAAAAAAACTTTAAGTGAAAGGACTACTCTCCGATTGGTCCCATAGAAATTTTATAAAAATTGGTTCAGTAGTTTAGTTTATAAATCAAAATAGCCGGAAAAAATATGTCATCCAAGTAAAAGAAATTGGGTATTTTGCTTTCCTGTGACTTTCCAGTGATGTTGTTAGGTGTGGGGTACAATTAAATAGTCAAAAATAAAAATCTTTTATACAAAAAAATACAACCGTCTTCCAAATGAAAGAAAAACACTACAAATTATAAAATAACTTTAATTTCGGAAGTCGGTGTTTTTGGATATTCTTCGTGTTTTAACACCGACTTCTGAAATTTAAGTTATTTTATACTTTGTAGTGTTTTTTTCATTTAAACTATTTAGAATCAGCCTTTTTTGCTGCTTATTGCCGGGCACTGGATTTATTAACCTATTACCTTTTTAAATATGTACACACACAATCGAGGGAGAGTTCTAGAGTTTCTGACAATGCGATAAACACAATAAACTGCTCAAAGCTTTCGTATAAAACAAATTAGAATAGGTTCAATGGGAACAATTTGACAATCAGTCTGTTTGCCCTTAACAAAAGACCCATCTTGTCAATGTTAATTGTTTCGTTCGAATGCGTAATACAGTAAAATTGTCTCTTAAATATAACTTAACTGTGAGAGACAGATTTTAACGCTCATATCATTAGCTTTTACTAATTATTTAAAGGCTTTGTCCGATGTAAGCAATCAACCATAGTACACTATGGTGCACGTTGCACCACCCGGTCGCAATCCAGGTTGCAGTCACTCTGTAAAATTCCATTGTTAAATAAGGAGTATACAGGGTGACTTAAAATTTATGGCATTCTTACAGGTGGTGAATGAGTAATAATGAATATAAACAAATTTTACCAACTCTGAAATAATATTTAAAATTATTCTCATATTTCTCGAAGTAAACCCTTTCATTTGATATGCAGATTATAAAGTAAAGAAAAATAATTAGGATATTGAATTGAACAATGTCACTTAAAGCAAACGTGTATGCAAAAAAAGTGTGGGTTTTACTTTTTACACTTTTTAGTGGTACACTAAAAAGTGTAAAAAGTAAAACCCCACACTTAGCAACATCACTGGAAAGTGACAGGAAAGCAAAAAACGCAATTTCGTTTACTTGGATGACATATTTTCTATTTCCTCCAGCTATTTTGATTTAAAAACCAAACTACTAAACCGATTTAGATAAAATTTCATATGAAAAAATATTTTTTCAAATCAACATAATGAAACAAACATAAAAAAAATAAAACCGAATTGCGAACCTCCACTTTTTTTAAATTCGGCTAAAATGTCAGCTCAATCAGTTGGTGACAAGTGTTTTAAAATTCATTGCAAGATTTGACCCATACACATTAACCAAGAAACAGAGCAATTTCAGTTAAAGCTTGTAAAAAAAACGGATCAATAGATTATGTTTCCGTAACTCGACAAAATGTAGGCCCTGTAATTTTTTTCAGTGTTTCAGGGTAGGCCCAAAGTAAAAGTAACTCACAGTCACTCTTATCTCCTGAAAGGTTGCCAATGAATTTAAATTCACCCTGTAGATAAGTAGTAAACTTCACCTGGAGTTAATTAGTGTTCAAAAGTATACCCCTTTTCCACAGCTTTTCGGGAATGTACTGGGATTGAAACCAGTCTTAGGTACTTAGTGCTCATTACTAAATTACCGACCACAAACGTAGAAACAACTTCATTATTTAAAAAGCTTTTTTTGCAAAAAATTATTATGCAAAGTTGCTATGCGTATTTTTTTTTAAAATTTAACGCATAGTAACTGCGGATATGGTAACTAAATGTGTATCAGTGCAATCTTCTTTCCGAAATAACTTGGAATTATCATGATGGCGTCTAATGTACAGGGAACTGCCTAAACCAGAACATTTAAAATTTTGTTCCTGATTTCGCCACCAGCAGCACATGCTGGTACCAACAGTAGGTAGGGGAAGCAACTTTGCACTTTACGTGAGCTGTCAAAACCATGCATCCAGGAAATTTACTTCACTTGAAAAGCTCTGAATTTAATAATGGTAGATATTTCGTGAAAGGAAAACTTGATGTGAACAAACTTTTAATAAATTAGCGACTGAGTTTACTTTGAGAGGCTTTTGATGGATGTATTCGCTTCGTGCCTTCGGAGAGTTGGAGACGTCAGTACTGTTTGTGGAATATGGCCGTATTTCCGGCTCATGTTGAAATATTTCAGTAGTGAATTACATCCAAATCAGTAGGATATTTAGGTTTTGGAAACGAGCCCAAATTTACAGACTAACATTTCAGGACACAGGTAGGCCAAATTTGCTATTTATTATTAAGCATAGTTCGCATTTGCATCGCAGTAGTAATCTGTACAGATTGCGAATGAGAATGCGAACCACCTTCTAAAAATGATTTTATGAATTTTTTATATGTTAGATATAGTAAAAAGGGTGAACATGATGGCCAACTAGAATAAAAACTGCAATAAAGAGACAGGTAATATAACTTAATTATAAAACAAAGCAAGAAAATCAAACAGACAAGATAACTCTAAACACAATAGCTTTACCAAAACCAGACAATGACGAGACGTCTCCACCAAAAAACTAAAGTAAGCTAAAAAAGAAACCCATTACGATTGAAACATGAATCGGGTGGAACATCAAAGCAGAAAGATGAATCGACGTTTCGCGGAACCACGACTTATTACTAAATGGGAGGAACGGTCGGCAATGTCACCGAATGTTGAAAATAAATCTTCCGAAAAGGTTGTTGAGTATGTAAGACCAAGTTTTGTGAAATTGGAGTAAGTGGGAAGAGGATTGGGGTGTAGGGAAGCGAGAACACTATTAGATAAATTAGGTATAACCTTGTAAGATATGGATCTGGCAGGTTCTCATTATCTCAAAAACCAAATTATCTGTAGCAATTTGAAGGTTTCGTTAAAATCTAGTCGATTTTTGTTTAATTTCTTAACAGAAGCTAAATTCGTATCACATTTGGTGTATACTGAACTTATTGGTTTGCGGAGTGGCGGTATTCCTATTTAGAATTTGAAATGTTTAAAGTCAGTAGTTTGAATGTTTAGTCTAGTATTAATTGAGCTCATGATGGTTTTGTGTTTCGAAATCGATTTGTTATCGTTGTGTTTACACAATCTGTTGAGTCATCTTATTTTAGAGGTCGTTCAGGTGATTTTGGATCTGATTCGTTAACTAACACTAACAGTTTTCAAAGAAATACGTTTTGTGGAATAATGTAAAATTTATGCTGAGATAGATATTGTCAAAACTTGAAAGGATACAGGGTTAGAGTCCATACTAATAATTACTTAAAGTTTTAAATCATACTAGGCCTAAGTGTTAATTAAGGGTTGAATAAAAAATCCCAAAATGCACTTACATCAGCCGCTATCATAGAACCAACACACTCGCTAAGTCCAATTTTAACTGGTTTCAGAAAATAAAAAAAATCTCTGAAAATTATTAATAGAGCATTTCCCGAGGAGCCATGACGTGACGTGTGCGTGTGCAAGTTGTAAAACACATTGTTTGTCTTGCCGCTCGGGAAGACTCGCAAAAAGCTTGGAAATAATTTCTCATTTCCCCTTACAATGTGTAGCACATATCTATACTAATATTATAAAGCTGAAGATTTTATTTGTTTGGTGGAATGCTTGAGTATTTCTTCAGTAGTTCTTGAGATTAACATCTCAGGAAATACTGGTTCGCCTTGAAAAAAATATTTTAGCGTTGGATAGCCCATTTATGGAGGAAGGCTATATAACATTTTTAAGTCGCGGTCTAGTACAAAATAATTTTGCTATAAAAAAATCTTAACTATACAAATGTAGAAAATAAACTCTTTTGAATTGCGTCTCGTAAAAGGTCATAAGTACTGATCTTAAATGTGATGTTTTACAGAAAGGCCAAGTACGTAGTACCCTTTACCGGCGTGCGTATATGATCGGATTTATTCAAGTAAACGAAGCAAAAGGAGTATGTAAGGGTAGAAGCAGGTTGCGTTCTGTAGTTTCTGCTCACCCCATAGGAAAAGGTGTGACTTTATATACATATGTAAGAAAGCCTATATGCGAATTGTTTCTCGCATCAGTTTATGATGATGATCAATCTGAGACCTGTATTCTACCAAAGCGGTAATATGTAAAGTGGAGAGGAGATAATATTATGCTTATCAGCTTGGGTGTCTCCACTGAAGCTGTGCGGAGGTGCGTACTGGCGAGCAGTGCTTTGTGCAGGCTAGAGCGGGGCTGAGATAAATTATATTATACTATACTAATTATATTACACTTGAAGAAGACGAAATAAAGTGAATGAGCATGCTGAAGTGGATGTGAGCCGGCCATGTCTGTAGACGAAGAAGTTAGAAGTTTCTTAGAGTTTCTCGTCCGTTCTTCTCCATAAGAATCTATCTTTCTTGGACAGTAGAGTCACTTTATTAATTGAATACTGTTATTTTACTGAACTGTAAATTATGACGTTCAAAAGTGCCGTTTAATGGCCTATTTGAAATAAACGTTCTGACTTTGATTTAGAAAATAAAAGTACGGAAACCAATACCAACTCCAAAAACTGGCAACATTGATGGATTTGCAAAGCAGACATCTTTTTGGATTAGGTCTACTTTGCCCCACAGTGCACTGACAACTCTGCCTTCAAGTTTTACTTGGATAATTTTAAAGCAGGCATAATATGGGGTTTGGTGTTCCACCATCACATAGAGGCACTGAAAATGGTGATAATATAGCTTCATGGCTACCAAACGGATCCGAAAAAAATTTTTCGGATCCATGTCGGAACATCCAGTTCCCTTCAAAATGAGCTGAATAATGCTGATACACGCGTCATGTTCGTGAACGGGTGTTGTTAAAAATTCCCTGAAACGTCAATCAACAATCAGCCATTACGTAAAGTCGGCCATATTACTACTCTATTAGAAGTTTATTGTAGGGTCCATCCTTCTATAACTTATGAAGTTTTTATTGAATACTTATAGAGCGTTTTAGTGCTATTGGACATTTTTGAATAATGTTTTTCAAGATTTTCCTTATATAAAAAGCTTATAATCCTCTTCTAAGCTTCATGAATAAGACTTCATTTACAACACATGTCTCGTCTTCCCTTTGGTGTATACCTAACACTGATAACATTACACAACCTGCTGCCTATCGTATTATGTACATACGTCATCTCACAAGGCGCGTCAAATCGCATAATAACCTTGCCGTAACGCCAATTAATGCAGAGCGATGCGCCAGCTATGATTATTACACTGACAGTATCTCGATCGAACATGTGGGCCGTGTTAATGAACCTATCTCATCCAGGAACACCGATCCTAATCTCTTAAGGTTTCCACGACCCTATTACCTTGTTTTTTTTTTAGTATCACCCTTCTTGATAGTTTATAGAAAAAAATTCAAACATCTACTCCCAAAACTCAGAGGCTTTACATAGTTGACCTAGTGTCAGACTTCGAAAAAAGGTCTAGAATTCAAACAAACAAGTTCCAAACGCTAACAACTTTTGTTTCAACAAAGCCCATGAGCCCGAAAAGTGCGAACAAGACACATTGTATTTCTTTTGTGAAAGCAATATAAAAATATAAGCATAAATAGTTTTACGTCCCTGAGGTATCCCGTAGTTTAATAATGGTGTTTATTATGGACATAACTCCGCAACTGGCATAAAAATTGCTCTTAGTGACGTAAATAAAAATAGAGGTTTTATGTTCCTGACATTTCGGTGTTGTACCGCACAAATTAGCTAATGCGTGGTTACCGTGATGAAACACGGTGCTCCCAGAAGCAAAAATATTATTATTACAATGTCATCATCATCTTCCTGCCCTTATCCCATGTTACTTGGGGTCGGCGAAACACGTTTTTTTCTTCCATTCTGTCGTGTCAACCGTCACGCTGTCACTAACTACCTTTTCCTTCATTCAATCTTAACACAATCCATCAATCTTTTCTTTGGCTTTCCTCTCCCTGTCCATCCATCCACATTAATATTCATAACTCTTTTAGTTGCGTGCATTTCATCCCTCCTCTTCACATGACCATACCAAGATAAGCGGTTCCCTTTTAACTTTTCCGTTACTTGCGCCACTTTTAAGCTACCTCTAAAGAACTCATTCCTCATTTTATCCATTCTCGATACTCCACACATCCATCTCAACTTTCTCATCTCCGCTACATGCAATATTTTCTCATCCGTCTTTTTCACAGCCCAACATTCCGATCCATACAGTACGACAGGTCTTATCACAGACTTATAGATGTTCCCCTTTAACTTGAGGGGCATCTGTGGGTCGCAAGTTGTTCCAGTGACCTGTCGCCATTTCATCCATCCTGAGTTGATCCGGTGTATACAATACATTTTCTACATTGTAATAATAATTACAATGTAGAAAATGTATTTTGAAGATAAAAATGTTTGGCTCAATGCTGGTCCTTCTCCTGACTCTATTTATTTAGCATTGTATAATATCAAGCATTAACGGCACATGTGTGAGTACTGTGTACCGTGTACCTTAAACTTAAATTATAACTATCACTTTTGGGTGTCTCGACTTGAATGTACCGTGTGCGGTTGGGAGTGTCATGCTCACTCAAAAGTCTGGCTGATGGTGGTGCATGCGTTGGATCGTTTGGCTCCCTTCAAAATGGTTGAGCCGAATGGTGCTAGGGCATGCGTCATGTTCGTGAACGGACGCTGTCAGTTTGGACTGGTATTTCTTGGCGGCCACAGTTTATTTTAATTGTTTCTTTGAAGTTTTCTATTTACTCCGGACGCTTTTATCCTGCACGTCTTTTACATTGTTCTCACATATGTATGTATACGTATAATTTCAACATGAATGATGTAACCATAACTTTGTAAAAAATATTATTTTTAAAAGAGTGTCCGTGGAGTTTCTTGCACGTTCATCTCCATAGAGATCTACGCTTTGGAACGTGCAAAAAGCTTAGCTAGCAGCTAGCATCTTTTTGACCGACCGACCTTGACCAAAAGTGCCTATAAATGGTCTAATTGAAATAAATGCTTTGAGTTTTGAGTCTTTGAGTAGCAGTGTAGTGGGAAAATAAATTTCCAGTTAAGTTCTGAATCATTCTGGACAAACGGAATGGTTGCTGTTTTCGTTGTTATACCTATAGCCAGTAAAAACATTATTCATTCCTTATGTTGGAACGAATAAAGCTATATTAAACGACGATTTGTTGCTATCTAATGAGATGGGTATTTATGTTCCATTAATATGGATATTTGGTTGTGATGCCAATTCGTCTCATTCGTTATTTCGTCGCTATCCCTAATACGTATCATTCACTAATACGTCACTTGGTACATTTAGTCACTTTCCAAATGAAGAAGACTGAACCTTGAGGGTGGAGAAGTTGGAGGCGCGCCAAAACACCAATTTAACCTAGTCGTTTGTGGTGCGCGTTTCGACCCATCATTTGGTGACCTACCTCAAGGAAGAGTTTTGGCTAAAAGTTGTGTTGTCTTCACACACTTCGTGTGCGGTATTTTTGAGTTTGTTGGATAATGTGTATTAGTTTATAGTTATTCTTTTTAACGCCCGACGCAAAAGCGACGGGGTGTTGTAAGTTTGACGTGTCTGTGTGTGTGTGTGTGTGTCTGTATGTGGCACCGTAGCTCTCGAACGGATGAACCGATTTTGATTTTGTTTTTATTGTTAAGTGTTCTTAGCTATGTTTGATGAAAATCGGTCCAAGATGGCCGCCGCCACAAAATGGCGGATTACATATTTTTTCACAACTCCCTAAATATGGGTGTCAAGCCGAAACGGGGTGACAGGATTGATCATACCATCACGAGAAAAATCTGAAAAAAAAAATCTATCCCATGCAGTTTGAAAATTATGGGCATTTTAAGAAAAACCTACATATTTGATCAAACTGTACCATTTTTCGGTTATTGTGGTTATTCTTTTTTTATTTTTGTTCATTTGAACTTTGGAAACGTAATCCTAAATAACATTTCTAGAATCCCAATAAAAAATAATGCCACAATTGTCTCAAGTTTCCGAGAATTGAGACTATTTGTTAAACTACGAATTTCAAATTTTCAATATTCGTCGACTTTGACTCTAGTACATTTTTTTTAAAGGAGGGCCTTTAAAAAAATGTACTAGAGTGCCTTGGCAAGTGGCATTAAAAGTTGGCGCATTTAATCAGAATTCTAAAATGGTACAATACTTGTTAGTTCCATACAATAAAAAAGAGTAAAAAAATTAAAACCTCAAGTAACCCGATTTTTGCTATCTCAGATAAAATGTTTTTGATTCGCACAAGCTCTAGGTAGGTTCTTAATTTTAAGGCAAAATGATGAGAGAGATGGATAGTGGGTATGTTTGCCATGAGTGAGCGAGACAGATAGTGACGCCACTTTTACCAAAGTGAAAAAAAGTTAGTAAAATAATGAAAAATCTTGATCTAGTTAAATTTAGGTTTGTTGGAATAGAAGTCATTATTTTATACTGTGAAGAAACACGATACCTATAGTCAATATACCGGACATACCGGGGCTATATTAATTTTCTCGGACTTATCTCGACTCGACCACAATATTTCATTCTTTGAACCTTGTAGGAATGCGACTAAAATATTATAGTAGGGGAGTAACGTAACTTCCGTTCATTCAGAGTAGGCGGAAGCGCATAACTTGACTTGAAATAGTGATTTAAGTACATATTTTCAAAGAAAAAATTGTAATCAATGAGCAAACTTTATTTCACAAAAAAACTTTTTTTCAAAAAATACAACCGTCTTCCAAAGAAAAACCACTACAGAATAACTAGTCATTTTGGAATTGGTTGGTTCACTTTTTAGTGGTGCCTCCCAAAAATTTCAACCAGTTCATATCAAATTGAACTATCTCCAAAATTCTTCATCTAATCTTATATGAAAAAATTATATGAGAATTGGCCATTTCGGAACAAACCTCTTTCGAATAAAAAAATAATTTTGCAAATTCCTCCATTTATATGAAGGAGTAATACCCGAACATTCTTAACCTCCTCCTTTTTTGAAGTCGGTTAAATTTTCAGTTTTGTCACTTTCTAGACGAAAGAAGAGACGAGAAATAAAAAAGTAGATTGGTACTGAACCTGTCGGCGACACTGACATAAGAGCCTTAATTTTAAACTTCTTCAGGTACTTATTATACTTAACTCGGATCAAAGTTTTACCTGAGCATGATTTTTATTTTTCAGCAAACTTAAATTTATTCGGATCTAAAATAGTTCAATAGTAGGGTAAGGCAAAATAAAAAAAAAATATTTAGAAAAATACTTTATTTTCTTTAAAAAATGGGTTTGAGTTTGTTAATATATGTTTTTTCTATTTATGAACAAAAAGACAAATCAAAATACTGACCTCAAATCCATCAATTACGAATAACTTGAAAAGAAACCGCGAGTATTTTAAACAACTTTTTTACAATCACAATACCCGCGTAAAATAGTGAGTACAACATTTTGAAATAGCTTTTGACAGCTGACATTGAAGTATAAACTTTTTTTCCGTTCGAAAACATCACTATTGTTTCGTGAAAGTTACCATGTGCAAAAAATATGATCCCCGAACTCTGTGGAATCGAAAAAATGGCATTGAATTGGTTGATGGACATTTCCATTATAATGCATTTAAGGGTTAATCATATTAGGCCCACTTGCATAACCAGAGTCATATTTTAACTCCGAGTCAGTTGCTATCCCGGGGCTATTATGTATGAATTTGACCTAGTTTTAGCAACTAACATTTACAGACAAGCGAACCGACCGCGGCAGGTCTTGCTTTAGCAGTTCCTTGAAGAACGACCCGTGGGGTTGTTATTATTTAGCCACAAACTTCTCAAGTCTTCTGAAGCTCAAACCCCCAGCGACTAAGAAGTTCTTTCATCTGATTAAATATTTGAACACTTTCTTCAACGCTTACGCAACCTGTCATGAGATCGTCGACGTAGAACTCTTTTAAAACCCTTTCTGCTGCTAACAGGTATTTATCATCTTCATCATACGTAAGCTGTTGCGGAGCTCGTACGGCCAAATAAGAAAATGTACCAAATGTAACGCGTAGTAACCTTAGATAATGAATAGAATATCCTTCAAGGGTATACGTAGGACTAAAGAATACTTTAGTGGTCCTTCGTTATATCTCCGCATATATATAACTATGTATATAGATACGATTTCTTGCAGAAGTTGCGCACACGTGGAAGGAACAGCCATTTTTTTTAAAGATGCGAAATCATCAACAGCCTGCTGACACACAAACGGATGGACAGCAGAGGCTTAGTAAAAAGGTGCAAGTGTGTTTGGAGGAACTATAGTACCTCCACAAGCAAGATCCATAACAACCCTACTTGTATGGTGCCTCTTGTTCAATAAAGCATAGTCATTGCTCTATCTTATACTTTTATATAAAAATGTCGCCTAAATAAATCGCAATTCGTTTCAGATTCCATAATTAATTGGATTTTTCCATTAGCCTTTTTCAGCTGACTAGAACTGATTCGTTCTTTGGTTTGTAAAACAGTAAACGAATTTTAGGATCAAAAGACATTCATTTTATATGATCGAATCATCGAAGACACCAGAATGGATTTGAGACAACTTTTGAATTTGGCAATTTACCTACTTTGATTTTAAAGACACAGATTTAACGAAAGGCTTTTTCATGAAACGTAAATACGAGAACACAAATTTTAATAGTTATACTTTGCCCATGTTTTGAAATTTTCAAAAACATTATTATTACATAAAACGAGTCTACTGTCAATCAGATTGGCAGCATGACATGCGACATCTAGTGGGCTTGACGATAATTTTGTAGTGTCCTTTATCCACATAAAATCACTGATTGACTGTCGGCTAATTTTATGTTATAATAATGTTTTTCTAAAATGTTGAAATATGTCATTTTTCTATTTAATTGACGATATAATCCATGGGAGACGACGAAGGCACCTTATATTTTTGGTTTTAGAAAAAAAAGGTAGAACTAAGCTGAAAACTACTCTGAAAATAATTGGATATAGAATAATTGGATGGGAAATCATCAAATGACTTCTTCCGCTCTGGGTGGAGCGGAAGGGCGTGTCAGACTTTTACTGACTAACACCCATCCGTGTTCCTTCTGAAGCCCTTTGCGTTCCAGGGCCTTGGTGACTCTTCCGAATAAATTCCGCAACCCTGGCAGGAAACTTTGGTTCCTACCTCACCGCTTAAAAGGGTGGGGTAGGCTCGGAAGTTTCAATACTTTTAGTTTATTTTGCACTCATGCCCATTTATTAATTTATTGTATTTATAATATCAGGCTGGTCGACCCTTACTGGTTGCTAGGTAGGTCCCACGGAAAAACGAGCAAGGTACACATAAAATAATTCTGCATAATTAACAAAGTATTTTGAGACATGTCCAGACAGTAAAAAAGTTATTTGGAGAAATACCATAAATAGCAATCTTCCATGCTTGCATAGGTTCTTCAAGTTTGAGTAATCAATGCACAGGAACTTGGATTGAGCATTGAAAGTTCTAAGCCAGAGTACTGAACTTTGAGCACGAGTTGTAAGCTATCTTCCTAATAATGTACGCCTCGTTGGTTTAGTAGTTGGTAGCGTTGCTGTTAGGTGTGACATGTTGAATTAAAATATGGTTTATTTTGTTGGAAAGGGCTCTTTCTATCAAAGCAGGTCGAGGGCAAATGCTATCAAGAAATCTAGATTTCGTCCTGTAGGTCCGTTAACATCCTATATGATGTCTAACCAAAAATGATTTGTTTTCGAGAGGAAATCCAACAAAATAAACCATATTTGCTGCTAAGGAAATCTTAGTCTTTGGAAAGTTGTTTTTAAAGAAAACTTGAGAGTCAATTAACAGGAGCTTTTATTCCCAGAATAACTGTGAATAGGGCTTTCAATCCGCTGAATGATTCAAGAATTAAGTTAGCAAAGTTACCGTAAGCAACTTAAATATCTGACGTGGCTTTTCGACCAACTGGTGTAGGTACAATAAGGTTAATTATCCTGAAAGTTAACGAGTTGCCTTCAGGGGCTTTTATAATGAATGTTAACTGTTCTTTAGGGTATTAAAACTGTAAAGTAGTAATCGTCTCTGGATTTTTCTTCAAAATGATTGCGGAATAAATTCCTGTTTCTTATAAGAAATGAAGGAACTCAACATTACCAAGCTCTACTAAGCTCATTATGATTTCAAAGTACAGTTTGCATAAAAATACGGTTTGCTGATTTTTCTCGACATGTTATGGGGAGCATTTTATTTTAATAATATGGCCACAATCATAGTGCCAAGCAGAAGCAAATAATTAAAGCAATCTCGTGCGGAGAAAAGTCGCGCAGCAGCACCCACATTTTTTTTTTGTATCGAAAGCCACGCGTTTGGCCACTATCTCACCTGATGGTAAGCGATGATGTGGACTCGCATTAATGGAACAATTTTAGGTCAGCTTATCTGCCTAGCTAACATAGTTGTGACACTGTGTTGGATTCGGCTTCCACTCTAACCGGAATACCAGTATCTACATCTGAAAGACTTTGCTAACGTGTACAATACCGAGTATACCAATAGGGCAACTGCGTATCTGACCTCCACCATAGATCTCCTACGGAAGACTGGTGTCTGAACTTCTGGCTTCTGACTACAAACCTATGATTTAACGTGTTTTCCAGGGCACAGGAAGATGGTAAATGTAGATTAACTTCGAAGATCGATCCCTACGGCTATTATTGTTTATCTTCAATCTTTAAATGAGATAACCAAGTAAATAAAAAAAAATAGGAACGAAATCTTTCACAAAACGTTAAGCCATGTTTGTCCCCTCGTTATCACCCTCTGTGTTTTGTTATGTTAATTCAAACCACAGCTGAAACGTTCCTGTACCGGAATTTCATGCCAAAAGGATTTTAAAGAAAAGAAAACATAATTAAGAGGAAATTCATGTTCGAAGAATAAATAAGGTTATAAATTCCAAGTACTCATAAATTTAATAAAATACTTTAAAAATGAAATTGAAAACTAACGTTAAGAACTTGTTTGACAACATTCATTTACGGCCGGTCTCAATATAATATAATAATAGAGGTACATAGTAAATGGGCAGAAGCAGAAAACATACTCCTGAAAGAAGGGGTATTACTTTTTTGCTAACATTGTTTCTTTTACATAAACAAGTCTAATAAACCAGAACATAAAGTTTGTAATATTCATGCTTACACGACAACAAGAAAGATCTATTCAAGGAATTTAAGGGACAGAAAGTTAACTTCTGGAAACTTGTAGCCCGTTACATCATCATCATCATATCAGCCGAAAGACGTCCACTGCTGGACATAGGCCTGCCATAATCGCTACGCTTGGCAGGTGGGTTGGCGATCGCAGTGTAGCTGTTGCAATCCACGGATAGTGTTGCTGCCTATACTCTGCTGAGTCCCTTAGTCGTCTCTTACGACCCCGTTTACGTTTTATTTAAACAGAACTTACTTCTATCCTTCTTGGTTTTCACACTATTTTGTTCAACGTTCTTGAAAGTATTTGCTACGCTCACGTTCAACGTCTTATGCAAAAGTATGTTGAAAGTATGCAAAAGGTGTCAAGTGTGAGTCGCACATTGCTGCTAAAAGAATACAGTCTGAATGGAATTCTGTTCAAACCTTTTTGCGGGCCTTGGTAAATATTTGCTCATCTTTAGCCCTGAAACCTTTTACGTACAACCCTGCGGAAGTAATTTGCTAGAGTTGCGCGAAAAGTTTTTTTTATGTAGATTAAACACTGGTAGACTTGGGTGAAAAATAAAATATCATTTCACTTTTAATTAGGTTACCTTAGACAAGCATTAATGGCTTCTGAAGTTGTTTGCCATAGCAATTTTTAGGCCTAATTCAACATTAATTGAAAGGTTAGGAAAATCTGCAAAGAATCACTGCGCTAAATAATCCAGGCCGCGTTTATTTTAAACTAGTTGCCGCCCGCGGCTCCGCCCGCGTGATTGTCGAAAATTATCCCAAGGGAACATATTCCCGGGATAAAAAGTACCCTATATGTTATTCCAGACTATAATCTACCTCTGTGCCAAATTTCATCAAAATCCGTTCAGTAGTTTTTACGTGAAAGAGTAACAAACATCCATACATACATCCATACTTACAAACTTTCGCCTTTATAATAGTAGTAGGGTGCAGCTTAATTGGACCGTGAAATTGAATTGTTAGCATATTTTCACGAGCTGGAAGGAGTGAGTCCGAGTGATATAATTCCCTCATAACGACCACGAGAACTGCCTAGTGTAAAGGGGAATTAAAGAAATTAATCGGTCAAAATTGGTTTATACCATACCAACTAAAATAGGCGTAATTTATTTACCCAAAATCAATAAATTCTTCCAATCTGCACAACAGAGGCGTATAAAATACAAATTTATTTTGACTATGCCTCATCTGTCAGGCGATCACACAATAAATCTAAGTGATAAATTACATTACCCGACATGTTCACGCGTGGTGTTGCCATTTTTTAAGTTACGTGTGTTGCTTGGGCAAACATTTTTGTTTATGGGTTTTAGGCCAAATAGTAAAGTAGTTTAGGAAAAAAGATAAATATATAAATAATAATAAAAGTGAAACGATGATAGCTGCAAAAGTATAAACTGTAGCGCAGCTAGCAACGCCCTTCTCCAGATACAGAATGTAATGATGTTCCATGCAAAATGTGCTGAAATAAGTAATTAAGTTAATTAAGATTTAGTTAACTAATTATAAAAACAAAAAAATAAGATAAAATGACAGTACAGGACATGTGATTTGGGATGTATTTTGACGTTGAGTTAATCTGGTGAGTGTAGGGTGAATGGGTGTGTGGGTGAGTGGTAATGGGGTTTACGAGATAGTTTATTGTTTTCAGCACTTCGTCTAAGACGGACAAGAAGTCACTTCTCATCATAAGATGTATTCAAAACATAAGGATAATAGCGTAACACATTAAATTATAGTTTGAATCACAACCGGATGAAATTCCAGCTCCGTTACCTCAAAATCTGTCTTACCTAACTCCTTTACCTAAAACTGCACAGTTTTCCAAAAGCGTTATAGAATTCTGTACACTGTACATAATAATAAATTAATATTTCATTTACACAAACGGAGGCAAGGGAAATTAGTATAAACCTTAAAGTATCATTTGATACGGATATAAACGCATACCTACAACGAAAAATAATTATATTACAAAATGACACAATGTCAAAGAAAAATGTGAATCATAAACTTTGAAGAAGCGCCTATTTACCCACACTCGGTCCCTATTAACCTTTTCACAGCAGATAAGATTAGAATTACCGTAATCTGACATTTTTTAGAAAAACGACGAATTTGTTTATCATTTAGTCAACTTAATAGATAAATCTATTTGTGTAGTCAACTCAATCAATCCGTCTAATTGTGTTATTTCAGCTATCCACCGCATTCACTGGTGCTAATTAATGATATGCAATGTATCGCATCGTAATTTCCGAAAAATAATTTATACTAAATAGTATTCATTTATTAAAAACACTTTATTGTACACCAAAAAAATACTGTTCATAAAAGGAACCTTTCATGAACAGTATCGACTATAGGTGCGCGTGGAACACAACGCACCATCGACCCAGGCCTGATGGTGATCTGACTGAGAGCGACCCAACGCTCGCCGTCCGCAGGCCCCGCGCCTACGGTGACCGGGGATCGCCCTGCGACTGCCGACGCCTGAGGCATCTTCCTCTTTTGCGGCGGTTGGGGCGAAGGCCTTGTCTCTCCCTCGCCTCCTCCTTCGCTAGCATTACTGCTACGCAAAAGGAGGTGACCGCTTCCCAAGCCTCCTCGCTCAGGATCATGGATTTAACCTGGGCCGGACGCGAGAGGTATACAGTACCCCTAATGCCCGGATTCTGAGGTTTTTATCGGTCGTTTATCTGTCTGTTAACGTTATTTATCATAACGCCATTGGTTGGTTAGTTGTCAACGTACCTCCGAAACGGGGCATGATTCTTTTATTACATACCTTCTTTTTCAAAATTATTTTAGTTACTAAAATGCACTTTGAATTACATAACCAACTTAAAATTATTTTTGTATTAAATGGTAATCCTTATGTAATCCTTAGTAGGTAAAACGATTTTGTGTCTGGTGCTGAAAAATTTCCTGAATATTAAATAATCAACAATCTGACTTCATTATCACCCTGGCAGTCAATAAGTAGAACAAATTGTTAAGTTGATCTGAATTTATCTGGAACGATTGGGGTGACCATGATTTAATATTTTTTTAAGAACTTCGCTACATTTTGATAGGTTTTCGCGTTTTTTTTCGTCGCAGAATTAATAGTGTGACTTCAGTAAATAAAATTAGCGATTTCCACAATGCCGCGACGCTTGGGTCAAAATATTCCTATCTGTATCATACTTAAATTATTATCAATTCATATTATTGGTACTTACTACTACTGGTTTTTACGGCCGGTCTTAATAACTTATCTAACTTTGATCCACTGTCAAATTAGTTATCTACAGTACGTTATCGAAACCGGCCGTTACAGTTTTTTGTGTCGAAAGTTTTAATTACATTTTTTGTTTGTAAAAAAAATTGCTAAAATAAAACTCGAAATTAAATATTTGTTCCGTCGTCCCGGTAAGGCGCCGTAATGAAAGCACAGCAGCCTTCGTGTCGTCTTAATTATGTCTACAGAACACAAGAAATCTTTGTTCAAAATAAACACCAACATAACTAAGAAGATGTTAGAACAAATTAAGATCGTAATCAAGCTCTGCGCAAGCTTAAGACGAAGACACGACACAAGCACTCAAAAATAGCTAAAACTTGCTATTTTTGAGGGCTTGTGTCGTATCTTCGTCTCTAAAAAATATGCGAAATCTACTTAGAACGAGGCATAAAAAAAAAAGATTAAGTTTTTGAAAACTTGGTTGTTTCCAAAATACGTTTTAGGAGAAAGACTCGAAACAAATAGAAGGCAAACTTACCTCTTCCTTTGGATGACGTGGCCTCCGTAAAGTTAATACACAAACAAATCGTATCATATTTTTTAAATTATTATTATTAATTTAAAAAATTGGATAACAGAAATCCATAGTGTTAGTAACATTTCTTATATCTAGCTTAGTACATAAACAAAAATCGAATTTAGTTTTGTTTGCATTTTGAGAAGTTGAGCAAGCTTCTTACTCGGTCATCTTCTCCACAAAATGCCTCAGCAAAGGGGAAAAAACACTCTCGGCCACTGTTCTTGAAGAATGCTGTTGTCACTGGCCCGGGTTCTCGCTGCTGATATGCTATTTTCTTCCGCACGATTGCGTGGAAGTCTCAAGAGCATTAAAAAAATAATGTTATACTGGACGCGCAGGGTATCTAGCGATCTTTTGGTGTAGCTGATCCATAGACACCCCGCGTACATACCCTGACAATACAGCTTGAAGAGTGTTATTTTGACCTGGTCTGCACAGCGGGAGAATCTACTAGCCATCATATTGCCACGGACCGCCAATGCCCTGCGCTCCCTATCAATATTCACATTATCTTTCAGGTCGTCAGCGAGTATACGTCCCAGATATTTGAATTGACTAACTCTTTTTATGTTCAAGCCATTTAGGGTAAGGTTAGGTGAATAAACTGTACATTTACCGGCGACCCTAAAGACTATGTACTCACATTTCTTCACATTATACACAAGCCCATGTGCAGCCGCTTAGTCCTCGCAAACATTCAACATCTGTCCAATAAATCTCGCAGTCGGGCCCAGCAGCACCATGTCATCCGCATAGCTGATGCTGTTAATAATATAATAATTAATATTAGTTAATAATAAAATAATATTAACACCATCTACCCAACAGCCGACACGCATGCTGCTGAGCTCGACCATGAGGTCATTCACATAAAGGTTGAAGAGCCAGGGAGACGTCAACCTTCCCTGTCTCACCCCACACTCCAACCCATACGCCTCGGAGAGAATGTTGGACCACTTCACGTGATTAGTTGGACTCGCATACCAAAAGTGCAAAACTTTAAGAACTTCCGCCGGTACATTTTTGTCCCCCAACTTCTTCCAGAGCACAAATATAATGCAGTCGGTAATTGGTTGTCTTCAAACATCTCTGAATACCAGTATTTTAACCTCAAGTTAACTTTAATCGATTAAATGTGTCATATTTTACAATAAATTGCAAGCGTTGTGTCATGGCACATCTGTTTCTTTTCTTTGTAGTCCGACAGTGACCGCGCTTCAGGTCGTGTCACGGCCTTAACTTAGAGTCTCCCTACATTCCCAACGGTGTCACGTCGGTACATAAAAATTAAATGTAAATGAGCAATAAAGCCCGCCTGGCCTTGTTTCCGACGCGAAATTATTTACTTACTTGACTCAAGCTCCAGCAATCAGTGTGACGTAGCACGCCGTGCTGACTTGATTGATTTGATTAGCTTTTTTTTTTGACTAGCTTTTGCCCGCGACTTCGTACGCGCATGTCTTGTATTTTTCCGTTCCCGTAAGAATTTCGGTAAGTGCTCCTTTACAGAGTGTAGGGAAGCTACATGCCAAATTTCAGCTTTCTACGACCAGTAGTTTCGGCTGTGCGTGTCTATCTGTCAGTAAATAAACGAAACAAACCTGAACAAATCGCCGACTTTTTACGATTTTAGACTCAATACCCTATCAGAAACTTGTAAGACCTTTTTCGAGATGTTCGATTTGTAGGGCTTAGGTTCGCTAAACCCTAATGAACGACAAAGCTGTTAAAATGTGAGAGTCATACCTCGACGGAGAATCTTAACACCGCCTTCTGAAAAACACGTCATCAGCGTCATCGATCGACCATGTAGTAAACGAAGAAAATATTTGGCACGAGAATACCCAATAAACGCCCATATTACATATGGGCATAAAGACACGGCAAGTCTACTATTTTATTATATGTATTACTTACAGTTTTAGTTTAAAAACCAGTACAGAATTTTGTTAATAACTAAGTCAAGAAAATGTTCTTAATTTTTGTTTTTTTTTTGTGAGTGGCTTCTCGCAGTTCAACCTATAAGGTTGTCGACTACTTAACTGGGCTTGCCTCCTTGCCGGGCGGGCGACCACCACAGGTTAATATAATATTAAAGCCTCCAGCCAGGGCTTATAGAAAACTTACAAACTAAGCGACTACACGCTAAGGGCACCCCCTGTGGGGGGGTACGGGCCTCGGCTTAGGGCGTCGCTGGGGGGAGGACAGCTAGGGACGGGCTGGATCAAACTGGAATTATTATTAAGGGGCGAATTTAAGACTACAGGCTCAGCGGCGCGGACTGGTTCGAGCAATGGTCGGGGCGGAAAATGTTCTTAATCTCAGCACAATTAAGCTCTCCTCGCCTGGACTGCTATACAAACACAGGCTGAATTGTCGATTCAAAAGCATAATACAACTTTTTTTTTGTATGGGATATCATCAAATTACTCCTTCCGCTCTGGACTAAAACCTATCCTTGTTTCGAACAAATTCCGCAATCCTGGCAGAATTACACAACCCGGGTAGAAAACCTGCTTCTGCGATGAGGAAAAAATTCCCTAGAGTACAACATGACAAAAACCAGCCAAGTGCGTGTCGGACCACGCACAGTGTAGGGTTCCGTAGTTACCCGTCTCCTAAACCATGCCACAAAAATAGTAAAATGTACTTCACTATGATTAATAACAAAGTTATAAATGCACTTGGTTTTAAGTCACTTTGGAATGATTGGGATTTTTTTTACTTGTAAAGCCTTCTTAGCTGTGATAGTTTTCCTTTTAAATTCATCATATGTGGCTACTATCATGATTTTTTTCACGTCTCCAAAAACAACCGTTTAGCTGGCAGAGGACACACACACACACACACACACACTTGATTCTAACAATAAATAGCACTTTAAAGCTTAATATTTCGCAAACGAATCCTTGGATGGAAAGATGGTTTTAGAAAACCCTTAATATTTTTAAACGAATAGACGATAAAAAAAATCATCGCAAAGACATATAAGACATATTGTAAAGACATATAAGGGGGCCACCCTAAAAAAAGGTTTTTCAAGATTTTATTCTACCACTTTTTTGGCATGATTAATATGTATGTATCCCCATACCAATTTTCAACTTTCTAGCGTTAAGCGTCTCAGAGCTAAACCGCGGATGGACAGATAGACGGACATGGCGACTACGGACGGAACCTTAAATAAATGTTCTTTAATAAAGCAGCAAAATTTATGAAACGAACTTAGAAAATTGACAGGTTGTCTCCTGTCGTATGTCGGATTGATAAAATAAGCCCCAACCAGACTCGACTACAGAAAGTTAGGAGAGTAGGCCATCAGTTTAATTTGAAATTTAACGAACCCCAAAGGCAGATTCCGGACGTAGAAATTAAATGTTTAGATTTTTTTCGACCCTAACCTAGGCTTTTTTTTTTTTTTTTGATCTCGGGGGGGAAATCCTCATGGAAATCCTCCACCCTGGGGCGGGTGGAGGGGTCTGTCAGACTCTTACTGACTAAAACCACCCCGGTGTTCCATCTTCCACCTACGCCGGGGATCGCGGGAACGTATGCGACTTCCGCAATCCCCGGCTGGTGCCGGCCCGCCACTGCGGGCCACCTCGCACCCTAACCTAGCCTAACCTAACTAAGTAAATTGCATAAATTCTAAATACATTAGAATTTATGCAATTTACTTAGTTAGGTTTAGGAAAACTAGTTAGCTATATTTAACAACTGGCCAAGTGCAAGTTTGACTTGCACACGAAGTTTCGTACCATTAGCCGAAAAATAGATATTTCTTGTATGGGGCCCCCTTTTATTTTTTATTTTTAGTTTTTTTGTTATAGCGGCAACAAAAATACGTCATGTGTGAAAATTTCAACTGTCTAGCTATCACGGTTCATGAGATAGAGCCTGGTGACAGACAAACAGACGGATAGTGGAGTCTTAGTAATAGGGTCCGTTTTTACCCTTTGGGAACGGAACACTAAAAATGAAGATTGTACATTGTAACTTGTAACTTCTACGTTAAGTAATTTTTGGTTATACTAGCAATGAAATACGTAGCTTTTTTAATTAATTTTCAAAATACATTTTAGAATCTAATGTAATAGTAATATCTCCCTGTCAAGCCAGACGACCAAAAACACAATATTTATTTTCTTATCAAAACATTGAAAATCGTACTGAAGTTACAAGAAAACACCATCAAAAGTAAACGTGTCGTATATCAGTCATAAAAGAAATACGACGGTTCTTGAAATGAGAAGATAAGGTGACGGC
Organism: Mamestra brassicae; assembly: GCA_905163435.1. NCBI lineage: Eukaryota > Metazoa > Arthropoda > Insecta > Lepidoptera > Noctuidae > Mamestra > Mamestra brassicae. The sequence continues at coordinate 4,834,410 of LR991009.1, forward strand.
ATTGAAACGAGATTGGGGCGGATTCGGATTTGTGTGGTGGAGTGAAATTTTCTGTAGGACTGTAGTGACCTACAATAAAAAACCCACTGGTAGCTTGAACACTACCGCTCCCGACACTGGTTGAATGCCATTTTTAAAAGTCTTTTTTATATAAAAAATACTGGCCAAGTGCAAGTTCGACATACACACGAAGGGTTCCGTATCATAAGCCGAAAAAAACATGTTTCTTTTATGGGAGCCCCTTTTATTTCATTTTTATTATTTATTGTTATAGTGACAACAGAAATACATCATCTATGAAAATTTCAACTGTCTAACTATCACGATTCATGGGTTACAACTTGGACCCAGACGGACGGACAGCGGAGTCTTAATAATAGGGTCCCGTTTTACCCTTTGGGTACGGAATCCTAAAAAATGAAATTAACATGTAAATTATTAGATAACAATATCTACAATGAACATTATTTTTTGGACAAAATCAAACTCATAGCTAAAAACCGAACACACTGGTATGGTCTCTCTATGCCGCATGGTTATAAAAATAAGCACCAGGTTTTCTGCGATTATAACATGCAATCATTCGATTCAAATAATTTATTATGGAAAATAGGTTCAAAAATGTTGAGCCGAATGGTGCTTGTGCATGCGTCATGTATCGTGAAAGAGCGCCGTCAGCTGGGACTGGCCATTTCTCGGCTGCCATGGTTTATTTTAACTGTTTCTTTTTATCCTTCTCGTCTTTTACATCGTTCTCACATATATGTATAATTTCAACATGAATGCTTTAACCATAACTTTGTAAAAAATATTATTTTTAAAAGAGTGTCCGTGGAGTTTCTTGCACGTTCTTCTCCGTAGAAATCTATGCTTTGGAACGTGCAAAGAGCTTCGACTTTTTGACCGACCGACCTTGACATTTCAAAAGTGCCTGTAAATTGTCTATTTGAAATAAGTGATTTGAGTTTTGAGTTGTGATAGTTACAGGTTTTGCTATGTCCCGCCATTGAGGCATACAGAATTCATATTACAAATTCGGAACATAGTTAAAATTATAACATCAAATTGTCATGCAATACATTAACATTAAATTAGGCAAAGACTTTTAATATTAATAATAAATGTAGTATTGAAAAAAACAATCACGTTTCGCTGTCTTCTGACAATCTAAAAATATAGGTTGACTATATATTGCAAAGAAGCAAATAAATCTCTACCGAAAAATGGCTAGCAATAGACGTAACTTATTGTCAAAAGAGAGTGATAAATCGCTTTATTTTTCTACTATTCATACAATAATACCCATTTCCCTTGCTTCCTTTTAACTAAAATAACCCATTATTTTATATTTACTGGCCATATCAAAGGCTTAATCTAAAGGCTTACCAGTATTGTAAAATACTGTTGTCCAATAATGTCCCCGAATCCAATGTAACGGCACGTTTGTACCCCAAAGCTCCAAGTTCTGTTTATCATTATTATCCCCTTTTGTATCGGACATTAAAATACCTGCCCAAACTAAATACCTACTCAGACAGTTATTCATTTTTTATTTAAAGAGCGATTTATATAGCAAATACAAATTGACTTTTATCCAAAAAATCCCACAGATTCTTTATTTTTATTGAACAATTGTTTATCTACTGTATATCTGACATAGAACTTCCCCTGAAAATATGATGATGCACTTTTGAACCACCACGTATAGCGAAAATTAAACATAACAGCAATGTCATGTCCATGATATTCCTAAGGACTGAGTTTCCTAAGGATTCCTATTGATATCAACTATTCAGAATTGCGGATTATCCACAAAGCTTTGAGATCACGTTTCTCGAAGCTTCCAAGTATTCAATTTGAGTGAAAACTGACTGTCAGGTATACGTAAGTATGTCTATAGCAGCTATACTCAGTCCTTTTTTTTCTGGGCCACATAGAGCTTATATGTTAATCGTGAGGGCCACAATAAGCTACAGTAAAATAAACTGTATATTTATTAGAAAACATTAATGGGATGGTATATTTATATTAGTATGACCTTCTTTTTCTCAATACGTTCAAAGAAAGTTGAATCGAACAGATGAGTGCGTTGCCCACTAAAACAGGGTACTGTCACTACCTGATTGTACACTCCTGACAACAGTCCTGTCTGATTTGCACACGACATCTTTGCATAGAATTTCATGAGAGGAAGAGTAACCTTAGTGTTACAAACTCCCTTTCCTGTTTGTCTGAAGCAACTACCCATATCTTCTCGTGTGAACCAGTTAGCAATGTTTGTAATCTGAGAGAGAATTGATAGGTCCTCTTTGTATGTCCCAAATATACCGTGGAACACTATCTGTGATGCCATCTCTTCCTGCATCTCACCGCAGATAGTGTACTTTAGTCCCTTGGATGAGGCATATTTATAAGTGTACCAACCTCCTGCACCAGTAGTGCTGAAAAACTCACAGAATCGTTTTTTGTCCTCTTGAGCCTTTATGAAAGACTCTAGTTCCGACGTTCGTTAAAGGCAGATGCCAAATATATTTTAAAAGTTTTAAATCTCCGATGTAGTTTCATTTATAATAATCACAATAAGTAACACTAGCGGAGTCCCTGGTGTTACAATAGCATGCGCTAATAGAATGGCATTTTGTCTAGCGCCTAAGTTTGGGAATGTTTGTACTCTACAAGATCTGACAAGAAATAGTTAGTACCCAACACTGTCACCTAGACCTAGACAGACTTCATGTGTTTAGTGCTTTCATCAAAAGACCACCTCACATTTACTTACATGGTTCTCATTTGATCTGATCATTACTGGTTTTCTTCGACATCTGAGTTTATTTCGATGTTTCTTCTCAGATAGGCCATAATCATAATATCGATAGAAAATTTGACGTGAACAAAATGTGATTTACAATTTACAAAATAAACATTACAACAATTTAAATGAAACAGAACATTAAAATATTCTTCTTTAAATTGGAACTTCTACAAATCACAGACCAAACATCAATCAATCAACTCTCTTCACAATAAAGACTTAATATCATGTCAAAAGTGCTATGATCGTCTATCCCCTCAGATATGAGCGTGAAAACCACGAAGATCCAATTCGTGTGGATATTGTATGCTGAACGTGCAAAATCTTCACAAACGATTTATTGCAGATGTTTGAAATTGTTCCAATGTATGAAGATAACTGGCTGACTCCTTACACACTTTTGTTTGTCCTTCGGTACCTACCATAGATAGTTTTTTATATTTTTATGGTACCTACACTGGGAATCTATTACTTTCGGCTTATTTATTTGTTGATAAAGATGAATGAGAAGCGAATATTAACGATATTGCATACACTAAGACTAACTCTATCCTCAACTTAAACTAATAATATCGTAATTTAATCATTATCAGTTACGCCATAGTAACTTCGGTAAAGTTCACCTAATTTCATAAATACTTAACTATATACACTAGAAATAAAAATAAAATCTCCTAACTAAATAAACCCTAAAATATGGCGTCAAAAAATTCATCCGCATCGCTGTCGACTGGAAGTGTACCCAAAAGACTGGCGGCATTGCCACGTTGTATGGCGATGCTTAATCTTTGACCAAGGTAAAAGCCAGCCCTTGGGTCACGTGAAGTGTCAACTAAGCGCCTTGAGAGATCTTTAACCCTAGATAGCTAACGTTCCTGGACTTCTATGATAAGCTAACCATTCGACTTTTTGACGAGCATTTTTCAAAAGAGTTTTTTATTTTAAAAATATGTTATTTTAATTAGGGTTATTATATTTATAGGAAATATGGGAGGTAAATTAAAGATAATTACAACAAAAATGAATATTTATTTAATATTTAAGTACTAAATCACAAATCTTAAATGGCACATGTTTCATTGAGATCAATAAGGCACAACTTCTTACAACGACTAAATTAGGAACTATTATTTAGAAATTTCTACTTTTACTTACAGTATAATGAAGAAAAAAGATTAAAATTATCCGTGAGTATCAAATTACTTAGATTTTTTTGGCACAAGTTGGGCAAAAGTCAACCGTATGTTCGCCACAAATGGGAACTCTGCAACTAAAGCAGTGATTCTTGGTCATGCGCCTTTTCTTATAGGAACACAAACTGCAGCTTTTCCTTTTCCTTGTTGAGGCATTTTCAAGTATTGGACTACTTTCAGAACCAGATTGCTCAAGATTTTGTCCTTGGCTTTCAGCGCGATCCTCATGGTTCAAACCCAAGACGTCTCTTATCTTGTCTTTCATTCTACGAGGCATTGTTGGTATTTCCAGTCGACGTTTTAGCCAAGGTTCAACGAGTTTTTCATGCAGTAGTTTCATATAGCTCCTTCGTGCCAGTGGTTTACCTCCAGACACCAATACATTATGGCAGTAGATGACGTAGGAGTTGATACTCGTTATATTGAGCATGCCATAAAACATGCACATGGGCCACCGGTTAGTCTTACGGTTACAAGACATATTAGAACACATCTGGTCAAATGTGTCTACGCCACCTTTTGTGGCATTGTAAAATTCTATTATGTGTGGCTTTTTTGATGTTGGGTTCACAGTCCCTTCTTCATCACATGACGACAACAAATATACCATTTTGCTTGGCTTCGGTTTGAATGATACGAGAGTTAGTGGCCCATCATAACAAAACATGGAAGTACCTATCGCTCTACCTCGGCTGTTCTTTATTTCTTCCGGTATTTCTCTTTTGTTGGCCCTCAAAGTTCCAACTATTGTCAACTTATAAGGTTGTTGTAGCAGTTGTTTCGCTAATGGGATGGATGTAAACCAATTGTCTGTGGTAACGTTTCTGTTTGAGCCATAAATACTCCGTGTTAGTTCCTTGACAACATATTCACCAAGGGGCACTCCTCCAGTATTTGTTGCTTTACCAAGATAAGGCATGGCGTCAATCATGTACCTGGTCCCACTGCCACACATCATTTCAATTTTTATACCGTACTTAGCAGGCTTGTTCGGGATGTACATTCTAAATTTACACCGACCACGAAATGCCAGCAATTGCTCATCGATGGTAACGTTAGTTCCAGGAACGTAATTGTTTCGGCATTGAATCATAAGTAAGTCCCATATTTTTCGAATTGGTGTGAGTGGATCAGACTGCAAGGTTCCTATTCTTACAGCCCTATCATCAAATCTAAGACATCGTATGAGGAAATCAAACCTTTCTCGACTCATACACGAGATGTATCGGGTTGCACAGAAAGACGTGTTGAACAATTCATCACTTGTAAGATGGTTATCTTTCAACGCAGCTGACAATAATAACACACCGAAGAGAGCGTTGAGTTCCTCTTTGCACGTTTCGTTTTGGGTTGATGTCTTAGTCTCATAGCTTTGTTTTTTTATTGCAATTTCAGCATTGGTCCACTGCAAAATTTCCTCACATATTTCATCAGTCATAAAGGAACGAAATAAAACGAGAGGATCTGTTATGTTTCTGACTGAACGGGCTGGTCCTCTAGCCGTGCGAACGATATTCATCGCAGAAGTTCGGGAAGAAGTATGTCCTTTGTGAGTTGCCCACACATGACGATTTTTGCCACGAATATTTGGTTGAGGCAAGTGGATAATGCTGCTGGAAACAGATGGTGAATCCTCACGGAGACGATGAGCATCGGAAGGTGACCTTTCTTGTTCTTGTTCAACATCTAAAGGTGGACTTACTTGCGCATCTTCAGTGTCCGAGGGTTCGTCGTGAAAGTCACTTTCAACGTCATCTACCAACAAACTATCCTCATTTTCACTATCAGAAGAAACATCATTTGTGTTGACATAATCTTCATCATCTAACGCCCGAACTATGTCTTCATCTGTGATCAACCTTGCAGTCATTCTTCACTATCAACGAAATAACTGAAAAAAAAAACAATGCAAAAATCAACACAAAGCACGTAAGCTAAAAGTTACGCATAAGCTAACCATTCGTCAAAAAGACGAGTATGCAGTAGGTATCTCAAAAACAAAAGTACTTACCGGCTAAACGCAACCACCACGCGACGAAGTCTAGCGAACACTAAGTTGGCGCGAAACCGTGAATGTGTAGGTAAAACGATGAGAAAGGGAGATGGAGATATTTATTAGATGCTCGTCATTTTGACGAACGTTAGCTAACTAGGGTTAAATAAGTTATGTGCACTCGGACCCCAAGACCCGAGAGTTTCAACCCCAAACGGCTCGAAAATATAACTACCAATAAGTTTATTATATTTCCGCCGCTTGAGGTTCTCTGCAGCCGCAGCGGCAGCGCCAGCACAGCACGAAGAGCTAGGAAGATGGGATGGCGCAAGAGTATCGACACAAGTAGCGTCCCACACTAATGGCCTACCCATCTTCCATGGAAATAACGACATGCCGTCCGGTCTCTTGCCATCGTCGCGTGCCAGGCCATTGGGTTCTAACACAGCCGGAACGCCGACGGTGACAAGAGCTCGTCGGATGATGTCGTTAAGATTCGCGTGCCGCGCAATGCGACCCGCGCTACGGCTGCATGACAGGCCGTGGTGTCCGAGGCTGTTGACAACTTCGCCACAGTGGCAGCGATGAGGAGAACAACAAGGAGCGCCAAGACGCAGGCAGGCAGCGAGGCGGAAAGTAGTATCGTCGAACATGGTGCCAATGTTCGACGACGGTAGTGCGTGAAACCAGAGACCCGACTCCCACTCACCCACAGCCAGCAGGCGCGCACGCTCTGCAGTAGTAGTTGATGTGGCAATAAGTTTTTCCTGAACTTGCCTGCAGAGCGGCTCGTCCCACCGTCTCTGGGATGAAGGGTAGTCGGGCGGATTTGAATTCGGGCAAGCGAGTCTCCAGGCCTCCACAGCCTCGATGAAGTACGGCACATCAAAATCAATCAGTGTAGAAACTAGAATATTCCTGATTAATTTATCAGTGCCGTACACCGAGGATATAAAAGCCGGTAAACTAATACTGGTAATTTTGCGGACGCCGAGGCCTCCCATACGGATGGGAAGGGTTGCTTTCGCCCAGGCTTTGTCGTCCAGGGCCACATTTAAAATTAAAGTAAGTGTATGCTTGATAATTTGGTCTATTTTGTCCAAAAGGTGGGGGTGCTTCCATAAATGGGAAGCACGAAGGAAATATATTAATTTTGGGCCGAAGCAGCAATGACGAATAAGAGTGATGGCCGAATGCATGTTAATTTGGAGCAATCTTTCCGAAACGTCATTAAAATTTTGAATTTTTTCTTCAACAAAATCTGGAAAAGAATTCTCAAAGATTGGGCACCCAACGAAGAGAGCTTTTGTCCATAATTTTGATTTCAGGGGCTATTGTGTTGAATTTTGGAAGTGTAAGTAGTCTATCAGTGTTGTCCGATAAAAATAATTCGCATTTGGAAAAGTTCAGATCAAGTCCTATGCAATGGAATTGATTTTTTAAAAATTGTAGGTCATTTAAGACAGTCTCTACATCGCCTCCAAGGGTTCCATCATCAAGATACCAAACGTTAAATTTAGAATTTAGCTGTCGAATAATTGGGTGAATAGCTAAACTAAAAATCACTGGCCCGAGGGGATCACCTTGTTGACAGCCAACTGCAGATTTCAAAAGGTTGTCCCGATATAGTAATTTAGATGGAGAAAGCTCCAAGTTCTGTTTATCATTATTATCCCCTTTTGTATCGGACATTAAAATACCTTCCCAAACTAAATACCTACTCAGACAGTTATTCATTTTCGGGATGTTTCAGAAGTACATATGTGGTCATATGAAAAGGGCGATTTATATAGCAAATACAAATTGACTTTTATCCAAAAAATCCCACAGATTCTTTATTTTTATTTAACAATTGTTTATCTACTGTATATCTGACATAGAACTTCCCCTGAAAATATGATGATGCACTTTTGAACCACCACGTATAGCGAAAATTAAACATAACAGCAATGTCATGTCCATGATATTCCTAAGGACTGAGTTTCCTAAGGATTCCTATTGATATCAACTATTCAGAATTGCGGATCATCCACAAAGCTTTGAGATCACGTTTCTCGAAGCTTCCAAGTATTCAATTTGAGTGAAAACTGACTGTCAGGTATACGTAAGTATGTCTATAGCAGCTATACTCAGTCCTTTTTTTTCTGGGCCACATAGAGCTTATATGTTAATCGTGAGGGCCACAATAAGCTACAGTAAAATAAACTGTATATTTATTAGAAAACATTAATGGGATGGTATATTTATATTAGTATGACCTTCTTTTTCTCAATATGTTCAAAGAAAGTTGAATCGAACAGATGAGTGCGTTGCCCACTAAAACAGGGTACTGTCACTACCTGATTGTACACTCCTGACAACAGTCCTGTCTGATTTGCACACGACATCTTTGCATAGAATTTCATGAGAGGAAGAGTAACCTTAGTGTTACAAACTCCCTTTCCTGTTTGTCTGAAGCAACTACCCATATCTTCTCGTGTGAACCAGTTAGCAATGTTTGTAATCTGAGAGAGAATTGATAGGTCCTCTTTGTATGTCCCAAATATACCGTGGAACACTATCTGTGATGCCATCTCTTCCTGCATCTCACCGCAGATAGTGTACTTTAGTCCCTTGGATGAGGCATATTTATAAGTGTACCAACTTCCTGCACCAGTAGTGCTGAAAAACTCACAGAATCGTTTTTTGTCCTCTTGAGCTTTTATGAAAGACTCTAGTTCCGACGTTCGTTAAAGGCAGATGCCAAATATATTTTAAAAGTTTTAAATCTCCGATGTAGTTTCATTTATAATAATCACAATAAGTAACACTAGCGGAGTCCCTGGTGTTACAATAGCATGCGCTAATAGAATGGCATTTTGTCTAGCGCCTAAGTTAGGGAATGTTTGTACTCTACAAGATCTGACAAGAAATAGTTAGTACCCAACACTGTCACCTAGACCTAGACAGACTTTATTCATGTGTTTAGTGCTTTCATCAAAAGACCACCTCACATTTACTTACATGGTTCTCATTTGATCTGATCATTACTGGTTTTCTTCGACATCTGAGTTTATTTCGATGTTTCTTCTCAGATAGGCCATAATCATAATATCGATAGAAAATTTGACGTGAACAAAATGTGATTTACAATTTACAAAATAAACATTACAACAATTTAAATGAAACAGAACATTAAAATATTCTTCTTTAAATTGGAACTTCTACAAATCACAGACCAAACATCAATCAATCAACTCTCTTCACAATAAAGACTTAATATCATGTCAAAAGTGCTATGATCGTCTATCCCCTCAGATATGAGCGTGAAAACCACGAAGATCCAATTCGTGTGGATATTGTATGCTGAACGTGCAAAATCTTCACAAACGATTTATTGCAGATGTTTGAAATTGTTCCAATGTATGAAGATAACTGGCTGACTCCTTACACACTTTTGTTTGTCCTTCGGTACCTACCATAGATAGTTTTTTATATTTTTATGGTACCTACACTGGGAATCTATTACTTTCGGCTTATTTATTTGTTGATAAAGATGAATGAGAAGCGAATATTAACGATATTGCATACACTAAGACTAACTCTATCCTCAACTTAAACTAATAATATCGTAATTTAATCATTATCAGTTACGCCATAGTAACTTCGGTAAAGTTCACCTAATTTCATAAATACTTAACTAACTATATACACTAGAAATAAAAATAAAATCTCCTAACTAAATAAACCCTAAAATATGGCGTCAAAAAATTCATCCGCATCGCTGTCGACTGGAAGTGTACCCAAAAGACTGGCGGCATTGCCACGTTGTATGGCGATGCTTAATCTTTGACCAAGGTAAAAGCCAGCCCTTGGGTCACGTGAAGTGTCAACTAAGCGCCTTGAGAGATCTTTAACCCTAGATAGCTAACGTTCCTGGACTTCTATGATAAGCTAACCATTCGACTTTTTGACGAGCATTTTTCAAAAGAGTTTTTTATTTTAAAAATATGTTATTTTAATTAGGGTTATTATATTTATAGGAAATATGGGAGGTAAATTAAAGATAATTACAACAAAAATGAATATTTATTTAATATTTAAGTACTAAATCACAAATCTTAAATGGCACATGTTTCATTGAGATCAATAAGGCACAACTTCTTACAACGACTAAATTAGGAACTATTATTTAGAAATTTCTACTTTTACTTACAGTATAATGAAGAAAAAAGATTAAAATTATCCGTGAGTATCAAATTACTTAGATTTTTTTGGCACAAGTTGGGCAAAAGTCAACCGTATGTTCGCCACAAATGGGAACTCTGCAACTAAAGCAGTGATTCTTGGTCATGCGCCTTTTCTTATAGGAACACAAACTGCAGCTTTTCCTTTTCCTTGTTGAGGCATTTTCAAGTATTGGACTACTTTCAGAACCAGATTGCTCAAGATTTTGTCCTTGGCTTTCAGCGCGATCCTCATGGTTCAAACCCAAGACGTCTCTTATCTTGTCTTTCATTCTACGAGGCATTGTTGGTATTTCCAGTCGACGTTTTAGCCAAGGTTCAACGAGTTTTTCATGCAGTAGTTTCATATAGCTCCTTCGTGCCAGTGGTTTACCTCCAGACACCAATACATTATGGCAGTAGATGACGTAGGAGTTGATACTCGTTATATTGAGCATGCCATAAAACATGCACATGGGCCACCGGTTAGTCTTACGGTTACAAGACATATTAGAACACATCTGGTCAAATGTGTCTACGCCACCTTTTGTGGCATTGTAAAATTCTATTATGTGTGGCTTTTTTGATGTTGGGTTCACAGTCCCTTCTTCATCACATGACGACAACAAATATACCATTTTGCTTGGCTTCGGTTTGAATGATACGAGAGTTAGTGGCCCATCATAACAAAACATGGAAGTACCTATCGCTCTACCTCGGCTGTTCTTTATTTCTTCCGGTATTTCTCTTTTGTTGGCCCTCAAAGTTCCAACTATTGTCAACTTATAAGGTTGTTGTAGCAGTTGTTTCGCTAATGGGATGGATGTAAACCAATTGTCTGTGGTAACGTTTCTGTTTGAGCCATAAATACTCCGTGTTAGTTCCTTGACAACATATTCACCAAGGGGCACTCCTCCAGTATTTGTTGCTTTACCAAGATAAGGCATGGCGTCAATCATGTACCTGGTCCCACTGCCACACATCATTTCAATTTTTATACCGTACTTAGCAGGCTTGTTCGGGATGTACATTCTAAATTTACACCGACCACGAAATGCCAGCAATTGCTCATCGATGGTAACGTTAGTTCCAGGAACGTAATTGTTTCGGCATTGAATCATAAGTAAGTCCCATATTTTTCGAATTGGTGTGAGTGGATCAGACTGCAAGGTTCCTATTCTTACAGCCCTATCATCAAATCTAAGACATCGTATGAGGAAATCAAACCTTTCTCGACTCATACACGAGATGTATCGGGTTGCACAGAAAGACGTGTTGAACAATTCATCACTTGTAAGATGGTTATCTTTCAACGCAGCTGACAATAATAACACACCGAAGAGAGCGTTGAGTTCCTCTTTGCACGTTTCGTTTTGGGTTGATGTCTTAGTCTCATACTTTGTTTTTTTATTGCAATTTCAGCATTGGTCCACTGCAAAATTTCCTCACATATTTCATCAGTCATAAAGGAACGAAATAAAACGAGAGGATCTGTTATGTTTCTGACTGAACGGGCTGGTCCTCTAGCCGTGCGAACGATATTCATCGCAGAAGTTCGGGAAGAAGTATGTCCTTTGTGAGTTGCCCACACATGACGATTTTTGCCACGAATATTTGGTTGAGGCAAGTGGATAATGCTGCTGGAAACAGATGGTGAATCCTCACGGAGACGATGAGCATCGGAAGGTGACCTTTCTTGTTCTTGTTCAACATCTAAAGGTGGACTTACTTGCGCATCTTCAGTGTCCGAGGGTTCGTCGTGAAAGTCACTTTCAACGTCATCTACCAACAAACTATCCTCATTTTCACTATCAGAAGAAACATCATTTGTGTTGACATAATCTTCATCATCTAACGCCCGAACTATGTCTTCATCTGTGATCAACCTTGCAGTCATTCTTCACTATCAACGAAATAACTGAAAAAAAAAAACAATGCAAAAATCAACACAAAGCACGTAAGCTAAAAGTTACGCATAAGCTAACCATTCGTCAAAAAGACGAGTATGCAGTAGGTATCTCAAAAACAAAAGTACTTACCGGCTAAACGCAACCACCACGCGACGAAGTCTAGCGAACACTAAGTTGGCGCGAAACCGTGAATGTGTAGGTAAAACGATGAGAAAGGGAGATGGAGATATTTATTAGATGCTCGTCATTTTGACGAACGTTAGCTAACTAGGGTTAAATAAGTTATGTGCACTCGGACCCCAAGACCCGAGAGTTTCAACCCCAAACGGCTCGAAAATATAACTACCAATAAGTTTATTATATTTCCGCCGCTTGAGGTTCTCTGCAGCCGCAGCGGCAGCGCCAGCACAGCACGAAGAGCTAGGAAGATGGGATGGCGCAAGAGTATCGACACAAGTAGCGTCCCACACTAATGGCCTACCCATCTTCCATGGAAATAACGACATGCCGTCCGGTCTCTTGCCATCGTCGCGTGCCAGGCCATTGGGTTCTAACACAGCCGGAACGCCGACGGTGACAAGAGCTCGTCGGATGATGTCGTTAAGATTCGCGTGCCGCGCAATGCGACCCGCGCTACGGCTGCATGACAGGCCGTGGTGTCCGAGGCTGTTGACAACTTCGCCACAGTGGCAGCGATGAGGAGAACAACAAGGAGCGCCAAGACGCAGGCAGGCAGCGAGGCGGAAAGTAGTATCGTCGAACATGGTGCCAATGTTCGACGACGGTAGTGCGTGAAACCAGAGACCCGACTCCCACTCACCCACAGCCAGCAGGCGCGCACGCTCTGCAGTAGTAGTTGATGTGGCAATAAGTTTTTCCTGAACTTGCCTGCAGAGCGGCTCGTCCCACCGTCTCTGGGATGAAGGGTAGTCGGGCGGATTTGAATTCGGGCAAGCGAGTCTCCAGGCCTCCACAGCCTCGATGAAGTACGGCACATCAAAATCAATCAGTGTAGAAACTAGAATATTCCTGATTAATTTATCAGTGCCGTACACCGAGGATATAAAAGCCGGTAAACTAATACTGGTAATTTTGCGGACGCCGAGGCCTCCCATACGGATGGGAAGGGTTGCTTTCGCCCAGGCTTTGTCGTCCAGGGCCACATTTAAAATTAAAGTAAGTGTATGCTTGATAATTTGGTCTATTTTGTCCAAAAGGTGGGGGTGCTTCCATAAATGGGAAGCACGAAGGAAATATATTAATTTTGGGCCGAAGCAGCAATGACGAATAAGAGTGATGGCCGAATGCATGTTAATTTGGAGCAATCTTTCCGAAACGTCATTAAAATTTTGAATTTTTTCTTCAACAAAATCTGGAAAAGAATTCTCAAAGATTGGGCACCCAACGAAGAGAGCTTTTGTCCATAATTTTGATTTCAGGGGCTATTGTGTTGAATTTTGGAAGTGTAAGTAGTCTATCAGTGTTGTCCGATAAAAATAATTCGCATTTGGAAAAGTTCAGATCAAGTCCTATGCAATGGAATTGATTTTTTAAAAATTGTAGGTCATTTAAGACAGTCTCTACATCGCCTCCAAGGGTTCCATCATCAAGATACCAAACGTTAAATTTAGAATTTAGCTGTCGAATAATTGGGTGAATAGCTAAACTAAAAATCACTGGCCCGAGGGGATCACCTTGTTGACAGCCAACTGCAGATTTCAAAAGGTTGTCCCGATATAGTAATTTAGATGGAGAAAGCTCCAAGTTCTGTTTATCATTATTATCCCCTTTTGTATCGGACATTAAAATACCTTCCCAAACTAAATACCTACTCAGACAGTTATTCATTTTCGGGATGTTTCAGAAGTACATATGTGGTCATATGAAAAGGGCGATTTATATAGCAAATACAAATTGACTTTTATCCAAAAAATCCCACAGATTCTTTATTTTTATTTAACAATTGTTTATCTACTGTATATCTGACATAGAACTTCCCCTGAAAATATGATGATGCACTTTTGAACCACCACGTATAGCGAAAATTAAACATAACAGCAATGTCATGTCCATGATATTCCTAAGGACTGAGTTTCCTAAGGATTCCTATTGATATCAACTATTCAGAATTGCGGATCATCCACAAAGCTTTGAGATCACGTTTCTCGAAGCTTCCAAGTATTCAATTTGAGTGAAAACTGACTGTCAGGTATACGTAAGTATGTCTATAGCAGCTATACTCAGTCCTTTTTTTTCTGGGCCACATAGAGCTTATATGTTAATCGTGAGGGCCACAATAAGCTACAGTAAAATAAACTGTATATTTATTAGAAAACATTAATGGGATGGTATATTTATATTAGTATGACCTTCTTTTTCTCAATATGTTCAAAGAAAGTTGAATCGAACAGATGAGTGCGTTGCCCACTAAAACAGGGTACTGTCACTACCTGATTGTACACTCCTGACAACAGTCCTGTCTGATTTGCACACGACATCTTTGCATAGAATTTCATGAGAGGAAGAGTAACCTTAGTGTTACAAACTCCCTTTCCTGTTTGTCTGAAGCAACTACCCATATCTTCTCGTGTGAACCAGTTAGCAATGTTTGTAATCTGAGAGAGAATTGATAGGTCCTCTTTGTATGTCCCAAATATACCGTGGAACACTATCTGTGATGCCATCTCTTCCTGCATCTCACCGCAGATAGTGTACTTTAGTCCCTTGGATGAGGCATATTTATAAGTGTACCAACTTCCTGCACCAGTAGTGCTGAAAAACTCACAGAATCGTTTTTTGTCCTCTTGAGCTTTTATGAAAGACTCTAGTTCCGACGTTCGTTAAAGGCAGATGCCAAATATATTTTAAAAGTTTTAAATCTCCGATGTAGTTTCATTTATAATAATCACAATAAGTAACACTAGCGGAGTCCCTGGTGTTACAATAGCATGCGCTAATAGAATGGCATTTTGTCTAGCGCCTAAGTTAGGGAATGTTTGTACTCTACAAGATCTGACAAGAAATAGTTAGTACCCAACACTGTCACCTAGACCTAGACAGACTTTATTCATGTGTTTAGTGCTTTCATCAAAAGACCACCTCACATTTACTTACATGGTTCTCATTTGATCTGATCATTACTGGTTTTCTTCGACATCTGAGTTTATTTCGATGTTTCTTCTCAGATAGGCCATAATCATAATATCGATAGAAAATTTGACGTGAACAAAATGTGATTTACAATTTACAAAATAAACATTACAACAATTTAAATGAAACAGAACATTAAAATATTCTTCTTTAAATTGGAACTTCTACAAATCACAGACCAAACATCAATCAATCAACTCTCTTCACAATAAAGACTTAATATCATGTCAAAAGTGCTATGATCGTCTATCCCCTCAGATATGAGCGTGAAAACCACGAAGATCCAATTCGTGTGGATATTGTATGCTGAACGTGCAAAATCTTCACAAACGATTTATTGCAGATGTTTGAAATTGTTCCAATGTATGAAGATAACTGGCTGACTCCTTACACACTTTTGTTTGTCCTTCGGTACCTACCATAGATAGTTTTTTATATTTTTATGGTACCTACACTGGGAATCTATTACTTTCGGCTTATTTATTTGTTGATAAAGATGAATGAGAAGCGAATATTAACGATATTGCATACACTAAGACTAACTCTATCCTCAACTTAAACTAATAATATCGTAATTTAATCATTATCAGTTACGCCATAGTAACTTCGGTAAAGTTCACCTAATTTCATAAATACTTAACTAACTATATACACTAGAAATAAAAATAAAATCTCCTAACTAAATAAACCCTAAAATATGGCGTCAAAAAATTCATCCGCATCGCTGTCGACTGGAAGTGTACCCAAAAGACTGGCGGCATTGCCACGTTGTATGGCGATGCTTAATCTTTGACCAAGGTAAAAGCCAGCCCTTGGGTCACGTGAAGTGTCAACTAAGCGCCTTGAGAGATCTTTAACCCTAGATAGCTAACGTTCCTGGACTTCTATGATAAGCTAACCATTCGACTTTTTGACGAGCATTTTTCAAAAGAGTTTTTTATTTTAAAAATATGTTATTTTAATTAGGGTTATTATATTTATAGGAAATATGGGAGGTAAATTAAAGATAATTACAACAAAAATGAATATTTATTTAATATTTAAGTACTAAATCACAAATCTTAAATGGCACATGTTTCATTGAGATCAATAAGGCACAACTTCTTACAACGACTAAATTAGGAACTATTATTTAGAAATTTCTACTTTTACTTACAGTATAATGAAGAAAAAAGATTAAAATTATCCGTGAGTATCAAATTACTTAGATTTTTTTGGCACAAGTTGGGCAAAAGTCAACCGTATGTTCGCCACAAATGGGAACTCTGCAACTAAAGCAGTGATTCTTGGTCATGCGCCTTTTCTTATAGGAACACAAACTGCAGCTTTTCCTTTTCCTTGTTGAGGCATTTTCAAGTATTGGACTACTTTCAGAACCAGATTGCTCAAGATTTTGTCCTTGGCTTTCAGCGCGATCCTCATGGTTCAAACCCAAGACGTCTCTTATCTTGTCTTTCATTCTACGAGGCATTGTTGGTATTTCCAGTCGACGTTTTAGCCAAGGTTCAACGAGTTTTTCATGCAGTAGTTTCATATAGCTCCTTCGTGCCAGTGGTTTACCTCCAGACACCAATACATTATGGCAGTAGATGACGTAGGAGTTGATACTCGTTATATTGAGCATGCCATAAAACATGCACATGGGCCACCGGTTAGTCTTACGGTTACAAGACATATTAGAACACATCTGGTCAAATGTGTCTACGCCACCTTTTGTGGCATTGTAAAATTCTATTATGTGTGGCTTTTTTGATGTTGGGTTCACAGTCCCTTCTTCATCACATGACGACAACAAATATACCATTTTGCTTGGCTTCGGTTTGAATGATACGAGAGTTAGTGGCCCATCATAACAAAACATGGAAGTACCTATCGCTCTACCTCGGCTGTTCTTTATTTCTTCCGGTATTTCTCTTTTGTTGGCCCTCAAAGTTCCAACTATTGTCAACTTATAAGGTTGTTGTAGCAGTTGTTTCGCTAATGGGATGGATGTAAACCAATTGTCTGTGGTAACGTTTCTGTTTGAGCCATAAATACTCCGTGTTAGTTCCTTGACAACATATTCACCAAGGGGCACTCCTCCAGTATTTGTTGCTTTACCAAGATAAGGCATGGCGTCAATCATGTACCTGGTCCCACTGCCACACATCATTTCAATTTTTATACCGTACTTAGCAGGCTTGTTCGGGATGTACATTCTAAATTTACACCGACCACGAAATGCCAGCAATTGCTCATCGATGGTAACGTTAGTTCCAGGAACGTAATTGTTTCGGCATTGAATCATAAGTAAGTCCCATATTTTTCGAATTGGTGTGAGTGGATCAGACTGCAAGGTTCCTATTCTTACAGCCCTATCATCAAATCTAAGACATCGTATGAGGAAATCAAACCTTTCTCGACTCATACACGAGATGTATCGGGTTGCACAGAAAGACGTGTTGAACAATTCATCACTTGTAAGATGGTTATCTTTCAACGCAGCTGACAATAATAACACACCGAAGAGAGCGTTGAGTTCCTCTTTGCACGTTTCGTTTTGGGTTGATGTCTTAGTCTCATAGCTTTGTTTTTTTATTGCAATTTCAGCATTGGTCCACTGCAAAATTTCCTCACATATTTCATCAGTCATAAAGGAACGAAATAAAACGAGAGGATCTGTTATGTTTCTGACTGAACGGGCTGGTCCTCTAGCCGTGCGAACGATATTCATCGCAGAAGTTCGGGAAGAAGTATGTCCTTTGTGAGTTGCCCACACATGACGATTTTTGCCACGAATATTTGGTTGAGGCAAGTGGATAATGCTGCTGGAAACAGATGGTGAATCCTCACGGAGACGATGAGCATCGGAAGGTGACCTTTCTTGTTCTTGTTCAACATCTAAAGGTGGACTTACTTGCGCATCTTCAGTGTCCGAGGGTTCGTCGTGAAAGTCACTTTCAACGTCATCTACCAACAAACTATCCTCATTTTCACTATCAGAAGAAACATCATTTGTGTTGACATAATCTTCATCATCTAACGCCCGAACTATGTCTTCATCTGTGATCAACCTTGCAGTCATTCTTCACTATCAACGAAATAACTGAAAAAAAAAACAATGCAAAAATCAACACAAAGCACGTAAGCTAAAAGTTACGCATAAGCTAACCATTCGTCAAAAAGACGAGTATGCAGTAGGTATCTCAAAAACAAAAGTACTTACCGGCTAAACGCAACCACCACGCGACGAAGTCTAGCGAACACTAAGTTGGCGCGAAACCGTGAATGTGTAGGTAAAACGATGAGAAAGGGAGATGGAGATATTTATTAGATGCTCGTCATTTTGACGAACGTTAGCTAACTAGGGTTAAATAAGTTATGTGCACTCGGACCCCAAGACCCGAGAGTTTCAACCCCAAACGGCTCGAAAATATAACTACCAATAAGTTTATTATATTTCCGCCGCTTGAGGTTCTCTGCAGCCGCAGCGGCAGCGCCAGCACAGCACGAAGAGCTAGGAAGATGGGATGGCGCAAGAGTATCGACACAAGTAGCGTCCCACACTAATGGCCTACCCATCTTCCATGGAAATAACGACATGCCGTCCGGTCTCTTGCCATCGTCGCGTGCCAGGCCATTGGGTTCTAACACAGCCGGAACGCCGACGGTGACAAGAGCTCGTCGGATGATGTCGTTAAGATTCGCGTGCCGCGCAATGCGACCCGCGCTACGGCTGCATGACAGGCCGTGGTGTCCGAGGCTGTTGACAACTTCGCCACAGTGGCAGCGATGAGGAGAACAACAAGGAGCGCCAAGACGCAGGCAGGCAGCGAGGCGGAAAGTAGTATCGTCGAACATGGTGCCAATGTTCGACGACGGTAGTGCGTGAAACCAGAGACCCGACTCCCACTCACCCACAGCCAGCAGGCGCGCACGCTCTGCAGTAGTAGTTGATGTGGCAATAAGTTTTTCCTGAACTTGCCTGCAGAGCGGCTCGTCCCACCGTCTCTGGGATGAAGGGTAGTCGGGCGGATTTGAATTCGGGCAAGCGAGTCTCCAGGCCTCCACAGCCTCGATGAAGTACGGCACATCAAAATCAATCAGTGTAGAAACTAGAATATTCCTGATTAATTTATCAGTGCCGTACACCGAGGATATAAAAGCCGGTAAACTAATACTGGTAATTTTGCGGACGCCGAGGCCTCCCATACGGATGGGAAGGGTTGCTTTCGCCCAGGCTTTGTCGTCCAGGGCCACATTTAAAATTAAAGTAAGTGTATGCTTGATAATTTGGTCTATTTTGTCCAAAAGGTGGGGGTGCTTCCATAAATGGGAAGCACGAAGGAAATATATTAATTTTGGGCCGAAGCAGCAATGACGAATAAGAGTGATGGCCGAATGCATGTTAATTTGGAGCAATCTTTCCGAAACGTCATTAAAATTTTGAATTTTTTCTTCAACAAAATCTGGAAAAGAATTCTCAAAGATTGGGCACCCAACGAAGAGAGCTTTTGTCCATAATTTTGATTTCAGGGGCTATTGTGTTGAATTTTGGAAGTGTAAGTAGTCTATCAGTGTTGTCCGATAAAAATAATTCGCATTTGGAAAAGTTCAGATCAAGTCCTATGCAATGGAATTGATTTTTTAAAAATTGTAGGTCATTTAAGACAGTCTCTACATCGCCTCCAAGGGTTCCATCATCAAGATACCAAACGTTAAATTTAGAATTTAGCTGTCGAATAATTGGGTGAATAGCTAAACTAAAAATCACTGGCCCGAGGGGATCACCTTGTTGACAGCCAACTGCAGATTTCAAAAGGTTGTCCCGATATAGTAATTTAGATGGAGAAAGCTCCAAGTTCTGTTTATCATTATTATCCCCTTTTGTATCGGACATTAAAATACCTTCCCAAACTAAATACCTACTCAGACAGTTATTCATTTTCGGGATGTTTCAGAAGTACATATGTGGTCATATGAAAAGGGCGATTTATATAGCAAATACAAATTGACTTTTATCCAAAAAATCCCACAGATTCTTTATTTTTATTTAACAATTGTTTATCTACTGTATATCTGACATAGAACTTCCCCTGAAAATATGATGATGCACTTTTGAACCACCACGTATAGCGAAAATTAAACATAACAGCAATGTCATGTCCATGATATTCCTAAGGACTGAGTTTCCTAAGGATTCCTATTGATATCAACTATTCAGAATTGCGGATCATCCACAAAGCTTTGAGATCACGTTTCTCGAAGCTTCCAAGTATTCAATTTGAGTGAAAACTGACTGTCAGGTATACGTAAGTATGTCTATAGCAGCTATACTCAGTCCTTTTTTTTCTGGGCCACATAGAGCTTATATGTTAATCGTGAGGGCCACAATAAGCTACAGTAAAATAAACTGTATATTTATTAGAAAACATTAATGGGATGGTATATTTATATTAGTATGACCTTCTTTTTCTCAATATGTTCAAAGAAAGTTGAATCGAACAGATGAGTGCGTTGCCCACTAAAACAGGGTACTGTCACTACCTGATTGTACACTCCTGACAACAGTCCTGTCTGATTTGCACACGACATCTTTGCATAGAATTTCATGAGAGGAAGAGTAACCTTAGTGTTACAAACTCCCTTTCCTGTTTGTCTGAAGCAACTACCCATATCTTCTCGTGTGAACCAGTTAGCAATGTTTGTAATCTGAGAGAGAATTGATAGGTCCTCTTTGTATGTCCCAAATATACCGTGGAACACTATCTGTGATGCCATCTCTTCCTGCATCTCACCGCAGATAGTGTACTTTAGTCCCTTGGATGAGGCATATTTATAAGTGTACCAACTTCCTGCACCAGTAGTGCTGAAAAACTCACAGAATCGTTTTTTGTCCTCTTGAGCCTTTATGAAAGACTCTAGTTCCGACGTTCGTTAAAGGCAGATGCCAAATATATTTTAAAAGTTTTAAATCTCCGATGTAGTTTCATTTATAATAATCACAATAAGTAACACTAGCGGAGTCCCTGGTGTTACAATAGCATGCGCTAATAGAATGGCATTTTGTCTAGCGCCTAAGTTAGGGAATGTTTGTACTCTACAAGATCTGACAAGAAATAGTTAGTACCCAACACTGTCACCTAGACCTAGACAGACTTTATTCATGTGTTTAGTGCTTTCATCAAAAGACCACCTCACATTTACTTACATGGTTCTCATTTGATCTGATCATTACTGGTTTTCTTCGACATCTGAGTTTATTTCGATGTTTCTTCTCAGATAGGCCATAATCATAATATCGATAGAAAATTTGACGTGAACAAAATGTGATTTACAATTTACAAAATAAACATTACAACAATTTAAATGAAACAGAACATTAAAATATTCTTCTTTAAATTGGAACTTCTACAAATCACAGACCAAACATCAATCAATCAACTCTCTTCACAATAAAGACTTAATATCATGTCAAAAGTGCTATGATCGTCTATCCCCTCAGATATGAGCGTGAAAACCACGAAGATCCAATTCGTGTGGATATTGTATGCTGAACGTGCAAAATCTTCACAAACGATTTATTGCAGATGTTTGAAATTGTTCCAATGTATGAAGATAACTGGCTGACTCCTTACACACTTTTGTTTGTCCTTCGGTACCTACCATAGATAGTTTTTTATATTTTTATGGTACCTACACTGGGAATCTATTACTTTCGGCTTATTTATTTGTTGATAAAGATGAATGAGAAGCGAATATTAACGATATTGCATACACTAAGACTAACTCTATCCTCAACTTAAACTAATAATATCGTAATTTAATCATTATCAGTTACGCCATAGTAACTTCGGTAAAGTTCACCTAATTTCATAAATACTTAACTAACTATATACACTAGAAATAAAAATAAAATCTCCTAACTAAATAAACCCTAAAATATGGCGTCAAAAAATTCATCCGCATCGCTGTCGACTGGAAGTGTACCCAAAAGACTGGCGGCATTGCCACGTTGTATGGCGATGCTTAATCTTTGACCAAGGTAAAAGCCAGCCCTTGGGTCACGTGAAGTGTCAACTAAGCGCCTTGAGAGATCTTTAACCCTAGATAGCTAACGTTCCTGGACTTCTATGATAAGCTAACCATTCGACTTTTTGACGAGCATTTTTCAAAAGAGTTTTTTATTTTAAAAATATGTTATTTTAATTAGGGTTATTATATTTATAGGAAATATGGGAGGTAAATTAAAGATAATTACAACAAAAATGAATATTTATTTAATATTTAAGTACTAAATCACAAATCTTAAATGGCACATGTTTCATTGAGATCAATAAGGCACAACTTCTTACAACGACTAAATTAGGAACTATTATTTAGAAATTTCTACTTTTACTTACAGTATAATGAAGAAAAAAGATTAAAATTATCCGTGAGTATCAAATTACTTAGATTTTTTTGGCACAAGTTGGGCAAAAGTCAACCGTATGTTCGCCACAAATGGGAACTCTGCAACTAAAGCAGTGATTCTTGGTCATGCGCCTTTTCTTATAGGAACACAAACTGCAGCTTTTCCTTTTCCTTGTTGAGGCATTTTCAAGTATTGGACTACTTTCAGAACCAGATTGCTCAAGATTTTGTCCTTGGCTTTCAGCGCGATCCTCATGGTTCAAACCCAAGACGTCTCTTATCTTGTCTTTCATTCTACGAGGCATTGTTGGTATTTCCAGTCGACGTTTTAGCCAAGGTTCAACGAGTTTTTCATGCAGTAGTTTCATATAGCTCCTTCGTGCCAGTGGTTTACCTCCAGACACCAATACATTATGGCAGTAGATGACGTAGGAGTTGATACTCGTTATATTGAGCATGCCATAAAACATGCACATGGGCCACCGGTTAGTCTTACGGTTACAAGACATATTAGAACACATCTGGTCAAATGTGTCTACGCCACCTTTTGTGGCATTGTAAAATTCTATTATGTGTGGCTTTTTTGATGTTGGGTTCACAGTCCCTTCTTCATCACATGACGACAACAAATATACCATTTTGCTTGGCTTCGGTTTGAATGATACGAGAGTTAGTGGCCCATCATAACAAAACATGGAAGTACCTATCGCTCTACCTCGGCTGTTCTTTATTTCTTCCGGTATTTCTCTTTTGTTGGCCCTCAAAGTTCCAACTATTGTCAACTTATAAGGTTGTTGTAGCAGTTGTTTCGCTAATGGGATGGATGTAAACCAATTGTCTGTGGTAACGTTTCTGTTTGAGCCATAAATACTCCGTGTTAGTTCCTTGACAACATATTCACCAAGGGGCACTCCTCCAGTATTTGTTGCTTTACCAAGATAAGGCATGGCGTCAATCATGTACCTGGTCCCACTGCCACACATCATTTCAATTTTTATACCGTACTTAGCAGGCTTGTTCGGGATGTACATTCTAAATTTACACCGACCACGAAATGCCAGCAATTGCTCATCGATGGTAACGTTAGTTCCAGGAACGTAATTGTTTCGGCATTGAATCATAAGTAAGTCCCATATTTTTCGAATTGGTGTGAGTGGATCAGACTGCAAGGTTCCTATTCTTACAGCCCTATCATCAAATCTAAGACATCGTATGAGGAAATCAAACCTTTCTCGACTCATACACGAGATGTATCGGGTTGCACAGAAAGACGTGTTGAACAATTCATCACTTGTAAGATGGTTATCTTTCAACGCAGCTGACAATAATAACACACCGAAGAGAGCGTTGAGTTCCTCTTTGCACGTTTCGTTTTGGGTTGATGTCTTAGTCTCATAGCTTTGTTTTTTTATTGCAATTTCAGCATTGGTCCACTGCAAAATTTCCTCACATATTTCATCAGTCATAAAGGAACGAAATAAAACGAGAGGATCTGTTATGTTTCTGACTGAACGGGCTGGTCCTCTAGCCGTGCGAACGATATTCATCGCAGAAGTTCGGGAAGAAGTATGTCCTTTGTGAGTTGCCCACACATGACGATTTTTGCCACGAATATT
Organism: Mamestra brassicae; assembly: GCA_905163435.1. NCBI lineage: Eukaryota > Metazoa > Arthropoda > Insecta > Lepidoptera > Noctuidae > Mamestra > Mamestra brassicae. The sequence continues at coordinate 4,858,681 of LR991009.1, forward strand.
TGGTTGAGGCAAGTGGATAATGCTGCTGGAAACAGATGGTGAATCCTCACGGAGACGATGAGCATCGGAAGGTGACCTTTCTTGTTCTTGTTCAACATCTAAAGGTGGACTTACTTGCGCATCTTCAGTGTCCGAGGGTTCGTCGTGAAAGTCACTTTCAACGTCATCTACCAACAAACTATCCTCATTTTCACTATCAGAAGAAACATCATTTGTGTTGACATAATCTTCATCATCTAACGCCCGAACTATGTCTTCATCTGTGATCAACCTTGCAGTCATTCTTCACTATCAACGAAATAACTGAAAAAAAAAACAATGCAAAAATCAACACAAAGCACGTAAGCTAAAAGTTACGCATAAGCTAACCATTCGTCAAAAAGACGAGTATGCAGTAGGTATCTCAAAAACAAAAGTACTTACCGGCTAAACGCAACCACCACGCGACGAAGTCTAGCGAACACTAAGTTGGCGCGAAACCGTGAATGTGTAGGTAAAACGATGAGAAAGGGAGATGGAGATATTTATTAGATGCTCGTCATTTTGACGAACGTTAGCTAACTAGGGTTAAATAAGTTATGTGCACTCGGACCCCAAGACCCGAGAGTTTCAACCCCAAACGGCTCGAAATATAACTACCAATAAGTTTATTATATTTCCGCCGCTTGAGGTTCTCTGCAGCCGCAGCGGCAGCGCCAGCACAGCACGAAGAGCTAGGAAGATGGGATGGCGCAAGAGTATCGACACAAGTAGCGTCCCCACACTAATGGCCTACCCATCTTCCATGGAAATAACGACATGCCGTCCGGTCTCTTGCCATCGTCGCGTGCCAGGCCATTGGGTTCTAACACAGCCGGAACGCCGACGGTGACAAGAGCTCGTCGGATGATGTCGTTAAGATTCGCGTGCCGCGCAATGCGACCCGCGCTACGGCTGCATGACAGGCCGTGGTGTCCGAGGCTGTTGACAACTTCGCCACAGTGGCAGCGATGAGGAGAACAACAAGGAGCGCCAAGACGCAGGCAGGCAGCGAGGCGGAAGTAGTATCGTCGAACATGGTGCCAATGTTCGACGACGGTAGTGCGTGAAACCAGAGACCCGACTCCCACTCTCCCACAGCCAGCAGGCGCGCACGCTCTGCAGTAGTAGTTGATGTGGCAATAAAGTTTTTCCTGAACTTGCCTGCAGAGCGGCTCGTCCCACCGTCTCTGGGATGAAGGGTAGTCGGGCGGATTTGAATTCGGGCAAGCGAGTCTCCAGGCCTCCACAGCCTCGATGAAGTACGGCACATCAAAATCAATCAGTGTAGAAACTAGAATATTCCTGATTAATTTATCAGTGCCGTACACCGAGGATATAAAAGCCGGTAAACTAATACTGGTAATTTTGCGGACCGCCGAGGCCTCCCATACGGATGGGAAGGGTTGCTTTCGCCCAGGCTTTGTCGTCCAGGGCCACATTTAAAAATTAAAGTAAGTGTATGCTTGATAATTTGGTCTATTTTGTCCAAAAGGTGGGGGTGCTTCCATAAATGGGAAGCACGAAGGAAATATATTAATTTTGGGCCGAAGCAGCAATGACGAATAAGAGTGATGGCCGAATGCATGTTAATTTGGAGCAATCTTTCCGAAACGTCATTAAAATTTTGAATTTTTTCTTCAACAAAATCTGGAAAAGAATTCTCAAAGATTGGGCACCCAACGAAGAGAGCTTTTGTCCATAATTTTGATTTCAGGGGCTATTGTGTTGAATTTTGGAAGTGTAAGTAGTCTATCAGTGTTGTCCGATAAAAATAATTCGCATTTGGAAAAGTTCAGATCAAGTCCTATGCAATGGAATTGATTTTTTAAAAATTGTAGGTCATTTAAGACAGTCTCTACATCGCCTCCAAGGGTTTCCATCATCAAGATACCAAACGTTAAATTTAGAATTTAGCTGTCGAATAATTGGGTGAATAGCTAAACTAAAAATCACTGGCCCGAGGGGATCACCTTGTTGACAGCCAACTGCAGATTTCAAAAGGTTGTCCCGATATAGTAATTTAGATGGAGAAAGCTCCAAGTTCTGTTTATCATTATTATCCCCTTTTGTATCGGACATTAAAATACCTTCCCAAACTAAATACCTACTCAGACAGTTATTCATTTTCGGGATGTTTCAGAAGTACATATGTGGTCATATGAAAAGGGCGATTTATATAGCAAATACAAATTGACTTTTATCCAAAAAATCCCACAGATTCTTTATTTTTATTTAACAATTGTTTATCTACTGTATATCTGACATTGAACTTCCCCTGAAAATATGATGATGCACTTTTGAACCACCACGTATAGCGAAAATTAAACATAACAGCAATGTCATGTCCATGATATTCCTAAGGACTGAGTTTCCTAAGGATTCCTATTGATATCAACTATTCAGAATTGCGGATCATCCACAAAGCTTTGAGATCACGTTTCTCGAAGCTTCCAAGTATTCAAGAGTGAAAACTGACTGTCAGGTATACGTAAGTATGTCTATAGCAGCTATACTCAGTCCTTTTTTTTCTGGGCCACATAGAGCTTATATGTTAATCGTGAGGGCCACAATAAGCTACAGTAAAATAAACTGTATATTTATTAGAAAACATTAATGGGATGGTATATTTATATTAGTATGACCTTCTTTTTCTCAATATGTTCAAAGAAAGTTGAATCGAACAGATGAGTGCGTTGCCCACTAAAACAGGGTACTGTCACTACCTGATTGTACACTCCTGACAACAGTCCTGTCTGATTTGCACACGACATCTTTGCATAGAATTTCATGAGAGGAAGAGTAACCTTAGTGTTACAAACTCCCTTTCCTGTTTGTCTGAAGCAACTACCCATATCTTCTCGTGTGAACCAGTTAGCAATGTTTGTAATCTGAGAGAGAATTGATAGGTCCTCTTTGTATGTCCCAAATATACCGTGGAACACTATCTGTGATGCCATCTCTTCCTGCATCTCACCGCAGATAGTGTACTTTAGTCCCTTGGATGAGGCATATTTATAAGTGTACCAACTTCCTGCACCAGTAGTGCTGAAAAACTCACAGAATCGTTTTTTGTCCTCTTGAGCCTTTATGAAAGACTCTAGTTCCGACGTTCGTTAAAGGCAGATGCCAAATATATTTTAAAAGTTTTAAATCTCCGATGTAGTTTCATTTATAATAATCACAATAAGTAACACTAGCGGAGTCCCTGGTGTTACAATAGCATGCGCTAATAGAATGGCATTTTGTCTAGCGCCTAAGTTAGGGAATGTTTGTACTCTACAAGATCTGACAAGAAATAGTTAGTACCCAACACTGTCACCTAGACCTAGACAGACTTTATTCATGTGTTTAGTGCTTTCATCAAAAGACCACCTCACATTTACTTACATGGTTCTCATTTGATCTGATCATTACTGGTTTTCTTCGACATCTGAGTTTATTTCGATGTTTCTTCTCAGATAGGCCATAATCATAATATCGATAGAAAATTTGACGTGAACAAAATGTGATTTACAATTTACAAAATAAACATTACAACAATTTAAATGAAACAGAACATTAAAATATTCTTCTTTAAATTGGAACTTCTACAAATCACAGACCAAACATCAATCAATCAACTCTCTTCACAATAAAGACTTAATATCATGTCAAAAGTGCTATGATCGTCTATCCCCTCAGATATGAGCGTGAAAACCACGAAGATCCAATTCGTGTGGATATTGTATGCTGAACGTGCAAAATCTTCACAAACGATTTATTGCAGATGTTTGAAATTGTTCCAATGTATGAAGATAACTGGCTGACTCCTTACACACTTTTGTTTGTCCTTCGGTACCTACCATAGATAGTTTTTTATATTTTTATGGTACCTACACTGGGAATCTATTACTTTCGGCTTATTTATTTGTTGATAAAGATGAATGAGAAGCGAATATTAACGATATTGCATACACTAAGACTAACTCTATCCTCAACTTAAACTAATAATATCGTAATTTAATCATTATCAGTTACGCCATAGTAACTTCGGTAAAGTTCACCTAATTTCATAAATACTTAACTAACTATATACACTAGAAATAAAAATAAAATCTCCTAACTAAATAAACCCTAAAATATGGCGTCAAAAAATTCATCCGCATCGCTGTCGACTGGAAGTGTACCCAAAAGACTGGCGGCATTGCCACGTTGTATGGCGATGCTTAATCTTTGACCAAGGTAAAAGCCAGCCCTTGGGTCACGTGAAGTGTCAACTAAGCGCCTTGAGAGATCTTTAACCCTAGATAGCTAACGTTCCTGGACTTCTATGATAAGCTAACCATTCGACTTTTTGACGAGCATTTTTCAAAAGAGTTTTTTATTTTAAAAATATGTTATTTTAATTAGGGTTATTATATTTATAGGAAATATGGGAGGTAAATTAAAGATAATTACAACAAAAATGAATATTTATTTAATATTTAAGTACTAAATCACAAATCTTAAATGGCACATGTTTCATTGAGATCAATAAGGCACAACTTCTTACAACGACTAAATTAGGAACTATTATTTAGAAATTTCTACTTTTACTTACAGTATAATGAAGAAAAAAGATTAAAATTATCCGTGAGTATCAAATTACTTAGATTTTTTTGGCACAAGTTGGGCAAAAGTCAACCGTATGTTCGCCACAAATGGGAACTCTGCAACTAAAGCAGTGATTCTTGGTCATGCGCCTTTTCTTATAGGAACACAAACTGCAGCTTTTCCTTTTCCTTGTTGAGGCATTTTCAAGTATTGGACTACTTTCAGAACCAGATTGCTCAAGATTTTGTCCTTGGCTTTCAGCGCGATCCTCATGGTTCAAACCCAAGACGTCTCTTATCTTGTCTTTCATTCTACGAGGCATTGTTGGTATTTCCAGTCGACGTTTTAGCCAAGGTTCAACGAGTTTTTCATGCAGTAGTTTCATATAGCTCCTTCGTGCCAGTGGTTTACCTCCAGACACCAATACATTATGGCAGTAGATGACGTAGGAGTTGATACTCGTTATATTGAGCATGCCATAAAACATGCACATGGGCCACCGGTTAGTCTTACGGTTACAAGACATATTAGAACACATCTGGTCAAATGTGTCTACGCCACCTTTTGTGGCATTGTAAAATTCTATTATGTGTGGCTTTTTTGATGTTGGGTTCACAGTCCCTTCTTCATCACATGACGACAACAAATATACCATTTTGCTTGGCTTCGGTTTGAATGATACGAGAGTTAGTGGCCCATCATAACAAAACATGGAAGTACCTATCGCTCTACCTCGGCTGTTCTTTATTTCTTCCGGTATTTCTCTTTTGTTGGCCCTCAAAGTTCCAACTATTGTCAACTTATAAGGTTGTTGTAGCAGTTGTTTCGCTAATGGGATGGATGTAAACCAATTGTCTGTGGTAACGTTTCTGTTTGAGCCATAAATACTCCGTGTTAGTTCCTTGACAACATATTCACCAAGGGGCACTCCTCCAGTATTTGTTGCTTTACCAAGATAAGGCATGGCGTCAATCATGTACCTGGTCCCACTGCCACACATCATTTCAATTTTTATACCGTACTTAGCAGGCTTGTTCGGGATGTACATTCTAAATTTACACCGACCACGAAATGCCAGCAATTGCTCATCGATGGTAACGTTAGTTCCAGGAACGTAATTGTTTCGGCATTGAATCATAAGTAAGTCCCATATTTTTCGAATTGGTGTGAGTGGATCAGACTGCAAGGTTCCTATTCTTACAGCCCTATCATCAAATCTAAGACATCGTATGAGGAAATCAAACCTTTCTCGACTCATACACGAGATGTATCGGGTTGCACAGAAAGACGTGTTGAACAATTCATCACTTGTAAGATGGTTATCTTTCAACGCAGCTGACAATAATAACACACCGAAGAGAGCGTTGAGTTCCTCTTTGCACGTTTCGTTTTGGGTTGATGTCTTAGTCTCATAGCTTTGTTTTTTTATTGCAATTTCAGCATTGGTCCACTGCAAAATTTCCTCACATATTTCATCAGTCATAAAGGAACGAAATAAAACGAGAGGATCTGTTATGTTTCTGACTGAACGGGCTGGTCCTCTAGCCGTGCGAACGATATTCATCGCAGAAGTTCGGGAAGAAGTATGTCCTTTGTGAGTTGCCCACACATGACGATTTTTGCCACGAATATTTGGTTGAGGCAAGTGGATAATGCTGCTGGAAACAGATGGTGAATCCTCACGGAGACGATGAGCATCGGAAGGTGACCTTTCTTGTTCTTGTTCAACATCTAAAGGTGGACTTACTTGCGCATCTTCAGTGTCCGAGGGTTCGTCGTGAAAGTCACTTTCAACGTCATCTACCAACAAACTATCCTCATTTTCACTATCAGAAGAAACATCATTTGTGTTGACATAATCTTCATCATCTAACGCCCGAACTATGTCTTCATCTGTGATCAACCTTGCAGTCATTCTTCACTATCAACGAAATAACTGAAAAAAAAAACAATGCAAAAATCAACACAAAGCACGTAAGCTAAAAGTTACGCATAAGCTAACCATTCGTCAAAAAGACGAGTATGCAGTAGGTATCTCAAAAACAAAAGTACTTACCGGCTAAACGCAACCACCACGCGACGAAGTCTAGCGAACACTAAGTTGGCGCGAAACCGTGAATGTGTAGGTAAAACGATGAGAAAGGGAGATGGAGATATTTATTAGATGCTCGTCATTTTGACGAACGTTAGCTAACTAGGGTTAAATAAGTTATGTGCACTCGGACCCCAAGACCCGAGAGTTTCAACCCCAAACGGCTCGAAAATATAACTACCAATAAGTTTATTATATTTCCGCCGCTTGAGGTTCTCTGCAGCCGCAGCGGCAGCGCCAGCACAGCACGAAGAGCTAGGAAGATGGGATGGCGCAAGAGTATCGACACAAGTAGCGTCCCACACTAATGGCCTACCCATCTTCCATGGAAATAACGACATGCCGTCCGGTCTCTTGCCATCGTCGCGTGCCAGGCCATTGGGTTCTAACACAGCCGGAACGCCGACGGTGACAAGAGCTCGTCGGATGATGTCGTTAAGATTCGCGTGCCGCGCAATGCGACCCGCGCTACGGCTGCATGACAGGCCGTGGTGTCCGAGGCTGTTGACAACTTCGCCACAGTGGCAGCGATGAGGAGAACAACAAGGAGCGCCAAGACGCAGGCAGGCAGCGAGGCGGAAAGTAGTATCGTCGAACATGGTGCCAATGTTCGACGACGGTAGTGCGTGAAACCAGAGACCCGACTCCCACTCACCCACAGCCAGCAGGCGCGCACGCTCTGCAGTAGTCATCAACATGTGGCAATAAGTTTTTCCTGAACTTGCCTGCAGAGCGGCTCGTCCCACCGTCTCTGGGATGAAGGGTAGTCGGGCGGATTTGAATTCGGGCAAGCGAGTCTCCAGGCCTCCACAGCCTCGATGAAGTACGGCACATCAAAATCAATCAGTGTAGAAACTAGAATATTCCTGATTAATTTATCAGTGCCGTACACCGAGGATATAAAAGCCGGTAAACTAATACTGGTAATTTTGCGGACGCCGAGGCCTCCCATACGGATGGGAAGGGTTGCTTTCGCCCAGGCTTTGTCGTCCAGGGCCACATTTAAAATTAAAGTAAGTGTATGCTTGATAATTTGGTCTATTTTGTCCAAAAGGTGGGGGTGCTTCCATAAATGGGAAGCACGAAGGAAATATATTAATTTTGGGCCGAAGCAGCAATGACGAATAAGAGTGATGGCCGAATGCATGTTAATTTGGAGCAATCTTTCCGAAACGTCATTAAAATTTTGAATTTTTTCTTCAACAAAATCTGGAAAAGAATTCTCAAAGATTGGGCACCCAACGAAGAGAGCTTTTGTCCATAATTTTGATTTCAGGGGCTATTGTGTTGAATTTTGGAAGTGTAAGTAGTCTATCAGTGTTGTCCGATAAAAATAATTCGCATTTGGAAAAGTTCAGATCAAGTCCTATGCAATGGAATTGATTTTTTAAAAATTGTAGGTCATTTAAGACAGTCTCTACATCGCCTCCAAGGGTTCCATCATCAAGATACCAAACGTTAAATTTAGAATTTAGCTGTCGAATAATTGGGTGAATAGCTAAACTAAAAATCACTGGCCCGAGGGGATCACCTTGTTGACAGCCAACTGCAGATTTCAAAAGGTTGTCCCGATATAGTAATTTAGATGGAGAAAGCTCCAAGTTCTGTTTATCATTATTATCCCCTTTTGTATCGGACATTAAAATACCTTCCCAAACTAAATACCTACTCAGACAGTTATTCATTTTCGGGATGTTTCAGAAGTACATATGTGGTCATATGAAAAGGGCGATTTATATAGCAAATACAAATTGACTTTTATCCAAAAAATCCCACAGATTCTTTATTTTTATTTAACAATTGTTTATCTACTGTATATCTGACATAGAACTTCCCCTGAAAATATGATGATGCACTTTTGAACCACCACGTATAGCGAAAATTAAACATAACAGCAATGTCATGTCCATGATATTCCTAAGGACTGAGTTTCCTAAGGATTCCTATTGATATCAACTATTCAGAATTGCGGATCATCCACAAAGCTTTGAGATCACGTTTCTCGAAGCTTCCAAGTATTCAATTTGAGTGAAAACTGACTGTCAGGTATACGTAAGTATGTCTATAGCAGCTATACTCAGTCCTTTTTTTTCTGGGCCACATAGAGCTTATATGTTAATCGTGAGGGCCACAATAAGCTACAGTAAAATAAACTGTATATTTATTAGAAAACATTAATGGGATGGTATATTTATATTAGTATGACCTTCTTTTTCTCAATATGTTCAAAGAAAGTTGAATCGAACAGATGAGTGCGTTGCCCACTAAAACAGGGTACTGTCACTACCTGATTGTACACTCCTGACAACAGTCCTGTCTGATTTGCACACGACATCTTTGCATAGAATTTCATGAGAGGAAGAGTAACCTTAGTGTTACAAACTCCCTTTCCTGTTTGTCTGAAGCAACTACCCATATCTTCTCGTGTGAACCAGTTAGCAATGTTTGTAATCTGAGAGAGAATTGATAGGTCCTCTTTGTATGTCCCAAATATACCGTGGAACACTATCTGTGATGCCATCTCTTCCTGCATCTCACCGCAGATAGTGTACTTTAGTCCCTTGGATGAGGCATATTTATAAGTGTACCAACTTCCTGCACCAGTAGTGCTGAAAAACTCACAGAATCGTTTTTTGTCCTCTTGAGCTTTTATGAAAGACTCTAGTTCCGACGTTCGTTAAAGGCAGATGCCAAATATATTTTAAAAGTTTTAAATCTCCGATGTAGTTTCATTTATAATAATCACAATAAGTAACACTAGCGGAGTCCCTGGTGTTACAATAGCATGCGCTAATAGAATGGCATTTTGTCTAGCGCCTAAGTTAGGGAATGTTTGTACTCTACAAGATCTGACAAGAAATAGTTAGTACCCAACACTGTCACCTAGACCTAGACAGACTTTATTCATGTGTTTAGTGCTTTCATCAAAAGACCACCTCACATTTACTTACATGGTTCTCATTTGATCTGATCATTACTGGTTTTCTTCGACATCTGAGTTTATTTCGATGTTTCTTCTCAGATAGGCCATAATCATAATATCGATAGAAAATTTGACGTGAACAAAATGTGATTTACAATTTACAAAATAAACATTACAACAATTTAAATGAAACAGAACATTAAAATATTCTTCTTTAAATTGGAACTTCTACAAATCACAGACCAAACATCAATCAATCAACTCTCTTCACAATAAAGACTTAATATCATGTCAAAAGTGCTATGATCGTCTATCCCCTCAGATATGAGCGTGAAAACCACGAAGATCCAATTCGTGTGGATATTGTATGCTGAACGTGCAAAATCTTCACAAACGATTTATTGCAGATGTTTGAAATTGTTCCAATGTATGAAGATAACTGGCTGACTCCTTACACACTTTTGTTTGTCCTTCGGTACCTACCATAGATAGTTTTTTATATTTTTATGGTACCTACACTGGGAATCTATTACTTTCGGCTTATTTATTTGTTGATAAAGATGAATGAGAAGCGAATATTAACGATATTGCATACACTAAGACTAACTCTATCCTCAACTTAAACTAATAATATCGTAATTTAATCATTATCAGTTACGCCATAGTAACTTCGGTAAAGTTCACCTAATTTCATAAATACTTAACTAACTATATACACTAGAAATAAAAATAAAATCTCCTAACTAAATAAACCCTAAAATATGGCGTCAAAAAATTCATCCGCATCGCTGTCGACTGGAAGTGTACCCAAAAGACTGGCGGCATTGCCACGTTGTATGGCGATGCTTAATCTTTGACCAAGGTAAAAGCCAGCCCTTGGGTCACGTGAAGTGTCAACTAAGCGCCTTGAGAGATCTTTAAATAAGTTATGTGTACTCGGACCCCAAGACCCGAGAGTTTCAACCCCAAACGGCTCGAAAATATAACTACCAATAAGTTTATTATATTTCCGCCGCTTGAGGTTCTCTGCAGCCGCAGCGGCAGCGCCAGCACAGCACGAAGAGCTAGGAAGATGGGATGGCGCAAGAGTATCGACACAAGTAGCGTCCCACACTAATGGCCTACCCATCTTCCATGGAAATAACGACATGCCGTCCGGTCTCTTGCCATCGTCGCGTGCCAGGCCATTGGGTTCTAACACAGCCGGAACGCCGACGGTGACAAGAGCTCGTCGGATGATGTCGTTAAGATTCGCGTGCCGCGCAATGCGACCCGCGCTACGGCTGCATGACAGGCCGTGGTGTCCGAGGCTGTTGACAACTTCGCCACAGTGGCAGCGATGAGGAGAACAACAAGGAGCGCCAAGACGCAGGCAGGCAGCGAGGCGGAAAGTAGTATCGTCGAACATGGTGCCAATGTTCGACGACGGTAGTGCGTGAAACCAGAGACCCGACTCCCACTCACCCACAGCCAGCAGGCGCGCACGCTCTGCAGTAGTAGTTGATGTGGCAATAAGTTTTTCCTGAACTTGCCTGCAGAGCGGCTCGTCCCACCGTCTCTGGGATGAAGGGTAGTCGGGCGGATTTGAATTCGGGCAAGCGAGTCTCCAGGCCTCCACAGCCTCGATGAAGTACGGCACATCAAAATCAATCAGTGTAGAAACTAGAATATTCCTGATTAATTTATCAGTGCCGTACACCGAGGATATAAAAGCCGGTAAACTAATACTGGTAATTTTGCGGACGCCGAGGCCTCCCATACGGATGGGAAGGGTTGCTTTCGCCCAGGCTTTGTCGTCCAGGGCCACATTTAAAATTAAAGTAAGTGTATGCTTGATAATTTGGTCTATTTTGTCCAAAAGGTGGGGGTGCTTCCATAAATGGGAAGCACGAAGGAAATATATTAATTTTGGGCCGAAGCAGCAATGACGAATAAGAGTGATGGCCGAATGCATGTTAATTTGGAGCAATCTTTCCGAAACGTCATTAAAATTTTGAATTTTTTCTTCAACAAAATCTGGAAAAGAATTCTCAAAGATTGGGCACCCAACGAAGAGAGCTTTTGTCCATAATTTTGATTTCAGGGGCTATTGTGTTGAATTTTGGAAGTGTAAGTAGTCTATCAGTGTTGTCCGATAAAAATAATTCGCATTTGGAAAAGTTCAGATCAAGTCCTATGCAATGGAATTGATTTTTTAAAAATTGTAGGTCATTTAAGACAGTCTCTACATCGCCTCCAAGGGTTCCATCATCAAGATACCAAACGTTAAATTTAGAATTTAGCTGTCGAATAATTGGGTGAATAGCTAAACTAAAAATCACTGGCCCGAGGGGATCACCTTGTTGACAGCCAACTGCAGATTTCAAAAGGTTGTCCCGATATAGTAATTTAGATGGAGAAAGCTCCAAGTTCTGTTTATCATTATTATCCCCTTTTGTATCGGACATTAAAATACCTTCCCAAACTAAATACCTACTCAGACAGTTATTCATTTTCGGGATGTTTCAGAAGTACATATGTGGTCATATGAAAAGGGCGATTTATATAGCAAATACAAATTGACTTTTATCCAAAAAATCCCACAGATTCTTTATTTTTATTTAACAATTGTTTATCTACTGTATATCTGACATAGAACTTCCCCTGAAAATATGATGATGCACTTTTGAACCACCACGTATAGCGAAAATTAAACATAACAGCAATGTCATGTCCATGATATTCCTAAGGACTGAGTTTCCTAAGGATTCCTATTGATATCAACTATTCAGAATTGCGGATCATCCACAAAGCTTTGAGATCACGTTTCTCGAAGCTTCCAAGTATTCAATTTGAGTGAAAACTGACTGTCAGGTATACGTAAGTATGTCTATAGCAGCTATACTCAGTCCTTTTTTTTCTGGGCCACATAGAGCTTATATGTTAATCGTGAGGGCCACAATAAGCTACAGTAAAATAAACTGTATATTTATTAGAAAACATTAATGGGATGGTATATTTATATTAGTATGACCTTCTTTTTCTCAATATGTTCAAAGAAAGTTGAATCGAACAGATGAGTGCGTTGCCCACTAAAACAGGGTACTGTCACTACCTGATTGTACACTCCTGACAACAGTCCTGTCTGATTTGCACACGACATCTTTGCATAGAATTTCATGAGAGGAAGAGTAACCTTAGTGTTACAAACTCCCTTTCCTGTTTGTCTGAAGCAACTACCCATATCTTCTCGTGTGAACCAGTTAGCAATGTTTGTAATCTGAGAGAGAATTGATAGGTCCTCTTTGTATGTCCCAAATATACCGTGGAACACTATCTGTGATGCCATCTCTTCCTGCATCTCACCGCAGATAGTGTACTTTAGTCCCTTGGATGAGGCATATTTATAAGTGTACCAACTTCCTGCACCAGTAGTGCTGAAAAACTCACAGAATCGTTTTTTGTCCTCTTGAGCTTTTATGAAAGACTCTAGTTCCGACGTTCGTTAAAGGCAGATGCCAAATATATTTTAAAAGTTTTAAATCTCCGATGTAGTTTCATTTATAATAATCACAATAAGTAACACTAGCGGAGTCCCTGGTGTTACAATAGCATGCGCTAATAGAATGGCATTTTGTCTAGCGCCTAAGTTAGGGAATGTTTGTACTCTACAAGATCTGACAAGAAATAGTTAGTACCCAACACTGTCACCTAGACCTAGACAGACTTTATTCATGTGTTTAGTGCTTTCATCAAAAGACCACCTCACATTTACTTACATGGTTCTCATTTGATCTGATCATTACTGGTTTTCTTCGACATCTGAGTTTATTTCGATGTTTCTTCTCAGATAGGCCATAATCATAATATCGATAGAAAATTTGACGTGAACAAAATGTGATTTACAATTTACAAAATAAACATTACAACAATTTAAATGAAACAGAACATTAAAATATTCTTCTTTAAATTGGAACTTCTACAAATCACAGACCAAACATCAATCAATCAACTCTCTTCACAATAAAGACTTAATATCATGTCAAAAGTGCTATGATCGTCTATCCCCTCAGATATGAGCGTGAAAACCACGAAGATCCAATTCGTGTGGATATTGTATGCTGAACGTGCAAAATCTTCACAAACGATTTATTGCAGATGTTTGAAATTGTTCCAATGTATGAAGATAACTGGCTGACTCCTTACACACTTTTGTTTGTCCTTCGGTACCTACCATAGATAGTTTTTTATATTTTTATGGTACCTACACTGGGAATCTATTACTTTCGGCTTATTTATTTGTTGATAAAGATGAATGAGAAGCGAATATTAACGATATTGCATACACTAAGACTAACTCTATCCTCAACTTAAACTAATAATATCGTAATTTAATCATTATCAGTTACGCCATAGTAACTTCGGTAAAGTTCACCTAATTTCATAAATACTTAACTAACTATATACACTAGAAATAAAAATAAAATCTCCTAACTAAATAAACCCTAAAATATGGCGTCAAAAAATTCATCCGCATCGCTGTCGACTGGAAGTGTACCCAAAAGACTGGCGGCATTGCCACGTTGTATGGCGATGCTTAATCTTTGACCAAGGTAAAAGCCAGCCCTTGGGTCACGTGAAGTGTCAACTAAGCGCCTTGAGAGATCTTTAACCCTAGATAGCTAACGTTCCTGGACTTCTATGATAAGCTAACCATTCGACTTTTTGACGAGCATTTTTCAAAAGAGTTTTTTATTTTAAAAATATGTTATTTTAATTAGGGTTATTATATTTATAGGAAATATGGGAGGTAAATTAAAGATAATTACAACAAAAATGAATATTTATTTAATATTTAAGTACTAAATCACAAATCTTAAATGGCACATGTTTCATTGAGATCAATAAGGCACAACTTCTTACAACGACTAAATTAGGAACTATTATTTAGAAATTTCTACTTTTACTTACAGTATAATGAAGAAAAAAGATTAAAATTATCCGTGAGTATCAAATTACTTAGATTTTTTTGGCACAAGTTGGGCAAAAGTCAACCGTATGTTCGCCACAAATGGGAACTCTGCAACTAAAGCAGTGATTCTTGGTCATGCGCCTTTTCTTATAGGAACACAAACTGCAGCTTTTCCTTTTCCTTGTTGAGGCATTTTCAAGTATTGGACTACTTTCAGAACCAGATTGCTCAAGATTTTGTCCTTGGCTTTCAGCGCGATCCTCATGGTTCAAACCCAAGACGTCTCTTATCTTGTCTTTCATTCTACGAGGCATTGTTGGTATTTCCAGTCGACGTTTTAGCCAAGGTTCAACGAGTTTTTCATGCAGTAGTTTCATATAGCTCCTTCGTGCCAGTGGTTTACCTCCAGACACCAATACATTATGGCAGTAGATGACGTAGGAGTTGATACTCGTTATATTGAGCATGCCATAAAACATGCACATGGGCCACCGGTTAGTCTTACGGTTACAAGACATATTAGAACACATCTGGTCAAATGTGTCTACGCCACCTTTTGTGGCATTGTAAAATTCTATTATGTGTGGCTTTTTTGATGTTGGGTTCACAGTCCCTTCTTCATCACATGACGACAACAAATATACCATTTTGCTTGGCTTCGGTTTGAATGATACGAGAGTTAGTGGCCCATCATAACAAAACATGGAAGTACCTATCGCTCTACCTCGGCTGTTCTTTATTTCTTCCGGTATTTCTCTTTTGTTGGCCCTCAAAGTTCCAACTATTGTCAACTTATAAGGTTGTTGTAGCAGTTGTTTCGCTAATGGGATGGATGTAAACCAATTGTCTGTGGTAACGTTTCTGTTTGAGCCATAAATACTCCGTGTTAGTTCCTTGACAACATATTCACCAAGGGGCACTCCTCCAGTATTTGTTGCTTTACCAAGATAAGGCATGGCGTCAATCATGTACCTGGTCCCACTGCCACACATCATTTCAATTTTTATACCGTACTTAGCAGGCTTGTTCGGGATGTACATTCTAAATTTACACCGACCACGAAATGCCAGCAATTGCTCATCGATGGTAACGTTAGTTCCAGGAACGTAATTGTTTCGGCATTGAATCATAAGTAAGTCCCATATTTTTCGAATTGGTGTGAGTGGATCAGACTGCAAGGTTCCTATTCTTACAGCCCTATCATCAAATCTAAGACATCGTATGAGGAAATCAAACCTTTCTCGACTCATACACGAGATGTATCGGGTTGCACAGAAAGACGTGTTGAACAATTCATCACTTGTAAGATGGTTATCTTTCAACGCAGCTGACAATAATAACACACCGAAGAGAGCGTTGAGTTCCTCTTTGCACGTTTCGTTTTGGGTTGATGTCTTAGTCTCATAGCTTTGTTTTTTTATTGCAATTTCAGCATTGGTCCACTGCAAAATTTCCTCACATATTTCATCAGTCATAAAGGAACGAAATAAAACGAGAGGATCTGTTATGTTTCTGACTGAACGGGCTGGTCCTCTAGCCGTGCGAACGATATTCATCGCAGAAGTTCGGGAAGAAGTATGTCCTTTGTGAGTTGCCCACACATGACGATTTTTGCCACGAATATTTGGTTGAGGCAAGTGGATAATGCTGCTGGAAACAGATGGTGAATCCTCACGGAGACGATGAGCATCGGAAGGTGACCTTTCTTGTTCTTGTTCAACATCTAAAGGTGGACTTACTTGCGCATCTTCAGTGTCCGAGGGTTCGTCGTGAAAGTCACTTTCAACGTCATCTACCAACAAACTATCCTCATTTTCACTATCAGAAGAAACATCATTTGTGTTGACATAATCTTCATCATCTAACGCCCGAACTATGTCTTCATCTGTGATCAACCTTGCAGTCATTCTTCACTATCAACGAAATAACTGAAAAAAAAAACAATGCAAAAATCAACACAAAGCACGTAAGCTAAAAGTTACGCATAAGCTAACCATTCGTCAAAAAGACGAGTATGCAGTAGGTATCTCAAAAACAAAAGTACTTACCGGCTAAACGCAACCACCACGCGACGAAGTCTAGCGAACACTAAGTTGGCGCGAAACCGTGAATGTGTAGGTAAAACGATGAGAAAGGGAGATGGAGATATTTATTAGATGCTCGTCATTTTGACGAACGTTAGCTAACTAGGGTTAAATAAGTTATGTGCACTCGGACCCCAAGACCCGAGAGTTTCAACCCCAAACGGCTCGAAAATATAACTACCAATAAGTTTATTATATTTCCGCCGCTTGAGGTTCTCTGCAGCCGCAGCGGCAGCGCCAGCACAGCACGAAGAGCTAGGAAGATGGGATGGCGCAAGAGTATCGACACAAGTAGCGTCCCACACTAATGGCCTACCCATCTTCCATGGAAATAACGACATGCCGTCCGGTCTCTTGCCATCGTCGCGTGCCAGGCCATTGGGTTCTAACACAGCCGGAACGCCGACGGTGACAAGAGCTCGTCGGATGATGTCGTTAAGATTCGCGTGCCGCGCAATGCGACCCGCGCTACGGCTGCATGACAGGCCGTGGTGTCCGAGGCTGTTGACAACTTCGCCACAGTGGCAGCGATGAGGAGAACAACAAGGAGCGCCAAGACGCAGGCAGGCAGCGAGGCGGAAAGTAGTATCGTCGAACATGGTGCCAATGTTCGACGACGGTAGTGCGTGAAACCAGAGACCCGACTCCCACTCACCCACAGCCAGCAGGCGCGCACGCTCTGCAGTAGTAGTTGATGTGGCAATAAGTTTTTCCTGAACTTGCCTGCAGAGCGGCTCGTCCCACCGTCTCTGGGATGAAGGGTAGTCGGGCGGATTTGAATTCGGGCAAGCGAGTCTCCAGGCCTCCACAGCCTCGATGAAGTACGGCACATCAAAATCAATCAGTGTAGAAACTAGAATATTCCTGATTAATTTATCAGTGCCGTACACCGAGGATATAAAAGCCGGTAAACTAATACTGGTAATTTTGCGGACGCCGAGGCCTCCCATACGGATGGGAAGGGTTGCTTTCGCCCAGGCTTTGTCGTCCAGGGCCACATTTAAAATTAAAGTAAGTGTATGCTTGATAATTTGGTCTATTTTGTCCAAAAGGTGGGGGTGCTTCCATAAATGGGAAGCACGAAGGAAATATATTAATTTTGGGCCGAAGCAGCAATGACGAATAAGAGTGATGGCCGAATGCATGTTAATTTGGAGCAATCTTTCCGAAACGTCATTAAAATTTTGAATTTTTTCTTCAACAAAATCTGGAAAAGAATTCTCAAAGATTGGGCACCCAACGAAGAGAGCTTTTGTCCATAATTTTGATTTCAGGGGCTATTGTGTTGAATTTTGGAAGTGTAAGTAGTCTATCAGTGTTGTCCGATAAAAATAATTCGCATTTGGAAAAGTTCAGATCAAGTCCTATGCAATGGAATTGATTTTTTAAAAATTGTAGGTCATTTAAGACAGTCTCTACATCGCCTCCAAGGGTTCCATCATCAAGATACCAAACGTTAAATTTAGAATTTAGCTGTCGAATAATTGGGTGAATAGCTAAACTAAAAATCACTGGCCCGAGGGGATCACCTTGTTGACAGCCAACTGCAGATTTCAAAAGGTTGTCCCGATATAGTAATTTAGATGGAGAAAGCTCCAAGTTCTGTTTATCATTATTATCCCCTTTTGTATCGGACATTAAAATACCTTCCCAAACTAAATACCTACTCAGACAGTTATTCATTTTCGGGATGTTTCAGAAGTACATATGTGGTCATATGAAAAGGGCGATTTATATAGCAAATACAAATTGACTTTTATCCAAAAAATCCCACAGATTCTTTATTTTTATTTAACAATTGTTTATCTACTGTATATCTGACATAGAACTTCCCCTGAAAATATGATGATGCACTTTTGAACCACCACGTATAGCGAAAATTAAACATAACAGCAATGTCATGTCCATGATATTCCTAAGGACTGAGTTTCCTAAGGATTCCTATTGATATCAACTATTCAGAATTGCGGATCATCCACAAAGCTTTGAGATCACGTTTCTCGAAGCTTCCAAGTATTCAATTTGAGTGAAAACTGACTGTCAGGTATACGTAAGTATGTCTATAGCAGCTATACTCAGTCCTTTTTTTTCTGGGCCACATAGAGCTTATATGTTAATCGTGAGGGCCACAATAAGCTACAGTAAAATAAACTGTATATTTATTAGAAAACATTAATGGGATGGTATATTTATATTAGTATGACCTTCTTTTTCTCAATATGTTCAAAGAAAGTTGAATCGAACAGATGAGTGCGTTGCCCACTAAAACAGGGTACTGTCACTACCTGATTGTACACTCCTGACAACAGTCCTGTCTGATTTGCACACGACATCTTTGCATAGAATTTCATGAGAGGAAGAGTAACCTTAGTGTTACAAACTCCCTTTCCTGTTTGTCTGAAGCAACTACCCATATCTTCTCGTGTGAACCAGTTAGCAATGTTTGTAATCTGAGAGAGAATTGATAGGTCCTCTTTGTATGTCCCAAATATACCGTGGAACACTATCTGTGATGCCATCTCTTCCTGCATCTCACCGCAGATAGTGTACTTTAGTCCCTTGGATGAGGCATATTTATAAGTGTACCAACTTCCTGCACCAGTAGTGCTGAAAAACTCACAGAATCGTTTTTTGTCCTCTTGAGCCTTTATGAAAGACTCTAGTTCCGACGTTCGTTAAAGGCAGATGCCAAATATATTTTAAAAGTTTTAAATCTCCGATGTAGTTTCATTTATAATAATCACAATAAGTAACACTAGCGGAGTCCCTGGTGTTACAATAGCATGCGCTAATAGAATGGCATTTTGTCTAGCGCCTAAGTTAGGGAATGTTTGTACTCTACAAGATCTGACAAGAAATAGTTAGTACCCAACACTGTCACCTAGACCTAGACAGACTTTATTCATGTGTTTAGTGCTTTCATCAAAAGACCACCTCACATTTACTTACATGGTTCTCATTTGATCTGATCATTACTGGTTTTCTTCGACATCTGAGTTTATTTCGATGTTTCTTCTCAGATAGGCCATAATCATAATATCGATAGAAAATTTGACGTGAACAAAATGTGATTTACAATTTACAAAATAAACATTACAACAATTTAAATGAAACAGAACATTAAAATATTCTTCTTTAAATTGGAACTTCTACAAATCACAGACCAAACATCAATCAATCAACTCTCTTCACAATAAAGACTTAATATCATGTCAAAAGTGCTATGATCGTCTATCCCCTCAGATATGAGCGTGAAAACCACGAAGATCCAATTCGTGTGGATATTGTATGCTGAACGTGCAAAATCTTCACAAACGATTTATTGCAGATGTTTGAAATTGTTCCAATGTATGAAGATAACTGGCTGACTCCTTACACACTTTTGTTTGTCCTTCGGTACCTACCATAGATAGTTTTTTATATTTTTATGGTACCTACACTGGGAATCTATTACTTTCGGCTTATTTATTTGTTGATAAAGATGAATGAGAAGCGAATATTAACGATATTGCATACACTAAGACTAACTCTATCCTCAACTTAAACTAATAATATCGTAATTTAATCATTATCAGTTACGCCATAGTAACTTCGGTAAAGTTCACCTAATTTCATAAATACTTAACTAACTATATACACTAGAAATAAAAATAAAATCTCCTAACTAAATAAACCCTAAAATATGGCGTCAAAAAATTCATCCGCATCGCTGTCGACTGGAAGTGTACCCAAAAGACTGGCGGCATTGCCACGTTGTATGGCGATGCTTAATCTTTGACCAAGGTAAAAGCCAGCCCTTGGGTCACGTGAAGTGTCAACTAAGCGCCTTGAGAGATCTTTAACCCTAGATAGCTAACGTTCCTGGACTTCTATGATAAGCTAACCATTCGACTTTTTGACGAGCATTTTTCAAAAGAGTTTTTTATTTTAAAAATATGTTATTTTAATTAGGGTTATTATATTTATAGGAAATATGGGAGGTAAATTAAAGATAATTACAACAAAAATGAATATTTATTTAATATTTAAGTACTAAATCACAAATCTTAAATGGCACATGTTTCATTGAGATCAATAAGGCACAACTTCTTACAACGACTAAATTAGGAACTATTATTTAGAAATTTCTACTTTTACTTACAGTATAATGAAGAAAAAAGATTAAAATTATCCGTGAGTATCAAATTACTTAGATTTTTTTGGCACAAGTTGGGCAAAAGTCAACCGTATGTTCGCCACAAATGGGAACTCTGCAACTAAAGCAGTGATTCTTGGTCATGCGCCTTTTCTTATAGGAACACAAACTGCAGCTTTTCCTTTTCCTTGTTGAGGCATTTTCAAGTATTGGACTACTTTCAGAACCAGATTGCTCAAGATTTTGTCCTTGGCTTTCAGCGCGATCCTCATGGTTCAAACCCAAGACGTCTCTTATCTTGTCTTTCATTCTACGAGGCATTGTTGGTATTTCCAGTCGACGTTTTAGCCAAGGTTCAACGAGTTTTTCATGCAGTAGTTTCATATAGCTCCTTCGTGCCAGTGGTTTACCTCCAGACACCAATACATTATGGCAGTAGATGACGTAGGAGTTGATACTCGTTATATTGAGCATGCCATAAAACATGCACATGGGCCACCGGTTAGTCTTACGGTTACAAGACATATTAGAACACATCTGGTCAAATGTGTCTACGCCACCTTTTGTGGCATTGTAAAATTCTATTATGTGTGGCTTTTTTGATGTTGGGTTCACAGTCCCTTCTTCATCACATGACGACAACAAATATACCATTTTGCTTGGCTTCGGTTTGAATGATACGAGAGTTAGTGGCCCATCATAACAAAACATGGAAGTACCTATCGCTCTACCTCGGCTGTTCTTTATTTCTTCCGGTATTTCTCTTTTGTTGGCCCTCAAAGTTCCAACTATTGTCAACTTATAAGGTTGTTGTAGCAGTTGTTTCGCTAATGGGATGGATGTAAACCAATTGTCTGTGGTAACGTTTCTGTTTGAGCCATAAATACTCCGTGTTAGTTCCTTGACAACATATTCACCAAGGGGCACTCCTCCAGTATTTGTTGCTTTACCAAGATAAGGCATGGCGTCAATCATGTACCTGGTCCCACTGCCACACATCATTTCAATTTTTATACCGTACTTAGCAGGCTTGTTCGGGATGTACATTCTAAATTTACACCGACCACGAAATGCCAGCAATTGCTCATCGATGGTAACGTTAGTTCCAGGAACGTAATTGTTTCGGCATTGAATCATAAGTAAGTCCCATATTTTTCGAATTGGTGTGAGTGGATCAGACTGCAAGGTTCCTATTCTTACAGCCCTATCATCAAATCTAAGACATCGTATGAGGAAATCAAACCTTTCTCGACTCATACACGAGATGTATCGGGTTGCACAGAAAGACGTGTTGAACAATTCATCACTTGTAAGATGGTTATCTTTCAACGCAGCTGACAATAATAACACACCGAAGAGAGCGTTGAGTTCCTCTTTGCACGTTTCGTTTTGGGTTGATGTCTTAGTCTCATAGCTTTGTTTTTTTATTGCAATTTCAGCATTGGTCCACTGCAAAATTTCCTCACATATTTCATCAGTCATAAAGGAACGAAATAAAACGAGAGGATCTGTTATGTTTCTGACTGAACGGGCTGGTCCTCTAGCCGTGCGAACGATATTCATCGCAGAAGTTCGGGAAGAAGTATGTCCTTTGTGAGTTGCCCACACATGACGATTTTTGCCACGAATATTTGGTTGAGGCAAGTGGATAATGCTGCTGGAAACAGATGGTGAATCCTCACGGAGACGATGAGCATCGGAAGGTGACCTTTCTTGTTCTTGTTCAACATCTAAAGGTGGACTTACTTGCGCATCTTCAGTGTCCGAGGGTTCGTCGTGAAAGTCACTTTCAACGTCATCTACCAACAAACTATCCTCATTTTCACTATCAGAAGAAACATCATTTGTGTTGACATAATCTTCATCATCTAACGCCCGAACTATGTCTTCATCTGTGATCAACCTTGCAGTCATTCTTCACTATCAACGAAATAACTGAAAAAAAAAACAATGCAAAAATCAACACAAAGCACGTAAGCTAAAAGTTACGCATAAGCTAACCATTCGTCAAAAAGACGAGTATGCAGTAGGTATCTCAAAAACAAAAGTACTTACCGGCTAAACGCAACCACCACGCGACGAAGTCTAGCGAACACTAAGTTGGCGCGAAACCGTGAATGTGTAGGTAAAACGATGAGAAAGGGAGATGGAGATATTTATTAGATGCTCGTCATTTTGACGAACGTTAGCTAACTAGGGTTAAATAAGTTATGTGCACTCGGACCCCAAGACCCGAGAGTTTCAACCCCAAACGGCTCGAAAATATAACTACCAATAAGTTTATTATATTTCCGCCGCTTGAGGTTCTCTGCAGCCGCAGCGGCAGCGCCAGCACAGCACGAAGAGCTAGGAAGATGGGATGGCGCAAGAGTATCGACACAAGTAGCGTCCCACACTAATGGCCTACCCATCTTCCATGGAAATAACGACATGCCGTCCGGTCTCTTGCCATCGTCGCGTGCCAGGCCATTGGGTTCTAACACAGCCGGAACGCCGACGGTGACAAGAGCTCGTCGGATGATGTCGTTAAGATTCGCGTGCCGCGCAATGCGACCCGCGCTACGGCTGCATGACAGGCCGTGGTGTCCGAGGCTGTTGACAACTTCGCCACAGTGGCAGCGATGAGGAGAACAACAAGGAGCGCCAAGACGCAGGCAGGCAGCGAGGCGGAAAGTAGTATCGTCGAACATGGTGCCAATGTTCGACGACGGTAGTGCGTGAAACCAGAGACCCGACTCCCACTCACCCACAGCCAGCAGGCGCGCACGCTCTGCAGTAGTAGTTGATGTGGCAATAAGTTTTTCCTGAACTTGCCTGCAGAGCGGCTCGTCCCACCGTCTCTGGGATGAAGGGTAGTCGGGCGGATTTGAATTCGGGCAAGCGAGTCTCCAGGCCTCCACAGCCTCGATGAAGTACGGCACATCAAAATCAATCAGTGTAGAAACTAGAATATTCCTGATTAATTTATCAGTGCCGTACACCGAGGATATAAAAGCCGGTAAACTAATACTGGTAATTTTGCGGACGCCGAGGCCTCCCATACGGATGGGAAGGGTTTGCTTTCGCCCAGGCTTTGTCGTCCAGGGCCACATTTAAAATTAAAGTAAGTGTATGCTTGATAATTTGGTCTATTTTGTCCAAAAGGTGGGGGTGCTTCCATAAATGGGAAGCACGAAGGAAATATATTAATTTTGGGCCGAAGCAGCAATGACGAATAAGAGTGATGGCCGAATGCATGTTAATTTGGAGCAATCTTTCCGAAACGTCATTAAAATTTTGAATTTTTTCTTCAACAAAATCTGGAAAAGAATTCTCAAAGATTGGGCACCCAACGAAGAGAGCTTTTGTCCATAATTTTGATTTCAGGGGCTATTGTGTTGAATTTTGGAAGTGTAAGTAGTCTATCAGTGTTGTCCGATAAAAATAATTCGCATTTGGAAAAGTTCAGATCAAGTCCTATGCAATGGAATTGATTTTTTAAAAATTGTAGGTCATTTAAGACAGTCTCTACATCGCCTCCAAGGGTTCCATCATCAAGATACCAAACGTTAAATTTAGAATTTAGCTGTCGAATAATTGGGTGAATAGCTAAACTAAAAATCACTGGCCCGAGGGGATCACCTTGTTGACAGCCAACTGCAGATTTCAAAAGGTTGTCCCGATATAGTAATTTAGATGGAGAAAGCTCCAAGTTC
Organism: Mamestra brassicae; assembly: GCA_905163435.1. NCBI lineage: Eukaryota > Metazoa > Arthropoda > Insecta > Lepidoptera > Noctuidae > Mamestra > Mamestra brassicae. The sequence goes on from LR991009.1 coordinate 4,883,154, forward strand.
TGTTTATCATTATTATCCCCTTTTGTATCGGACATTAAAATACCTTCCAAACTAAATACCTACTCAGACAGTTATTCATTTTCGGGATGTTTCAGAAGTACATATGTGGTCATATGAAAAGGGCGATTTATATAGCAAATACAAATTGACTTTTATCCAAAAAATCCCACAGATTCTTTATTTTTATTTAACAATTGTTTATCTACTGTATATCTGACATAGAACTTCCCCTGAAAATATGATGATGCACTTTTGAACCACCACGTATAGCGAAAATTAAACATAACAGCAATGTCATGTCCATGATATTCCTAAGGACTGAGTTTCCTAAGGATTCCTATTGATATCAACTATTCAGAATTGCGGATCATCCACAAAGCTTTGAGATCACGTTTCTCGAAGCTTCCAAGTATTCAATTTGAGTGAAAACTGACTGTCAGGTATACGTAAGTATGTCTATAGCAGCTATACTCAGTCCTTTTTTTTCTGGGCCACATAGAGCTTATATGTTAATCGTGAGGGCCACAATAAGCTACAGTAAAATAAACTGTATATTTTATTAGAAAACATTAATGGGATGGTATATTTATATTAGTATGACCTTCTTTTTCTCAATATGTTCAAAGAAAGTTGAATCGAACAGATGAGTGCGTTGCCCACTAAAACAGGGTACTGTCACTACCTGATTGTACACTCCTGACAACAGTCCTGTCTGATTTGCACACGACATCTTTGCATAGAATTTCATGAGAGGAAGAGTAACCTTAGTGTTACAAACTCCCTTTCCTGTTTGTCTGAAGCAACTACCCATATCTTCTCGTGTGAACCAGTTAGCAATGTTTGTAATCTGAGAGAGAATTGATAGGTCCTCTTTGTATGTCCCAAATATACCGTGGAACACTATCTGTGATGCCATCTCTTCCTGCATCTCACCGCAGATAGTGTACTTTAGTCCCTTGGATGAGGCATATTTATAAGTGTACCAACTTCCTGCACCAGTAGTGCTGAAAAACTCACAGAATCGTTTTTTGTCCTCTTGAGCCTTTATGAAAGACTCTAGTTCCGACGTTCGTTAAAGGCAGATGCCAAATATATTTTAAAAGTTTTAAATCTCCGATGTAGTTTCATTTATAATAATCACAATAAGTAACACTAGCGGAGTCCCTGGTGTTACAATAGCATGCGCTAATAGAATGGCATTTTGTCTAGCGCCTAAGTTAGGGAATGTTTGTACTCTACAAGATCTGACAAGAAATAGTTAGTACCCAACACTGTCACCTAGACCTAGACAGACTTTATTCATGTGTTTAGTGCTTTCATCAAAAGACCACCTCACATTTACTTACATGGTTCTCATTTGATCTGATCATTACTGGTTTTCTTCGACATCTGAGTTTATTTCGATGTTTCTTCTCAGATAGGCCATAATCATAATATCGATAGAAAATTTGACGTGAACAAAATGTGATTTACAATTTACAAAATAAACATTACAACAATTTAAATGAAACAGAACATTAAAATATTCTTCTTTAAATTGGAACTTCTACAAATCACAGACCAAACATCAATCAATCAACTCTCTTCACAATAAAGACTTAATATCATGTCAAAAGTGCTATGATCGTCTATCCCCTCAGATATGAGCGTGAAAACCACGAAGATCCAATTCGTGTGGATATTGTATGCTGAACGTGCAAAATCTTCACAAACGATTTATTGCAGATGTTTGAAATTGTTCCAATGTATGAAGATAACTGGCTGACTCCTTACACACTTTTGTTTGTCCTTCGGTACCTACCATAGATAGTTTTTTATATTTTTATGGTACCTACACTGGGAATCTATTACTTTCGGCTTATTTATTTGTTGATAAAGATGAATGAGAAGCGAATATTAACGATATTGCATACACTAAGACTAACTCTATCCTCAACTTAAACTAATAATATCGTAATTTAATCATTATCAGTTACGCCATAGTAACTTCGGTAAAGTTCACCTAATTTCATAAATACTTAACTAACTATATACACTAGAAATAAAAATAAAATCTCCTAACTAAATAAACCCTAAAATATGGCGTCAAAAAATTCATCCGCATCGCTGTCGACTGGAAGTGTACCCAAAAGACTGGCGGCATTGCCACGTTGTATGGCGATGCTTAATCTTTGACCAAGGTAAAAGCCAGCCCTTGGGTCACGTGAAGTGTCAACTAAGCGCCTTGAGAGATCTTTAACCCTAGATAGCTAACGTTCCTGGACTTCTATGATAAGCTAACCATTCGACTTTTTGACGAGCATTTTTTCAAAAGAGTTTTTTATTTTAAAAATATGTTATTTTAATTAGGGTTATTATATTTATAGGAAATATGGAGGTAAATTAAAGATAATTACAACAAAAATGAATATTTATTTAATATTTAAGTACTAAATCACAAATCTTAAATGGCACATGTTTCATTGAGATCAATAAGGCACAACTTCTTACAACGACTAAATTAGGAACTATTATTTAGAAATTTCTACTTTTACTTACAGTATAATGAAGAAAAAAGATTAAAATTATCCGTGAGTATCAAATTACTTAGATTTTTTTGGCACAAGTTGGGCAAAAGTCAACCGTATGTTCGCCACAAATGGGAACTCTGCAACTAAAGCAGTGATTCTTGGTCATGCGCCTTTTCTTATAGGAACACAAACTGCAGCTTTTCCTTTTCCTTGTTGAGGCATTTTCAAGTATTGGACTACTTTCAGAACCAGATTGCTCAAGATTTTGTCCTTGGCTTTCAGCGCGATCCTCATGGTTCAAACCCAAGACGTCTCTTATCTTGTCTTTCATTCTACGAGGCATTGTTGGTATTTCCAGTCGACGTTTTAGCCAAGGTTCAACGAGTTTTTTCATGCAGTAGTTTCATATAGCTCCTTCGTGCCAGTGGTTTACCTCCAGACACCAATACATTATGGCAGTAGATGAC